>CP106734.1:62919895-63609895 GCA_025506655.1 Gossypium rotundifolium | reverse complement strand
TCTACCAAGATTAATAATCGAAATTAGTCCCTAAATTTGGATAAGTCTAAAATATAAAAGAATGGAAACTAAACTTGGATCTTACCCTTATTTGAAGGAATCGATTGCACCTTCACTTCAACCTTCAGAGATTCGGCTATGGCTAAATGATGCTCTCACAACTTTCGGCTTTTGGAGAAATTAGAAAAAAAAGAGAAGGAAGAATAAAACTATAGGAATTTCGGCAGAGAGAGGAGAATCTGCTTAAGAAATTGACAAAGGAAGAGTGAATGAATGAATGAATGGCCTTCTTTCCCTTTTATAGCGAAATTACTAGGCTAGAGTCCCTACTTGGCCACCACTCTTCCTATGTGATAATTATCACTTTATCAAAAGAATTAATCCAACAATTATCTCTAATTAGTAAAATTCTAAAGGAAATAAAACTCTTCTCTTAAGAGTCCCTATTGCAGTCCATTACTTCCTCTCTAAGTAATTAAATAAAAAATCACTTAAAGCCTTAGCTAGATGCCGTCCACCCCTTCCCTTGATGAGGCAATTTAAACTTGTTCTATTGGACTCCTTGTGGCCATCTGAGGCCCAAATTATCCACCTAAGTGGCGTCACTCCTTTGGGCTTTAAGTGGTATCTTGAGCCACTTTTCCAAGCTTTGTTTGTGTCAAATTTCACATACTTTTCTCTTGAGCCACCTTGCCTTAATTTCCTCTTTTAAACTTTAAAACTCGACATTTCTAAGTCATTTCTAAGTTTCCAAAAAATTTCGTTTGGCTCTTTAAACTTGACATTTCCTTACATTTCCAAGTTTCCAAAATGTTTACTTTCCTCTTTTGAATCATTTCCAAATCATTTCCTTATATTTCTTAGTTTCCAAAATGTTCACTTTCCTCTTTTTGAAACTTAACATTTCTAAATCATTTCTTACATTTCCAGGACATTTCCCTACATTTCCTTACATTTCCCTACATTTCCTTACATTTCCATACATTTCCTTACATTTCCGTACATTTCCATACATTTCCATACATTTCCTTACATTTCCTTACATTTCCATACATTTCCATACATTTTTATACATTTCCATACATTTCCATACATTTCGTTACATTTCCATACATTTCCTTACATTTCCATACATTTCCATACATTTCCATACATTTCCTTACATTTCCATACATTTCCATACATTTCTTTACATTTCCAAGGTTCTAAAAATGCACACCACATATCACAGTAAACATGCTATTTCATAAAATTAAGCAAAAATGCACACAATGGGATTGAACCTCTTCCTCAAAGTACTTCACTTGATGCCATAACCCTTGCACCTTAGGTGGCGTCCCTTGCCACTTTTCCACATCACTTCTTGTTTTTAACTTAAAAACCAATAATTGTCCAAAGCTTTCTCTTCCATCCTAGGATTTTAAAAACCCTTA
The DNA here is from genome assembly GCA_025506655.1 of Gossypium rotundifolium. NCBI lineage: Eukaryota > Viridiplantae > Streptophyta > Magnoliopsida > Malvales > Malvaceae > Gossypium > Gossypium rotundifolium. The sequence continues at coordinate 63,608,462 of CP106734.1, read as the reverse complement.
ATTCACTTCCAAACACTGCCAAAACCTACTACTCATGAATTATGCACAAACGCATAACCCTAATCTAGGATGTTACGATTCTACCCTCCTTAAAATAATTTCGTCCTCGAAATTACTTACTAACAATCGTACAATCCTTCTCACCGCACTTATGCTTCATTGCGCTCACTCGATCTTAATAGAACCATCATACTTTCCAGACACAATCTCTAAGTTCCGTCCCTTAGAACTCATTTCTAACGTTGCGATTTAATCGATTAAGAAGTTTTATGTATTAAAAATTTTGTTTCAGCGATTAACCGCGAAGAAGTTTTATGGAAAGAAATTTTTTAGAAGTGGTTCTTTCGTATTCATACATGCACCAGTCTTTACATTCATACATCCATCAATCAATTATGAACTTTCGTTCATTCGAGAAATGTTGTAGTTTCCATTGTTGTTGTTTTTCCACTACCCGGGTATTTTCATAATTTGCCCTCTGAGGGTATTTTCGTAATTTGTCAAAATAAGGTTCCTTAATGATTTTGTCAATAAGCGTATTTTGGTAATTTTGAAATCCGGGGTATTTCAAAAATTTTGAAATTACGAGGTATTTGATAATAAACCGGGTAATTTATAAATCTTAATAAATCAAGGTATTTCAAAATTTGCAAAACTTGAGGTTCTTTTTGAGAATTTGTTTTCCAAATTGGTCTTCTTTGCAAAAATTTTGAAAATCGGGGTCGTTCTGTAATTTTGTAACTTGGGGTATTTGGTAATTTGTAGGGTAGGGTAATTTAGTAATAATTTTTTCATAATCAAGGTATTTTGATATTTTGTAAATTTAGGGTTCCTTTAAGCAAAGTAGTGAAATTTTGATAAGAACTGTGGGTATTTAGAAATTTCATAAACCAAGGGCATTTTTGTAATTTTACTTCTAAGGGTATTTTAGTAAATTTGATAAATCAGAAATATTTCAAAAAAATTTATAAAAATAATCTTTTCAAATCAAGAGGGTAATTTAGAAATTTTAAAACTAGGGTTTCCATAAAAATACGGCTAGTCCTTTCGGGTTTTAGTTAGGGGTTTAGCAGGTGTATAAATCCTCTTGGTTAGAGTGAGCCGTAGCTACGTGCAGGTAGGATTCGAGTGGAGAGGAGGTGAGTCACTCAGACTACTTAAATACTAAGCTCCCAGAAACCAATCCTGACATGCGTACCATGGTTGCCACACCTAACTTCGTGACTCAACCACAGGTTTGTTTAATTAGATATTTAAGTCTTATGTATTTGTTGGGGTACACTAGTCCTAGGGTTCAAATACTTATCAGACTAATCTACATTGCCATAAAAGCCCATACATTTCACATATTCAAATCACTTCAGTCAGAAGTACTTACAGTGGATTATGGTCGGAGACTTAGTGGGCCATGCCAGAAAAACCTAAAAATTTTTCAGAAAATTCCTTTTGGGCTTACTTTGGAAAACGTTTTGGGCCTTAAACCCAAGGTCGAGAGTTTAAAGCGGGCTCGATACCAAAGCTGAAACACCCAGACACTGCCCATGAGCCTTGGACGGATCTGGTATGTTCCCCGGTGTAAACCGTTTCAAATTCTTTTGTTACTTAGGAAAAACTTGTGTGTTTTGGAAGAAAGGTTGTTTTGGGTTGGGCTTGAGTTGAAAACAAGTTTATTTCATTATTAAAATCATTTGCTTTAGGTGACAAAACGTTTGGGCTTTGTTTTAAAAATAGAATTTACTTAATCTTTTAATAAATAGAAGTTTGTAAGCTTAATAAATAAAAATAGAATAAAATAGTTCTACTAAGGCCTTATTACATCAAATAATTCCCAAAATTTAAATTCTAAATACTTAAAGTAAAATAGTCCAAATAAAAGAAAACTGAATTTCACATGTCCTCCACTAAGCATCTGTAGCCCAGGTCCATCACTTGGTCGTCACAAAAGTAATCCCACAGCGGGTGAGTCAGCAGACTCAATGTGTAACCAACACTAAAATTTAATATTTCGGACATACAAGTGTCATACATGTTCATAAAGCATTTAAACAATATGATGCAACCCGAACCCAAACCTATATGCCATCCGCTACACACCACCGTACCATCACACTTTGCAGTGGGGACTACTAAGTCAACCCTCCATCCCTACACACCATCGAAGGCGATCATTGCGATCGGCGTGCTCATCGCCCATATAAAATTCGTGGCATAGCCACGAGATAGTGTGTCATGAGACACCACATTCAAATAATGTAACAAAGTTACCACATTCGGATAATGTGACCGAAGTCACCACATTGGATAATGTGACCGAAGTCACCACATTCGGATAGTGAGACCAAGTCATCACATTCACTTCCCTTTCTCAAATAACCCGAATGCCCCATATTATTCATATCATGCATGCCATACTCAAATTCACATTCATGTCACTTTTCACATGTTAAGTATAACATATTTAAGTAATCCTAGTAGGAGTAGGAAAACGTACCTGAGTACTTTGTACCATAACATGGTACTTTAGCCACGTTCTTACACTTTCATATTAACACATAATCAAGTTTAAGCCATAAATCTATTCAGATTAGTGTGGGGTACACACGGTACCTTAGCCATGTTCTTACACTTTCATATTAACACATTTAATTTAAAACATAGCCATGAGCGTATTAAAACTTAGGGTAGGGTACACACACGATTAAACTTAACAATTTCACTTGAAATCCCAAAATCCGAACTACTACCTTAGATTTTTAATGCCTACATTCGGCCAACATGGTAATATTTAGCAAAGGCCTATTCGGCCATAAAACCAAATCCTAGTAGGATTTGTGTACTTACCTTAATGCCGATTGAATAAAAAATCAAATCCCGGAAACTTGTATTCTTCCCCCTTTGAAATCGACTACTCACTAGATCCCTTGAATCGGTTAGTTTTCAGCTTAAAACACATAATAATAGATCTACTACAAAAATAGGGTCTTGGCCGAATATTCATAGTCACTTACCTTAAGGATCTTAAATCCCGAAATTCACCGAATAACTAGGAACACGTGGCCTATGGTGTACCTTCGGAAAAGAACTTCTCCTTCCATAATTGACCAAGATTAATAATCAAAATTAGTCCCTAAATTTTGATAAGTCTAAAATATAAAAGAATGGAAACTAAACTTGGATCTTACCCTTATTTGAAGGAATCGATTGCACCTTCACTTCAACCTTCAGAGATTCTGCTATGGCTAAATGATGCTCTCACAACTTTCAGCTTTTGGAGAAATTAGAAAGAAAAGAGAAGGAAGAATAAAACTATAGGAATTTCGGCAGAGAGAGGAGAATCTGCTTAAGAAATTCGGCAAAGAAAGAGTGAATGAATGAATGAATGGCCTTCTTTCCCTTTTATAGCCGAAATTACTAGGCTAGAGTCCCCTACTTGGCCACCACTCTTCCTATGTGATAATTATCACTTTATCAAAAGAATTAATCCAACAATTATCTCCTAATTAGCCGAAATTCTAAATGAAATAAAACTCTTCTCTTAAGAGTCCCTATTGCCGTCCATTGCTTCCTCTCTAAGTAATTAAATAAAAAAATCACTTAAAGCCTTAGCTAGATGCCGTCCACCCCATTCCCTTGATGAGACGAATTTAAACTTGTTCTATTGGACTCCTTGTGGCCATTTGAGGCCCAAATTATCCACCTAAGTGGCGTCCTCCTTTGGGCTTTAAGTGGTATCTTGAGCCACTTTTCCAAGCTGTTTGTGTGTCAAATTTCACATGCTTTTTCTCTTAAGGTCACCTTGCCTTAATTTCCTCTTTTAAACTTTAAAACTCGACATTTCTAACTCATTTCTAAGTTTCCAAAAATTTTCGTTTGGCTCTTTAAACTTGACATTTCCTTACATTTCCAAGTTTCCCGAAATGTTTACTTTCCTCTTTTGAATCATTTCCAAATCATTTCCTTATATTTCTTAGTTTCCAAAAATGTTCACTTTCCTCTTTTTGAAACTTAACATTTCTAAATCATTTCTTACATTTCCAGGACATTTCCCTACATTTCCTTACATTTCCCTACATTTCCTTACATTTCCATACATTTCCTTACATTTCCATACATTTCCATACATTTCCATACATTTCCATACATTTCCTTACATTTCCATACATTTCCATACATTTCCATACATTTCCATACATTCCTTACATTTCCTTACATTTCCATACATTTCCTTACATTTCCATACATTTCCATACATTTCCTTACATTTCCATACATTTCCATACATTTCCTTACATTTCCAAGGTTCTAAAAATGCACACCATATATCACAGTAAACATGCTATTTCATAAAATTAAGCAAAAATGCACACAATGGGATTCGAACCTCTTGCCTCAAAGTACTTCACTTGATGCCATAACCCTTGCACCTTAGGTGGCGTCCCTTGCCACTTTTCCACATCACTTCTTGTTTTTACCTTAAAAACCAATAATTGTCCAAAGCTTTCTCTTCCATCCTAGGATTTTAAAAACCCTTAATTCACTTCCAAACTCTGCCAAAACCTACTACTCATGAATTATGCACAAACGCATAACCCCTAATCTAGGATGTTACAAAAACAGTTTAAGTTATTTTTCAAAATCATTTAATTATTTAGTAAATATTTGATCATAGCAGATTAAAAATCTAAAACGTAAAAATAAAAATAAAACAGTCCATAGTGGTCTTATTACAAAACATAACCCAAAATAAATCCAGAATAATAAAAGAAAACATAGTAGGTTTAATTAAAAGAAAATCTGAAATACTGAGTTGAGCAATGGCCACCACATAGTCCTCGCTGACCCGATCCATCACGCTAAGCATCACCTGAAAATATATCCCATAAAGGGTGAGTCAACAGACTCAATGTGTAACATTACACTAAAAGCCCAATCGATCATGGCCGTTAAGCCCATTTAAAACATATTTAGCCATAAGCCCATTTTATAGCAAATCGATAAAAATCAATTAAATCACATGTATATATAAAATGAAATGCAATCCGAGCCCACCTAAATATCCATCCGCTACACACTACCAGTACCTATCAATCACAGTGGGGATTACTAAATCGACCTCCATCCGCTACACACCACAGAAGGCGATTCTTTGCGATCAACATGCACATCGCCTTATAATTTTGTCGCATGGCCACTAGATAATTGTGACCAAGTCACCGGATTCATAAATGTGACCAAGTCACCGGATTCATATATGTGACCGAAGTCACGGATAATGTGGTAAAAACCACCAGAACACTTCCCCTTTATCAATATCACCCATATGCCCATGCACATACATATTACTCGGATTTTATGCAATATACCCCAAAATCATAACAGAGTCATACTTATTTCATATTTATGCTTATAGCATTATTAACGAAGTATTGGGGGTAAACATACCTGAATACCATGTACCATTGAATGGTACCCGCAACCATTATCATACATATTTTTCTTACACTTACAAATCATTAATATTATAGATCTATTAGAAATTTAATATAGTGTTATACACCTTATAACAATGAGAATTATACTTTCCCGCTCGTAAATCGATACCTAAATATTTATCACATTTGATTAGAACACTAATACTTATAAAACTATACTATTGATGAATAATCAAATTCCTTACCCTCGGAATCTCAAATAACAATTATATGTGATTTTTCTCCGATAGATGGATCAAAACCCGATGACAAACCACGAACAAATAATGGCTCGGGTGCATGTACGACTTCAAATAATCGATCTTCATTGGCAGAGGGTCCACAACCTGGTGGAAAGTCTCGGATCCCTGATACAGCCTTTCGTTTGAAATTTGAGGGTATAGCAGAACCACGCCTCTTCCAAACACTCCTTACGGCTCTTTTCGAACCTATTTTGTTTGCCCCAAAATCTTACGTTCACGGGAAAAAAAATCGAGCGATAGAGTCCCCTAAAATGAAAACGATTAGTAGTCTATCTAAAACGATATAATAAGTAATATAAAACTCCTTTACCTTGAATATTTAATTCCTGATGGATCTCTCCTTAATCGTTGGCTACAAAAAGAATCCCGAAATCCTCCAGTAATGTAACAGCCCAATTACGACCCTAGTCGGAACAGTGGTTTCGGGACCATGAATCCGAATCAGAAAAGTATTTTAATTATTTATATTATAGTTATGTTATGTGGTCAAGGATGTGTTAAATTATTATGTATTAATTGTTGTGTTTGGGTGATTAATTTAGTTGAGAGGATTAAAGTGCATAATTAGTGAAATAGCTAATCTTTATAAATGAAGGAGTAAATTGAATTACTTATTGCATCAAGGGACTTGCATGTCAAATTTCCCTAAATCATTGTGAGTGGACGGCAAGCATGATGAAAAGCATTCATGTTTGTTTATTTTATAATTTTTTTTGGTTAGTGGAATGTTAAAAAAATAAGTTTAGATATTTTAAACAAAGAAAAAAAAAACATTTTCTTTCTTTCATCTTTTATTTTCTATCTTCTTCCCCGATTTTCTTCCTGAGAGATGAAGGAAGCTTGAATCTTCACCATTCAGCTTTGCATGTGGTAGTAAGATCAAGGACAAAAGGAGAAAGTCTTAGATCGTGGAAAAACAAAGGTGGACGAATAGCCGGGAAATTCAAAATTTATCGACTTCCGAAGTAAGTTATAAGCAATTGGAAAGAATTAAATTTTCTTTTACATATGTAAATTTTAATTATAGGTCGAATGAAAGAAAATGTGGATAGAAACTCTGTTGGCCGAATGGGTTAATGTTATATAGATGTATATGAATATGTAAGCTTAAATTTTTTGGGATTGATATAAGTATGAGCTTATGTGTATAATGATAGTCGGGGGGATGATATATATATATATAGAAATAAACAGAGAGGGATCATGGTTGTATTGAAATGGGTGATTTGGCTTGTGTAATGTGTGTTAGCAGAATGAGATAGAAATCGGTAATGAACAATAATTAATTTTGATATATACAATTGTTGGTGTATTGATGGTTCTTTGAATATGGTGGGTTAGATGGGAGCATGAATTACTATTAATAAATGTTTTAATGAGACATAGATAATATGGACAATGAATATTTATATCGTGTTATGAGGTTGAGAAAAGGATCGGCTAAGGAACCTTTGTGTGTGCGAAAATTTTCATAGAAACCTCGTGTATGCGATATCGGTAGAATGCCTTGTGTGTGCGAAAATTATTCACCGAAACCTTTGTGTGTGCGATATCGGTAGAATAACCTTGTGTGTGCGGAAGTTATTCACCGAGCACTATGTGTGCGATATCGGTAGAATGGCACCGTGTGTCTGAAAATTATTCACCGAAGCCGTGTGTATGCGATATCGATAGAATGGCTTGTGTGTGCGAAGTTATTCACCGAACCTTTGTGTATGCGATATCGGTAAAATAGCTTTGTGTGTATGGATTTGTTACTAAGCCTTTGTGTGTGCGAGTTATCGTTTTCATCTCTTGAGGATCGAAATACCTAATAAAGGTAAATGAAGGTGTCAAGTAAATATCTATTAAATAATATTTCATTTCTCGATTGAAATAAAGATTAGGTAAAACATTTCGATGTGGTTATGGAGCCTATAAATATTTGGTTTGTATGTGTGAGAGTGAATAGGTAAATTATCGATGAGCGATAACCTCTATGTGTTTCGATAATATGACTTATTCAATAGTTATATTGATTATAATATGTAAAGAAATTGATGAATTGCTTGGTTGTATGCTTTATTTTATTGTTTATAACTTACTAAGCTATTTGAGCTTACATGGTGTAAATGTTGCATTGTTTTATAGATCCTTAAAGTCGAAATTGGGCTCGGAGATCCTTGTCGAAGCCAAGCACACTATCAACTTTTGGTACCCTTTTGTAAATGAACTTAATACCATGGCATGTATAGGCTAACTTTTCTAGAATAGACTCAAATGTTATTTTGGCGAATGTATATACAAATGCCATGCGAACATGGCTATGTTTCTTGCATGGGTTTAATTTGATTATGTTTGGTCATGTTGTTATTCACTATATAGGTTCGGATTTGTTATAAAATTTATATGGAAATTCATTTCATGGCATTGATATATATATGAATGAGGTAGAATAAACTTAGATTAATTTGTTTAATAGAAATATGACTTAGTCATGTTTGATTTTGGGTTATTTTGAGTATATTGAATAGGTTGTAACTTTAGCTTGGGGTTTTATCAAATTACATATGTATGTGTTAAGCATGGTAATAAGCTTGAGTCTAATAAGGTATATGATACCTCTTTGATAATGGATATATACATATATTCTTCTAATTTGTAGTTACTTATAATTCAAATCATGAGAGGATTAGGTTATACTTTGTATATATATATGACTAATTATTGGGTCATAATAATGAATGAGTTGATATATGTGCAATTGTGGGTATTTGGTTATCTATGCAACTTTACCAAATGAATAGGTTATGTAAATTGATAGCAATAATTTCATTTATTTTCATGTTATCATTTGTGACATGTCATTTTTCGTATTATTTTATGAAACATTTATTATTGGTGGAAGGACTTGGGTTTGTTTTTATAATGCTCGTAACCCTAATTCGGCGACGGATACGGGTTAGGGGTGTTACAATTTATTGGTATCAGAGCCAGGTTTAGTCGGTTCTCGGACTAACGTGGTACGTGAGAGTCTAGCTATACATGCCATGATTTACAATGTGATAGTGTGATGACTTCTGACAGTGAAATGTATTTATTTCTTATATATAGTAATGAATCCGGATCCCGAGCAAGCATTAGCTGATGATGTCGAGAGTGTGGCGCTTGCTCCCGCACAAGAGACTGCGTCGGAAGAATCTCGACCTGCTTCGAGTGGCCCAGATGATAGGGTAAAATAGGCCTTCCATAATGTGATGAGCGATTGGTTCAGTCATTACTTACGAACCACTCCGGCTGTTCAACCACCCTTGAATCAAGAATGTTCCACAGCAATAACAATTGTACCTCTTGTTACAAATTACGAAAGCGTAATGCGAACCTCCTGTTGATCGTGTATCTGAAAGCACGAGCTCAAGAATTTAGAGTGAGGACGATGATGATGCTTGAGTGAGCTGAATTTTGGCTCGATAATTCTATCCGTGTCTTTGATGAGTTGTCTTGCACACGATGAGTGTTTGAAGTGTGCCATATCATTACTACGGGATTACGCCTACTCTTGGTGGAATACTCTTGTGTCGATTATTAGGGGAGAGAGTAACACAGGATTTCTTTGAATGAAATTTCGTAAAAAGTATATAAGTCGCTTTATAGATTCCAAGCGTAAAAATTTCTTGAGCTTAAACAGGCCGTATGATCGTAATCAAACGGCGCAAGTTAAATGCGACTTAGTCATTCGCTACGCATGAATGTGTATCCTCTGAAATTTGCTATGTGCAGGAGATTTGAGGATGGTTTGAATAAAGATATTAAACTTTTGGTTGGCATTCTTGAGATTAACGAGTTTGTTGTGCTAGTTGAAAGAGCTTGTAAAGCGGAAGAATTAGGAAAGAAAAAGCGAAAGTGAAAATTTGAATCTAAAGATTTTCGAAAGAGACCGTGGGTAGATTTTCGCAGATGGCAACGAAGAAGTTCAAGAATGATGGTAGTCGATCCAAAACTAATACCGGGGTTTTTATTAGAGAACGACCACCAGTGAGTTCACGAGTGACATCAGTGGCTAGTGTCGGTAATGCTCGATCGAGCAAACCTGAGTGTCAGCAGTGCGATAGATGACATTTCGGAGAGTGCTGGGGCAAATCTTTTAATCGCACTTGTTACCAGTGTGGTTCGCAAAATCACTTCGTTTGGAATTGTCCAGAGACTGTTGAGAAGGGCACTACTCAGAGCGCGAGATCGAGCGGCACCACAGATAGAGGTAGACCAGCTCGTAGTGGGGGGGTAGGAGTGGTGCACAGAGAGGGGCTTCAGATGCGGTTATTTGATTAGATACCCGTGTACCGGCTAGAGCTTATGCCATCCGTACTAGAGAGGAGGCCTCATCTCCAGACGTTATTACTGGTATTTTCGCTCTCTTTGATTCTAATGTAACTGCTTTGATTAATCCCGGCTCAACTCATTCGTATGTGTGTGAAACATTAGTATCCATTAAGACTCTACCTGTTGAGTCTACTGAGTTTGTAATTCGGGTTTCAAACCCTTTGGGTCAATGTGTGTTGATTGATAAAGTGTGCAAGAACTATCCTTTAATGATTCGAGACATGTGTTTTTCGACCGATCTGATGTTATTACCTTTCGATGAATTCGACATCATTCTCGGTATGGATTGGTTGACTGTTCATGATGTGGTGTGAATTACAGACGAAAGACTATTGAGTTGAGAGATCAGACTAACGAGATCGTACGATTAGAGTCTGCGAATTTGAATAGACTATCGGTAGTGATATCCTCGATGTTGGCTCGGCAGTATTTGAGAAAGGGTTGTGAAGCTTACTTTGCTTACGTGATTGATAGTAAAGTGGCCGAAAAGAAGATTGAATCAGTACCAGCTGTTTGTGAGTATCGGGATGTATTTTCGGAGGAATTACCGGGATTGCCACCTGTTCGGGAAGTAGAGTTTGGGATTGAGTTAGTGCCAGGAACAACTCCGATCTCGATAGCTCCATATAGAATGGCACCAAGCCGAATTAAAAGAGTTGAAAGCACAATTGCAAGAATTGATGATGAGGTTTTGCTGGTGAGTTTCTCTCCTTAGGGTGCACCGTTTATTTGTGAAAAGAAAGCGAACATTGAGAATGTGCATTGACTATCGACGACTTAATAAGGTGACCATAAAGAACAAATACCCATTGCCACGTATCGATGATTTATTCGATCAACTTAAAGGAGCTTCAGTGTTTTCAAAAATTGATTTGAGGTTAGGATATTATCAGCTGCGAGTTCGGGAAACCGATGTACCAAAGACTGCTTTTCGAACGAGGTACGGCCATTATGAGTTTTTGGTGATGCCGTTTAGGCTCACTAATGCCCCTGCGATTTTCATGGATCTGATGAATAGAGTTTTCAGACCGTACTTAGATCAGTTTGTAGTTGTATTTATAGATGATATACTGATCTATTCCCGAGATGAAACCGAGCATGCTGAGCATCTGAGATTAGTGTTACAGATTTTACGTGAAAAATAATTATACGCAAAATTCAGCAAATGTGAGTTTTGGTTGAATGAATTTAGCTTTTTGGGACACGTTATTTCTGCATCAGGCATTCGGGTTGACCCGAGTAAAATTTCGGCTATACTTGATTGGAAGTCTCCGCAGAATATTACTGAGGTTCGTAGCTTTCTGGGACTTGCCGGATATTATAGACGCTTCGTGAAAGGATTTTCTATGATAGTATCATTGATGACAAAGCTATTACAGAAAGATGTTAAATTTGAATGGTCAGAAAGGTGTCAGAAGAGTTTTGATCAACTGAAGACTTTGTTAACGGAAGCTCCGGTGCTCGTTCAGCCAGAGTCTGGTAAAGAGTTTGTTATTTTTAGTGATGCATCTTTAAACAGACTCGGTTGTGTTTTGATGCAGGAAGGTAAGGTTATAGCCTATGCTTCGAGACAGTTGAAACCGCACGAAAGAAATTACCCGACGCATGACCTTGAGTTGGCCGCTATAGTCTTTGCTTTGAAGATTTGGCGTCACTATCTCTTTGGTGAGAAATGCCATGTTTATTCGGATCATAAGAGTCTAAAGTACTTAATGACTCAAAAGGATCTAAATTTGAGACAACGGCGATGGTTGGAATTATTGAAAGATTACGAGCTCGTGATTGATTACCACACAGGAAAGGCTAATGTAGTTCTTGATGCACTTAACCGAAAATTGTTGTTTGCCCTTGGCGCAATGAATACGAATCTAGCTATGAATGAGGATGATACGATCATTCTTTGAATTGAAAGTGAGACCCTGTTTGAACAATGATTAGAGAAGCTCGAAGTTGAAGATGTTGTGTCCTTGAGTTCGAGGGTACATGGGAACGATACTTACCTTTGATTGAATTCACGTACAATTACAGTTTTCAATCAAGTATCAAGATGGCACCCTATGAAGCTTTGTACGGTCGTAAATGTCGTACACCATTATATTGGACCGAACTAAGTGAAGGCAAGATACGGGGTTGATTTAGTCGAGGGAGAGCGAGGAATGTTAAAATAATTAGAGAAAGTTTGAAAGTCGCATCGGATCGTCAAAAGTCGCACAGCGGATCCGAAGCGAAAAGATATAGAGTTTCAGGTGGGTGATCGAGTATTCTTGAAAGTATCAACGTGAAAAAAGATACTCAGATTTGGGCGTAAGGGAAAACTAAGTCCGAGATTTATTGGGCCGTACGAGGTTATCGAGCGTATTGGGCCGGTTGCGTACAGATTGAGGTTACCATCTGAGTTAGACAAAATTCATAATGTGTTCCACGTTTCGATGCTTCGTCGTTATAGATCCGATCTTTCTCATGTTATCAGTTCTTCAGAGATTGAAATTCAGCTGATTTGACTTACGAGGAAGAACCGATGTGTATCTTAGCTCGGGAAGTAAAAGAGTTCTGAAATAAGAAGATAGCATTGGTGAAAGTGATGTGGTGTAAACACGGAATAGAGGAAGCAACTTGGGAAAGCGAGGAATCAATGAAAGAGCACTACGCACTTATTCGGTCGGTAAGATTTTCGAGGACGAAAATTTCTTAGGGAGGAGAGTTATATGACCAATTCGACCCTAGTCGGAGCGATTGGTTTCGGGACCACGAATCCGAATCGAGAAAAGTATTTTAATTATTTATATTATAGTTATGTTATGTGGTCAAGGATGTGTTAAATTATTATGTATTAATTGTTGTGTTTGGGTGATTAATTTAGTTGAGAGGATTAAAGTGCATAATTAGTGAAATAGCTAATCTTTATAAATGAAGGAGTAAATTGAATTGCTTATTGCATCAAGGGACTTGCATGTCAAATTTCCTAAATCATTGTGAGTGGATGGCAAGCATGATGAAAAGCATTCATGTTTGTTTATTTTATAATTTTTTTGGTTAGTGGAATGTTAAAAAATAAGTTTAGATATTTTAAACAAAGAAAAAAACATTTTCTTTCTTTCATCTTTTATTTTCTATCTTCTTCTTCCCGATTTTCTTCACGAGAGATGAAGGAAGCTTGAATCTTCACCATTCAACTTTGCATGTGGTAGTAAGATCAAGGACAAAAGGAGAAAGTCTTAGATCGTGGAAAAACAAAGGTGACGAATAGCAGGAAATTCAAAATTTATCGACTTAGAAGTAAGTTATAAGCAATTGGAAAGAATTAAATTTTCTTTTACATATGTAAATTTTAATTATAGGTCGAATGAAAGAAAATGTGGATAGAAATTCTGTTGGCCGAATGGGTTAATGTTATATAGATGTATATGAATATGTAAGCTTAAATTTTTTTTGGGATTGATATAAGTATGAGCTTATGTGTATAATGATAGTCGGGGATGATATATATATATATATATATAGAAATAAACAGAGAGGGATCATGGTTGTATTGAAATGGGTGATTTGGCTTGTGTAATGTGTGTTAGCCGAATGAGATAGAAATCGATAATGAACAATAATTAATTTTGATATATACAATTGTTGGTGTATTGATGGTGCTTTGAATATGGTGGGTTAGATGGGAGCATGAATTACTATTAATAAATGTTTTAATGAGACATAGATAATATGGACGGTGAATATTTATATCGTGATATGTGGTTGAGAAAAGGATCGGCTAAGGGCACCTTTGTGTGTGCGGAAATTTTCATAGAAGCAATTGTGTATGCGATATCGGTAGAATGGCACCGTGTGTGCGAAAATTATTCACCGAGCACCGTGTGTGCGATATCGGTAGAATAACCTGTGTGTGCGGAAGTTATTCACCGAGCACTATGTGTGCGATATCGGTAGAATGGCTTGTGTGTACGAAAATTATTCACCGAAAACCTTTGTGTATGCGATATCGGTAGAATGGCTTGTGTGCGGAAGTTATTCACCGAAACCTTTGTGTGTGCGATATCGGTAGAATAACACTTGTGTGTATGGATTTGTTACTAAGCCTTTGTGTGTGCGAGTTATCGCTTTTCATCTCTTGAGGATCAAATACCTAATAAAGGTAAATGAAGGTGTCAAGTAAGTATCTATTAAATAATATTTCATTTTCTCGGTGAAATAAAGATTAGGTAAAACATTTCGATGTGGTTATGGAGCCTATAAATATTTGGTTTGTATGTGTGAGTGAATAGGTAAATTATCGATGAGCGATAACCCTCATGTGTTTCGATAATATGACTTATTCAATAGTTATATTGATTATAATATGTAAAGAAATTGATGAATTGCTTGGTTGTATGCTTTATTTTATTGTTTATAACTTACTAAGCTATTTGAGCTTACATGGTGTAAATGTTGCATTGTTTTATAGATCCTTAAAGTGAAATTGGGCTTGGAGATCCTTGTGAAGCCAAGCACACTATCAACTTTTGGTACCCTTTTGTAAATGAACTTAATACCATGGCATGTATAGGCTAACTTTTCTAGAATAGACTCAAATGTTATTTTGGCGAATGTATATACAAATGCCATGCGAACATGGCTATGTTTCTTGCATGGGTTTAATTTGATTATGTTTGGTCATGTTGTTATTCACTATATAGGTTCGGATTTGTTATAAAATTTATATGGAAATTCATTTCATGGCATTGATATATATATGAATGAGGTAGAATAAACTTAGATTAATTTGTTTAATGGAAATATGACTTAGTCATGTTTGATTTTGGGTTATTTGTGAGTATATTCGAATAGGTTGTAACTTTAGCTTGGGGGTTTTATCAAATTACATATGTATGTGTTAAGCATGGTAATAAGCTTGAGTCTAATAAGGTATATGATACCTCTTTGATAATGGATATATATATATTCTGCTCTAATTTGTAGTTACTTATAATTCAAATCATGAGAGGATTAGGTTATACTTTCTATATATATATGACTAATTATTGGGTCATAATAATGAATGAGTTGATATATGTGCAATTGTGGGTATTTGGTTATCTATGCAACTTTACCAAATGAATAGGTTATGTAAATTGATAGCAATAATTTCATTTATTTTCATGTTATCATTTGTGACATGTCATTTTTCGTATTATTTTATGAAACATTTATTATTGGTGGAAGGACTTGGGTTTGTTTTTATAATGCTCGTAACCCTAATCCGGCGACGGATACGGGTTAGGGGTGTTACAAGTAACGCGAAGATTGATTGCACTCTTACTTGAACTATAAAGAGATTCGGCCTTAACAATTAAGAAGAAAAGAAATGGAGTTTAGGGAGATTCGGCAATGATGGTGTTTTGGTTTGAAGAGGTTGCGGCCATGGTGAATTTTGGGAGAGAGAGATTCGGCCTAAACACAAAGAAAAGAAAAGAAAAGAATAGAAGAGAAAAGAAATGGTAGATTCGGCTTTAGCAAAAGAGAAGAGAGAGATGAGAGGTTTAAGGTGTTATGGTTATGGTGAAAATGGAGGATGGTTTCGGCTATTACAAGAGAAAGAAAAAGAAAAGAAAAAGATAAAAAATGACCTTAGTGCTATGATGATTTTGACACTAGAGAGGAAGAAAAGAAAGAGAAAATGTCTTCAAGGCTTTTGGTGTTTTTCGGCAATAGGGAAAAAAAACTTGAGAGAATAGGCAAATTAAACCAAAATGGTCAAAAATGATAGCCAAAACAAAACAAAACAAAACTTTCACCTAATGCAAATGACAATTTCGGCTAAGGAGAAAGATTTTGGAGAAAAGGGAAAAGATGCACAAATTGCTAAGAGTTTGGCCAACTATCCACCCCTTAATCCCATACAACATTCGGCCAACTCACATCCCAACACAATCCCACCTTTTCCTCCTCATTTCCTCCCTATCTTCCCCCTAATCACTTCCACAATTAAGCCAACTTCCCTTAGCCCCTTATGCCATCTATATTCATGGTCAAATGGCCATAGAAAAACTTCCAAAACATTACCCATTCATCAAGCCTTATGTCCCCTTATCCTTCCATAATACCTTGATTCCATACCTTAACTAATAACTTGCCTTTTTCCTTTGGTCTACTATCCAAAAATGAAAGAAAATCCATCCATACTAAGATAAGGCTTGACCGACACTATAGGAAAGAGAACAAAAATAAAAATCCTTCCAATTGCTAGCTAAGGGATTCGAACCTCTCCCCTCATGCATTCACCCATGCGCCAACACCACTTTGCCAATTGACTTGTTGTGATTAAAACCTCATACCAATTTTTATTAAAGCCTATCTTGCTTGGCTCTACCTTAAGACTTAAAAATTTAATATTATTCTAAGGCATTCTCTTACACACTGAAGTTCCTAAAACTCCCAAAGCACACTCAAACCACACATAGGTATGCTACCACATACAATTAAGTTAAAATGCATAACCCTATATTAGGATGTTACAAATAATAATAATAATAATAATAATAATAATAGTAGTAGTAGTAGTAGTACTATCTATAATAATAATAGTAATAATAATAATAATAATAATAATAAAAATAATAGTAATAATAATAATAAAATAAAAATAATAAAATAATAATAGTAACAATAACAATAGTAATATCAATAATAATAGTAGTAATAGTAATAATAATAATAATAATAATAATAATAATAATAATAATAATAATAATAATAATAATAATAATAATAGTAACAATAACAATAGTAATATCAATAATAATAGTAGTAATAGTAATAATAATAATAATAATAATAATAATAATAATAATAATAATAATAATAATAATAATAGTAATATCAATAATAATAATAATAATAATAATAATAATTGTAATATCCTAAATTAGGGGTTATGCGTTGGATGCATAATTCGTAAGTTAGTAGGCTCGGGCTATGGTTGAGTGTGTTTTAAGGGTTTTGAGAATCCAGGGATGTAGGAGGAAGTCTTCAAATATATATATATATATATATATATGGGAATTTTAAGTCTAAAGGAGAAGCTAGGTGAAGGAGGTCTTAAAAGAAATTGTGGGGAGTTTATGGCACAAAAGAGCTAGCAGCAAAGTTGCAAGGGACGCCACAGGGTCTTTGTGGGGTTTGCGTCAAAGGGAACTTCAGGGGGAGGAGGTTCGAGCAACGTGGGAAGCATTGGAGACTTTTATTTTTGTGTCAAAAAGAGGAACTGGGCTAAGGAGGCTTTAAGGGGAATCGTGAGGGATTTATGCCACAAGAAATCATGTGGTAAAGTGGCGGTGGGCGCCAAAAAGTGACAAGGGCCTTGGTTCGAATCATGTGGGCAGCATAAAGTGGGTTTTTATTTTTAGACTTTTGGCGTCAAGAAGGGGAAGTTGGGCTAAGGAGGCCTTAAGGAAATATATAAGGGTTCTTAGACATGAAAGTGAGCTTGGTAAAGTGGCTGCAAGGCGCCACTTAGGGCCTTGGTGAATGACACCATGAGCAGGGAGGAAAGGCTCGGGTTCGAGTCTTGGTGACGGCGTGGAAGTGTGTTTTATTTTTGCATGATGGCGTTAAGGGAGGGGGAGTGATGGACGGCATGTGAACTCCAATAAGATGAGCTAAGGCTTGTTTTTTTTTATTTTAAAATTTCGGCTATAGGAAGGGATAAAGGTTGATTTATTTTATTTTAAATGAGTAAGATAAGAGATAATGGTGGCTTATTTTTATTAATTTTAAATGAAGTGATAATGGGAGAAAAGTGTGGGATATGATAAGGAAGGAGTAGTGGACGGCACATGGGTTTTGCAAGGAGGAGATAAGCTTTGTTATTTTGTTTAAAATTCGACTAAGAGTAGGATAATGGGATTTTATTTTATTTTATTTATTTTAAGTGAGTGATAAAGAGATTAAGGAGGAGAGAAATTTGGGATTTGATAGGAGCTGATATAGTGGCCGAATGTGGGTCTCTTTGGTTGGCAAAATTCGGCTATGAGGGGGAAAGTTAAGTGCCGAATTGGGTAGTATAAAAAGGGGTGATCAGCTCTTGGCAATCCTTTTTCTACATTTTATTTTCTTTAGGCCGAAAATTGTTCCTCTCATTCTCTCATTGTGCCGTTTTCTTTTTGAGGAAGCCATTTAGTTTAGGCTTGTTTATTCTTTTATTGTTGACCGAAACTTCAAAGAGCATCAAGGCCATTGTGCTTCATTCTTCTTTTCTCCAACTCCAAACCTGTTCTTTGTGTTAGCCGAAGGTGCAATCACCATTGTTAAACCATTGCCGAATTTCTCAAGCTTCTTCCTTTTTATTGTTAGACGAGTATTTCATATCCATTTGAAAAGCCTTAAAAGCTAAAACAGTTAGCCAAAATCTATTCTCTTTTAGTCTTCACAAGCAAACCTTGGTGGTGAGTACTTCTGTTAGCAATCGGTTTTATTTTCTTTTCATGGATATGCCAAAATCAAGTGTTTAGTTTTTGGTTTTGGGTTAGCCGAATATTCTTAAGCCATAATGTAGTGTTTCTTTTGTATGTGCCAAGCGTTAGGGAGCATTAAAGGTGTTTTCGAGATTTGAAGCGCTCAAGGTAAGTGGTATGTGCTATTCGGCCAAGGGTTATTTTCTATGGATTTATGCTTGTCGACTTTTCACTGTGGATTTCGACGACTTCATAGTTAAGCGGTGATTCGGATTTGGTAAGTAAGGTAAGTGATTTATGGTATTCGGCCATAGGCCATATTTGGTATTAAAGTTAGCCGATTCTAACTATGATGTTTAGGTCCGAATCGGTAAGAGTAAGGCAAGTTTCGGGATTCAGATACATTTTTGGTAAGTATGTTAGATTATAGTTATTCGATTAAGATCTTGAATATGGATGATTAACCGTTTGATGCTGATTAAGTG
This sequence comes from Gossypium rotundifolium, assembly GCA_025506655.1. Classification (NCBI taxonomy): domain Eukaryota; kingdom Viridiplantae; phylum Streptophyta; class Magnoliopsida; order Malvales; family Malvaceae; genus Gossypium; species Gossypium rotundifolium. The sequence goes on along the minus strand of CP106734.1, from coordinate 63,589,449 downwards.
TTGTCGATGGATTCGAGTGCCAGTCAAGGAGGACAAGGGATAGTCCCTATCCCGAAGTTTAAGAAAAGATCTATCTCGGCGGTTCGGGATTGGCCACCGGGGTGTGGGCCAGCAGCGGGGGAAAGCTATAGACAGATAGCCGTAGTTTCGCTTAGCGATAGCGTCGGGATCGAGAGTTTAGAACTTCAAGTGATCAGGTGTGTAGTTAGCCTACCGTTTTTGGGTTTATGATTGTATGAGATATCTGTATGTGTGTTATGAATGTGCTAACTAGTGTAATGGAAATTGTGATATGGATACCCTCAAGGGGTATGTCAATAATCTGGTAAGTACCAAATCTGATGAAATGTGATTATTGATATTAATATGTGATAATATACGAAATAACATGTACATGCATTATCATCATGGCACTATTTTATGTTGCATGTGCATGGGTGGGATATGAAAGAAGGGCAGGTGTACTTGATGCGTGGTTTGATGAATGGCTCGTGCCTCATCGTGATTGATATAGGCTATGTGCCATATCGTGGTTATTGATGGCTTTGTGCTCATCGTGGTTTTGATAATAGCTTCGGCTACATTGTGGATTGACGTCGACTAAGGTCGCGTTGTGGATTATTCTTGATTAAGTTCACGTGGGCGACATTTGTTGCCTTATTGGAGTAAAAGGGAGGGTGATTTAATAATCCCCTGGTGTGTGGTAGGCTGGATACGGGGGTGTGTAGAGGATGGACCCTAGGCTGGGTTGGGCTTCATAATTGCATAATTTTGTATGTGAATACATGTGAAAATGGGCCAAGCCCAATATGTGATATGAATAAATGTCCAAATGGGCCAAGCCCAATATGATATGTGGATTAATGTGAAAGTGGGCCAAGCCCAGTATGTGGTGTGGATTAATATGGTAATGGGCCAAGCCAAGTATATGGAAATATGTGGTTAATTACACTATTATATGGATGTGATATTGATATGGGTCAAGCCAAATAAGTGAAAGCATGTGAATAAGTTGCATTAATATCTCATTATATGGGTTAATACATGGTTTGACATGCGGGTGGAATTCAAGAGAATAATTACACATCGATTACATTAGACTCACCCAATTTTATCAAACCTTATAGGTGATATGCGATGCTCGGACCGGGTTGGAGTGGATACGAGGTGGCCCATGTAGAAGAAGTTGCTTTCCTTATGTTTTATAATTTATGCTTTACGTATTTTAAATATCCATTTGTTGTAATAAGGGCCTTGAAGTATTTGAATTTTGTTATGTTCAAGTTAGTTTTATAATTAAGTTAATATTTTGTAAGTTTAATTTTAAAACTATTTATATCCCAAAAGTCATATTAAAGTTTTGAATCCGAAAGTTTTATAACAACTTAACTTTTACTTAGAATGTTTTAAATTTCTCGAAAAAGTTTTATTAAAAGCGACAAATTCTTAACGATTTTTTCCTTTAAGTAAGAATATTTGCAAAAGTTTTCATGATGGCATTTGATTGATTCGATCGAATGGGCGGGTTTGGGGTGTTCTGATTTGGTATCAAAGCCGGTTCAAAACTCGACTTTAAGGGTTGTGGGGCCCAAAACATTTTTTCAAAATGGGCTTTTCAAAAATATGGATTTTCGTGAAATTTCTCAGTTTATCTGGCATGGCTTTGTATCTCAATTCAAGTCCACCGGGTAAGTACCTCTAATTGTTGAAGTGATTTGTATATGAAATGTTATGGGCATATTTGGGAAGAAGATTAGTGAACTAGGATCTGTTGAACCCTAGGGCTAGGGCACTCAAACACATGCATAAGACTTAAGGACAATCAAACAAACTTGTGTCTAAGTCACCGAGTTAAGGTGTGGCAACCATTGTGCGCATGTCTAGGAGTGGATTCGATAAGAGCTTGGTACTTAAGCAGTCTAGTGACTCACCTCCTCTTTACTCGAATCCTACAGTGCGTAGCTACTGGTTCACCCTAACCAAGAGGACTTATTCACAAAGCTAAACCGATAATTAAAACCCGAAAGGGACTAGCTATCTTGTTTTATAAACACCTTAGTTTTTAAAATCCTTAAATTACCCTTCGATTTGTAACAAAATCTATTTTGAAAATTTCTCGAAAAATTTTTTGGTTTGCAAATTATTAAAATGCCTGTGTTGTAAATTACTAAAATACCCTTAGTTTTCAAGATTTTCAAAATACCTCGACTTTTGCTAAAATGTTTCTACTTTACAAAATACCAAATACTTAGTTTTACAAATATCACGATACCTGATTTGGAAAATTTACTGAAAATGCCACGACTTCCAAAATTATCGAAATAACCCTAATTTCTAAAATTTTTGCAACACCTCTGATTTGGAAAACAAATTTTCAAGATAACCCCCGAGGTTTTGTAAATTTTGAAATACCTTTGATTTGTAAAATATTTTCGAATTAACCCCAATTTATTACCAAAATACCCTTGTAAGAAAAATGACGAAATTACCCCTGGGTTGGGTATGGTCAAAAATGCCCATGGAAGTGTGATTGAATGTTAATGACGAATGAATGTGTCTCTATAGAGATGGATGAATGTGAATGTGAATGTGAATGTGAATATCTGAATTAGAATAGTAAACTTGAAACTAAGACTATGATTGATCGAAAGAACCACTATTAAACTCCTTTTCATAAAATTGTTCGCGAATAAATAGTGGAACAAAGTACTAATGCATAAAACTTTCTAATCAGATTAAATCGCGACGTTAGTAATGAGTTCTAGTGGACGTGGTAGAGGTAGAGTGGCGATTGCCGGAACCGGTAGGTCGGCCTTGGGTCAAAAAGTGATGTGCCGCCACTAGCAGTGGGCAAGGAGGATAAGATCAGACTGGAGGAGATGACCTGCGATATCGTTGGCTATCTTTGCGAGTGCTAGAACGAGTCATGAGAGCTAATGTGGGCAATGGAACTCGTAAATCGGTGCGGAAAGGCTTAAGTCAAGCGGAGCGAGAGATTTTAGAGAGTGTCAAGAGTAGCTCGACGTGGCGGAGTATTGGCTAGAAGCGATTGAAAGGATTATGAATGATTTGGATTTAGCTGCGAGGAAAAGCTTAAAGGTCTTGTCTCGTTGCTCGAGATGAAGCTTATCGATGGTGGCTCACTTTGTCGTGCAAGGTACCCCGCAGATCGATTGGATTGGGGGTATTTTAAGGTTAAGTTTGAAGGAAAGTATGTGGGAGCTATTTATTTAGACTCACAAAGGAAAGCGTTCCTGAACTTGGTACAAGGAAGTATGTCGATGAGTGGAGTATGAAGCGAATTTGTGCGATTAAGTCGGTATGTTAAAGGGATCGTGGCTACGATTACGAAAGGTGTGTTCGATTGAAGATGGATTATGGATGAGTGCAGTGTTGATTGCTCATAAGAGAAAGAGACTTTGCTATTCTAGTGGAGAAGGCTTGGATAGTGAAGAAGTTAAGAGGATGTGAGACAAAATCGAGAAAAGAATAGGAACAGGAATAAGAGAAGTTTTGGATCGTCGAGAATCATCGGAGATTATCGAGAAAAGACCAAGGATTGAGAATTACAGACGTGCACTGTGCGATTCTTTGAGAATCAAGTCGATTATGTGCTCAATGTGGGAGAGCTCATGTAGGAGAATGTTGGGAAAATAGTAAGGAATGTTTAGGTGTGGATCTAAGGCTCATTTGGTTAAGAAATGTCCTCAAGTGATGGATAGGGCTCGAGGCCAAGGTCGTGGAACCCCAAGCAGAGGTGCTGATGGTTCAGATGCAAGGCAAGCAAGGTTGGCTTAGGCAATCAGTCATAGCAAGGAAGAAGTTGGACCAACGAGGATCGGGTATCTTCCCTAATCCTGGAATCTCTTTATTGCCTTGATTATTATAGAGATAGTTCATTTTTCTATGCTAGTGAAGTGCAGGGAACCTTGAATGCGAACCTTGAGATAATATCTAAGAAACGTGTTAGATCGAGTCTTGTGGCAAGAAGTAGTGTGATGAGTTAAGGATCTTTGGACTATTCAATAGTAAGTAATTTCGAGGGCGAAATTATTTTTAAGGAGGGTAGAACTGTAATATCCTAAATTAGGGGTTATGCGTTGGATGCATAATTCGTAAGTTAGTAGGCTCGGGCTATGGTTGAGTGTGTTTTAAGGGTTTTGAGAATCCGAGGATGTAGGAGGAAGTCTTGAAAAATATATATATATATATATATAGAATTTTAAGTCTAAAGGAGAAGCTAGGTGAAGGAGGTCTTAAAAGAAATTGTGGGGAGTTTATGGCATAAAAGAGCTAGCAGCAAAGTGGCAAGGGACGCCACCTGGGGTGCTGTGGGGTTTGCATCAAAGGGAGCTTTAGAGGGAAGAGGTTCGAGCAACGTGGGAAGCATTGGAGACTTTTATTTTTGTGTCAAAAAGAGGAACTGGGCTAAGGAGGCTTTAAGGAATTCTGAGGATTTATGCCACAAGAAATCATGTGGTAAAGTAGCGAGTGGGCCTTGGTGCGATGACAAGGGCCTTGGTTGAATCACGTGCAAGCATAAAGTGGGGTTTTATTTTTGGACTTTTGGCGTCAAGAAGGGGAAGTTGGGCTAAGGAGGCCTTAAGGAAATATGTAGGGGTTCTTGGACATGAAAGTGAGCTTGGTAAAGTGGCTGCAAGGCGCCACTTAGGGCCTTGGTGAATGACGCCATGAGCAGGGGGGAAGGGCTCGGGTTCGAGTCTTGGTGACCGCATGGAAGTGTGTTTTATTTTTACATGATGGCATTAAGGGAGGGGGGAGTGATAGACGGCATGTGAACTCCAATAAGATGAGCTAAGGCTTGTTTTTTTTTTATTTTAAAATTTCACTATAGGAAGGGATCTGAGTTAATTTATTTTATTTTAAATGAGTAAGATAAGAGATAATGGTGGCTTATTTTTATTAATTTTAAATGAAGTGATAATGAGAGAAAAGTGTGGGATATGATAAGGAAGGAGTAGTGGACGGCACATGGGTTGTGCAAGGAGGAGATAAGCTTTGTTATTTTGTTTAAAATTCGGCTAAGAGTAGGAAAATGGGATTTTATTTTATTTATTTTAAGTGAGTGATAAAGAGATTAAGGAGGAGAGAAATTTGGGATTTGATAGGAGCTGATATAGTGGTCGAATGTGGGTCTCTTTGGTTGGCAAAATTCAGCTATGAGGGGGGAAGTTAAGTACCGAATTGGGTAGTATAAAAAGGGGTGATCAGTTTTTGGCAATCCTTTTTCTACATTTTATTTTCTTTAGGCCAAAAATTGTTCCTCTCATTCTCTCATTGTGCCGTTTTCTTTTTGAGGAAGCCATTTAGTTTAGGCTTGTTTATTCTTTTATTGTTGACCGAAACTTCAAAGAGCATCAAGGCCATTGTGCTTCATTCTTCTTTTCTCCAACTCCAAACCTGTTCTTTGTGTTAGCCGAAGGTGCAATCACCATTGTTAAACCATTGTTGAATTTCTCAAGCTTCTTCCTTTTTATTGTTAGACGAGTATTTCATATCCATTTGAAAAGCCTTAAAAGCCGAAACAGTTAGCCGAAATCTATTCTCTTTTGGTCTTCACAAGCAAACCTTGGTGGTGAGTACTTCTGTTAGCAATCAGTTTTATTTTCTTTTTATGGATATGCTAAAATCAAGTGTTTAGTTTTTGGTTTTGGGTTAGCCGGATATTCATAAGCCATAATGTAGTGTTTCTTTTGTATGTGCCAACGTTAGGGAGCATTAAAGGAGTTCGGATTTGGGGCTGAAGGTAAGTGGTATGTGCTATTTGGCCAAGGGTTATTTTCTATGGATTTATGCTTAAGCCGACTTTTCACTCGTGGATTTGACGGTAGTTAAGTGGTGATTGGGATTTGATAAGTAAGGTAAGTGATTTATGGTATTGACCATAGGCCATATTTGAGTATTAAAGTTAATGATTCTAACTATGATGTTTAGGTTGAATCGACAAGAGTAAGGCAAGTTTTGGGATTAGGATACATTTTGGTAAGTATGTTAGATTATAGTTATTCGATTAAGATCTTGAATATGGATGATTAGCCGTTTGATCTTTGATTAAGTGTTGTCGATGGATTCGAGTGCCGTCAAGGAGGATAAGGGATAGTCCCTATCCCAAAGTTTAGAAAAGATCTATCTCGACAGTTCGGGATTGGCCACCGGTGTGGGTGTGGGCGGTGGGGAAAGCTATAGCAGATAGCCTTAGTTTAAGCTTAGCGATAGCGTCGGGATCGAGAGTTTAGAACTTCAAGTGATCGGTGTGTAGTTAGCCTACCGTTTTCGGGTTTATGATTGTATGAGATATCCGTATGTGTGTTATGAATGTGCTAACTAGTGCGGTGGAAATTGTGATATGGATACCCTCAAGGGGTATGTCAATAATCTGGTAAGTACCAAATCTGATGAAATGTGATTATTGATATTAATATGTGATAAGATGCGAAATAACATGTACATGCATTATCATCATGGCACTATTTTATGTTGCATGTGCATGGGTGGGACATGAAAGAAGGACATGGTGTACTTCAAGTACGTGGTTTGATGAATGGCTCTGTGCCTCATCGTGATTGATATAGGCAATGTGCCATATCATGGTTATTGATGGCTTTGTGCTCATCGTGGTTTTGATGATAGCTTCGGCTACATCGTGGATTGACGTCGACTAAGGTCGCGTTGTGGATTATTTGCGATTAAGTTCGGTGGACGGCATTTCTTGCCTTATTGGAGTAAAAAGGGGAGGGTGATTTAATAATCCCCTAGTGTGTGGTACGCTGGATACGAGGGTGTGTAGAGGATGGACCCTAGGCTGGGTTGGGCTTCATAATTGCATAATTTTGTATGTGAATACATGTGAAAATGGGCCAAGCCCAATATGTGATATGAATACATGTGCAAATGGGCCAAGCCCAATATGATATGTGGATTAATGTGAAAGTGGGCCAAGCCCAGTATGTGGTGTGGATTAATGTGGTAATGGGCCAAGCCAAGTATATGGAAATATGTGGTTAATTACACTATTATATGGATGTGATATGGATATGGGTCAAGCCCAATAAGTGAAAGCATGTGAATAAGTTGCATTAATATCTGTTATATGGGTTAATACATGGTTTGACATGCGGGTGGAATTCAAGTAGAATAATTACACATTGAGTCATTAGACTCACCTAATTTTATCAAACCTTACGGTGATGTGCGATGCTCGGACCGGGTTGGAGTGGATCTGAGGTGGCCCATCAGAAGAAGTTGCTTTCCTTATTTTTTATAACTTATGCTTTACGTATTTTAAATATCCATTTGTTGTAATAAGGGCCTTGAAGTATTTGAATTTTGTTATGTTCAAGTTAGTTTTATAATTAAGTTAATATTTTGTAAGTTTAATTTTAAAAGCTATTTATATCCCAAAAGTCATATTAAAGTTTTGAATCAGGAAGTTTTATAACAACTTAACTTTTACTTAGAATGTTTTAAATTTCTCGAAAAAGTTTTATTAAAGGCGACAAATTCTTAACGATTTTTTTCCTTTAAGTAAGAATATTTGCAAAAGTTTTCCATGATGGCATTTGATTGATTCGTATCGAATGGGCGGGTTTGGGGTGTTACAATTTGGTATCGAGCAGGTCTAAAACTCGGCTTTGAGAGTTGTGGGGCCCAAAACATTTTTTCAAAATGGGCTTTTAAAAATATGGATTTTGTGAAATTTCTCGGGTTTAATCTGGCATGGCTTTGTATCTCAGGCAAAGTCCACGGTAAGTACCTCTAATTGTTGAAGTGATTTGTATATGAATGTTATGGGCATATATGGGGGCGTAGATTAGTGAACTAGGATCTGTTGAACCCTCGGGCTAGGGCACTCAAACACATGCATAAGACTTAAGGACAATCAAACAAACTTGTGTCTAAGTCACTGAGTTAAGGTGTGGCAACCATTGTGCGCATGTCTAGGAGTGGATTCGATAAGAGCTTGGTACTTAAGCAGTCCTAGTGACTCACCTCCTCTTTACTCGAATCCTACCTGGTGCGTAGCTACGGTTCACCCTAACCAAGAGGACTTATTCACAGGCGAAACCGATAATTAAAATCAGAAAGGGACTAGCCATACTTTTTTATAAACACCTTAGTTTTTTAAAATCCTTAAATTACCCCTTCAATTTGTAACAAAATCTATTTTGAAAATTTCTCGAAAATTTTTTTTGGTTTGCCAAATTACTAAAATGCCCCTGTGTTGTAAATTACTAAAATACCCTAAGTTTTCAAGATTTTCAAAAATACCCTCGACTTTTACTAAAATGTTTCTACTTTACAAAATACCAAAAACTTCTGTTTTACAAATATCAAGATACCCTGATTTGGTAAATTTACTGAAAATGCCACGACTTCCAAAATTACCAAAATAACCCCGATTTATGAAATTTTTGCAACACCTCTGATTTGGAAAATAAATTTTCAAGATAACCCCGAGGTTTTGTAAATTTTGAAATACCTTTGATTTGTAAAATATTTTCGAATTAACCCCGATTTATTACCAAAATACCCTTGTAGGAAAAATGACGAAATTACCCACAGGTTGGGTATGGTCAAAATGCCCATGGAAGTGTGATTGAATGTTAATGATGAATGAATGTGTCTCTATAGAGATGGATGAATGTGAATGTGAATGTGAATCTCGAATTAGAATAGTAAACTTGAAACTAAGACTATGATTGATCGAAAGAACCACTATTAAACTCCTTTTCATAAAAGCATTCGCATGAATAAGCAAGTGGAACAAAGTACTAATGCATAAAACTTTCTAATCAGATTAAATCGCGGCGTTAGTAATGAGTTCTAGTGGGCGTGGTAGAGGTAGTGTGACGATTATGTCGGAACCGGTAAGATGCAGCCATGGGTGAAAGTGATGTGCCGCCGATGGCGGCGGAGGATCAAGATCGATTTGAGGAGATGATGCAGTATCGTTGGCTATGCTGCGAGTGCTAGAGCGAGTCACAGGAGCTAATGTGGGCAATGGAAAAAGCTTAAAGGTGCTGTCTCGTTGCTCCGAGATGAAGCTTATCGATGGTGGCTCACTGTCAGGCAAGGTACCCCTGCAGATCGATTGGATTGGGGGTATTTTAAGGTTAAGTTTGAAGGAAAGTATGTGGGAGCTAGTTATTTAGACTCGCAAAGGAAAGCGTTCCTGAACTCGGTACAAGGAAGTATGTCGGTAGCAGAGTATGAAGCAGAATTTGTGAGGTTAAGTCAGTATGCTAAGGGGATCATGGCTACTGATTACGAAAGGTGTGTTCGATTCGAAGATGGATTGCGGGATGAGTGCGAGTGTTGATTGCTCGCAAAGAGAAAGAGACTTTCTTGTTCTAGTGGAGAAGGCTCGGATGGTGAAGAAGTTAAGAGGGCTGTGATGCGAGGCAGAAAAGAATAGGAATTGGAATAAAAGAAGTTTTGGATCGTCAAAATCATCGGAGATTATCGGAAAAGACCAAGGATTGAGAATTCTGTACGTGCACCTGTACCAGTTGCTGAGAATCGAAGTCGATTATGTGTTCAATGTGGGAAAGCTCATGTAGGAGAATGTTGGGGAAATAGTAAGGAATGTTTCTGCTGTGGATCTAAGGCTCATTTGGTTAAGAAATGTCCTCAAGTGATGGATAGGGCTCGAGGCCAAGGTCGTGGAACCCCAAGCAGAGGTGCTGAAGGTTTAGATGCAAGGTAAGTAAGGTTGGCTTAGGCAATCAGTCATAGCAAGGAAGAAGTTAGACCAAAGAGGATCGGGTATGTCCCTAATCCTGGAATCTCTTTATTGCCTTGATTATTATAGAGATAGTTCGTGTTTGTATGCTAGTGAAGTGTAGGGAACCTTGAATGCGAACCTTGAGATAGTATCTAAGCGTGTTCGATCGGAGGCGCGCATGAGAGAGTAGTGTGATGAGTTAAGGATGCTCGACTATTCGATAGTAAGTAATTTCGAGGATGAAATTATTTTTAAGGAGGGTAGAACTGTAATATCCTAAATTAGGGGTTATGCGTTGGGTGCATAATTCGTAAGTTAGTAGGCTCGGGCTATGGTTGAGTGTGTTTTAAGGGTTTTGAGAATCCAGGGATGTAGGAGGAAGTCTTGAATATATATATATATATGGGAATTTTAAGTCTAAAGAAGAAGCTAGGTTAAGGAGGTCTTAAAAGAAATTGTGGGGAGTTTATGGCACAAAAGAGCTAGCAGCAAAGTGGCAAGGGACGCCACCTGGGGTGTTATGGGGTTTGCGTTAAAGGGAGCTTCAGGGGGAAGAGGTTCGAGCAACGTGGGAAGCATTGAAGACTTTTATTTTGTGCCAAAAGAGGCGGGCTAAGGAGGCTTTAAGGGAATTCGTGAGGATTTATGCCACAAGAAATCATGTGGTAAAGTGGCGGTGGCGCCGGTGCGATGACAAGGGCCTTGGTTCGAATCACGTGGGCAGCATAAAGTGGGGTTTTATTTTTGAACTTTTGGCGTCAAGAAGGGGACGTTGGGCTAAGGAGGCCTTAAGGAAATATGTAGGGGTTCTTGGACATGAAAGTGAGCTTGGTAAAGTGGCTGCAAGGTGCCACTTAGGGCCTTGGTGTGTAACATCCCCAAACCCGGCCCACGAGCCTTGAACGGATCTGGTTATGTCACTGTGGAAAAATGTTGAAAATCTTTGTCTTTAGAATAAAGCTTGAAAATTTTGTGAACTTTTGGAGAGTGTGTCCATTAAAAATTACTTAGTAACATAAGCTCGTTATAAAATATGTGAATTAAAACTTTATGATAATTTATTATATTATAAATCATTTGAAGAAAATATATCTAAGTATAATATAAACTTCAATAATCATATCTAGAACACTTTAAATAAAAGTGGCCCTTATTACATCAAATAAATACCTAAAACTGATAAGATAAAATAATTAAATCAAATAAAACATCTATTGCATAAAATGCATACTGCATGGCCACCTTTGTCTCCACTCCAACCGGTCCGATCAACATGTCACTGCGATGTTGGATAAATAATTAGGTAAGTCATACAGACTCGGTGTGTAATTAAACCACGATATCCACCCACATGTTAACCACAAATCAACCCAATCATATGCAACATGTAAATATAAGCAGGCGTTGCCACGTTACGGGCAGCCCACATTCAATCCACATTCAAATCTTTGGGCTAGGCCCTTTTCTCATTAATCCATTGATTCTTGGGCAGCCCATTTCCACGTATGTTCTCAAAACATACCTATTCATATTTCATATTGGGCTTGGCCCATTTCCATATCAATTCATAGCGAAACCATGCAATCATGATACCCAACCCAATCCTAAGGTCCATCCGCTACACACCCCTTATCCGACCTACCACACACCGGGGACTATCGAGTCACCCTCTCCTTTTATCTCCAAAAGGCAACCAATGCCATCCACGATGTAGCGTATAGCTAACATCAAACCAAGATGGAGCACACGACAATCCATCAAGCCACGATATGGCATAAAGCCGATATCAATCAAGGTAACCACGCGAACTAAATCACAAAGATCCACAACGCGACCTCAGTCAGCGCCAATCCACGATGTAGCACAAAGCTGACATCAACCACGTACTCGAAGTACACGTACCTTCTTTCAAAAACCCACCCATGCACATGTAACATAATATGATCTTTGAGATGATGCATGTACATGATATTCACAAATATAGTCATGCTCACATAGTTAAAATCAATTATCACCTATTAGCCAATTTGCTACTAACACGGTCGTCATCATACCCCTTTAGGGTATCCATTACACATATGGTATGCATTCATTAGCAAACATATAGCACAATGAGATCATACAAATCCGGAAACAATGGTCTAACTACACACCTTATAACACGAAGCTCTAAACCCTCGATCCCGGCGCTATCGTTTAGCGAGACTACAGTTATCGCCTATCATTTTACATTGCCGCCCATACCCGGTGGCCAATCTCGCATGAAGAGAAACCGATCTCTTTTGAACTTGGGATGGGAGCTTTCCTTTCTCCTCTTGGTGGCTTTTCGCATCCATCGGCGATACTTAATCGAACCACGATTAATCAACAAAGTCATAATCTACTATTAACGAATCTAAGTCACTTACTAATCATCCTTACGAAATAAATTGAAATCCAGAAGGCTTCCTTTATACATCGATTGCCCTATAAACCATAGTCACCATTCGGTCAACACCAAAACACAACCAATGGCCTAAGGCCAAATATCAAACCACTTACCCCTTTTAATTGAATCTCGAAACACCAATGGAATTGCCGAAAATCCCACCACCTTATCTGATGATCTAAACTCGAGAGAAACCCCTCTTAGCTCCTTGGCGTTGGCTACAAACAACACAAAACACAACATCAGCCTGGCCCTAGAGACATTCGACCACACCAAAACTAAGGCCAACCATTTGGTTTGCCCACTAAAACAAGTAACTAGGACACTTACCCACAAGCTTTAGATGTCGACAGCACCACACTTCACAGGTTCGGCTTCAAGCTTGGTAAAATAGAAGAGAGATAGAGGGCTAAAGGTTTCGGTTATGGCTTCAACAGAATAAAAGAAAAAGAGGAAGTGTTTTCCTTGACTTGGTTTCGGCAAGAGGCAAAGGGAAGAATTAGAAATAATTTGGCATAAAAGAAATGGGGCTAAAATTCGGTTAGGGATGAGCACACCCTATTTATAGAATTCACACCCCCCTCCCCTGAAGACTCCAAAATCAAGCCACCACATACTAATTCAAACTAATTTGAATTAGTCCACTTATCAATTTATCCCATATTTTATCTCCTTATCAAATTCAAATAAACCAATAACAACTCTTATTTACTAATTTAAACTAAATAAAATAATCCTACAATTATCTAAAATAAATAAAATAAAGTAAAGCTTATCTTACTTACCAACCGAATTTAAAAAAAAAAATTAAACAACAATGACAATCCATTGCAGCTCCGGTGCCTCCACCTTCACGCCACCTCTTCATGTTAGCAACAAAAAACCCCTGCGGCCTCCATAGTTGAACATAGGACACAGTGGAACAAGTGCCAGTGGCGCCTCGAGCCATTCGGCCAAGGCGTTGTTTTGTGCCATAAACCATAATATATATTTTTAAGCCTTACTTCCTTAGTCCCTTCCTTTTAACGCACTAAAAAAAAAATAAAACTCTTTCTCTGCTGCCGGATTGAACCAGTCCTTAATGGCATCCTCCCAAGCTCTTAAGCAGTAGCATGGAGCCACTTTGCCAGCTGGTCTTTCATGTCCAATAACACGGCCATTTATTTTAAGGCATAAGCGGCCCATTCCTTATTAGCGCAAAAATAAAACAAAATTCTTTGCCTTAGCACTCGAACCTGCTCCTTAGGCGTCACCTTCCGGGCTCAAGCGGCGCCTCCATGCCACTCCACCCAACCGTTTCTTGTGTCCTAAATTCCACCAATTTATTTTAAGGCCTTCTTGCCCTATTTCCCCTTTTTACACTAAAAATCTAAAATTTTCCAAAGCCTTCTCCTTTCATCCAAGCATTCCTAAATCCTCTAAACACATCCAAGCACACCCAAAAACCTTCCAACGCCTAAATTATACTCAACTGCATAGCCCCTAAACCTTGGATGTTACAATTCTACCCCTTAAAAATAATTTAGTCCTCGAAATTACTTATCTGGGATAGTCATAACTCGCTATTCTACACCTCTGCAAGCTCTGAACTTAATCTACCATACTTCTAAACCACAGTCTCTAAGTTAGCATTCAAAATTCCAAACACCTCTCTTAGCAACACGAAAAGGGCTAACTCATAAGCAAGCAAAGTAATTAAAGCATGTACCAAAGCAAAGGAGCTTACGATATTACATCCTTGGTTGACTTTGTTGGAACCATTCCCTCTATGGCTCGAACCACGACCCTCGTCGCTCGAGGACAATTCTTAACAGATGTGCCTTAGATCCACAAGAAGGCATTCTTTACTATTTCCCCAACACTCTCCTAAATGGGTTCTCCCACATTTAACACATGAATGACTCCGTTCAGCTGGTACAAGTGCACGTACAAGGTTCTTGGTCCTTGGTCTTTTCTGGACATTACCAAATGATACTGATGGTCCAATACCTCTCTTATTCTCCTTCCTACTCTTCTCTCGGTTTTCTCTTATAGTCTTCTTAACCTCTTCAGCGATCCGCGCTTTCTCCACCAGAATGGCGAAATCCCTTTCTCTGTGCGGAGCAATCAACTCTCACAACTCATCTCTAGCCCATCTTCAAATCGAACACTCCTTTCGTAATCATTAGCCACGATTCCTTTGGCGTACTGACTTAGTCGCACAAACTCAGCTTCATACTCCGCTATCGACTTATTCCCTTGTACTAGATTTAGAAATGCTTTCCTTTGCGAGTCCAAATAACTAGCTCCTACGTACTTCCCTTCAAACTTAGTCTTAAAGTAATCCCAATCCAATCGATCTGCCGATACACCTTGTTTGACAGTGAGCCACCAACGATAAGCTTCGTCACGAAGTAATGAAACAGCACCCTTCAGCTTTTCTTCATTGGTACAATCCAAATCGTCCATGATTCTTTCAACTGCTTCTAGCCAATACTCCGCTACGTTCGGAGCTACTCCCGACACTCCTCTAAAGATCTCTCAGATTAGATCTAAGCCTTTCAAATCTTGACTTCAAGTTCCATTTCCTTACTAACTCCTCGCTACTCGTTCTAGCACTTTTCATAACCGACCCGCGATCTTGCGTCATCTTCTCGATGCGATCTTGCTCCTCGCCATCTTTGGTGGCGGCACTTCACTTCGACCCATGGCGGACCCTACCGGTTCGATCTTGCCATTCTACCCTACCGCGTCCCTAGAGCTCATCTCTATCGTCGTGATTTAATCGATTAAGAAGTTTTATGCATTAGTATTTGTTCCACTATTTAACCGCGAACAATTTTATGAAAAGAGGTTCTGTAAGTAGTTCTTTCGATTACACCAAGGTTTCGGTTCAAATTAGCTATTCTAATTGAGAGAATCACATTCACATTCATCAATAGAGCCACCTTCATTTCACAATGAAGCTACATTCCTTCTTGATGAGGCACATTCAATTGGTATCATCACACACATCATTGTTAGGACATTTACTTTGTTTACCCTGGGGTATTTTCGTCATTTTCCTATAGGGGTATTTGTTAATAAATCAAAGCGATCCGAAGACTTTAATAAGTCGGGATCTTTTTTAAAATTCCCAAAAGCTGAAGAGTATTTTTTGAAAATTTATAAATTGAAGGTATAACGAGAATTTGAAAACCGAGGTATTTTGGTAATTTTGTCAATCAAGGTAATTTTGTAAATTTCCAAAGTCAGGGGATTATTTTGAAATACAAAAAATTGGATACTTTTGCAAAGTAAGGGGGATTTTATTAGAATTGGGGTTAAACCAAAAATTTTAAAAGTCAAGGGCATTTTAGTAATTTTCAACACAGGGGTATTTTCGTAAATTTTTCCCCCAAATCAGAGTATCTTGATACTTTGAAAACTAAAAATTTTGGTATTTTGCAAAGTAAAATCATTTAATAAAAGTTAGCGTATCTGTAATTTTACAACACGGGGCATTTTTGTAATTTTGCAAGTAGGGTATTTTGGTAATTTTGTAAATCGAGAAAATGTCTTTCAAAATCAAATTTAGGGTTTACAAACCGTAGGGTAAATTTGAAAATTTTAAAACTAAGGGTTTTAAAGCAGTAAAGCTAGTCCCTTTCGGGTTTTAATAATTGGTCTAGCTTATGAACAAGTCCTCTTGGTTAAGGTGAGCAAGTAGCTACGCACGAGTAGGTTTCGAGTAGAGAGGAGGTGAGTCGCTAGGACTGCTTAAATACCAAGCTCTTCTTGAATACCACTCCTAGACATGCGTGCAGGTTGCCACACCTTAACTCGTGACTTGCTTCACAGGTGGGTTTAATAATCCTTAAGTCTTATGCATATGTTTGGGTAGACTAGTCCTAGGGTCCAAAAAGCCTAATATTCTAATCTATGAGCCCAAACTAAGCCCATAATAATTCACATCAACAAATCACTTCAATAGTTTAGAAGTACTTACAGTGGACTTGAATTGAGATCAGGTGCCATGCGAATAACACGAAAACTTTTTATAAAAGCCGCATTTGAAAAAACCCATTTTGAAAATGTTTTGGGCCCAAAACCCTCAAAGTCGAGTTTTGAACCGGGCTCTGATACCAAACTGTAACATCCCCAAACCCGGCCCACGAGCCTTGATCGGATCTGGTTATGTCACAGTGGAAAAATGTTGAAAATCTTTGTCTTTAGAATAAAGCTTGAAAATTTTATGAACTTTTAGAGAGTGTGTCCATTAAAAATTACTTAGTAACATAAGCTCGTTATAAAATATGTGAATTAAAACTTTATGATAATTTATTATATTATAAATCATTTGAAGAAAATATATCTAAGTATAATATAAACTTCAATAATCATATCTAGAACACTCTAAATAAAAGTGGCCCTTATTACATCAAATAAATACCTAAAAGCGATAAGATAAAATAATTAAATCAAATAAAACATCTCTTGCATAAAATACATACGCATGGCCACCTTTGTCTCCACTCCAAACGGTCAGATCAACATGTCACTGCGATGTTGGATAAATAATTGGGTGAGTCATACAGACTCGGTGTGTAATTAAAACCGATATCCACCCACATGTTAACCATAAATCAACCCAATCATATGCAACATGTAAATATAAGCAGAGCGTTGCCACGTTACGGGCTTGGCCCACATTCAATCCACATTCAAATCTGGGCTAGGCCCTTTTCTCATTAATCCGCGATTCATTGGGCTTGGCCCATTTCCACGTATGTTCTCAAAACATACCTATTCATATTTCATATTGGGCTTGCCTATTTCCATATCAATTCATAACGAAACCATGCAATCATGATACCCAACCCAATCCTAAGGTCCATCAGCTACACACCCTTATCCGACCTACCACACACGGGGACTATCGAGTCACCCTCTCCTTTTATCTCCAAAAAGGCAACCAATGCCATCCACGATGTAGCGTATAGCTAACATCAAACCAAGATGGAGCACACAGCAATCCATCAAGCCACGATATGGCATAAAGCCAATATCAATCAAGGTAACCACGCGAACTAAATCGCAAAGATCCACAACGCGACCTCAGTCAGCGCCAATCCATGATGTAGCACAAAGCTGACATCAACCACGTACTCGAAGTACACCCGTACCTTCTTTCAAAAACCCACCCATGCACATGTAACATAATATGATGCTGAGATGATGCATGTACATGATATTCACAAATATAGGCATGCGCACATAGTTAAAATCAATTATCACCTATTAGCCAATTTGCTACTAACACTGTCGTCATCATACCCCTTTAGGGTATCCATTACACATATGGCCTTGCATTCATTAGCAAACATATAGCTGAGAGATCATACAAATCACGGAAACAATGGTCTAACTACACACCTTATAACACAAGCTCTAAACCCTCGATCCGACGCTATCATTTAGCGAGACTACAGTTATCGCCTATCGTTTTACATTGCGCCCATACCGGTGGCCAATCTCGTGCTGCAGAATCGATCTCTTTTGAACTTCGGGATGGGAGCTTTCCTTTCTCCTCTTGGCGCTTTTCGCATCCATCGGCGATACTTAATCGTAACCACGATTAATCAACAAAGTCATAATCTACTATTAACGAATCTAAGTCACTTACTAATCATCCTTACCAAAATAAATTAAAATCCGAAGGCTTCCTTTGCTACATCGATTGCCTATAAACCATAGTCACCATTCGGTCAACACCAAAACACAACCAATGGCCTAAGTCAGAATATCAAACCACTTACCCCTTTTAATTGAATCCCGAAACACCAATGGAATTGTCGAAAATCCCACCACCTTATCTGATGATCTAAACTCGAGAGAAACCCCTCTTAGCTCCTTGGCGATGGCTACAAACAACACAAAACACAACATCATCCTGGCCCTAGAGACATTCGGCCACACCAAAACTAAGGCCAACCATTTGGTTTGGCCACTAAAACAAGTAACTAGGACACTTACCCACAAGCTTTAGATGTAAATGACCACACTTCACGAGTTGACTTCAAGCTTGGTAAAATAGAAGAGATGGAGGCTAAAGGTTTGGTTATAGCTTCCACGAATAAAAGAAAAGAGGAAGTGTTTTCCTTGATTTGGTTTGACAAGAGGCTAAGGAAGAATTAGAAATAATTTGGCATAAAAGAAATGGGGCTAAAATTCGGTTAAGGGATGAGCACACCCCTATTTATAGAATTGGCACCCTCCCCTTGAAGACTCCAAAATCAAGCCACCACATACTAATTCAAACTAATTTGAATTAGTCCACTTCTCAATTTATCCCATATTTTATCTCCTTATCAAATTCAAATAAACCGATAACAACTCTTATTTACTAATTTAAACTAAATAAAATAATTATCTAAAATAAATAAAATAAAGTAAGCTTATCACTTACTTACCAGCAATTTAAAAAAAAAAATTAAACAATGACTTAATCCATTGCGGCTCCACGGTGCCCTCTACCTTCACGCCACCTCTTCATGTCGTGACAAAAAAACCCCACTGCGGCCTCCATGGTTCGAGCAGGACACAGTGGAACAAGCTACCGAGTAGCGCCTCGAAGCCATTCGGCCAAGGCGTTGTTTTGTGCCATAAACCCATAATATATATTTTTAAGCCTTACTTCCTTAGTCCCTTCCTTTTAGCACTAAAACAAAATAAAACTCTTTCTTCTTTGCTTTGATTCGAACCCGGTCCTTAATGGCGTCCTCCCAAGCTCTTAAGCGGCCTTGCGAGCCACTTTGCCAACTTGGTCTTTCATGTCCAATAACCTAGCCATTTATTTTAAGGCATAAGCGCCCAGTTCCTTATTGGCATAAAATAAAACAAAATTGCCTTAGCTCGAACCCTGCTCCCTTAGGCGTCACCTTCCTGGGCTCAAGCGGCGCCTCCATGCCACTCCACCCAACCGTTTCTTGTGTCCTAAATTCCACCAATTTATTTTAAGGCCTTCTTGCCCTATTTCCCTTTTTACACTAAAAATCTAAAATTTTCCAAAGCCTTCTCCTTTCATCCAAGCATTCTTAAATCCTCTAAACACATCCAAGCACACCCAAAACCTTCCAACACCTAAATTATACTCAATCTGCATAGCCCCTAAACCTTGGATGTTACAATTCTACCCCTTAAAAATAATTTAGTCCTCGAAATTACTTATTCTTGGATAGTCATAACTCGCTATTCTACACCTCTGCTGCGACTCTGAACTTAATCTACCATACTTCCAAACCACGTCTCTAAGTTAGCATTCAAAATTCCAAACACCTCTTTTAGCAACACGAAAAGGGCTAACTCATAAGCAAGCAAATTAATTAAAGCATGTACCAAAGCAAAGGAGCTTACGATATTACATCCTTGGTTGACTTTGTGGAACCATTCCCTCTATGGCTCGAACCACGACCCTCGTCGCTCGAGGACAATTCTTAACAGGATGTGCCTTAGATCCTTTAGAAAGCATTCTTTACTATTTCCCCAACACTCTCCTAAATGGGTTCTCCCACACTTAACACATGAATGACTCCGTTCAGCTGGTACAAGTGCACGTACAAGGTTCTCGATCCTTGGTCTTTTCTGGACATTACCAAATGATACTGATAGTCCAATACCTCTCTTATTCTCGTTCCTACTCTTCTCTCGGTTTTCTCTTATAGTCTTCTTAACCTCTTCAGTGATCCGCGCTTTCTCCACCAGAATGGCGAAATCCCTTTCTCTGTGCGGAGCAATCAACTCTCGCAACTCATCTCGTAGCCCATCTTCGAATCGAACACTCCTTTCGTAATCAGTAGCCACGATTCCTTTGGCGTACTGACTTAGTCGCTAAACTTCGACTTCATACTCCGCTATCGACTTATTCCCTTGTACTAGATTTAGAAACGCTTTCCTTTGCGAGTCCAAATAACTAGCTCCTACGTACTTCCCTTCAAACTTAGTCTTAAAGTAATCCCAATCCAATCGATCTGCCGATACACCTTGTTTGACAGTGAGCCACCAACGATAAGCTTCGTCACGAAGTAATGAAACAGCACCCTTCAGCTTTTCTTCATTGGTACAATCCAAATCGTCCATGATTCTTTCAACTGCTTCTAGCCAATACTCCGCTTCGTTGAGCTACTCTCGACACTCCTCTAAAGATCTCGGCTCGTTAGATCTAAGCCTTTTCGATACTGACTTTGAGTTCCATTTCCCTTACTAACTCCTGCTACTCGTTCTAGCACTCGCAACATGGCCCGCGATACTGCGTCATCTTCTTCGGTCTGATCTTGCTCCTCCGCGCCCACTGTTGGTGGCGGCACTTCACTTTCTGACCCATGGCCAGACCCTACCGGTTCCGATGCTGCCATTCTACCCCTACCGCGTCCCCTAGAGCTCATCTCTATCGTCGTGATTTAATCTGATTAAGAAGTTTTATGCATTAGTATTTGTTCCACTATTTAACCTGAACAATTTTATGAAAAGAGGTTCTGTAAGTAGTTCTTTCGATTACACCAAGGTTTCGAGTTCAAATTGCTATTCTAATTCGGAGAATCACATTCACATTCATCAATAGAGCCACCTTCATTTCACAATGAAGCTACATTCCTTCCTCATTAGAGGCACATTCAGTGGTATCTATCACACACATCATTGTTTGGACATTTCTGCCTGTTTCTACCCCATGGGTATTTTCGTCATTTTTCTATAGGGGTATTTGGTAATAAATCAAAGCGATCCGAAGACTTTAATAAGTCGGGATCTTTTTTAAAATTCCCAAAAGCGAAGAGTATTTTTTGAAAATTTACATAAATTGAAGGTATAACAGAATTTGAAAACCGAGGTATTTTGGTTATTTTC
Source organism: Gossypium rotundifolium (assembly GCA_025506655.1). Classification (NCBI taxonomy): domain Eukaryota; kingdom Viridiplantae; phylum Streptophyta; class Magnoliopsida; order Malvales; family Malvaceae; genus Gossypium; species Gossypium rotundifolium. The sequence continues at coordinate 63,568,414 of CP106734.1, read as the reverse complement.
TCAATCGGGGTAATTTTGTAAATTTCAAAGTCGGGGATTATTTTGAAATAAAAAATTGGATACTTTTGCAAAGTAAGGGGATTTTATTAGAATTGGGGTTAAACCAAAATTTTAAAAGTCAAGGCATTTTAGTAATTTTCAACACGAGGTATTTTCGTAAATTTTTCCCCAAATCGAGTATCTTGATACTTTGAAAACTAAAATTTTGGTATTTTGCAAAGTAAAATCATTTTAACAAAGTTGAGGGTGTCTGATAATTTTATAACACATGGGCATTTTTGTAATTTTGCAAGTAGGGTATTTTGGTAATTTTGTAAATCGAAAATGTCTTTCAAAATCAAATTTAGGGTTTACAAAGCTGTAGGGTAAATTTGAAAATTTTAAAACTAAGGGTTTTAAAAGCAGTAAAGCTAGTCCCTTTCGGGTTTTAATAATTGGTCTAGCCTATGAACAAGTCCTCTTGGTTAAGGTGAACCAGTAGTGCTGCACTGGTAGGTTTCAGTAGAGAGGAGGTGAGTCGCTAGGGCTGCTTAAATACCAAGCTCTTCTTGAATACCACTCCTGACATGCGTGCAGGGGTTGCCACACCTTAACTCGTGACTTGCTTCACAGTGGGTTTAATAATCCTTAAGTCTTATGCATATGTTTGGGTAGACTAGTCCTAGGGTCCAAAAAGCCCTAATATTCTAATCTACGAGCCCAAACTAAGCCCATAATAATTCACATCAACAAATCACTTCAATAGTTTAGAAGTACTTACACAGTGGACTTGAATTTGGAGGTACAGGTGCCATGCCAGAATAACCTGAAAACTTTTTATAAAAGCCCGCATTTCGAAAAAAACCCATTTTGAAAATGTTTTTGGGCCCAAAACCCTCAAAGTCGAGTTTTGAACCGGGCTCTAATACCAAACTGTAACATCCCCAAACCCGGCCCACGAGCCTTGACCGGATCTGGTTATGTCTTTGTGGAAAAATGTTGAAAATCTTTGTCTTTAGAATAAAGCTTGAAAATTTTGTGAACTTTTAGAGTGTGTCCATTAAAATTACTTAGTAACATAAGCTCGTTATAAAATATGTGAATTAAAACTTTATGATAATTTATTATATTATAAATCATTTGAAGAAAATATATCTAAGTATAATATAAACTTCAATAATCATATCTAGAACACTTTAAATAAAAGTGGCCCTTATTACATCAAATAAATACCTAAAAGCGATAAGATAAAATAATTAAATCAAATAAAACATCTCTTGCATAAAATGCTACGCATGGCCACCTTTGTCTCCACTCCAACCGGTCAGATCAACATGTCACTGCGATGTTGGATAAATAATTGGGTGAGTCATACGGACTCGATGTGTAATTAAACCATCGATATCCACCCACATGTTAACCACAAATCAACCCAATCATATGCAACATGTAAATATAAGCGAGACGTTGCCACGTTACGGCTTGGCCCACATTCAATCCACATTCAAATCTGGGCTAGGCCCTTTTCTCATTAATCCGATTCTTTGGGCTTGGCCCATTTCACGTATGTTCTCAAAACATACCTATTCATATTTCATATTGGGCTTGGCCCATTTCCATATCAATTCATAACGAAACCATGCAATCATGATACCCAACCCAATCCTAAGGTCCATCCGCTACACACCCCTTATCCGACCTACCACACACCGGGGACTATCGAGTCACCCTCTCCTTTATCTCCAAAAAGGCAACCAATGCCATCCACGATGTAGCGTATAGCTAACATCAAACCAAGATGGAGCACACGACAATCCATCAAGCCACGATATGGCATAAAGCGATATCAATCAAGGTAACCACGAACTAAATCGCAAAGATCCACAATACGACCTCGGTCGGCCAATCCATGATGTAGCACAAAGTCGACATCAACCACGTACTCAAGTACACCGTACCTTCTTTCAAAAACCCACCCATGCACATGTAACATAATATGATCTTTGAGATGATGCATGTACATGATATTCACAAATATAGGCATGCTCACATAGTTAAAATCAATTATCACCTATTAGCCAATTTGCTACTAACACTGTAGTCATCATACCCTTTAGGGTATCCATTACACATATGGCAATGCATTCATTAGCAAACATATAGCACAATGAGAGATCATACAAATCCGGAAACAATGGTCTAACTACACACCTTATAACACGAAGCTCTAAACCCTCGATCCCGACGCTATCGTTTAGCGAGACTACATTATCTCCGCCTATCATTTTCTATTGCGCCCACACCCGGTGGCCAATCTCGTCAAGCAGAAACCGATCTCTTTTGAACTTGGGATGGGAGCTTTCCCTTTCTCCTCTTGGTCGCTTTTCGCATCCATCGACGATACTTAATCGAACCACACGATTAATCAACAAAGTCATAATCTACTATTAACGAATCTAAGTCACTTACTAATCATCCTTACCAAAATAAATTGAAATCCAGAAGGCTTCCTTTGCTTACATCGATTGCCTATAAACCATAGTCACCATTCGGTCAACACCAAAACACAACCAATGGCCTAAGGTCGAATATCAAACCACTTACCCTTTTAATTGAATCCCAAACACCAATGGAATTGTCGAAAATCCCACCACCTTATCGATGATCTAAACTCGAGAGAAACCCTCTTAGCTCCTTGGCGGCTACAAACAACATAAAACACAACATCATCCACGGCCCTAGAGACATTCTACCACACAAAACTAAGGCCAACCATTGGTTTGGCCACTAAAACAAGTAACTAGGACACTTACCCACAAGCTTTAGATGTCGAATGACACCACACTTCACGTGTTGACTTCAAGCTTGGTAAAATAGAAAGAGATGGAGGCTAAAGGTTTGGTTATAGCTTCCACAGAATAAAAGAAAAGAGGAAGTGTTTTCCTTGACTTGGTTTGCAAGAGGCTAAGGAAGAATTAGAAATAATTTGGCATAAAAGAAATGGGGCTAAATTGGTTAAGGGATGAGCACACCCCTATTTATAGAATTAAGACCCCTCCCCTTGAAGACTCCAAAATCAAGCCACCACATACTAATTCAAACTAATTTGAATTAGTCCACTTCTCAATTTATCCCATATTTTATCTCCTTATCAAATTCAAATAAACCAATAACAACTCTTATTTACTAATTAAACTAAATAAAATAATCCTACAATTATCTAAAATAAATAAAATAAAGTAAGCTTATCACTTACTTACCAACCAAATTTAAAAAAAAAAAAATTAAACAACGTGACTTAATCCATTGCAGCTCCCTGGTACCCTCTACCTTCACGCCACCTCTTCATGTCAGCAGCAAAAGAAAACCCCACCTGCAGCCTCCATGGTTCGAACGCAGGACCTGGTGGAACAAGCTGCCAGGTAGCGCCTCAGGCCATTCGGCCAAGGCGTTGTTTTGTGCCATAAACCCGCAATATATATTTTTAAGCCTTACTTCCTTAGTCCCTTCCTTTTAACGCACTAAAAACAAAATAAAACTCTTTACTGCTGCCGCCTGGATTCGAACCCAGGTCCTTAATGGCGTCCTCCCCAAGCTCTTAAGCAGCGCACGGAGCCACTTTGCCAACTGGTCTTTCATGTCCAATAACCTGGCCATTTATTTTTAAGGCATAACTGGCCCAGTTCCCCTTATTGGCGCAAAAATAAAACAAAATTGCTGCCTTAGCAGCTCGAACCCTTGCTCCCTTAGGCGTCACCTTCCCAGGCTCCAAGCAGCGCCTCCATGCCACTCCACCCAACCGTTTCTTGTGTCCTAAATTCCACCAATTTATTTTAAGGCCTTCTTGCCCTATTTCCCCTTTTTACACTAAAAATCTAAAATTTTCCAAAGCCTTCTCCTTTTATCCAAGCATTCTTAAATCCTCTAAACACATCCAAGCACACCCAAAAACCTTCCAACACCTAAATTATACTCAACTGCATAGCCCCTAAACCTTGGATGTTACATGGTGAATGACGCCATGAACAGGGAGGAAGGGCTCGGGTTTGAGTCTTGGTGATGGCATGGAAGTGTGTTTTATTTTTGCATGATGGCGTTAAGGGAGGGGGAGTGATGGACGGCATGTGAACTCCAATAAGATGAGCTAAGGCTTTTTTTTTTTTTTAAAATTTCGGCTATAGGAAGGGATAAAGGTTGATTTATTTTATTTTAAATGAGTAAGATAAGAGATAATGGTGGCTTATTTTTATTAATTTTAAATGAAGTGATAATGGGAGAAAAGTGTGGTATATGATAAGGAAGGAGTAATGGACGGCACATGGGTTTTGCAAGGAGGAGATAAGCTTTGTTATTTTGTTTAAAATTCAGCTAAGAGTAGGAAAATGGGATTTTATTTTATTTTATTTATTTTAAGTGAGTGATAAAGAGATTAAGGAGGAGAGAAATTTGGGATTTGATAGGAGCTGATATAGTGGCCGAATGTGGGTCTCTTTGGTTGGCGAAATTCAGCTATGAGGGAGGGGAAAGTTAAGTGCCGAATTGGGTAGTATAAAAAGGGGTAATCAACTCTTAGCAATCTTTTTTCTACATTTTATTTTCTTTAGGCCAAAAATTGTTCCTCTCATTCTCTCATTGTGCAGTTTTTCTTTTGAGGAAGCCATTTAGTTTAGGCTTGTTTATTCTTTTATTGTTGACCAAACTTCAAAGAGCATCAAGGCCATTGTGCTTCATTCTTCTTTTCTCCAACTCCAAACACGTTCTTTGTGTTAGTCAAGGTGCAATCACCATTGTTAAACCATTCGAATTTCTCAAGCTTCTTCCTTTTTATTGTTAGGCAGTATTTCATATCCATTTGAAAAGCCTTAAAAGCCGAAACAGTTAGCCGAAATCTATTCTCTTTTGGCCTTCACAAGCAAACCTTGGTGGTGAGTACTTCTGTTAGCAATCGGTTTTATTTTCTTTTCATGGATATGCCAAAATCAAGTGTTTAGTTTTTGGTTTTGGGTTAGCCGAATATTCATAAGCCATAATGTAGTGTTTCTTTTGTATGTGCCAACGTTAGGGAGCATTAAAGGAGTTTTCGGGATTTGGAGCGCTCAAGGTAAGTGGTATGTGCTATTCGGCCAAGGGTTATTTTCTATGGATTTATGCTTAAGCCGACTTTTCACTCAGGGATTTCGACAGCTTCATAGTTAAGTGGTGATTCGGGATTTCGGTAAGTAAGGTAAGTGATTTATGGTATTCGGCCATAGGCCATATTTGGTATTAAAGTTAGCCGATTCTAACTATGATGTTTAGGGCCGAATCGACAAGAGTAAGGCAAGTTTCGGGATTCAGATACATTTTTGGTAAGTATGTTAGATTATAGTTATTCGATTAAGATCTTGAATATGGATGATTAACCGTTTGATGCTGATTAAGTGTTGTCGATGGATTCGTGTGCCAGTCAAGGAGGACAAGGGATAGTCCCTATCCCGAAGTTTAAGAAAAGATCTATCTCGGCGGTTCTGGATTGGCCATCGGGGTGTGGGCCAGCAGCGGGGGAAAGCTATAGACAGATAGCCGTAGTTTCGCTTAGCGATAGCGTCGGGATCGAGAGTTTAGAACTTTAAGTGATCAGGTGTGTAGTTAGCCTACCATTTTCCGGGTTTATGATTGTATGAGATATCTGTATGTGTGTTATGAATGTGCTAACTAGTGCAGTGGAAATTGTGATATGGATACCCTCAAGGGGTATGTCAATAATCTGGTAAGTACCAAATCTGATGAAATGTGATTATTGATATTAATATGTGATAAGATGTGAAATAACATGTACATGCATTATCATCATGGCACTATTTTATGTTGCATGTGCATGGGTGGGATATGAAAGAAGGATGTGGTGTACTTGAGTACGTGGTTTGATGAATGGCTCGTGCCTCATCGTGATTGATATAGGCTATGTGCCATATCGTGGTTATTGATGGCTTTGTGCTCATCGTGGTTTTGATGATAGCTTCGCTACATCGTGGATTGACGTCGACTAAGGTCACGTTAGGATTATTTGCGATTAAGTTCGCGTGGACGGCATTTGTTGCCTTATTGGAGTAAAAAGGGGAGGGTGATTTAATAATCCCCTGGTGTGTGGTAGGCTGGATACGAGGGTGTGTAGAGGATGGACCCTAGGCTGGGTTGGGCTTCATAATTGCATAATTTTGTATGTGAATACATGTGAAAATGGGCCAAGCCCAATATGTGATATGAATACATGTGAAAATGGGCCAAGCCCAATATGATATGTGGATTAATGTGAAAGTGGGCCAAGCCCAGTATGTGGCGTGGATTAATGTGGTAATGGGCCAAGCCCAGTATATGGAAATATGTGGTTAATTACACTATTATATGGATGTGATATGGATATAGGTCAAGCCCAATAAGTGAAAGCATGTGAATAAGTTGCATTAATATCTGTTATATGGGTTAATACATGGTTTGACATGCGGGTGGAATTCAGTAGAATAATTACACATTGAGTCTGTTAGACTCACCCAATTTTTATCAAACCTTACAGGTGATGTGCGATGCTCAGACCCGGTTGGAGTGAATAAGAGGTGGCCCATGCAGAAGAAGTTGCTTTCCTTATGTTTTATAATTTATGCTTTCAGTATTTTAAATATCCATTTGTTGTAATAAAGGCCTTGAAGTATTTGAATTTTGTTATGTTCAAGTTAGTTTTATAATTAAGTTAATATTTTGTAAGTTTAATTTTAAAAGCTATTTATATCCCAAAAGTCATATTAAAGTTTTGAATCAGGAAGTTTTATAACAACTTAACTTTTACTTAGAATGTTTTAAATTTCTAAAATGTTTTATTAAAGGCGACAAATTCTTAACGGTTTTTTTCTTTAAGTAAGAATATTTGCAAAAGTTTTTCAGATGGCATTTGATTAAATTAATGATCGAATGGGTAGGGTTTGAGGTGTTACAATAATAATAATAATAATAATAATAATAATAATAATAGTAATAGTAATATTAATAGTAATAGTAATAGTAATAGTAATAGTAATAGTAATAGTAATAATAATAATAATAGTAATAGTAATAATACTAATAATAGTAATAATAATAATAATAATAATAAGAAGAAGAAGAAGAATAAAGTAAAATTTAAAAAATATAAACAAAGAAGTAAAAAAATAAAGATAAAAAGGAATATATATATGCATGCAAACAATTAAATGAATAAATGATAGTAATACACATAAATATAAAAATAAATTAATAATAAATGAATACTGTATTAAAATGAAATTAGAATAAAATTGAGAGCCCAAATTGTAAATAAAACATCAAATGGACTAAATTAAGAGAAAAATAAAATTAAAGATCCAAATTAGAAAAGAAAGAAAGAACGAATTAGGACCCCTGTCGAAACCATTTTTAAAGTTTTTGAAAAAACGAGGATCGACTTTAAAAAACCAGAAATGGAGTCGCCACCAATCCCTTTTTACTTAGGTGTGATTGGATCACCTTGTAAAACGTTTTATTTTAAAACATTTGATTTTGGTCTACGAAATAAAAAAAAACTGGTTCGGGAGTCAGTTACATATGAGGAAGGATTAGCACCCTCATAACGCCCAAAAATTGGTACCTAATCAATAAAATCATGTCCTAATACTGAAAATTTGAAAGAATTTTAAATATGATTTCTTAAAAAAAAACTTGAGCAATTTGAGTTAAAATTTGAGATTTCTTTGTTCCGAAAGAATACAAACATCACATCCAGCACGTTAGGACATGATATTTTTAAATCCTCGTAACAAAAATCATCTCATGGTTTACAAAATTTTATTAAAAGGGATATTTAGTTATTTAGTCAAACGGAAAATCAAAACCCAGCACGTTAGGGCACTATTTCCCGAATTTCTAAATACCAAACATTGCCTTATTTTAAAAAATAAAGTTTTGGATAAAAAGTAGCAATTAAAATAAATTTAAAATAATTAAAATAAATGAACAAATAATGATTAAGCAATTAAATAGATAAATAAAAAAATGTTAAAAAATGCATAAGTCATAAGTCAACCTAACTCCCGCAATATGAAGATTCGACAAAATTCCTCCACCAAAAACTAACTTGAACGGAAGCAACTCAAAAAGAAACGAAGATGCGCGAAGAACAAAATAAGAACAAGTCACAGAAAATAAGAACGCAAAAGAGAGAAATTTGAGTAAATGCTCTCAATAATTTTTATTACTTAAAACTCAAGTGTGTTTTACAATGAAGGGAGAGGTCTCTATTTATAGTTGAGCCTCCCCAAATCCAACTGGTACAGATCAATTACATCAACGACTAAGATTAAAAGGTATCTACAAATTAAATCTCTAAGATTACAAACTCATATCTTCTAAGATTACATACCATATGTTCTAAGATTGCATATCATATCTAAAATTTGCATATCATATCTAAGATTGCATACCATATCTTCTACGATTGCATATCATATCTAAGATTGTATATCCTTAAAGATTGTGTTTCCATATATGTCAAGCTTGTAGATGGACCTTCAATCTTTTCAAGTAATGGACTATTCTGATCGGTCCAAATGATATATTTTGGACTGGACTTGGACTTTGTTTTATTATTTTAGGTTTATTATTTTTTTGTATGGGCCCGGACTAAATTGGCCTATTACAGCTGTCCCCCTTTGCTCATTGTCGTGTAACGAGAATAGAGCAAAGACAATAAAAAGGACCAATTTTGCCCAGTTTTGCCGAATCTTGACCTCTTGGCACTCGTCTTCTCCAAATGGCTCCAACTCCACTGCAACTTTGGAACTTATTTTCAATAATTCTGATGTCTCTGATCTGCTTCCTACAACTTCAGGAAGGCAATATCCACTATCTTTAATCTGCTCCACTGCAAACTCAGGGAGACAAGATCCGATGTTTTTGATCCGTAACACCCCAAACCCGGCCCAAACGCTACGGCCGAATCTAGAATGCTACTGAGGAAAAAGTTTGAAAAGAATTTGTCATAAGGGTGAAAACATAAAATTTTCTCATCATTTATAAAACATTGTATATTTAAAATTCTAAGTAAAATTATGTTGTTACAAATTTCCAATTAAAACTTTAATATAAGTTTTGATGATGTAAATCGCTTTCTAAAATAAAACATTCCAAATATCATCTCGATCGTCAATCCAACTCGAACACAATAAAAGTCCCCAAATACTTTAAGTGGCCCCGATTACAATAAATATTTACTCAAAATACTAAAATATAAAGTGCATAAAACAATGAAAACATCTTCAGATGGCCACCTCAGATCCGCTCCAACCCGGTCCAAGAATCATGTATCACCTGCATTGTTTGGTAAAAACTGGTGAGTCAAACCGACTCGATGTGTAATTAGTCTACTGATTTCCACACATGGGCTTAGCCCAAACCACACCAATCCACATATCAAATAATAATGCAAATGCACCCAACCCATTTAGGGTCCATCCTCTACACACCCCGTATCCACCACCACACACCGGGGATTACTAAATCAACCCTCCAACCTCTACACACCAATTTGGCAAGCAATGCCATCCACCAAGTGGTCAAGCCAACGGTCCACGTGAAATAAATCACAAGATAATCCACAACGCGACCTCGGTCAACGCCAATCCACGATGAGCTCGTAGCTAACATCAAATCACGATGAGGCACATAGCCATCACCAACCACGATATGGCACAAAGTCGATACCAACCACGATGAGGCACGAGCCGATCATCAATCCACGTGAGGCTCGTAGCCATCACTAAACCACGATACATAAATGTACACCCCGTCCTTCAATAATCATATCCCAATCCCTATGCATATGTCAATATCATGGCCAAATAATAGTAAAATCCCAATGAGTATACATCACATGCTTACCACAATTCCACACATATACCATGGTAAAATAATATCATAAACCGACACAGTTAACATAATACCCACTATGGTAGCCACCATCTCAACCATTATTTTCGGCTATCATACACATCTTATACGTATATATATATACATAACAACAAATCCAAACAACAGGAGATCAGTGCGATAACTACACACATTTTTTGGCACAGTCGATTAAATCCCGAAACCCAAAGCTTAAACGATTTGCACCTTGCGATTTGATGAACTCCCTCCTACGTAACTATGTTAGAATCGGCTTCAACCCATAAGGCTTACAAAAAAAATGGCCTTTGGCCGAATATTACACTTCACTTACCTTGGAACCACAAAGATATTCGGCTACTATAGAGGAGTGATTGACTTTGGAAGAAGAAAGAGATGGAAAAATCGGCTAAGGCTTACTTGTGCTTTTGGTTTTTGATGGATTGTGAAAAGAAAAGAGAAGGTTGAGACTTGATGCAATTTAGCTTTGGTATCCAAATGGAGATTCGACCTAAGCAAAGTAAAAAGAAAAGAAAAGAAGAAAAAAAGAAGATGAGGAAAGAGAGAATGATGACGATAAGTTTTACCAACGAAGAAAAAGAATAAAATGAAAGAAAAACAATGCTCCTTTCAATGGTAGTAATTTCGCACAAAGAGGAAAAGAGCTTGAGAGGAAAAGAAAATAATACCAATTTGGTCAAGAATAATAGCCAAAACCAAATCAAAATTTTACCAATAGCCCAAGACACATTCGGCTAGGAAGAGAGGTTTTGGAGAGAAAAGAAAATGGTGCCCAATTTGCTAAAGAATTTGATCAACTATCCCCTATTCCCTTTCAATATTTGGCCAACCCCCTAGCCCCAAAAACCGACTAGGTTCATGGTCAAAATGGCCATGAAATAATTTCCAAAACAAAGCCCTTGATTCGCCATATAATCCTCTACTTTCCCAAAGTTTAAGAAATTCTATCCCTTATTTCAAGCCTTATGTCCCCTTATCATACCAAAACTTAGGATTTCATTCCTTAAATTAACACTTACCTTTTTCCTTAGTCTACTATCCATAAAAGAAAATAGTCCAACCTTACCTTAATTAAAGTTTGACCATCACATGCCATACAAGTCCAAAATAAAAAAAATCACCTTAAGACTATCCATGGATTCAACCTAAGTCCCCTCACATCGCTTGTGGCGTCACTTTCCAAGACCCTAAGTGGCACCTCCCTTGCCACTTTGCCAAGTGAATTATTGTGTCTTAACCTCCACATTAATTCCCTTAAGGCCTAGCTCCCCTTAGCTCCCTTTAACTAACACTTAAAACAAAAATTTTTCCTACAGCTCGGGCCTACCCTTGGCTTAAACCTAGATCTTAAAACACCTTAATTAATGCACAATCAAGCCATACACATGCAAAATAATTCAAACCTAATAGCCCCTATTTCAGGATGTTACATGATCTATTTCCTACAACTTCAGGAATGCCAAATCTGCTATTTTCAATCTACACCACTGCAACTTCAGGAAGACAAGACTGATGTCTTCGATCTGCTTCCTGCAACTTCAGGAATGCCAAATCTGCTAACTTCAATCTACTCTACTGCAATTTTAGGGAGACAAGATTTGATGTCTTCGATCTACTTCCTGCAAACTTAAGGATGCCAGATATATTATCTTCAATCTGCTTCCTGCAAACTCAGGAATGCCAGACTGCTATCTTCAATCTGCTTCTTGCAAACTCAGGAATGCCAGATTGTTATCTTCAATCTGCTCCCTGCAAACTCAGAATGCCAGACTGGTATCTTCAATCTGCTCCACTGCAAACTCAAGGATGCTAGATTGATGTCTTCGATCTACTTCCTGCAACTTGAGGAATACCAGATCTGCTATTTTAATCTACTCCCTGCAAACTCAAGGATGCAAGGTTGGTATCTTCGATCTACTTCACTGCAACTTCAGGAATGCCAGATCTACAATCTTCAGTCTGCCCCACTACTATCTCGAGAGGACAAAATCTAAACTTTTCGGTCTGCTTTCTTACTATCATAGGAAGACTTCAATCTTCAGTCTGCTCCACTACCATCTCGAGGGAACAAAATCTGAACTTTTCAATTTGCTTCATTACTCATGAAGACTTCAATCTTCAGTCTGCTCCACTACCATTTCGAGGGAACAAAATTTGAACTTTGCAATTTGCTTCCTTACTATCCCAGAAAGATTTTAATCTTCAGTCTGTTCCACTACTATCTCGAGAGAGATAATACTGATGCCTTAAATCTACTCCGCTGTTTCATGGAGATAAAATTCGCCGTTTGATCTTGTTCCACTACTACTTTGGGTGACAAGATCTACAATCTTCGACTTATTCCCCTGCTGGTCAGGGAGATTGGACTGGTGAATTCACAGATGTTGCTACATCATCCTCTTAGGGACATGTCCTGTAGACTCGAATGTATTATGGATGACATTTTCATTAATGCAGAATGTCATGAGAATGATCTCTTTTTTTTTATTTTTTTTTATTTACAACGATTAGGATACAATGATCGGAATGAATGAAATGCTCCTAATTGGAAGTATATGAATGATATTTACATAAATGCATAAGAATGATCCATTTTTCTAATGTTTGAGGTTGTCACTGCTCATAGTTCATCAAGGTTCTATCACTAATGCTTTACCATGCTTTCTCGTTCAGCTGGTATCTTTGACAAAAAACCCAAAGAAATGATCATATTCTGCTCAGTAAGCTTGCCATGCTGCAATTTCAGAGTCCCTTCCCTTGAACCTTAGCACATAAAATTTGTACCTCCCACTGTAACTTCGGGAATAACATTTGGCTTCTTCCGTCCATCCAGTTACCACTCAGAGGTATGGAAATTGTATCAAGTTGATCTGTTAGACCATTCCCTGGGTATAATGACCTAATGTATATGCTTGAAATTTGCATGAATGCAAGGTATCATTTTTCTTTTCCCAAGAATGATCCCCTTTTACACCTGGGTTATCCAATAAAAATCTGAAGAGATAATCATCTTTCAATATTTCCAACCCTTAAGCTTGGTGAGTTCTAAACAATAGTTGTAACAGCCCGATTATGACCCTAATTGGAATGGTGGTTTTGGGACCACGAATCTGAATTAGAAAAATATTTTAATATTTTATTTATTGTCTATGTTATGTGGTTGAGCATGTGTTAAAATATCTTAGGTTAATTTGTCTGTTTGGACGTTTAATTTTAGAAAAAGGACTTAATTGCAAAGGTGGTAAAAGTAGCCTTTATTTAAATTGAGTGATTAAATTAATTTGTCTTTTTTAACATGTGGGCTTAAGTTACAAATTTCCCATTTGATTTGTAAGTGGACGACAACATGCATCCATTATGTATTTTTAATATTAGTTATATGTGTGATATAATAATAATAATAATACATATAATATATTAAATGAGCATATTTTAATAACAAAAAGGAGAAAAACAATTGCATGTTCATCTTTTCATCCATTTGGCCGAATCTAAAGAAATAAAAGAAGAGAAAAAGCTCCAAGGGGTTTCGACAATATTTAGACTTAATTAGGTAAGTTTAAGCTTTGGATTTTTTGATGATTTTTGCATTTTTGAGATTGTTGTTCACTCTACTTTCAAGCCCATGTATTGATTTTGTGTATTGGTCATGTATGTGAGATATACCATTGATGATAAGTTGAGTTTTATGATGATTTTGGTATTAAATGTAAGATTGGAGCTAGATGAACATATTTTGTTTTGAGTTTTTGATGAACGTAGCTAATTAAGGTTAATTTGTGAAAATATTATCTTGAAGAGTTAATTGAAAAATTTATGAAATATATGGACTTATATAGTGCTTATGAAGATTCGGCCCTAAGGGATGTTAACCAAATTTTGAGTAATTTGTGAGTTTGTATTAGGGACTAAATTGTATAAATTGTAAAAGTTAGGGGTGAATTAGTAATTTACATAATTATGTGTTTTTGGATCAAATTGAATGAAAATAAATTTTAATGAGTTTAAATTGGAATTATTTAGATCAAGAACAAAAGAAAACGGGATTGGATCGGGGAAAAGCAAAATTAAACAAATAGCTGGGAAGCTTAATTCGTCAACTTCCGAGGTAAGTTTTAAGCAATTGAGTTAAATTGAATTTTATTTTATAATATAAACTTTTATTAAGAGGAGATAGGTATGTTAGATTATACAATGCCGAATGTGTTATTATGTTTGATGTAAATTGGCCGAATGTAAGGTTGTTTATAGTTTGGGCATAATTGCATGAAAAAGGCATTTTAATGTTAATGATGTAATTAAGAATTTGGGTTATTAAGCTAGAATGTGATTGATTTTAAATGGAATAGTTGGATACATGACAATGGCTTGACCGAATGTGTTATAAATTTGGATAGAAAATATTAAGGACATATCTTGGTGTATGTAATTATATGTGATTTAGTGGATTGGTTCTCGTTTGTGTATGTATGGAACTGAATGAACAACATGTTATGAAAGGCACTAAGTGTGCGAGCATATCACCGAGCACTAAGTGTACGAAATCGGTTATAAGGCACTCTGTGTGCAAATTATTAAAGTAACGGCACTATGTGCACGATACGTTACGAAAAGTTGGCACTATGTGTGCGAATTATTAAAGTAATGGCACTATGTGTGCGATACGTTACGGAAAGTTGGCACTATGTGTGTGGATTATTAAAGTAACGGCACTATGTGTGCGATACGTTACGGGAAATTGGCACTAAGTGTGCGGGAATTGCTAAAGTAACGGCACTATGTGTGCAATACGTTACTAAATTCAGGTAACAAAGATACAAGTTTGATAATATATGTTAGGTTCATTTTATTAAGGTGGGTACGAGTAATAGGCAAGTGTATCATTATGCTATACACTATTAGTTAAGGTTGGAAGATAAGTAACTAAAGGTATGTATTATTTATGATACTTTACGATTGAAGATGGCTTAAATTGTAAGTAGAGATTTTGGTAAGTAAAGGAAATATATGCTGTTTATTTTATTCATGTGAAGGTGGTGTAAAAGTATATACATATTTATACATGCATATAATGTAGTTATGAAATCTATCTTTGAATGGTTGACTATTCGGCAATGAGATTGTGAATGAAATAATTTATTTGATCTTGATAAAGTTTATATGTGAATTAAATGCTTGAAACTTACTAAGCTATAATAGCTTACTTGGTGTGTTTGTTACATGGTTTTATAGATTCTTTGAAGTCAAGGCTTGAGCTCGGGGATCCTCATCTAAGTCAAGCACACTATCAACTATTTTGGTACCTTTTGGGATTAAACTTTAAGTCCATGGCATGTATAGGCTTGTAATATTATGTTTGGTTTCAAGTTGTATATATTGGTACAAGCCATGCGAAAATGACTTGTCCATCTTGTTAATCTTGAAATTTATATTTTGGCTTGATGATTATGTTTGGTTGTGGTTTTGGTTGATTTGGTTTTGGTATATATATAAGTATGGTTAATGTATAGAGTTTAAATGAAATGGAGTAAAGATGTTATAAACTTATTAACCATGTTTTGCAATGAAACAATTTTTGGTTAGCAGCACTGATGTGATTTTGAAAAATCACCAAAAATAGGATAAATGGAATTAGAGAGTGAATAAGATATATAATTAAATCTTATTGTGTCTATTTTTATATGAAAGAAACAGAGTAGGCAAAGGAATTTTACATTATGAGATATTTAAATTTTTGTGAGACTGGTTCTGAATGACTTTGTGATTCCCCGTTCTATCTTGGAAAAATTGTTAAAATTGTAAAAAATAATCATAGAGCATAGTTTATATTCTTAGAATCCTTAATGAGTCTATTTTTATTGGAATAAATGATAACATTATTTGAATTCTGTATAATGAGATAATGAGTTTTGTAAAGATAGGTCAGAACCATTAAATAGTAAAATAGGGGAAACTTTAATGAATAAACTGTACTAATTGTCCATATAAAAATTCTGGAAAAATTATAGTAAGAAGATATATGAGTTTAGTTTCAAGGAAAATTTACGGATCTAAATTTTGAGTTTCGTAACTCGAGTTATGGTCAATTTAGTCAACATGATGCAGATAGACAGTTTCAATTTTTATGTCCCGAATTAGTAGTTAAGTCTAGTAATGCCTCATGCTCGACTCGACAACGGTCTCGGGTAAGGGTGTTACAATAGTCCTGTTTTAGATTCTCGTATTATTTAGAAGCTTCTAGAGTAATATGCAAAACTTCTTTTATGAAAGTATTATTAGTCCATTAATCGTTATTTCAATATAAAATGCTTGAAAAATAATAATGGACGTGAAAGAATTAATCAGGAGCATAGCTCGAAACAAATAAGTTAATCAAAGATAACCAAGGAAATAAAAAAATTGATTGGGGTGTATCTTAAAAAGAATAAACTAATCAAAGATAGTCAAGGCCATAAAAGAAAATTGACTGGGGTGTATCTTTGAAAAGAATAAAGTAATCAAAGATAACAAATTCAAAATGGGTAAGATAGAAGCTAGGTGCCCCAGATATCGTAGCCTGAGCTTCTTTGTACAAACTTCTTGAGGACCATTTTGAGCTCAATACGTATTTAGAAGATCCGAGTACTTTGTCAATGCCCCAAGAAGTAGCATACTTCCTCACTGTTAATTTAGGCATAGCAAGACTACCATATGCCCTATCTTTGATCAAAATTTGAGCCGCCCTTTTCGGGTTTTCAGCTCAAAGACCCCTTTGATCTCAAAGCGCCCTTTGTGGGTTTTTGCCTTGGCCTCTCTTTTTTTTTTGAATTTGAACTCAAGGCGCCCTTTGCGTGTTTTCACCTTGGCCCTTTTTCTTTTTTTTTTTGAATGAATTTGAGCTCAAGGCGCCTTTGTGGGTTTTCACCTTGGCCCTTCTCTTTTCAGGTAAAATACTTCTTGAATGAACTTGGATTCACGGATTGTTCAAGTCTTTGGCATCCATCTCGATCAATATCAATGCTCCTCTAGAACAGACCTTCTCTACAACATAAGGTCATTCCCAGTTTGGCATCTGCTTTTCTAAAATCCTTTTGAAAGATCAGGTTCCTTCATAGAATTCTCTAGGATAAACATATTTGTCATAAGCTTGCATCATCTGACCATGATGGATAGCTTTTAACCTTTTCTTTGATCAAGTTCAATTGACAAAAATGCGTTCACTCCATAAACCAATGGGTAAGATGTTGCCCTAGCAAAAATCCTGGCCAACGTTCAATAATCATAGAAGATAAATAGTAACTTCTTTATACCAATCTTTACAAGTCTTGGTCACCTTTTATCTTTTTTGTTGTTTTTCTTTTTGTATTTTTCTTTTGACAACCTTTCTTTGCCTGTGATATCTTTTCGATCTCTTAGCAAACTGTAATTTTTGACATTGTACAGTTATGCATTATTAAACATGATCCTTTCTGGCATTTTTGCTGGCATCTGATCCTTTTTTTTTGAATTTGATGACTATCGACTTTGCAATATTGGCATATGAAGCAACATTCACCCTCTTAGTGAAGTACTCAATGACCACGACGATGAACTAATATTTATAAAAAGCTTTTGACGAGATTGGCCCCATCACATCCATGCCCCACATTTGGAAAATTTGTGAAGAAATGGAGAAGGCACATGAATCTTGTCTCCTTAAATACAACATAGTTGATACCATCCCTTTCTATGTAGATTAACAATGTCCAAACCTCATGATTTGCTTGACTATTGTAAAATCATTAGCATGTGGCTTTCTGATATCCTTATGAACCTCTTTTAAGATTTCAATGTACCCCTGTCTCAGTAGCCCAAGCATGCCTTGATATGATCGTGCAAAAACATCTTTGAATTCTTGAAAATAATTCAATTATGTCTTGCCTTATTTCAGTGGTGAGCTGGGCTTCGATCTTCACCCATTTCCTAGGCTCGCAATGTACACTGACCCTATGTAAGGTAGGATCTGTTTTCATCATGTTCTACCATCCTTAATAAGTCAGAAGATAGGTTACAATCTCTGTCATCTTCAAAGTCCTGAGATCCCTCTAGACATATATCTTACTCGAAAGGTGTAACACCCCAAACCCGACCCATGCTTTATTTGGATCTCGGCGATCGTGGCTTGTACATTGAAAACTTTTGCCTTGTTGGTTTTGGAAGTCATAAGTTAATTAGATATTATTAGAGTAAATAAGTGACATTTTAAAATAAATCTTATATTAGTATTATTAAGTATAAATAAACCTTGACATAAAATTTATAAGTTGCATAACATTGAGAACTTCTTAGTTGAATAAAAACAAGGGTAATTTGGTAATTCTACAAATTAGGGCTATTTTGGTCATTTTACATAACAAGGGTAAATTGGTAATTTTCTTCATAGTTGCGAACATTTTCAAATCAAATGTATTTTTTTTCCGGAAGTGTACAAAACTTAGGGGTTTTGGTTGCAAAATAGGTGGTTGGTCCCTTTCGGGTTTTAATTATGGGTTCACCATGAACAAGTCCTTATAGCTAGAGTGAAGCAATACTACGCACTGTAAGATTCCTGTGAAGAGGAGGTGAGTCACTAGGACTGCTTAAATACCAAGCTCTCCCTGAATCCACTCCTAGGCATGCGTATGCCTATTGCCACACCCTGTCATGGCTAAAGTGAACAGTCACTATGCACCAAGTAAGATTCTTGTGAAGAGGAGGTGAGCCACTTGGACTGCTTAAATACCAAGCTCTTCCGGATCTACTCCTAGACATGCATATGCCTGTTGCCACACCTTAGTCTTGTGACTCGTTTACATGTTTTATTTTAGTGAAGTTAAGTCTTATGGAATTGAAGAGTTGTTTGCCTAAGCCTAGAGTCCATCAAGTTCTAACCTAGATAGTCTACGTCCCATAAAGCTCATTAAGCCCACATAAATAACACAGCAAGAGTTTAGAATACTTACCTGGGCGGATCGGGTGCCGGTGGACTCGAAGGCCATGTCCTCGAACCCAAAAAAATTTTTAAAAACATTTCTAGACCCATTTCACAGCCCGATTTTTAAATTGGGTTCTGATACCAAAATTGTAACACCCCAAACCCGGCCCATGTGTTTCAACTGGATCTGGCGTGTCACGGCTTGTACATTGAAAACTTTTGCCTTGTTGGTTTTGGAAGTCGTAAGTTAATTAGACATTATTAGAGTAAATAAGTGACATTTTAAAAATAAAATCTTATATTAGTATTATTAAGTATAAATAAACCTTGACATAAAATTTATAAGTTGCATAACATTGAAAACTTCTTAGTTGAATAAAAACTAGGGCCTTAAAAAAATCCCAAATAAAAATAAAATAAACTTAAAGAAATCTCAAATAATTTGTAGAAATAAAACTTGATGGCCCTCGAGTCCACCTCGGCTCCCATGTTCACGATCTCGCTCACCGAAATGTTGGGAAAATAAAGGTTGAGTCACTAAGACTCATGTGCAAATCCGAGAACACATAAAAGGCTTGAGGCCCACAAACACATTATGAGCCTTGGCCCGTATACAAGGGTAACAAAATATGCAACATGGCCCATCCCAAACCTATGAGTCCATCCTCTACACACCCCGCACCAACCATCACACCGTGGGATTTTACAATCAACCCTCCATCCGCTACACACCATATCGACAATTTGTCTTTTATAAAGACCGATCACTATGTGATCTATGTGGTAAACCACCGACATTGTGCGACCTTAATAATATATCGACACTGTGTCTTTTGTCATAAAGACCGATCACTATATGACCTATGTGGCAAAGCCACCGATCGCCTCGACGACCGCTCCCCTTCCGTAAGTCAATCAATCCCATCCCATGCATACATGCAAGAATCATAACATTAAACTATCTAAACAGATCACATATTTTTACATACTTCGATACACATAGAGAAGTTTCTATAATTACGTACCTGGCATCCCTTGCCTACCTTTTCTGGGTAATACGACTGTTCATACAGCCTCATTTTCTGGTTTTTAGCCCATAACATACATATAATTCAGATTAACTAGTGTGATAGAGATCTACACACCTTTTCTGGCTTTTAGCCCATAACATACATATAATATAACAAAGCTTATGTGTCAAGAATCTACACACTTTTCCGGCTTTTAGCCCATAACATACATATAATATAACAAAGCTTATGTGTCAAGAATCTACACACCTGATTACCGATAAAACGAGGCTTTCTATATCGACGCTATCCTTAGTCGACACAAGCGCTATCTCGCCTAAGGTGTTGTTCGAAGCCGGTCCACAACCAATTGGCCAATCTCGAACACCAGATACTTGAAACACCCCACACCCGGCCCACGAGCCTGAACCGGATCTGGTATGTTCCTAAAGTAAACCGGTTTCAAACACATTCGATACTTAGAGAAAATTTGTAAAATTTTTAGAAAAATGTTGTTTGATTGGGCTTAGATTAAAACCCATTTATTTAATCTTGTAAAACCAACTTGATGTAACGTGTCCAAAATAGTTCTTAGCAAAATATTAAAAAGTAATGTAAAAACAAAGAACAATCCATCGGGCCTTATGGCCTTATTACATCAAATAAACCCAAAATAAAATAAAATTAAAAAGTATTGAAATTAAATAAAGTCCAAATTTGAATAAATTCTTCAATTGATGCATGGCCTCCTCATGGTCTACCTACCATTCATTCAACGCTCATCACCGAAAAATAATTCCCACAATGGGGTGAGTCAATAGACTCAATGTGCACACTATACTATCATTCAATAAATCGGGCATTCATGTTCAAACCATCAAGTTCATGTAATAATGAAATTATGATGCAACCCAAACCCAAAAACCTATATGCCATCCGCTACTCTCCACCGTACCAACCAACACACCGTAGGGACTACTAAGTCAACCCTCCATCCGCTACTCTCCACGTTGTGTCATTAGACACTATTGTAACCGGTTACCAAAATTTCGCAATGTGACCGTAGTCGACATATTTCGCAATGTGACCGTAGTCAACATTTTTCGTGGGTGAGACCGAAGTCAACACCTGTTCTCCCCCTTTTTCATAAATCCCGGATGCCCAAATCATATATACATATATAGCATGATTTAATTTCATGTTCATATTCTTTTATTCGCATGTTATTAAAATAACATTTTCACAATCCTATCAAGTAGGAAACGCACCTTGGTACTTTTTGCCACATGTGTGGTACATAGCCACATTCATATTATTTTTCATATCATATATTTAAATATTTAACCATAATATATCGAAGAATAGCAAGGGTACACACCTTTTTCGCTTAATAGGTTCCTTGATATCTCGAGAATCCCGATCTAATTTTTAGATCTATTAATCCCTATATTCGGCCCATCCATTAACACACATTAATAAACCCCTTTTTAAACAAAACCAAATCCTAGTAGGATTTGTAAGGAAAAACTCACCTTTGCCGATTTGGTGATTACACAAATCCCGGAAGTTTGGGTTTTCCTCTACTTGATATTCGGCCAACCCTTGTAGTTCAATATGGTTAGTTTTTGGGCTTTTCAATAATTAAGGAATTAATTTAGATGATCTCACCACCATTGGCCGAATGTTTAGAGGCTTACCTTATAGATTTCCAAATCCCGAAAGTTCCTTTTGTCTTGAATATCCGTCGAAATTCCTAAAATTCACATGTTAGATCCGATCTAACTTTAATAAGTAAGAAGTTGGCCTTTGGCCGATTGTGCCTCACCTTAAATCATTGATTTTGAAATCCCAAACTCTCCCTTTTCATTCGCCATGAGACATAGAAAAGGTTATTTCCTTGTTCTTGATTAAAAGATTTAGAAGAACAAAAGTTAATTGTTCTTACCTTAGATCCTTGCTCTTTGTAATTGATGATGGTAGAAATCTAAGGAATCATGGTGGATTCGCCATGAACAAGAATGGAATTAGTACCTTGATTTTGGTAAAAGAAAAGAATAGAAGTTGACTAATCCACGATCTTACCTCTTTTTGATGTTGTGGATGATTCCTCCTCTACTTAGAATCAATAAGGATTGAATTTTGATAGTAGAAACGAGGAAGAAAATAGAAAAGAGAGGATGGTTCCTTGCTTAGGAGAATTCGACAATGAGAGGGGAAGTGAGAGCAAAGTTTCGCAAAGTTGATGAATGAGATGAGAGTATCACTTTTCCTCTTTTAACTGAAATTGTTAGACCAAGAGTCCAAAACTTGGCCATTACTCCTTTACAAGTGATAATATTATCATTTAATTATCACTTTAATTAAATTATAAGTACTTTATCCATCCTTTATCTCCTTATTTATTTTTATTAAAAGAAATTCCTTTACTTAACACTTAATTAAACGAGTTTTAATCAAGTGAAACTCCTCTTATTCAACATGCTTGTGCCGTCCCACCTCCTAGCCTTGGAAGCAAAATAAGGCCTTCATTATTTGCTTCCTGGTGTCTCAAACTCAGCCCAAAACCTTTTGCATGTGGGCCATTTCCTAAGGCCTTATGTGGCATCTTCAGCCACATTTCCAAGCCCGTTATTGGGTCAAATTTCATGTACTTTATATCTTTAGGGTCACTTGGCCCTAAGTTCCCTTTGGGCTCTTAAATTCGACATTCCGGTCAATTTTAAGTTTCCTAAAATTTTCACATGCTCAGAATCTTGCCATTTTTCTTACATCCTCGTGTTTCCAAAATGTTCGTGTTTCCAAAATGTTTAGGTTTCCTAAATGTTCAGGTTTCCAAAATGTTCAAGTTTCCTAAATGTTCAAGTTTCCAAAATGGTTTCCAAATGTCTAAGTTTCCAAAATGTCTAAGTTTCCAAAATGTCTAAGTTTCCAAAATGTCCTTTTCCATTTCCATTTCCATTTCCATTTTCATTTCCATTTCCATTTTCATTTTCATTTCCATTTCCATGCATTTCTAGGTTTTCAAAAGTTTCACAAATTTATTCATAGTACTTGAAACTTGTCATTTCATACAATTAAACTGGAAATGCATAGGCCCTATTTAGGATGTTACAGTTCTACCCCCCTTAAACAAAATTTCGTCCCCGAAATTTCCTAACTAAAATAGTTGAGGGTATTGTTGTCTCATCGCCTCTTCCGCTCCCATGAAAGCTTCTTCTGCTCCATGATTGCGCCATAGCACCTTGACTAGAGGAACTGCCTTCTTTCGTAGTACTTTCACATCACGCTCCAAGATCCGAATTGGTTCCTCCTCGTATGATAAGTCCGCCTTAGTTCCACTTCTTCAACCGGTACCACATGAGATGGATCCGATCGATAGCGACGTAACATGGACACATGAAATACATCATGCATTTGTCGCAATTCGTGGCAACTCTAATTGGTATGCCACGCCCAACTCGCTTCAAGACTTGATAAGGCCCTATAAATCTTGGGCTTAGCTTTCCTTTATGCCAAACCTCATTACCTTCTTCCAAGGTGAGACTTTCAAGAACACTTGATCTCCCACTTCAAACTCTATTTCTTTTCGCTAAGGTCCGCAGACGACTTTTGCCTATCGAGGCTTCCTTCAACTGCGTCTAATTAACTCAACCTTCTCTTCGTTTCGCCACCAACTCGACCCAAAACTCGACGTTCTCCTAACTCGGTCCAACAAGTAGGTGTTCTACACTTCCTTCCATACAATGCTTCAGATGGTGCCATTCGAATGTTGGCTCGATAGCTATTGTTGTAGGCGAATTCAGCTAAAGGCAAGTAATCTTCCCAACTTCCTCGAAATTCCATTACACGACCTCTCAACATATCCTCCAACACTTGTATAACTCGCTCAGATCGCCTGTCGATTGTGGATGAAAAGTCAGAGTGAAGTCTAGCTTAGTGCCTAAAGCTTGATGAAGTGCTTTCCAAAATCGAGACGTAAACCTTGGGTCTCTATCGAGATGATCGACTTTGTACTCCATGTAATCTCACAATTTCCGCCACATACAACCTAGCCAACTTCAAGAGAATAATCCTTTCCGACAGGATAAAGTGTGCGGACTTGGTCAAACGGTCCACTATTACCCATACCGAGTCCTTCTTAGTAGGCGTAAGGGAAGCCCACTAACGAAGTCCATGGTAATTCTTTCCCACTTCCATTGGGGAATTTCGATTGGTTGAGCAATCTCGATGGAACTTGGTGTTCAAACCTTAACTTGTCGACACGCCAAACATTTCCTCACGAATTCACCACTTTCGCCTGTGTCGACCACCAAAATTGTTCCTTAGATCTCTATACGACTTGATGCCTCCGGATGCATGGCATAGGGCTACCATGTGCTTCCCAAGAATCTTTTGTCTCAACTCCTTATTCTTCTAAGATACGACTTTTACCCTTGTAGCACAATACTCCTTCATTGTTGACATCATAATCCTCTAATCCCCTTGTCAGATTTGTCAGAACTTAGTACTTAAGTCATTATCACCAACCGTCCTCCTTCACTTCCTTTAGCCAAGTGGGCTCGACTTGTAATTCCGCCAATGACTTCCATCGTCATATAGACTTAAATGAGCGAACAAAGCCCGTGAGGTCCGATACAACCTTCCGACTTAGGGCATCGGCTACTACATTCGCCTTGCCCGGATGATACTCTATTGAACAACAGAATCCTTTAGTAATTCCACCCACCTTCGTTGCCTCAAGTTCAACTCCTTCGAGTTAATAAATACTTAAGGCTCTTGTGGTCTGTAGATAACCGACCTTTCTCCATAAAGGTAGTGCCTCCAAACCTTAAGGGCGAAAACCACCACTGCTAGCTCTAAGTCATGAGTTGGGTAGTTAAGCTCATGAGGCCTTAGTCGCCGAGACGCATAAGCGACTACTTTACCATCTTGCATTAACACACACCCTAACCCCAGATGCGAAGCATCACAAGACACCACAAATTCCTTTCCCGCCTCCTATGAATTAACACCGAGCTCTCACAAGACCTTCTTAAGCTTTTCAAAGCTCTCTTGCTATTTAGTAGTCCATTCAAAGGTACTTCCTTCCTTAGCAACTTGGTTAAAGGCGCGGCTATTGACGAGAATCCTTCCACGAACCTTCGTAATAGCCCGCCAAGCCTAAGAAACTTTGATTTCAGCCACGGACCTAGGTGGCTTCCAATCCAACACCGCTCGATCTTCCTAGGGTCCACTCTTATTCCTTCTACGGATACCACATGCCCTAAGAATGCCACCTCCTAAGCCAAAATTCGCACTTGTGAATTTGGCATAGAGCTTTTCTCCTTAATACTTCCAACATGACTGGAGATGCTCATCATGCTCCTCCTCCGACTTCAATACACCAAAATATCATCGATGAACACAACGATGAATCTATCCAAGTAGGGTTGGAAAATCCGATTCATCATGTCCATGAACGCGGTCATGGGCGTTTGTCAACCCAAACGGCATCACCACAAACTCAAGTGACCATATCTTGTCCTAAAAGCGGTCTTATGAATATCGCCTCCTTCACCTTCAATCGATGGTATCCTCGACCAGAATCGATCTTCGAAAACATCCGCGCTCCTTTCACTGATCGAACAAGTCCTCAATCCTTGGCAAGGGTACTTGTTCTTAATGGTCACTTGTTTAATCGACGGTAGTCTATGCACATACGCATAGTTCCATCCTTCTTCTTTACAAATAAGACCGGTGCTCCCCACGGAGACACACTGGTCGGATGAACCCACGGTCCAATAGTTCTTGTATCTGAGCCTTGAGCTCCACTAACTCCTTTGGTGCCATTCGGTAAGGAGCGATTGACAGTGAGCTGTCCCCAGAGCAAATCAATCCCAAATTCCACCTCCCCGTCTGGGGTATTCCCAGAACTCTTCCGAAACACATCTACGAAGTCCCTTACCGTCCTAACTCCATTAACACCTTCCTCCTTTTCACCTACCGCTCTTACAAAAGCTAAGAATGCTTTGCAACCTTTCTTAACCATCTTCCCAGCCTTCAGTGCTGAAACTACATTAGATAAATAGTTCCTCCTTTCTCCGATCATTACCACCACTTCATCCTCCGAGGTTCTTAGTTCCATACGTTTAGCTGCACAATCCAACACGGCTCGGTGTTCTACTAACCAATCCATTCCGAGTATAAGCTCAAACTCTCCGAAAGGTAACTCCATTAAGTCTGCTCGAAAGCTCACTCCCTGAATCTCTAGGGGTACATTCCGAAAGATCTTGTCTACCACTATAGTTTGGCCTAATGGGCTTACTACAGTCATCTGCCTATCAGAGAGTTCAGAGTCTAGGCCTAGTGTTTTTACTACACTACTTGCAACATAGGAATGGGTCGAGCCCACATCAATCAAAGCAAAGTAGGGTTTGTCAAAAATAAAGAACGTCATCTGTTATTACGTCCGGCGTCTCCATCTTCCCTTCAAACCGCATAAACCAAACCCGGTTGTCTTGCATCAAGATTAGTATTACCTCTACTCGTGTTCCACGGCCTCGCTCGTACCACTACTGCGGTTGTTTGAACCACGACCCGCTGAGGTCAGCCGTCCGCTCTACCTGGCCTCGGGCTAGCATTCGAACTACCGGCTCGGCTTTCGCTCGGTTGTTTGGGGCAATCCTTAAACATATGGTCCTTGGACCCACACCTATAGCATGCTCCTATCTTTTTCCAACACTCCCCTAGATGCCTCTTCCCACAATACTCACACGGACGAATCTCGCCTCACTGCATCAAATTTTGTTGATTCTGTGGCCCGTCAACCCTAGGCCTCTTGTAACCCTTTCCTGATGACCCAAACCCTCTTTTGGCCTTATTCTTGTCCACGGTCTGCTTAGTAGCATCCTTTATCCCCTCGGCCACCTTGGCCTTTTCTACCAAAACAGAGAATTTCCGCCCCGATGCGGTGCTATTAATGATCTTAAATCATTTCTCACCGTCCTCAAACGAACACGGCGTTCATGCTCACCGCCACTACCCTCGAGCATAGCGGCTCAATCTCGTAAATTCCGCCTCATATTCTCGGACGGACTTACTCCTTGGACTAACCCTAGAAAAGCCTTCCTCCGCTTCATCTCAGATACCGGTTCCTACATACTTCTTCCGAAAGGCCTCCTTAACAAATTCCTGTGTCGATTTTCACTACTTGTACCATCACGAACAATAACCACCATTGATACGCTTCATCGCAGAATAACGCCACCATTCCTTTCACTTTTCCTCCGAGTCAAATCAAGCTCATCCATGATGCGCTCCGTTGTTTCTAACCAAGACTCTCATTGTATTTAGGTGCCACATTGATACTCCTCAAACATTTCGCTCCATTAGCTCGAGTCGCTCGTGTACCGACTTCGATTTCCTCCATTTCCTCCCCGCACCGCCACCAATTCCAAAACTCGCAGAATAGCTCGCGACATGACCTCTTCCCCGTCCGAGCCTGGCCGCTCAACATTAACAAATGGGGTGGTGGTGGCGGTGGCATCTCATTGTCGGACCTTGACCCGACCTAACGGGTTCCGACACGGTCATCCTTCCTCTTCCTCGACCACCACGACCACGCCCTCTAGAGCTCATTTTCTAGCGTCAGATTCCGATTAAGAAATTTTATGGATTAGTTATTTGTTCCACTTATTTATCAACGAAGGAGTTTTATGAAAAGGATTTTAGAGTGGTTCTTCGTATCATACAAACACACGTCTTTTCCATTCATTCATCCATCCATCAAACAAATATGAACTTCCGCTCATTCGAGAAACGTTGTAGTTTTTGTTGTTTGTTGTTGTTTTCCACTACCCGGGGTATTTTCGTAGTTTTGTCCTCTGAGGTATTTTCAAATTTTCGTAAGAAAAATGTTTCTTGGTGTTTTGTCAAAAAGTATTTTGAAGATTTCAAGTCTTGGTAATTTTGGAAAAGTTTCAATATTTGGGGTATTTTTTAATTTTCGACCTCGTGGGTATTTTGGTAATTTTTCCACAAATCAAGATAAATTTGAAAATTTTAATAAGTTGTAAAACTTTGAGGGTTCTTTTCAAAATTGTTCCTTCAAAGATGGGGATGTTGCAAAATTTGAAAATTAGGGTCATTTTGGTAATTTTGTAAGTTGGGGCAATTTTGTAATTTTTCCCAAAATCATGGTATTTTGGTATTTTACAAGTTAGGGTTTTGAATGTTTATGAAATCATGAAATTTTGGTAAAGTTGTTAAGTAGTTGAACATTTTACAAACCAAGTATGCTTTTGGTAATTTCACCCTAAGGGTATTTTTGTAATTTTCAGAATCAGAGTTTTCGTAAAACGTTGAAAAAATAATTTTTTCTCGATTTAAAAGAAAGTTTTAAAAGTTTGAAAAAACTAGGGTTTGTTGTTTTGTTCTTTTTTTTCTTTTTTTTTTTTTCAAAACATGGCTAGTTCCTTTCGGGTTTTAGTCGTTATGTTTAGCCTATAACCGAGCCCTCTTGATCGGGGTGAACCAAAGCTACGCACTGTGCAGGATTCGTGTGGAGAGGAGGTGAGTCACGCGGATCGCTTAAATACCAAGCTCCCACCGAAACCATTCCTAGACATGCGCATGAGAGGTTGCCACACCACCGAGCCTCCGAGTTATGGTGAACCAAAGCTACGCACTGTAGGATTCTGCAAGAGGAGGTGAGTCACTAGGACCTGCTTAAATACCAAGCTCTTCCGGATCCAATCCTAGACATGCGTATAAGGGTTACCACACCACTAGCTCAATGACTTAGCCATAGGTTGGTTTAGTACATTAAGTCTTATGTGTTTGTGTTTGAGTAGTCTAATCCTAAAGTTCAAGTTCCTATCATTCTATTCTACGCTTCATGCCTTTTCTACCCTTATATAAATCACGTAATCACACATATAGTTAGGGATACTTACCGGTGGATCATGGTTTGAGACTTAGGGCCATGCCAAAAGCCCGCTTATGTTCAAAGAAAATCATTTGGCTCGCTTTGAAAACGTTTTGGGCCCGAGCCCACAGTGCCGAGAGTTTAAAACTGGCTCGATATTAAATCAAACACCCCACACCCTACCCACGAGCCCGAACCGGATCCGTATGTTCCTAAAGTAAACCGTTTCAAACACATTCGATACTTAGAGAAAATTTGTAAAATTTTAGAAAAATGTTGTTTGGATTGGGCTTAGATTAAAACCCATTTATTTAATCTTGTAAAACCAACTTGATGTAACGTGTCCAAAATAGTTCTTAGCAAAATATTAAAAAGTAATGTAAAAACAAAGAACAATCCACTGGGCCTTATGGCCTTATTACATCAAATAAACCCAAAATAAAAATAAAATTAAAAAGTATTGAAATTAAATAAAGTCCAAATTCAATAAATTCTTCAATTGATGCATGGCCTCCTCATGGTCTACCTACCCATTCACAACGCTCATCACCAAAAATAATTCCCACAATGGGGTGAGTCAATGACTCAATGTGCACACTATACTATCATTCAATAAATCGCATTCATGTTCAAATCATCAAGTTCATGTAATAATGAAATTATGATGCAACCCAAACCAAAAACCTATATGCCATCCGCTACTCTCCACCCGTATTCAACCAACACACCGTAGGGACTACTAAGTCAACCCTCCATCCGCTACTCTCCACGTTGTGTCATTAGACACTATTGTAACCGGTTACCAAAATTTCGCAATGTGACCGTAGTCGACATATTTCGCAATGTGACCGTAGTCAACATTTTTCGTGGGTGAGACCAAGTCAACACTGCTTCTCCCCTTTTCATAAATCCTGATGCCCAAATCATATATACATATATAGCATGATTTAATTTCATGTTCATATTCTTTTATTCGCATGTTATTAAAATAACATTTTCACAATCCTATCAAGTAGGAAACGACCTTGGTACTTTTTGCCACATGTGTGGTACATAGCCACATTCATATTATTTTTCATATCATATATTTAAATATTTAACCATAATATATCGAAGAATAGCAAGGGTACACACCTTTTTCGCTTAATAGGTTCCTTGATATCTCGAGAATCCCGATCTAATTTTTAGATCTATTAATCCCTATATTCGGCCCATCCATTAACACACATTAATAAACCCTTTTTAAACAAAACCAAATCCTAGTAGGATTTGTAAGGAAAACTCACCTTTGCCGATTTGGTGATTACACAAATCCTTAAGTTTGGGTTTTCTCTACTTGATATTCTACCAACCCTTGTAGTTCAATATGGTTAGTTTTTGGGCTTTTCAATAATTAAGGAATTAATTTAGATGATCTCACCACCATTGGCCGAATGTTTAGAGGCTTACCTTATAGATTTCCAAATCCCGAAAGTTCCTTTTGTCTTGAATATCCGTCAAATTCCTAAAATTCACATGTTAGATCCGATCTAACTTTAATAAGTAAGAAGTTGGCCTTTGGCCGATTGTGCCTCACCTTAAATCCTTGATTTTGAAATCCCAAACTCTCCCTTTTCATTCGCCATGAGACATAGAAAAGGTTATTTCCTTATTCTTGATTAAAAGATTTAGAAGAACAAAAGTTAATTGTTCTTACCTTAGATCCTTGCTCTTTGTAATTGATGATGGTAGAAATCTAAGGAATCATGGTGGATTCGACCATGAACAAGAATGGAATTAGTACCTTGATTTTGGTAAAAGAAAAGAATAGAAGTTGACTAATCCACGATCTTACCTCTTTTGATGTTGTGGATGATTCCTCCTCTACTTAGAATCAATAAGGATTGAATTTTGATAGTAGAAACGAGGAAGAAAATAGAAAAGAGAGGATGGTTCCTTGCTTAGGAGAATTCGCAATGAGAGGGGAAGTGAGAGCAAAGTTTGCAAAGTTGATGAATGAGATGAGAGTATCACTTTTCCTCTTTAACTGAAATTGTTAGACCAAGAGTCCAAAACTTGGCCACTACTCATTTACAAGTGATAATATTATCATTTAATTATCACTTTAATTAAATTATAAGTACTTTATCCATCCTTTATCTCCTTATTTATTTTTATTAAAAGAAATTCCTTTACTTAACACTTAATTAAACGAGTTTTAATCAAGTGAAACTCCTCTTATTCAACATGCTTGTGCCGTCCCACCTCCTAGCCTTGGAAGCAAAATAAGGCCTTCATTATTTGCTTCCTGGTGTCTCAAACTCAGCCCAAAACCTTTTGCATGTGGGCCATTTCCTAAGGCCTTATGTGGCATCTTCAGCCACATTTCCAAGCCCGTTATTGGGTCAAATTTCATGTGCTTTATATCTTTAGGGTCACTTGGCCCTAAGTTCCCTTTGGGCTCTTAAATTGACATTCCGGTCAATTTTAAGTTTCCTAAAATTTTCGCATGCTCAGAACTTGCCATTTTTCTTACATCCTCGTGTTTCCAAAATGTTCGTGTTTCCAAAATGTTCGTGTTTCCTAAATGTTCGTGTTTCCAAAATGTTCAAGTTTCCTAAATGTTCAAGTTTCCAAAATGTTCAGGTTTCCAAATGTCTAAGTTTCCAAAAATGTCTAAGTTTCCAAAAATGTCTAAGTTTCCAAAAATGTCTAAGTTTCCAAAAATGTCCTTTTCCATTTCCATTTCCATTTCCATTTTCATTTCCATTTCCATTTTCATTTCCATTTTCATTTCCATTTCCATTTTCATTTTCATTTCCATTTCCATGCATTTCTAGGTTTTCAAAAGTTTCACAAATTTATTCATAGTACTTGAAACTTGTCATTTCATACAATTAAACTGGAAATGCATAGGCCCTATTTAGGATGTTACAAATCGCTCGTTTCTTAAACTTAGGATTCTTTCTTTTGCTCGATCCATATTTAATTCCATCAAAATCCTTATCGAGTTACTATAATAATATTTAATCGTTAATCCTCCTTATAAAGTTAAAATATTGTATATAATGATGAAATCTAATAAAAATCTAGGAAAATCTTCTTACCTTAAAAATCTCAAAATTGAAGACTTATGAATTTCGGCTTTTAGATCTAGTCGACTAGGCTTCCTTCAAATCCCGACTTGCCGCCCATCATAAACCATTAAACTATTAGCTTTCGCTTTTGCCTTTTCAAAAATCGAATAGATTATGAGAACTAATCAAAATTTACTCTTACCTTAACTTAGAGATTTGCTAGTACTAGAGAGAGAATTCGACAATGTCAATGGAGGATTTAAATGCCTAAGTATAGAACAATTTCTCAAATAGGATGAATAAAATAAAACTATAGAGATTTTGGCTTTTTAGAGAAGGAAGAGAATAATGGAGTTTTCACTTTTAGAAGAAAGAAGAGAATAATAGAGTTTTCGCTTTTAGGAGAAAGAAGAGAATGATGGAGTTTTGGCTTTTAGAAGAAAGAAGAGAATAATGGAGTTTTTCGCTTTTAGAGAAATTGGAGAAAAAATTTGAAAAAAGAAGCTAAGGAATTTCGACACAAAAGGGAGAGGATTTAATGTCGTAAACAATGAGCTAGCCCCTATTTATAGGAAATTCAGCAACCCTTTGCCATGTAGTAGCCGGTTTCTTTACTTCTCTCAATTGATGGATTCTTGGCCATCACTCTCTTTGTAGATAAATTCCTAACTTTTCTCCTTTATCTTAATCTACTAGCTCATCTAAAAGAGACTTAATTATCTCTAACTCCTCCTCCTTTATCAAGATATTATCCACATATTTTAATCATAAAAATCCTAGATCTTAGCCTTTATCCGCTTGTTATCCACATAAAATAAATTCCTAAATAATAGCCTTTATCTCGCTTATTATCCACATATTTTAAACATTAAAACCCCTAAATTTTAGCCTTGTTGCCATCCACTCCACCTAATCCTAATGCCCAAAATTTAGCTAACTTAAATTAAAAGAATTGGGCTCTATGAAACTTAAATTTGGGCCCCTTACTCCTTGTGTGTAGCGTCACCTCCTAAGATTGGGCCACAAGCCCACTTTGGTATTTTAAGCATAGATACTACCTTTAAAATCCTATAATGCCCAAACAGATAATTTTAATCAAGGCCTCTTCCTAAGCCTGAGCCCAGTTTGGACCCCTAACACTTAAATTAACTTATTCCACATATTCACCCATTAAACGCATAAGCCCAAAAATTTAGGATGTTACAGTTCTACCCTCCTTAAAGAAATTTTGTCCTCGAAATTTCCAACTAACTAGTAATCATTCTACCTGAGTCTCACCACTATACTTTCCTCAAGACTCTAATTCTAAAGCCAAAATAAACACTTAGTATGCTATGGTAGGGTACGTACCATTATTCACATCTCAATCGTCTTCGTCCCCTTGTACTCATTCTACCGATTCACGCTTATCCGATTAGAAATTTTATGAATCATTATTTCTTTCCACCGATTTATCGCGTAATGCCTTATGATTAATAGTTCTAAAAAGTAGATCTTTCAATTCATACACACACTACAGCCTCAAGTTCATTCATTCAATCATCAACATTCATGAACTCGCTCATTACGTAAAAGTGTTGTGGTTGTCATTGTTGTTGTTTTCACTACCTGTGGGTATTTTCGTAATTTTATCCTACAGGGCATTTTCGTAATTTTTTTGAAATGAGGGTCCTTGATGATTTTATAAAATAAGGGTATTTTGGTAATTTTGCATTCCTTGGGGTATTTTGGTAATTTTGAATCTGGGGCATTTCAAAAATTTTGAAATCTGAGGATATTTCGATAATTTTGAAATTCGTGTATTTCGATAATTTTAAAATTGGGGTATTTAAAAAGAATTTTTGTGATCCGAGGGTATTTTGGTAATTTTATGATTCAAGGGTATTTTGGTAATTTTAAAAACAAGGGTAATTTGGTAATTCTACAAATTAGGGTTATTTTGGTCATTTTGCATAACAAGGGTAATTTGGTAATTTTCTTCATAGTTGCTAACATTTTCAAATCAAATGTATTTTTTTTGAAGTGTACAAAACTTAGGGTTTTGGTTGCAAAATAGGTGGTTGGTCCTTTCGGTTTTAATTTGGGTTCAACCATGAACAAGTCCTTATAGCTAGAGTGAATAAATACCACGCACTGTAAGATTTCGTGAAGAGGAGGTGAGTCACTAGATCGCTTAAATACCAAGCTCTCCCTGAATCCACTCCTAGGCATGCGATGCCTATTGCCACACCCTGTCATGGCTAAAGTGAGCAAATACTATGCACTGTAAGATTCCTGAAGAGGAGGTGAGTCACTTGGACTGCTTAAATACCAAGCTCTTCCGGATCTACTCCTAGACATGCATATGCCTGTTGCCACACCTTAGTCTTGTGACTCGTTTATAGGTGTTGTTTTAGTGAAGTTAAGTCTTATGGAATTGAAGAGTTGTTTGCCTAAGCCTAGAGTCCATCAAGTTCTAACCTAGGTAGTCTACGTCCCAAAAAGCTCATTAAGCCCACATAAATAACACAACAAGAGTTTAGAATACTTACCTGGGCGGATCGGGTGCCAGTAGACTAGAAGGCCATGTCCTCGAACCAAAAAAAAAAATTCTAAAAACATTTCTAAACTCATTTCACAAATTTCGAGTTTTGAACTGGGCTCTGATACCAAAATTGTAACACCCCAAACCCGACCCATGCATTTCGACTGGATCTGGCGTGTCACGGCTTGTACATTGAAAACTTTTGCCTTGTTGGTTTTGGAAGTCGTAAGTTAATTAGACATTATTAGAGTAAATAAGTGACATTTTAAAAATAAAATCTTATATTAGTATTATTAAGTATAAATAAACCTTGACATAAAATTTATAAGTTGCATAACATTGAAAATTTCTTAGTTGAATAAAAACTAGGGTCTTAAAAAATCCCAAATAAAAATAAAATAAACTTAAAGAAATCTCGAAATAATTTGTAGAAATAAAACTTGATGGCCCCTCGAGTCCGCCTCGGCTCCCATGTTCACGATCTACTCGCTCACCTGAAATGTTGGGAAAAATAAAAGGTTGAGTCACCAAGACTCAGTGCAAATCCCGAGAACACATAAAAAGGCTTGAGGCCCACAAACACATTATGAGCCTTGGCCCGTATACAAGGGTAACAAAATATGCAACATGGCCCATCCCAAACCTATGAGTCCATCCTCTACACACCCCCGTACCAACCATCACACCGTGGGGATTTCTACAATCAACCCTCCATCCGTTACACACCATATCGACAAATTGTGTCTTTCATCATAAAGACCAATCACTATGTGACCTATGTGGCGGTTACCGATCGCTTGGTAACCTTAATAATATATCGACACTGCTTCATGTCATAAAGACCGATCACTATGTGACCTATGTGGTAAAGCCACCGATCGCCTTCATGCACCGCTCCCCTTCCAGTAAATCAATCAATCCCATCCCATGTATACATGCAAGAATCAAAACATTAAACTATCTAAACAGATCACATATTTTTACATACTTCGATACACATAGAGAAGTTTCTATGATTACGTACCTGGCATCCCTTGCCTACCCTTTCTGGGTAATACGACTGTTCATACAGCCTCATTTTTTGGCTTTTAGCCCATAACATACATATAATTCAGATTAACTAGTGTGATAGAGATCTACACACCTTTTTTGGCTTTTAGCCCATAACATACATATAATTCAGATTAACTAGTGTGATAGAGATCTACACACCTTTTCCGGCTTTTAGCCCATAACATACATATAATATAACAAAGCTTATGTGTCAAGAATCTACACACTTTTCCGGCTTTTAGCCCATAACATACATATAATATAACAAAGCTTATGTGTCAAGAATCTACCCACCTGATTACCGATAAAATGAGGCTTTCTATATCGACGCTATCCTTAGTCGACACAACTGCTATCTGCCTAAGGTGTTGTTCAGAAGCCGGTTCACAACCAATTGGCCAATCTCGAACACCAGATACTGCTCGTTTCTTAAACTTAGGGATTCTTTCTTTTGCCTGATCCATATTTAATTCCATCATAAATCCTTATCAGATTTACTATAATAATATTTAATCGTTAATCCTCCTTATAAAGTTAAAATCTTGTATATAATGATGAAATCTAATAGAAATCTAGGAAAATCTTCTTACCTTAAAAATCCCGAAATTGGAGACTTATGAATTTCGGCTTTTAGATCTAGTCGACTAGGCTTCCTTTAAATCTCGACTTGCCGCCCATCATAAACCATTAAACTATTAGCTTTCGGCTTTTGCCTTTTCAAAAATCGGGAATAGATTATGAGAACTAATCAAAAATTTACTCTTTCCTTAACTTAGGAGATTCGGCTAGTACTAGAGAGAGAATTTGACAATGTCAATAGAGGATTTAAATGCCGAAAGTATAGAACAATTTCTCAAATAGGATGAATAAAATAAAAACTATAGAGATTTCGGCTTTTTAGAGAAGGAAGAGAATAATGGAGTTTTCAACTTTTAGAAGAAAGAAGAGAATAATGGAGTTTTCGGCTTTTAGGAGAAAGAAGAGAATAATGGAGGTTTTGGCTTTTAGAAGAAAGAAGAGAATAATGGAGTTTTCGCTTTTAGAGAAATTGAGAAAGAAATTTGGAGAAAAGAAGCTAAGGAATTTCGCACAAAAGGAGAGGATTTAATGTCGTAAACAATGAGCTAGCCCCTATTTATAGGAAATTCAAGAACCCTTTGCCATGTAGTAGTGGTTTCTTTACTCTCTCGTTGATGGATTCTTGGCCATCACTCTCTTTGTAGATAAATTCTAACTTTTCTCCTTTATCTTAATCTACTAGCTCATCTAAAAGAGACTTAATTATCTCTAACTCCTCCCTCCTTTATCAGCATATTATCCACATATTTTAATCATAAAAATCCCTATATCTTAGCCTTTATCTGCTTATTATCCACATAAAATAAATTCCTAAATAATAGCCTTTATCTGCTTATTATTCACATATTTTAAACATTAAAACCCCTAAATTTTAGCCTTGTTGCCATCCACTCCACCTAATCCTAATGCCCAAAATTTAGCTAACTTAAATTAAAAGAATTGGGCTCCATGAAACTTAAATTTGGGCCCCTTACTCCTTGTGTGTGGTGTCACCTCCTAAGATTGGGCCACAAGCCCACTTTGGTATTTTAAACATAGATACTACCTTTAAAACCCTATAATGCCCAAACAGATAATTTTAATCAAGGCCTCTGCCTAAGCCTGAGCCCAATTTGGACCCCTAACACTTAAATTAACTCATTCCACATATTCACCCATTAAACGCATAAGCCCAAAAATTTAGGATGTTACAAAAGGAGACTCTGAGTCAGTAGCAGTGTTGCTCACATCGTTGATATTTGGAGACCTATTGTAGGTTCGAAGGAAGATTCCAAAGAATAAATGTTTGAAAGAATGATCATTTGTATGGTCATAAATGAAGAATGAAAGAATACTTGAAAGAAACAAAAGAATGTACAATATGAAATGTAAAGAATGAAAAAATCTTTGCTTAAAAAAATGCATTTTATTGAAATAAAAATTCTGGACACAAGCCTATTTCACAAAAGGGTTCTTATCGCCTCTAGGCTTAAGACAACAAGCGTGTTTTGAATATTACTCTAGATTAGCTCTAAAAATACAAGGATATCCTCTACAGTCCCATTATTCAAAACACTCCCAAGTATGCAAGGATTTGGAAACTTTTATTCCTCGATTCCCTCTTCAGATATGTCATTAAAGTTTAGCAGTGTTATCTCCTGAGGTTAGATCCTGAGCCAACTTGAACAATCATGGTTACCCCAATATCAGCTTGACCTTATTGCAACCTAATTGTAACAGATGACCTTTGAGGATACACCTCAAGTTGTATTTGTACATATGGTGGGGTGAAACCTGGAGGATAGTCTTCATTATCCTCTCCAACATTAGTCATGGGGCCTTTTCCTTTGTCCATTGCCCCATTCAGTAGCTGAGTAATTTCAACGACCATATTCCTTTGGGCTTCCATTATTTGGTCCCTCATATCTTGTTGGATTTTTGCCAACTGCTCTTGCAGTTGGTCTTGCACGTCTCTCTGGAACTATTCGAGTCTTTGATCTATTTTTTTTAGCACGTGTACCGTATTGGTGTTTAGTTCCCAGATTAACCTCATCTCTTTCTCTGATAATTTCAACTAATTACTCTCTCTATGGACTTAAATACATATGATGTGATGTAATGTAAATGCATGAAATGCAATGAAAAGGAATGAAATGCAAAAAGAGAGGTGTTGATTCTGAATTCAATTCCATTAGAAAAACTTTACTATAAAATAAATTTCTTTATACAAAAGGATTACATATGCGGCTTTGTCCTCATAGTCCAAGTGAAAACATCAATCCCCTTCTTCGCAAAAGATGTTATGGTCGTGTCTCATGAACTTTCCCAATAGATGCCTCTTCTAGCTCCTTGTTACTTGATCCAGGCCGTGACTCTTCACTCACTAATTTCCATAAAGCTCGTTAGCCTCTTCAAGAAAGCCAAGATGTGGTGACTCTCGATAGTCTTTGTCATTTTGAATCCTTGGGCAATAAGGTCTTGTATTCCTTCACGGGCTATCAGTTTTCTCTTATTGTGTTTACTTGGACTATATTCGGACGACCGTATTATAATTCACTTCATCAAAAAAACAATTTTCTTATGACCAACTCTTCTATTTAGCAATTGAATTTGAATCAACACCTCTTTTTTATGATGTGAATGCAATGCAATCAAAACAAAAGAAAACACGTTAGTATAAGAGAAATAAATAACAAAATAAGGTACCTATCTCGGTGACCACTAGGGTTCAACATAACTCTATCTAGAGTTGGCTCTTAAGGATCACTATATGTGGCTTAGCTCTAAAGTTGAGGTACCCAAACCAGCAGATTCCTCGATCCTCACCCATTATAGGCTCATATAGACCGAGTTCAGTTCAGGGGAATACATTTCCCTATGGCCATGCGAAAGTGAAAACTTCACGAAGACATAGGTATAGATGTATTCCGGAAGCAATCCACTAGCCCATGCGGAGGTGAAAACCTTACGAAGGCATAGTTTCTCGCTTCCACTTAAGGGTATGATCACAACGGTCATGCAATGCAATGCAGAAATATATATTAAAAATTAGGACCATATGTAATAAAAGGATCATATTTTTTTTAAAAAAATCAGAATTTTAAATTTAGACAAAAGGACATGAAATTATCAATTTTACGAATTGACTCTCTTGGTGTCCCCAGCGAAGTTGCCAAGTTGTCGAAACCATTTTTAAAGTTTTTGAAAAAATGGGGATTGACTTTAGAAAAACGAAAATGGAGTCGCCTCCAATCCCTTTTTACTTAGGTGTGATTGGATTACCTTGTAAAACGTTTTATTTTAAAACATTTGATTTTGGTCTACTAAATACAAGAAAACGGGTTCGGAGTTTCACATGTATGAGGAAGGATTAGCACCTCATAATGCCCCAAATTTGGTACCTAATCTATAAAATCATGTCCTAATGCTAAAAATTTGAAAGAATTTTAAATATGATTTCTTAAAAAAAAACTTGAACAATTTGAGTTAAAATTTGAGATTTCTTTGTTCCGAAAGAATACAAACATCACATCCAGACGTTAGGACATGATATTTCTAAATCCTCGTAACTAAAATCATCTCATGATTTACAAAATTTTATTAAAAGGATATTTAGTTATTTAGTCAAACGGAAAATTGAAACCCAAAGACGTTAGGGCACTATTTCTAATTTCTAAATACCAAACATTGACTTATTTTAAAAAAATAAAGTTTTGGATAAAAGTGACAATTAAAATAAATTTAAAATAATTAAAATAAATAAATAAATAATGATTAAGCAATTAAATGGATAAATAAAAAAAGTTAAAAAATGCATAAGTCAACCTAACTCCCGTAATATGAAGATTCGACGAAATTCCTCCATCAAAAACTAACTTGAACGGAAGCAACACAAAAAGAAACGAAGATGAGCGAAAACAAAATAAGAACAAGTCACAGAAAATAAGGACGCAAAAGAGATAGAAATTTGAGTAAATGCTCTCAATAATTTTTATTACTTAAAATCAAGTGTGTTTTACAATGAAGGGAGAGGCCTCTATATATAATTGAGCCTCCCAAATCCAACGGTACAGATCAATTACATCAACGACTAAGATTAAAAGGTATCTATAAATTAAATCTCTAAGATTACAAAATCATATCTTCTAAAGTTACATACCATATCTTCTAAGATTGCATATCATATCTAAGATTTGCGTATCATTTCTATGATTGCATACCATATCTTCTAGGATTGCATATCATATCTAAGATTGTATATCCTTGAAGATTGTGTTTCCATATATGTCAAGCTTGTAGATGGACCTTCAATCTTTTCAAGTAATGGGCCATTCCGGTCGGGCCAAATGATATATTTTGGATTGGACTTGGACTTTGTTTTATTATTTTGGGTTTATTATTTTTTTGTATGGGCCCGAGCTAAATTGGCTTATTACAACCCCAATGTAACGCGCATAAAAAGGGAAGGACCAAATGGGGAAATATTCCCATCCTCCTAAACACCGCGTTGTAACAGGAGCCAAAATGAATCAAAACAAAACTTAAAGGCGAAATTAAAAATAAAAGAAAACTTAATTTAAAAAGATTGAAAATGAGGAAGGGCCAACTGAATAAATAACCCCTTTTATAGAAATGCGCAGATCCTCCCCGAGTCGGGTCAACGCGCGGGCTAAAGGGAGTAAAACGACGTCGTTTTGAGGGCACTTAAACAAGTCCAAAACGATGTCGTTTCAAGGGCTTATAAAATGGAAAAATTTTGTCAAAAATTTCATTTCTGCTGGGTTTTTTTAAAAAAAGGGAGGAGGGACTTTTTTTCTGCCAGGGTTTTTTAGTCCACTTGCATCGTCGCTGGACCACCGTCGTCTACCGCAGTCTGCCGCCGTCGGCTTTGCCGTGCACGGCGACCGATAGTCTAAAAGGTGAGTTTTTCTTCTTCTTTTTTTATATTTAATATATATTATATTAAAATATGTGTGTTTTTTTTAAAAAAAATTATATATATGTATGAATAACTTCGAAGAAAAAAAAATAAAAGAGATAAAGAAAAAAAAGAACAAAATTCAACCTCTAATTTACTCTTTTCTCTGTATTGATTATTATATTCGTCAAAATGTAGTCATTTACAGATCCTTTCTTTCGGTTTTTAAAGCCGAATATTCGAAATAAAAAAATGTACAAAATCCTCTTTTCTTTGCTGTCCTCTTTCTTCGTTGTTTTTGCTTTTTTTTTTTTGCAAGTGTAACCACCATATGGAGGCGCGCGTGTAGGGTGACGTGGAGGCTTGTGACGCGTGCGTGGGGGCTCGGCCGTTGAGGCATGCGACACCAGAATAATCTGGAAACCTCTAGGGTTTCTTCTGATTTTTTAATTTGTTTATGCTTTGAGCTTAGGTTTAATTTGGGCTAATGTGCTAGATGTAATTTGGGCTCTCAAGCCCTGATATTTGTAAAAGATGGACTGTTAATGGACTCTTAATCATTGGATTTTTATTTTATGTATTTTTTATTTGGTTTTTAATTTTTTTGGTTTCATTTTTTGATTTAAAATTTGGTTAATGGGCCCAGACAAATTGGGCTAATTACACCTTGTTTAGAAAATAAATCCAAAAATTATGATGAATATTAAACTTAATTTAAGATGAAA
Organism: Gossypium rotundifolium; assembly: GCA_025506655.1. Classification (NCBI taxonomy): domain Eukaryota; kingdom Viridiplantae; phylum Streptophyta; class Magnoliopsida; order Malvales; family Malvaceae; genus Gossypium; species Gossypium rotundifolium. The sequence goes on along the minus strand of CP106734.1, from coordinate 63,526,803 downwards.
TTCAATTTTAGGTAATCATTTAATAATATGCTGGAAAATTGCTTTGAATTAACAATTCACATAGAAAATAAAAATAATTTAAATATGAAATATGTAACATTGACCTAAAATTAATCCATAAATGTGCTGTCAATGTAAGATTTAATACTGAATGTCCATCATTCACGGTTGTATTAAATTTAGAATGAAAACTGTAACAAACAATAATTACATTATCCATGGTTGTATTAAAATTGTTAGGTACATTGAAAACCTAAATAAAAAAATCAAAACATCCACCAAACATTCTAAAAGATTTATTATCCATATAATGATCTTATGAAAATTCATTATTTAAAAGGAAGATAAATTAAATATTAAATATTGCCAAAATCTAAACCTAAAATTATAAAAGGATAAACTATTAAAATAGTCACTTTTGTTTGCTTTGAGTTATATTTTAGTCACTTATGTTATCGTGTTGTAATATTTTAGTCACCAAGTCATTAATTGCCGTTAACGATGTAACGGTAAGTTGACGTGGCATGTTAAATCATCATTTCAAACAAAAATTCAAGGTTAAATTATACAATTGATCTCTATATTTTTTTTCATTTTGAGCAAAAAAAATTTATTTTCTTTTAGCTTTCCCTTTTTCTTCTTTGTTTTCTATTCTCTTCTACTTCTCTCTCTGATTTCCTCCTCCCTTCTCCCTTCTCCATCTAGGACGATCCTCGCCATCGATGATCCATCTCTACCTTTTCCAACAATGACTCCTAACCTGCCAGTTCTCATCCTTATCTCTTGCCGACGCTTCAAACATCGAACCCAACAATAAAAAGGGTTCCTTTTTTGGCACTTTCATATAATGGGTCTCCGAAATCACTATTGGTTCGAGCTTAGGTGCAGTCTACTAGTGGTACTCGACTTCAGCTTCGGATTGGGGTTCTACTTTTTTTCAAAAAACCCTTTTTGTCTTTCTCTGAATGGTCAATGAAAAGTGATGAATCTGCCACCGATGGTTTGAAAACTGTGTTTCATAAACTAGCCCTCCCTGACTATAGCTTTAAGTTCATCTTTGAAGGTTATTGCTCTTCTTTCAAGTTTGTCTCAATCCTTTATTGCTTTTAATTAGTAGTAACATGTATAAAAATAAATGATGGTACATATTCATTTTCCATTGCAGAGGTGTATAGAAGGAAAGTTTTATTTAACTATGAGAAGCGATTAAGATTGTGGAGTCCACAAGAAAGGTAAATGGTTGAATACTTTGTTGATTATATTTGGCTTACTTGTCTTTAGATTGTAAAGATATTGCCTTTTGCATTGGGTTAGTAATTTGTATTTGGTTTCCGTAAGGTATCTTATGGATATTGTTGTTATTTACTCTTTGTTGGGTTTTCATATATCTTCATGCTTGTAGGTTTTTGAGTATTTTGTCTCTTTTCAAACCCCGGAAGGATAACAGTTCATGAGATTGACTAATCTAATGCGAGTTGTGGTTCCTATTTTTCCTCCATGTGAATCCCACCTTGTTAGAGATGGTTATTTGACAAGGGAAAGAAAAGTTAAAAACAACATAAAATAAAAAGAAATTACTAAAAATAATGTGGGGACTAATTGTATAATTTAACCTAAAATTTTTATCTGAAATGATGATTTAATGTACAATGTTAGCTTACCGCTACACCGTTAATGATAATTAATGGAAAAATTACCCCATTCTGTTATAAATTTGTAGTTCCAGGACAGTTAGATACATATTATATTTTTAAACACATTTAACTAAAATTATTTATTTATATATGTTAATAACACATCAAAATTCGCAATACAATCTCTCATTTTCAAAATTTGAGCATTACCATCGTATTAATTATTCTAATTACCCTTACAGATTTCTTTCTACCTTCTTATAATCCCTTCTATGATCTTACTGCTTTTTTAGTAATGCGATTTTAAATTAATTTCACATCTTATTATTTTTATTATTTAAAATCATTTGTGTAAATAAATTTTAATCCGTAGCCATTTTTGATTTGTGAATTTCCCAATTCTAATTTTTTTACACTATGTTTGGTTAGGAATGGTTCATTGAATGGTTAACTATTTCTTTATTTGGTTGAACGTAATACTCATTTAATGAAATGTCAATTACTTCCTTATTACTTGTCTTCTTGTATGACTATTCCATACAACCTTGAATAACAAAACAAAATTAATTTCATATTAGTCCTTTAAAACTTGGACTCGTAAAATATAAAAATAAAACATTTGAAATATTTTAATATGGTTTAATATAAAATATTTTTATTTCAAAATATAATTTAAAATAAAATAATTATATTAAAGATATTATTAAATTATATTTAATAATAATTATATTAAAACATGATTAAATTATTTTTATTAAATTATATTTAATAATAATCCTATTAAAATTTAATAACAATAATCATCTACGCATAAAAAATTTTGCTAAGAATACTCTAGTCATTTCAATTTTTTTCTTATTCTATTACAACATTTATTCTATTCAACTAAACATAAAATATTATTACAGTTCTATTCCATTCTATTCAACAAAACAATTGAATTACTAATTACAACTCTATTTCATTACAATCTTATTCAATTCCAAATGAACAAAATGTGCCATTAGAAGTTGTGCAATACTGACTTAGAAAATAGTTAATTCAATTTAATTATCCTAAAACATATTATTATTTTAAAAAACCTCCTTAGATAGTCACATTAAAAAAAAAAAAACTAAGATTTATATCTTCATTTACATCCACTGCTTTATATGAAAATGTACATTATATAAATTTTAATTTAATTTACTTTTACTAAATTGCATTTTCAAAATTTGGTTCTTAAATTCCTTATATTTTTAAATGGTTTAATATTTACCAATTTTTATATTAATTATTACATAACATAGTAATTGACAACACCATTTTAATAAATAGCATAACCAAAATTTAAATTTAAAATGGTATGAGAAACAATCATGTTCAAGTTTTTATTTATAAAAAATTAGTATTTAAATTTTATAAAACAATTATAGCTTATTTTCAACTCTTTAAAAAATTCCAAATATTATTTTTAAAATAAATTTTAACAAAACAAAAAGTAAAATATATATTGACTAGATACTATATGTAAAATAAAAAATGAAAATACAATTGTTGAGGAGAGGTTGGTTTTAGACCCTCAACAGAAGGTATTTGTCTCTCTTAAGTAGCACCTCAATTAATGTAAATACAACTTGCAAATTTATGAAAGACATGTCAATATTATGAAAAATTAATTATGAAAAATATATTTAAATACACAGTAAATAAAAAAAACTAACAATAATAAACAAATTATATAAATTTGATTGATTTTAATAATTCATGTAAAACAAAATCTATTCAAAGGTTAAAAATTATTCATAACTAAGAAAATAAAAATAAAAATATTTTAAAGAAATGTATCCAACTTTTTCAAACTACTTTTAAATACTTATAACAATTCAACTGACTAAGTAATTTTCATTATTTTAATTTACAAAAACAATTATATATAAAACTAATTATGTATTCTTATCTTTTAACCTCCCAACTATGTTGTAATTCTTTATTGACCCAATCTGTTATTTTTAACTTAATTTTCTTTCAAGTTGTTATATATTTTCTTTACAAAATTTTTAATTGATTGATTGAATTTTTTTTAAAATATTCAATATTAAATGATTTTGATTAAATTATGTATTCTTATCTTTTAACCTCAGAAATATGTTGTAATTTTTATTTACCCAATTTGTTATTAAATATTTGCATTTTAATTAACCCTACCGTAATAAAAATACGAAAGACAATTAGAATGCTTCAAATGTTTTCTTTTTTTCTTTTTGGTCACAGTCAAATTAACATTTTAATTAGATTTATTATACCTTAACTTATTTATAAGGCTGTGACACAAAATTAACAAATTATGTTCACTCATAATTTAATAATTCTTTATAGTTATCTAAAATATATAATCTAAAGTATTCTCTACCAATTTTCAATCATTAATTTTAAATCAAAAGCAATCTCCATTGTTTATTTCAATTAATTTTTACATTTTATATATATACTATATCAATATAACATTATAATAAAAGAAATAATTCCTATGTGGCATATCTAAAATCCGCCATTTGGCATGCTAATTAAATACATGTCTTTTATTGACTAAAATTTAAAATGAATATTTTTCAATTTAATTTGCTTATAAAATATATCAACATTGAATACCCATTCATATAACAAAGATCATATATGTCAATAATCTTTTCTATAATTGATTTAGTGATAGATTTCAAAAAATAATATATAAATATGTGCATACTTAATCCAGCTTTTAATTTGTTCTTAATATATTAAGTCATTACATACAATTTTAATATCTAATATAGAAAAAATAAATTTGCGCTTCAAGTCCTTAAAATTTAAAATTTACTTGTTCATTCATACGCTCATTTTTAATTATTGAAAATTGAATTTTATATATAATGTGTATATAAAGTATTTCTTTCTCTAATAGATAAATGAAAAAGATATTAAAGATATTGTAATTACCCGATAGTCGGGAAATTGGAAAGTGCATTTTCGGGTCACTGTTTTCGAAAAACGGATTTGTAAATATTTATTAGAAATATTTACGAAGTTAATTGTGTGGTTAATTAGATTTTGGATAGGTGAATTAGCTTGAATTAAGGTTAATTTAGTGTAAGGACTAGATTGAATATAGGGTAAAAGTTAAATTATAGAATCAAGAAAAGTTGAAGGACTAAATTACCAATTAAGCCATAAGTGCCAAATGTATGGTAAATACATGTAGGGGTGAGCAAAACTCGATTCGATTTGAAAAATCGAAAAAAATTCGAATTTCGAATTATTCGAATCAAGTTAATCAAGTTAATCGAATCAACTCGAATTTTGAGTTTCAAATTTCGAGTTCAAATCGAGTTGAATTTTCGAATTCGAATAACTCGAATAATTCAAATAAACCGAATACAAACTATATATATATTTTTTATTTTTTAAATTTTAGGCTTTTATTTACCCATTTCCCCCCAAGCCCGTAAGCACTCAGCCCAAATTTTTTTCCCAAATCCCAAGTTCCCAACCCAATTCCTCTTCCTCCCCAAATCAAACCCCCAACCCTAGCCTCAAGAGACAAGAATCCACCCCCTATTCTTATTTTCTAGGTTAGTAGCAGCAGCAAGCAGGTAAAAAATTTCATCCTGCACTACTGGTCTGCTGCAGTTTCTTCTTCTCCAAACCCCAAATTAATTTTCTGGTAAGTTGTCTAATCTCTATTTCTATTCTCCAATTCCAAATTTCTTGAGTTTCTCTTTTTCCTGCTTGACATTGAGGCTTACAACAAAGGTCTCAGCTTGACATTGGACTGTTCTTAGTTTCAGTTTCCAAGCCACTGAAACTTGTTTAGTTTATTTGAAGCAATTTCTGTCCTATTATTGATGCGAATGCTTCCATGTGCTTTTGTTTGAAGTGAAAATGACCTGTCTTGCTTTCTTTCAAGTTATTGAAGAATAATGTATGAGCTTAGGATGGATTTTCACGTATTTGTTGCTAAAGAAAATTGCTGATAATTAAAGTAGGTGCATAAATGGTTCAATGCGTGTTATCATATCATGTATCCTCAGCATGTCAGTTTTCTTGATTTGCAATTTCAAATATCTTCCTGAAGCTTACTTAAGACTAGGATCAAGCTGTGTGTGCAATCTCGTCATTTTATTCCTTGCTTACAGAATTCATGTATTTACCGGTGCCTTTTCTATTTGTTTTTGTAGCAGGTATGAAATCGGTTATCAAATTCGTGTACCTCTTTAATAGGAGAAAAAAACGACAAGGAAGAAGTGGTGGTACAATGATAACAAGAGCAAATGCTCAGAGCTACATGGACTTTCGGCAAAGCAAAGAAGTGAAAGCATGCATGGTCGTGAGTGGTGTGTAGCTTCACCATATTTTTCCTTCCATTTTGGTAATTGGACATTATAACATTACAATAAAAGTTCCAATGGTTTAATTGAATCAAAAGTTCCAATGGTTCTTAATGATTAAATTAAGAATTTAATTAAAATCACTTTGAATTCATAATCTAAGCAATTAGTTAGTGCCATATATATATATATATATATATATGAGTATTTTAAACAAATAGGTTAATGTAGTCTTGTGTGTTTGGACCGAGTAAAGCATACAGAGGAAAACATACAATGTAAATAGAGCATTAGATTAAATTAAGAATAAAATCTCGCTCCTAGGAAGTGGATATATTTTTATTTATGTTCCATTTCTTTTCTGGTATGGCGTCTTTTAAATTTTAAATTTAAGTGAATGAAGTTCCCTTATCTCTAAATTTGTTATGCTAGAACGTAGGTCTTTTTAATGAACTCCATAGTTCTGGCATACTTAAAAAGGTCCTGGCATACATAAAAATAAAAACACTAAAGTCATTTTTTTAAAACTTAACTCGAACAAATATATTCGATTCGATTCGATTCTAATTTTGTCTCACTCGACTCGATTCGAAAAAATTTCAAATTAGGTTAGGATGATAAAATACGATTCGAAAACTCGATTAACTCAAAAATTTTCGATTCGATTCGATCGAATGCTCACCCATACATGTGTAATAAATATTATACATACATTTGTAATACATGTATGTATTTACTTATTATTTAAGTTAATAATAATTATTACTAAAATATAATATATTAATATAATAAAACATAATATAAAATAAAAGTAAATAAAAGAAATAAATAAAGAAGAAAAGAAAGAAACATAGAAAAAGAAATAGAAGTTTGGCACGAAAAAGAAAGAAAGAAAAAAGAAAAAAGGGAATTAGGGTTTTTAAGGTTCCAAGTTCAATTGGTAAGTCAATTTAGCTCATTTTCTTGTAATTTTGATGTTTTTGGAATTCTAGAACAAAATACTGCTTGATTTATGTGGAATTTTGTAAGTTAGTTGATTTTTAGATAAGGTTTATGTTGAATTAATTGAAGAATTAGGGTTAAATTGATAGAATTTCAAGTTAGAATTGAAAAAGGATTGAATTATAAAACATATCATAAGTTTTGAGTAATAGGGACTAAATTGAAAGAATTCTAAAATTAGGGTTTTATGATGAAATTAGGAGTTGAAATTAGTTTAAAGTGAAAATTTAATAAAGATATGGAATTAGTTTTGTATAAATAAAGTTAGTATTGGTTAAGGACTAAATTGAAATTTAGACAAAAGTTGTTTATTCATTGAAATATTTAATGTTAAATTGTGTTGTATTGATGATTTTCAATTATTCTAAATTCCGAAGCTAACGTTGAGCTGGAGACCTCAGCTAGGAAATGAAAACACAGTTAACGAGGAGTAGTTCAATAATTCTGGTTTGTATTTCTATAATCCGAACTTAATAATTAATTATTGAATTTATTATTTGATGTGTATGGTAAGTGAATTGAGGTGAGTATTTGATATTGTTATATTGAATTGAATTGATTTGATTTTATGAGCATATGAGAATATTGTTTGAATTGAAAAATGAATTGAAACCCTATTAACTGTATCGGCCTAAGTCGAATATAGTTGGCATGCCATAGGATTGGAAGTGTTCAGGGATTACTTCGACTTTGAGTCGATGAGACATTGGGTGCCATATTATTACTTCGGATAAATTCGATGAGGTATTAGGTACCAACTTACTTCAGCATGGCCGATGAGACACTGGGTGTCAATATATTGCTTTGAATTATCCGATGAGGCATTGGGTGCCATACTGGTGTGTTTTGGTTGGATCCGTGTATCCGCCAAAGTCCGAGTATTGTTAATAGGGGCAAATAAATGAATTGGCAATAAGATTGAAATTGGATATTGAATTGAATTGTACAAATGAAATGCATGAACCAAAGGTTCATGAAAAGAGTATTGTTATTGCCAAATGATATGTGAATCAAAGTGACAAAAGCTACTTGAACTAGCTATTAATGAGAAATGAAGGTTAGATGTATAAAATGAATTATTGATTGGCTAATTTTTATATTTGGTTAAAATTGTATATTTTATAATGTTATTTCCTTCGAAATATCCGGATTATAGAAATACCACTGAGTTTTATACTCAGCGTACGGTTTGTTTCCATGCACAGGTTAGGTTAAAGTCGAATTGTCGAATCAGCATCCAAAGTCAATCCCGAACTCAAAGTGGTGAAGTATATTTCTTTTGTTAATGGCATGTACCAGATGTTATTAGATGATATTAGTTGGTTATATGTATAAGTTTGTGATTTATGTTGGAATTATAAAATGGTACATTTTGGTTAAACTATGAATGAATTCAATATATGTAAATTTTAGGTTGAAATTTGGTATAAAATTTGAATTGTTTAAATGATGTTTAATTGAATTGTTTAGATATTGTATGTGAATTACCTATAAGAGTATTTGGTTAAGTGCTTAAAATAATTAATTTGACATGTTTTGAATGTATTTGTATGTGTTTTAGATTGGTAGAATGATTGGTTTTTGGAATTGCTTGGTGTTCAAAGTTTACAGGGTTGGTAAATTTGAAGTATAAGGCTCATTTTGAGTCCACAAGGCCTGGCACACGGGCATGTGACCAGACCATGTGAGATACACGGCTTATACATTAGGCGTGTGGTTAGGCCGTGTGTCCCCTGCAATTTTAATTTCTCAAAACAGAATGCTTAGGTTTTGCCACATGGGCAGAGACACGGGCTTGTGTCTCAACCGTGTGAGGAACACAGCCTAGTACACAGGTATGTGCTTTGGCCGTGTGAAAACTGCACCTAATTTTTGAAAAATAAATTAACCACATGGCTTAGCATACAGGCGTGTGGCTTGGCTTGGTGAGATAAGTTAGAGAGGACATAAATTAGGACACGGCCTAAAGCACGGGAATGTCTTAGGGTCACACGGACGTGTCCCTAGACCACATCAGCATTTGAGTGTAACAGACCGAATTTGGCCCTAATCGGAACGGTGGTTTCGGGACCACGAATCCAAGTCCGAGAAATATTTAAATATTATATTTTGTGCTTATATATGTGAATTAATGTGTGTGAAAATTTCGTAGAAAAATTTAATCGTTTGTATGTTTAATTTAGAAAAGGGACTTAATCGCGTAAAATGTAAAAGTTGCAAACTATAGTGAAAAGTGCTAGAATGATAATGGCTTTTTAATATGAGGTATTAAAAGGGAAAATAGCCCATTTTTAAGTTAGTGGGTGGTATATGACAAGATTAACCTTAAGTTATATTTTATGAAATTTTATATTATAAGGTTAATTAGGTAATTAATTAAATAACATATTATATGATAATAAAACATAAGAAAAAGCCATATCATATTTTTTTTAGTTTATGAAAGCCGAATGTGATAAAGAAAGAAATAGGTTTTCAAGCTTCAAATTCGGCACTTATAAGCTCAAATCCAAGGTTAGTTTGATTTCGGTTTTCGATAATTTTTACGTTTTTGTGATCGTTGCTTTAAATACTTCAAGACCCATGCTTGAATTTTTGATTTTGGTGAATATTTTGAAATGTGCCATTGATGAGTTCATGAGCTTTATGATGATAGTTGATGAATTATGGAAGATATATGTTAGATTAATATGTTTTGTCTTTGGATTTTTGGTGAATTTGAGTATTTGGGGCTAAATTGCAAAAATGAATTTTTAAAGGACCAAAATGAAAAATAAATGAAATAAATGGACTATTATGGTCCCTATGAATATTCGGCCCTAAGGTGATATAGTGAAATTTTGTGTATTTTGTGTTTGTGCAAATAGGACTAAATTGTAAAAATGTGAAACCTTAGGGGTAAAATGGTAATTTATCTATTTATGTGTTTTGGGACTAAATTGAGATGAAATGTGCTTGAATGAGCTAAATTTTAATGTGTTTAGATCTAGAACAAAGTAAAACGGATTTGGATCGGGGAAAGGCAAACGTTATCGAATAGCCGGTCTACGCTGTCCGTCGATAGTCGAGGTAAGTTCTTAAGCAAATATATGTCAAAGAATTATTTATGAACATAGTAAATGATGGAATTTAACAATTTTAAACAAAAATGTGTGTGATAGCCGAATGTGGGGTTGATATTGAGTTGAAATTATTTTGAATATGCCTATTCAGTTTGAAATGCGAAAGTAAAAATGAAGTATATGTAATGTTTGTGACTTATCATTAAGTGATGTGTATTGAATGGACAAATGTGTTGATATTCGGGCTTTGAGCCTAGCAGGCCTAGTCTTGGGTGAATCATATTCGGCTTCGAGCCTAGCAGTAGCCTAGTGAATCATATCGCCTAAATGAATCATATCGGGCTAAATGCCTAAAGCAGTGCCTTATGGGTGTTACATATCGGGCTAAATGCCCAGCAGGCCTTGTGCCGGTGATTAAATTTCAAACCTTGGGTCTAGCAGGCTTAATGCTTGGGTATGTATCTCGGCTTTGATGCCTAGCAAGCTTAATGCTTGGGTGACATATTTAAATGGAGAAATCATGGATCGTATACAAAGTGGGATGTAGCTACTACAATAAGATAAATGTTCGGGTAAGTAAAAGTATTGTTTAGATGCAAGAAAATCAGGTAAGTATATGTATATATATGTTCTTTTAAATTAAGTAAATTGTGGTATGGTTAGAGCTTGCAGTGAAGAGTTTAAGTGTGAATTACTCACATCGAAAAATGAGCATGATATGTATATTGAATTATAAGTTTGGCTATGCTATTGAGATTTGGCATAAGTACAAATGTTAAATGTGGGAACAAAGGGATATGCTTATATATGTGATTGACTAGTCGTATGTGGTTAAAATTTATATTATAGCTAAAAGCCTTTGATCATGCAAATATCCTTGGTATAAAAGTGTTTTAGAGAGTTGTTATGATTAAAGTGAGTGGTCAGTAAATACTAAATAGGGATAATGCCATAAGGCCTTAGTGAAGTTTACGTGTTAAATCATTGTATTCAATATCTTGTCCAAATTGATAATTATATTTATATAGTACTCGGATGTTTAGTTGTGTATCAAACTTGCTAGAGACTTACTAAGCTAGTAAGATTACTCTGTTTATGTTCAATGTTCTGTTTTATAGATTTTGGTCAAGCTACGGGCTCGGAGGATCGTTGGTGAAGTCAACCACACTATCATCCCTTTTTGGTACTTTCAAACTAGTTTTGAATTAAAAGGCATGTATAGGCTAGCTAAATGTTTGAAAGATGTTTGTTAACATATGTATAATAGCCATGCGAAAATGGTTTAAACACTCATTTTAAGTTCGGCTCTATTTGTTCTTGACTATGTGATTAATATGTTTGGTTTCAATAATCCGGCTATGGTCTGTTTCTTTTATTCAAGCTTACGTATCATGCGTTCTATATAATTGCTTGGTTGTAATACCAATGTCTGTGTTAAGTTAGTCATGTGTTTCGACATTTTGGTTAAACTTTACATGTATTAAGTCATGATTTGAAATGATGTTAAAGTATGCTTCATGGTTGTATTCCGAAATGGTTGGTTTAGGTCGATTTCAAGTAGAAAAGGTTAAGGTTGTTTAACCTTGTAAATGATTTATTTGGGATTTACATTTTAAGTATGGTTCATGTGATGAAATATAGGTTATGGTTATAAGCTATTTATGATTCTAACAATGGTCCTAAAATCATGTCATTAAATGTTTAATATATGTTAATGTTAAAATTATGGTATTGGACTTGTGGACTAAGTTAGGTTATCAAAATTGATTAAGGAATGTGTTTTTGTGTCGATTGAAATGGCAAGCTTGCATGAGTATTTTAGTTTAGAAATGATAATTGTGAATATACTATTTGAATGTTTTGGTCAGTTTATTTAGGTAGCTAAAAAGGTTAAGTTGATGGTATATTCGGCATATGCTAGTAAAATATTTATATACATATCTGTGATATGCTTTGCTGTGGTAGGTATACAAATGTCATAATGATAGGTTAAATTAGCTAGCTGAATAAATAGTGAGATGAAAAGTTAGATATATGTAATCTGGTTTGGTAATTGAGTGCGCTAAGGTTGCATATGAGTTTAAACATTAGTTGGTGTGAAATGATTGAATGATTTTTTTTTTAATATACTCATGTGCTGTGATAAAAAAAATGGTACGTTAATATTTGACTGATGAAATAGACATATTTGTATATATTAGCTATATGAAATGAAATGATATATGTTTGCATGTTTAAAGTATGTGTTACTAAATTGTAAATAATAAGTTATTTTGTACTTTGATTATTCAAATGCCATAAATGAGAAGTATACATATATGATTTGAATGAAGGAGTTTTTAAAGCATGTGAATTATAACTGTGCAGAGATGTGCTTTGGTTAGTAATACCTCGTAACCCTAATCTGGCGACGGATACGGGTTAGGGGTGTTACAGTGAGCCCTGTATTTGAGAAAAAACTTGGAATTTCACGAAAAACTTCTTGAACACTCAAATTGGTCCCGAATCATTTCTAACACGTATTTTGGGCCTCAAGAGTCCATAAAAGGGACATTATGAATGTTTTACAATATGTATGTTATTTATTTGTATAAGGTTCGTAATATGTCTGAAATGTTTGGTAATGCTTCGTAACCCTGTTTCGGTAACGATTTAGGATTAAAGGGTGTTACATTTAGTGGTATAAGAGCTATTTAGGTTTAGCCGATTCTCGGACTAAATCAAGCTCATAAATGGGTCTAGAGGTATATGCCATTGTTGAGTCGAAGCTAAAAACTAAGTCTGGATTTGGATGCTGATATAATTATTTATTCTGTTTTATAGTTAAAATGTCAAATGAAAATATGGATGATGTAGATCAAGAAATGTACACTGGAGATAGAGAATTAGATGAAATAGAATCAACTACACCGAGTGTAAATCCGTTAGGCAATCAACCTCCTAATTTAGAACGGGAAAATGTTAGAGACAGAGATGAGTCCCGTTTACTGAGAGTTATAGTCGATGCCTTGCAATGAGTAGCAGGGATTGCATCTGCTACAACATCTACTCCTTCTTCTAGACGGGCCCCAATCAAGAATTATGTAAATATGGTGCCACTGAATTTTTGGGTCTGAAAGGAGTTGATCCATCCACAAATGAAAATTGGATGGAGTCAACAAAGAGAGTTTTACAACAGTTAGAATGTACCCCCGGGAAAGTTTGTTGTGTGCTGTCACATTATTACAAGAGGAAGCTTATTTATGGTGGGAATCAGTGATCCAGCATTTACCGACAGAGCAGGTAACTTGGGATTTATTTCAAAAAGAATTACAGAAGAAATATGTTAGAGAATTGTACATAGAAGATAAAAAAAAGAGTTCTTAATGCTAAAATGAGGCGAGATGCTAGTGGTGGATTATGAATAGGAATTTTCCAGACTTAGTAGATATGCCTCAAATTCGTATCGACAGAAGCTGACAGTTGTAAACTGTTTTTGCAGGGTTTGCAAGATGAATTAAGAGTACAGCTGGTATCTCATCGGATTACAGAATTTGTAGATCTGGTTGAACGAGCCAGTATGGTAGAACAAGTTCTGGGTCTCGATAAAAAGTCTGAAATTGTTAGATCGACTGGAAAACGCATTGGAACTACTAGTTTGAATCCTCAACCGAAATGATCAAAATAATTTCGTGGTGGTTGGAGACCAAGCTTTAGATCATATAGAGGTGATAGAAGTCGGGAAAAGTAGACGATAGTCTCCACTGGTAGCGTGAGAGGTCTATCCCGGGATATTGAAATTTCAGATTGTGAGCACTGCAAAAAGAAACATAGAGGTGAATGTTGGAAATTAACTAGAGGCTATTTCTGATGTGGGTCTACAGATCATTTTATTAAAGATTGCCAGAAAGGTGAAAGTGCTGCATCTGTGACATCTCAAAGGCCAGTATCTACTGCTAGAGGCAGAGGATTGAGTAGAGACGGTTCAGTTTCTAGAGGAGGAGGTGCAAGGAAAGGGAGCGATATAGTTACTTAGCAGTTAGAACCTAGAGCACCAGCTAGAGCATGTGTGGTCTGGACTTGAGAAGAAGGCAATGCTCATGATGTGGTAACAGGTATATTTTTACTGTATTCAAAACCTATTTATGCTTTACTTGACCCCGAGTCTTCACACTCGTACATTAATTCAAAATTAGTTGAGTCGGGAAAGATAGAATCTGAGGTATCTAGAGTATCTAGAGGTGTCTAGCCTGTTGGGAAAAATAGTATGGATAAAATATGTCGAAGATGCTTGTTAATGATATAGAACATAATTTTCTCTATTGACTTGCTAATAATGCCATTTGGTGATTTTGATATAATCTTGGGAATGGATTTGTTGTTTGAACATTGAGTGATTTTAGATTGTTATAAAAATAAGTTTAGTATTCAGACTGAAGATAGAGGCAAGATTAAGGTAAATGGTATTCGTACTAGTGGGTTAACACATATCATTTCAGTGATTCAGGCAAATAAACTTCTTCATCAGGGTTGTGCAGCTTATTTGGCTTATGTTATCAATTCTGATTCTATTGAAAGCCAATGCAGCAAAATTCGAACTGTTTGTGAGTTTCCTGATGTTTTTCCTGAAGAATTATTAGGTTTGTCACCAGCTAGAGAAGTTGAGTTCGCGATAGAAGTTTATCTTGGTACAGCTCGATATCTATACCTCCATACCGTATGTCACCTACAGAATTAAAAGAGCTAAAGGTATAGTCGTAAGATTTGTTCATTCTACCGAGTATTTCATCGTGGGGAGCACCGATCTTATTTGTTAAAAAGAAATATGGTTCGATGCGACTTCTTATTGATTACCGGTAGTTAGATAAGGTGACGATCAAGAATAAATATCCGTTACCTTGCATTGATGATTTATTTGATCAGTTGAAAGGAGCTTCTGTGTTTTCAAAGATTGATTTGAGGTCAGGCTACTATCAGTTGAAGGTGAAAGAAAGTGATGTACCGAAGACAGCATTTTGAATACGGTATGGCCACTATGAATTTTTAGTAATGCCTTTCGGATTGACTAATGCCCCAGTAGCTTTTATGGATCTTATGAACTGTATTTTTCAACCGTATTTTGATCAGTTTGTGGTGGTCTTCATTGATAATATATTGGTTTATTCAAAGTCAGAATCGAAACATGATCAGCATCTCAGAATTGTTTTACAGATATTACGGGAGAAACAATTATATGGAAAGCTTAGCAAGTGTGAATTTTGGTTATCAAAGGTGATATTTTTGGGACATGTTATGTCTACAGATGGAATCAGAGTTGATCCAAAAAAGGTTGAAGCAATTGTTCAGTGGAAAGCACCGAGGAATGTGTCTAAGGTACGTAGTTTCTTGGGATTAGCTGGATACTATAGAAGATTTGTAAATGGATTCTCAAAGATAGCATTGCCAATGATGAAACTGATACAAAAGAATGTTCCTTTTATTTGGGATGATCAATGCCAGAGAAGTTTTGAGACATTGAAGCAAATGTTGACAGAGGCACCGATTTTGACTTTGCCAGAGTCGGGAAAAGATTTTGTTATGTATAGTGATTCTTCTTTAAATGGTTTGGGTTGTGCATTAATGCAAGATTGAAAGGTAATAACTTATGCATCTCGTCAACAGAAACCACACGAGCGAAATTACCTGACACATGATCTCGAGTAAGCTGCTGTAATTTTTGCATTGAAAATCTTGAGACATTATCTATACGGTGAGAAATGCTACATTTATATTGATCATAAAAGTCTCAAATATCTTTTATCTCAAAAAGATTTGAACTTAAGACAAAGATGATGAATTGAGCTTTTGAAAGATTATGATTGTGTTATAGATTATCATCCGGGAAAGGCAAATGTGGTAGTTGATGCCTTGAGTAGGAAAGCTGCAGTTGAATTGCGAGCAATGTTTGCACGGCTCAATATCAATAATGATGGGAGTCTGTAGGCTGAGTTGAGAGTTAAACCAGTGATGTTTGACCGAATCAAGTCAGCTCAGTCAGAAAATGACAAGTTAATGAAGAAAAGAGAAATGGTTCAAAATGGCAAGGTAAAAAATTTCAGCATTGATGAACATGGTTGCTTAAGGTTCCGAAATCAGATTTGTGTTCCAGCTATTTTTGAACTAAAAGAGTTGATACTTCATGAAGCACATGACAGTCCTTTTGCAATGCATGTATGTATTTACTTATTATTTAAGTTAATAATAATTATTACTAAAATATAATATAATAATATAATAAAACATAATATAAAATAAAAGTAAATAAAAGAAATAAAAAAAAAAGAAAGAAAAATAGAAAAAGAAACAAAAGGTTGGCACGAAAAAAAGAAAGAAAAAGAAAAAAAGGGAATTAGCGTTTTTAAGGTTCCAAGTTCAATTGGTAAGTCAATTTAGCCCATTTTCTTGTAATTTTGATATTTTTGGAATCCTAGAACAAAATACTGCTTGATTTATGTGGAAATTTTGTAAGTTAGTTGATTTTTAGATAAATTTTATGTTGAATTAATTGATGAATTGGGGGTTAAATTGATAGAATTTCAAGTTAGAATTGAATAAAGGATTGAATTGTAAAATAAATTATAAGTTTTAGGTAATAGGGACTAAATTGAAAGAATTTCAAAATTAGGGTTTTATGATGAAATTAGGAGTTTAAATTAGTTTAAAGTGAAAATTTAATAAATATATGGAATTAGTTTTGTATAAATAAAGTTAGTATTGGTTAAGGACTAAATTGGAATTTAGACAAAAGTTATTTATACATTGAAATATTTAATGTTAAATTGTGTTGTATTGATGATTTTCAATTATTCTAAATTCAGTAGCTAACGTTAAGCCGGAGACCTCGATTAGGAAAGGAAAAGACAAAGTTAACGAGGAGTAGTTCAATAATTTCTGGTTTGTATTTCTATAATCCGAACTTAATAATTAATTGTTGAATTTATTATTTGATGTGTATGGTAAGTGAATTGAGGTGAGTAATTGATATTGTTATATTGAATTGAATTGATTTGATTTTATGAGCATATGAGAATATTGTTTGAATTGAAAAATGAATTGAAACCCTATTAATTGTATCGAGCTGAGTCGAATATAGTTGGCATGCCATAGGATTGGAAGTGTTCAGGGATTACTTTGACTTCGAGTCGATGAGACACTGGGTGTCATATTATTACTTCGGATAAATTCGATGAGGTACTAGGTACCAACTTACTTCGAAATGGCCGATGAGACACTGGGTGTCAATATATTGCTTCGAATTATCCGATAAGGCACTGGGTGTCATACTGGTGTGTTTTGGTTGGATCCATGTATCTGCCAAAGTCCGAGTCTTGTTAATAGGAGCAAATAAATGTATTGGCAATAAGATTGAAATTGGATATTGAATTGAATTGTTCAAATGAAATGCATGAACCAAAGGTTCATGAAAAGAGTATTGTTATTGCCAAATGATATGTGAATCAAAGTGACAAAAGCTACTTGAACTAGCTATTAATGAGAAATGAAGGTTAAATGTATAAAATGAATTATTGATTGGCTAATGTTTATATTTGGTTAAAAATTGTATATTTTATAATGTTATTTCCTTTGAAATATCCGGATTATAGAAATACCACTGAGTTTTATACTCAGCGTATGGTTTGTTTCCGTGCGCAGGTTAGGTTAAAGTCGAATTGTCGAATTAGCATCCAAAGTCAATCCCAAACTCAAAGTGGTGAAGTATATCTCTTTTGTTAATGACATGTACCAGATGATATTAGATGATATTAGTTGGTTATATGTATGAGTTTGTGATTTATGTTGGAATTATAAAATGGTATATTTTGGTTAAACTATGAATGAATTCAATATATGTAAATTTTTGGTTGAAATTTGGTATAAAATTTGAATTGTTTAAATGATGTTTAATTGAATTGTTTAGATATTGTATGTGAATTACCTATAAGAGTATTTGGTTAAGTACTGAAAAATAATTAATTTGACATGTTTTGAATGTATTTGTATGTGTGGTTAGGCCATGTGTCCCCTACAATTTTAATTTCTCAAAACAGAATGCTCAAGTTTTGCCACACGGGCAGAGCCATGGGCGTGTGTCTCAGCCGTGTGAGGAACACGATTCTGGTACACGAGTATGTGCTTTGGTTGTGTGAAAACTGCACCTAATTTTCGAAAAATAAATTGACCACACGGCCTAGCACACCGGCATGTGGATTGGCCGTGTGAGGTAAGTCAGAGAGCACATAAATTAGGACACGGCCTGAAGCACGAGCATGTCTTAGGGTCACACGGGCTTGTGAGCCCTGTATTTGAGAAAATTTTTGGAATTTCACGAAAAAATTCTTGAGCACTCGAATTGGTCCCAAATCATTTCTAACACGTATTTTGGGCCTCAAGAGTCCATAAAAGGGACATTATGAATGTTTTACAATATGTATGTTATTTTTTTGTATAAGGTTCGTAATATGTCTAAAATGTCCAATAATACTCCATAACATTATTCCAGTAACGGTTTAGGGTTAAAGGGTGTTACAAATATTATTGAAATCATACAAATTGAAAGTGGAGCAAAATGTGGGAATGGAAGCAACCCACTTGGTTCGTATTGTTCATGAATACTTAGAGTTGAAACATAATGCACGAATCATGAAGATATTTTCTCTTAGAATTTGATTAGTATATTCCATGTATCACAATATATCATGTCTCAATGCTTTAGTCCAAATTTCTTAATGAATAAACCCAATGTTTATTCTAGGTCCAAACTTTAGTGATATTTCTCGAAATAATCAAATTAATGCGCGCACAAAATATAAGAAACATTAAACTTAACAAAGTTTCTTTATAATCATTCTTATAATGAAAATTTAAAAGGTGAGAACAAAACATGATCCTTAAAATTATGTGATGGCATGCCGTTTTAGTCAAAGGATCAACTAACATCTGCTCAGTGTTAATGTGCTCAATGACCACTTTCTTTTCTTTCACACGTTCCTTTATGGCTAAATACTTAATGTCAATAACATAATTAATTTTAGAAATTTCACTTTAATAAAATTTAATGATTGTGCACAAAAGTTGAAAATAAAAATTCTCAAAATTTTTTTAAAAATAATTCAAAGAAATACACATCGTTATTTTGGAAAATTTACAAAATTTTAAAATCGGATAAGGTAGAGATTAACCATGCTTTGATACCAAATGTAAGTATAAATTATGGTTTAAACATTAAAATGTAGCAGAAAAGATCAAATATAAATATCTCCAGTCATTGCTTGAACCAAATGTTAAAATGTAGATGTTATAACACCATTGGCGAGCACGTTAAACAACTAACAAGAATATCAAATTTAGTTATCCAAAAATACAAAAATTTCACTATATGAATTTTTTTTATTTTTTATTATCCTTAAAAGGGTATTTATAGCGGTGATTTCCATAAAAAAACCACCATAATATGTCCTATTACTATACGTACAGAGTGAAAGTGGAGTAAAATGTGCGAATGGAAGCAAATGTGGGGGTTATTCCCACCAACCATAAAGCACGTCCAACATATATATATTGAAAAAATAAATTTAAGGCTTTTAGAAAACCTATTATGGAAAGCAATAATTATATTTTATCAGTATAATAGTTATGAAGCGAATCTAGAATTTTTTTTAAAAACTCAGTCTTTTTTTTTTTTTTTAAATTGAAACTCTTTTTTTTTTTTACACTTTAAGTTTGAGGAAAACGAAAAATAGGAGGAAGAGTTTTTTTCCCAAAAAGAGAGAATATTTTGGAAAAATAAAGCTGATTTTGGATTTGAAAAAAAAAAAAGAGAAACGGATTTAAAAACTAAAAAAAAAATAAAGACGATTCAAAGGAAAATGTTTTGGTGTAAAAAAATAAACTGAACGAAAAAGAGTTTTTCTTTTTCAAATCACTGCAAAAATCGCATTTTAGGAAATAAATCATATATATTGTCCTGCAAAGGGGTAATTTACAAAATAAGCCCCTCTGTGTTTTCCATATTTTTAATGAAGTACTTTCGGTTTTAAAATTATTCAATTTGTCCTAATATTTCAAAAATGTTCAATTATATAAAATTACAAGTAAAATTTACTACTTTACACTTTATTACGTGTATTTTTTAAAAAATAAGAGTTTTCTAATTTAGAAAAGTATTTAATTTTATTCTTAAATTACTTTTACTACTTAATTTTAATTATACAAATCTTTACTTAATAATTATTGTATTATTGTGATTTCTAAATTTACATTTAAATAATATTGATACGTTAACATTAACATTCAACTTATAAGTTAAGCATTAAGTAGTATAATAGTTGATATGATTATCTATAAATTTTAAAATAGGGTTTTATAATTGTTTTCTAATGTTACGTAGATTTGTAAATTCTTTTCTTTGATTCATAAAAGTGTGTATTTATTGATTGTTTTTTTTCAATGAAACCAACTTTTAATTTTAAAAGAAAATTTGGAAATCCTTCATTTAAATTTTCTTTAAAATTAAGGTAGATTGTTAAACTCTTAAATTTTAATATTATAAATGAGAAGAGTAATTATATATATATATATATATATATATATATATATTCTATAGCAAGGTTTTGAATAAAAAAAAAATACTTTGTTGGATGTGCTTTTTATGAACATTTGACAGATCAAATAAGTGACACATGTGTAAGTTAATATTTAAAAAACCACCGATTTTATTTTATGGTAGTTAAATAGGAACTTATTTAAATTTATATGTATCCAAAATTAAATGGTAAAATTTCAGTTAAAAATTAAGAATACGTTGAAAACTACACATTTTTATCAAGGAAAAAGATTGTATGAAATAATGATTGTATCACTTTTCAATCATTTAATGATATGTATCCCTCATTTAATTAATTTTTTAATCATAAATCCCTAAAATTCCAATTAAAATTTTCCCATCACAACTCAACCCTAATTAAAAATTTCTTTGCAATGGCTAGTTGCTGCTGTTCATTTGTTGTTTTTTCAACAACTGTTGGCTGTTGCTATTTTTCTATTCAATTGATTTTTTTTCTTGGCACTTCTCTACAACTGTTGGCTACTGCTATTCATTTGTTGTTTATCCGGCTGCTACTATTCTGCTATTCAATTGTTGTTTTTCTTTGGCACTTCTCTGCAACTGTAGGCTACTACTATTCATTTGTTGTTTTTCTGGCAACTATTGCCTACTGCTATTTTGCTATTCAATTGTTGTTTTAAGGTAAGTTTTAAATTTAACGGTTTCTATTTTCACAATATGATGATGATGATGATAATGATTGACTCATGAAAATTGGGAAGAAGATACAATGATTCAAAGCTGCTGGCTGCTATTATTGATTGAATTTTTTTTTTATATTAGACATATGATTAAATTAAATATGCATTACACCATTGCAAATCATGGAGATTTTCTGGTTTGTAATAATTTAGACGTTCTAGAGATGTTTTGTTTTAGTTTGGTGTGGAATTGTGTTTGTTTGGGATATTAAATATTTTTGCTTGATTTTCATTTGTTTGAATTATAGTTATATTTAGAATCTTTGAAAGAATTGTGATTTTTAATAATAAGGATTTAGCTTAGTGAAAAAAAATCTATATGATTTTCGAGTTGTGTTTTTATTAGATTTTAATTGAATTTTAAATTTTTAATGATTTCTTGTATTATCATGATTTTTTATTAGATATTAAAATTTCTTCTCATGTTTTGTTAATTTATAATTTTCATTTATGAAGACAAATCAAGATGAAATAGTTCATCTTGTCGAGAAAAAGATAATTCCGTTGAAGAAATAAAAGTGAGATTGAAAGTGCATTCCGAAGAATAGGCTTATAATATTGATAATTAATTTGCTTTGAGTAAGCGGTTTAGTATTCGAAGAGGAAATAAAAGGTGAAGTATGACTGAACCTATAAGAAAACGTGAATTTTTATGCTTGAAATCTGGGTATTATGAATACGAAGATGTAGGCAAATTGAAAAAAAAAATCTTCTAGAGACAATGACAAGTTGTCAAGCTAAAATCCGTTTTACGATAGAAAAAGGGGTTTGGATTGTTTCTTACTTTGATGATTATCATAATCACCACTTAGCAATTTCAGAAGAAAGAATTAATTTAAGATCAGGAATAAAAAATTTGGAAGGACATGCAGATGTTATTCGTTCAATGGTTGTTGTAGAAATCAAACAAACAAGTTCATATTCGTTTCTCAGAAAGGAGATTGTGTTTGAAAATATTACATTTACCAAATAAGATTTTCATAATTTCTTTCGAATTGAAATAGAGAAAATGATTTAAGCAAGGGATGCATAGAGCATTATCAAAATTTTCAAATATAAGCAAGCTGAAGACCCTATGTTTTCCTATTTAAATGCAAGTGGACCAGAATAATCGACAAGCTAATTTTTTTTTTTGGAGAGATGGAAGATCAAAATTGGATTACAATTGTTTTGGAGATGTTCTTGTGTTTGATACCATGTATAGAACCAATAAGTATAATTTGGTTTGTGCTCCATTTGTCGAAACCAACAACCACTAGAATATTATTTTGTTAGGTTGTGCTTTTTTATCAGATGAAACCATCGAGTCATTTACTTGGCTATTTGAAACATGTTTAGAAGCCATGGGCCACCGGGAACGGAATAGTATTTTTATTGATCACGATCAAGCGATGATGAAAGCAATAGAGATTGTCCTCTAAAATCTTCTCATAGATTATGCATGTGGCACATTTCAAATAATGCTAAACAACATCTTGCTAGTTGTTTTGCCAATGCCAAGTTCAAAGTACAACTTAATAAATGCTTTTATAGATTTGAAAGTGAAACAGAGTTTGAATCAAGTTGGGCTACCATGATTGAAAATTTTGAACTTCAAGATCATGCTTGACTTAAGAGACTATATGAGCTTCGCGTAAAATGGTGCCCTACCTTTAGCATAGATTTTTTTTTTGGCTTGAATTAGATCCACTCAAAGAAGCGAGAGTACAAATAGCATATTACATTAGATTATGAATTGCTCTTTGTCTCTTATTCAAGTTATACAACATTATGAGGAAAAGGCAAAATAATTTCACCAAATAGAGTTAAATCAAGATTTTCGATGTAAAAATGAAGCACCAAACCAAGTTAATGGATGTGGGATTTTAAAGCATGCATATGATGTTTACACTCTTGCTATGTTTAAAAGGTAAATAAGTTGATGGATTGTATAGGCTTGAATTGTGTTGAAGCTAATAACATAAAAAATCTTTCTTTATATCATGTGACTGAAGATGGAGTGAAAGAATTTACTGTGTGGAGTTTGACATTTCAAATAGCATTGTCTCATGTAGTTGTAATATGTTTGAAAGTCTTGGATTACTTTGTTGTCATGCCTTACGTGTTGTTCTTATGAATAACATTAAAGAGATACCTGAAAATATATACTTAGTAGATGGACAACGAAAGCAAAGTCGTTGTTGGCAAGCGATTTTAGAGCCTCATCAGCACATGAAGAAAAATCTAGTAATTTATTGCGCCTCAATGAGTTGAATCATATCAGTTACAACCTTTTTGAAAAAGGTTCATTGACTCCTAAGTGTACTCAAATTGTTAAAGAAAAACTATTTGAGGCATTGTAGTTAGTTGAAAAGGAGATGACAACTATGCAAAAAGCTAAAGATTCAGAAATTTTAAAGCATACATCTTTTCAATATGCTATCAATGATCCAGGGGAGATCAAGTGAAAAATCAATGTTTGATCCTGTATGTGTCAAAAAAAGTGTTTAAGAAATTCTCGAATGAAAACCTAATTCAAGAAAAATCAAAAGAAAAAGAACAAAAAAGGCAATGAACTCTCAAGTTTCAAAAGATAAAGAGAAAATATCGAGTGAGTATGCTTTCCTTTAGTATTATATTTGCATCTATTTGTTATGTTATTTAATTAATTTATGTCTTGATTCTAATGAAAATTTAAAGAAATAGTTAAGTTTTGCTTTGCTATACTTTAATTTGCGTCTTGTCATATGTAATTTTAACAAATAATTGTTATTTTGATCAAGGGAAACAAAACAAATCACTTTTGCATGAAGGTTCTCCATTAGTGTCTCTCCCAATAGAGGCTCAAACTCATGTTTATCCTTCCTATCATCAAATTCCAAGGTTAATGACTCTAAACTACCATAACCACTTTTTTCATCCTCTACAGGTATTGATTGAATGCATTATTCTTTTTAAATGTCAAAATTCATAAATATTTAAGTACATGTATTGTGAAATTATTTTTATGTGGGATTTTTCTTCAAATTGGAGGTTCAATTCTTCATCTAACATGAGTTATACTAAAATGCTGGAGGAAAATGATCCATCACTATTCAAGACTCAAGTAATATGTTTTTACTTATATTGTATGAAATTATTATATGTATAATTCAAGGGTTTATCTAATCAGATAATACTTTTAATGCATGAACAATTCTCAAATGGTTTAGAATATAAAAAGACTGATGATTATTCATGAAAAGACTTCAATTTTATTACTATTTGTAATTATATAATGTTTTGAAAATAATACTCTTATATGGTTTTATAGTGCTATATTGTATTTTGTTTTAGTAATTAACATGGAAGAAGTTCAATCAATATTTTGTAAATATATTGATTTGGTAATTCGATGTTAGTTTTGAAAATGACATAACCGAAATTTTAATATTTTTCATACTTTGCAAAAAAAAAAAATTCTCAAAAATTAAAGCACTCATATATAATATGCATTTTTTTGTATAAATTTCAAATAAAAACACTCACATATAATACGCATTTGTTTTTGTGTATCTCTAAAATGAATAACACAATAAAATTCCACTAAACCTCATGGACTACATGCCCATAAACATAAAAAATAAAAAATTCAAAACAACCACATATAAATACATATATGCATTTGAATACCACACATCTCCATGGTGTTTTGTAAGAATTCCACCCATATTATAATGCACAGTAAGCAAGAAAGGGATGGACTCTTTTGTAACATCCACACCAGCAAAAATGATTGCAATGTCAGAGAAACTTGGAAGCCTCTCTTTGAGTACCTTTGGTGGTAAGTTATTCAAGTGGAGGTAGATATGATCCTTCAAAGGTCCTATAGATATAAATATCACACTTAATAATCTCAAGTTGTGAACATATTCATATTATATTTGCTTGTAATTGGAGTAAATGTTCACATCACACAACATACTAAGTCAACAAATCTTTCTTATGGTACGAGCAACAACATAGAGGAGTGTGAAAACTGATACCTAAATCTTCAAGAGATTAAGACTAAAATTCATGCAAAATGCCATATAAAAGCAAACACATATTTACTCTAAACCATAAGCACCATAATACAAAACCTCACAGTACATATTGCAACCTCATATACACTCCTTAAGCAAAACAAACATAAATGACACTGCATAATAAAAATGCATGAAATGAAGAGATAATCATACCTACACCACAACCTTCCCTGATTTCATGGTCATGGATCTTGAAACAACATCTCTTGAAGCAAGATCTTCGGTATCACAACATATATTCTCAAAAGAAGGCCATCAACCTAATTATCACCTATACATGAAGCCCTGTACTTTTTCAATAACATCCCAAGATAGCAACTGTCATGTTTCTGAAAACCAATCACTCATCCTTCAATTTAAAATCTATCCTCTTTCATAGGAAATGGTTTCTTCTTCTCCATGCAATTACGCTAATCCCATACGATGCATACCTTTGAAATGGTAGAACCAAATGGCATAGAAACAACAATCGAACCCACCAAACAAAATTTGATTGAAAGCTTTTCCTTTTATAAGGTACTTTTAGATTAAAATTAGTTTGGTTTAAGGCATTTAAGTTATAACAAGTAGAGCAACCAAAAAAATTCATTTTTGCTAGTTTGCAGCAGTGGTTGCTTCTCTATTTATTTATCAACTTTTTTCTTCCAAAAAAATCAGCCATGGAGAATGGAGAAATCCCAAAAAAAGGCCAATGAACGTATGTTTACTTCAATACAATAAATTTGTGATTGAAAAATTCATGAACCCTAAATTCAAATGAAATAACATTAAAAATTGAATGAACCCATACATGTAATTGGCGAATGAGTGATATCAACAATAGATAAAACCCCAAAAAAATGAAGAAATATCATACAAAAAAAAACCAAGTATCATGATTGTTAAAAAAATGAAAGAAAATTAAGAATTGAATGAACTCATACCTGTGATTAGCAAAAAAGTGATGTAAACAATGAAGAATCGAAGAATGATATTTGTGAATGGTGTTATGAAATCGACCAAGATTTATGTGAATGGTGATGTGAAATCGACGAAGAAACTAGTAAAACGGAGGCACAAAGAATGAATCGATAAATGAACTAGGATTTTAGGGATTAAAAAAAACATAATTGGAATTTTAGGGATTTATGGTTAAAAATTAATTAAATAAGATGTAAATAACATATAAAAATTAGTTAAAATGTGGCATCACATATAATTCTTTCCTTTTTTATCAAGATAAAACTCAAACATTGTAAAAAAGGAATGAGGCTTTTGAAATCAAATTCTACATGATTATCGTAAATCATGTATTAGAATAATGCATTTACCACCACAAACCTCTTTCAATAATAATATTTAATTACCATAATTATATATGCAACATCAAAATTTCTATACTGGAATTAAAATCACAAAAGTTGTCAATTGTAATAATCAATACATTCCTATTTCTAAATTCATTCGCATTTATATATGGATCCTGTAAAAATATAATAAGAAGCTCAAGTGAATAGAAATACAAGGTATGTGATAAACAATTTGTTATATTCAATTTCTAATGAATTTATATTCATTTTTAAATTTTGTGTTCTAATAAAGATTTGCAAAATAGGTTTAGGAACACAACTTTGTCCGAAGTTGAGATGCTTTTCTATAATTTTATTTTCACAATTAGTCAATAATTATATTTTTACAATAGCAATGATAATTTTCATGTATTTCCAATATTGATATATTTTTATAATTCTTCTATTTACAATCGGGTAAATAATACAAGGTTGATGTTGTTGGTAATGCAAAAGAAAAATGAAATCTCACATTGATTGGGAAAAGGCTTCTAAGAGGGTTTAAATATAGCCTTACTTATTATCTTTGTTGAGAAATTGAGGCTAATGCCTAACACACAGGTGTTGTTGTCACCCGCTTGGCCCGTGTCCGTGTTAAATAGTTGGGTCATTCTCCACGTTAGACACACAACAGTATATAAATAATTTCTTTCTCAAAGCTACACAACATTATAATAGTTGTGTTAACCTTGGGGGCGACGTCCATTACTTGATTACACCGATTAGGACATATTTGCTTGTAAGATAGTGCTTCTTCTATGGCATTGTAATTATTTCATTTATTTACACACAATTTATTTTTTCCTGCCAGTGCTAATGATTTGTTTTCTGGTAGTATATTTCCAACAATTTAGAAGCAAAACTCATAGTACTATTTAAACATGTCTAACACGATGAACAAGTTCATTCTTGATCTATCTAAGCTCGAGCCTCTCGATGGAAACAACTACTGTCGCTGGTCTTAAAGGATGGTTATATTTTTCAAACAACTTGAAGTTGACTACGTCCTCTTTAGTCTACCTATCACCAAGAAAACCAGAGATTTTGCCACTGTTCTCAGAGACTCGGACGTTAATGCCATAATAAAATCCAAGTATGACAAAGACAAAAAAAAAATGGTAAGAGGTCAGATGTTAAGCCACATGGTTAACAATCTCTTCGACCAATTTTTCAAAGATAAGTCAGCCAAGTCCAGTTGGGATACCTTGGAAAAGAAGTATGGAGCTAATGATGTTGGAAGAAATAAGTACGTCATTGGAGAGTGACTCAAATTCTAGATGACTGATGATAATCTGATAATGGATCAAGTATATTTCTATGAAAAATTAGTTCCTGACATCCTAGTTGAAGGGATAAAGATGTATGAAACCCTCTAAGTTAATGTCCTAATTGAAAAATTACCAATGTCCTGGTCCGACTACCACAATCTCCTGAAGCATAAGAAACAAGACATTTCTTTGGAGGAACTAATTTCCCGCATGAAGATTGAGGAAGCTAATCATCTTAAAGATAAGGCTTTAGTTACTTAAAGTGAATTTCATTTAAAAGCTAACCTTGTGGAATCTAGTTCTGATCCCAAGTTTAACAGGTTAAAAGGCACTAAAAATTCAAAGAAGAATGCAAAAATCCAAAACAAAAGGTTGTCAACTTCAAGAAACTAGGAAAGGATAAATCCAATAACTCTGTGAATTGTTATGTGTATGGAAAAGTTGGAGACAAAGCATACCAATGCTACTAACCTGACTACTAGAACGAAAACAAACTACAAGCACATCTAGTTGAAAAACCCGATGAGATAATAGTCGCTGTGGTTTCTGAAGTGAACCTGGACTTAGCCGGGCAAGTGGTTGAGTGGCTTAGGAATCTACTTGTAGATATTCCTTTATTGGAAAAACTGAAACCTCCTATATCTCTATTATGTAATTCATAAGCTACAATTTGCGTTGCTAAGAGTCAAGCTTACAATGGTAAAAAAAGACATATTCGAATAAAACATGAATCTGTGAGACATTTAATAAAGAATTGAGTACTTGCTTTGGAGTACATAAGGTTTGAAAGGAACCTAGATGATCCACTAACCAAAGGGTTAAGTAGAAAAATGGTTCTTGATTCGTTAAGGGGGATGGGTCTTAAGCCCAACAGTTGAAAAATATATGGTGGATACCCAACTTAGTTTTCTAAGTTCAATGTGGTTAAACGAAACCATGGAAACACTCATATTGTACATTTTACCTATCCCTATGGCAAACGATGTACATGCATAAGGTTGAGTTCTTACTCTTAATGAATTCATATCCCAAGGTTTGGATGGTCCTATTGAGACGGACTTGATGAATTCTCGAATATGTGAGGTTGAGTTTCTTACTCTTAATGAGTTTATATCCCAGAGTTTGGGTGGTCTTATTGAGACGGACTTGATGAATTCACCAACACGTGAGGTTAAGTTTCTTACTCTTAATGAGTTCATATCCCAGAGTTTGGGTGGTCCTATTGAGACGGACTTGATGAATTCACCAAATTTAAATTTGAGAGGTTAAGCTTAATAAATGCTCTTAATGATTTCATAGTCCTGATTCAAGCAGTCTATATTAAGATAGAGTTGATTAACACCTACATAAGTGAAGAACTAGCCACCTTCTATGAAGGACATTGGACAATCTTTCTAGAGCACTTACTAGCATCCTGAAGTGTATTGGCTAAAACTTGTTGATTTATTGCAGAACATCAATTGGATCTGAGATTAGTCGTGTGTCATGAGTTAACCCCTATTTTAACAAGTTCAAGATTCATTCACTTGTTAAAGAGAAAAATCACTCATTTCACTATGTACTAGTTCAAATACACAAGATACTAGTGATTAAGCGGCTAATTCCACTATTGCTCTTTTAGGTTTTACCTTTTCTAATGTTTACAAAAAGCTTCTATAATTCCTTTTATATTAGTTGGGGAATGTTGGTAACATAAAAGAAAAGAGACATCCCACATTGGTTGGGAAAATACTTTGAAGAGGGTTTAAATATAGCCTTACTTCTTACCTTTGTTGAGTAATTGAGGCTATGGCCCAAAACACGCGCGCCGTTGCTTGCCCAGCCCGTGTCCATGTTAACACATGTCGTTTTTGGATAATTTTTTTTGTTATTTTTATTTTGAAAAAATTATATCATTTCAGTTTCTAAATTGTTACAATTTTGACTTGACCAACTAAACTATTGCATTTTTTTAAGAAACTAGCTTCTAACCGTTGTGTTTTTACGAAACTAACTTTTCGAATTTATCATTTTACCCTTTTGGATTTACCGTTTTTGCCCTTCAAAAAATCCTATAAATAGTTGGGTCATTCTCCTCGTTAAACACACAAAAATACATAAATCACTTCTTTCTCAAAGTTTGGCTCTTCTCGTTTCTGAAAACTTTTTCTGGTCAATTTATCTGACCAAGTTTTCAATATTTTTTTCTCGGCCTATTTTTCCAAATTCTTTTTCAAGAAGAGCAATATCAATTGTGTTCCACCTTCTTTATTCAAGTATATGAATATTGAAGTTCTATGCTAACCTTGGGGGTGACATCCACTACACAGTTACACCGATTAGGGCAGATTTACTTCTAAAGCAGTGGTTCTTCCATGGTACAGTAATTATTTGTTTATTTACACGCAATTTATTCTTTCCTATCAGTGATAATGATTTGTTTTGCAGTAGTATATTTTCAACAAATGTTTTTAATTATTTAACTTTTTTCTTTCTTTAATGTGTAATTACGTTTTCATTATTTCAATGAGAGAGCAAAGAAACCAAAAGCTTCAAGTATAATCTGGAAGGGTTTAACTATAAAAATTTTAAAAAATATTTCTAATGTAATATTATAAAATAAATACAAGACTAAACTTTTCATAACAAAATATGTAAATTTAAGTTTCACCATTTTACTTTACTCACTTCAATTTTAATTTTTACGACTCTTTTGATTTTTAAATCTTAATTACTTAAAACTTGATTTAAAATCTACACAAACTTCAATTATCTTTAATTTCAATATATTTTTGACTTTTATCCTTTACGAATATATGTTTACAAAATAAAATTTCATAAATACTTTTGGCAATATAAATACAATGGTTTTCAAAAGTGTAGAATAAAATGTTCAAATTAAGGAAAGATATTACCTCATGTATGGTGATGGTGATGTGTCCTACAAATCAACAAGTTTGTTAAACTAACTTTTTACCTACAAATAACATATCAAACCCTAACAATAGAACTATGGAAAATAATTCATTTCTTTTTTTTAGATCATACCGGGTTGGACATTTTATTAACAAAACACAAAATAAAACAAAACATAACATAAATGCCCAAAACAACCCAAAACTATTAATAACTAACGGCAATAAAAGTAGCATAGAAAAACACAAAAGGAAACATTGAAAAATAAAAAACAATAGATTACTCCAACCTGATTTGAACACCTATCAGATCATCTTATTTTCTAGAACTATTTTTTTTCTCCATAGACGAATCAGTTCCCCGAGCACAGGCCCCTTACCCATATGATCTCCATTTCTGCACTCCTACACTAGTTTAAGAACATCGATGCTTTCGTTCAATCTAATTCATGTTCCCGATGAGTCCCTAGACCCCGTGATATCCCAGCGAAATTTGACAACGTACCCACCAGGTACACTTCTACTCCTCTTCTTAAACTTTTAGATGCGATTATATGAGCCAATTTATTAGCTGATCTGGGTAGATATTTAAAACAGATTTCTTTGAAATCACTCTTGTTTTGTTGAATATCTTTGATTATATTACTGATCTCGGATCTATCAGTTTCATCTAATATAATTTTTTTTGATAATTGTTAACGAATCTCCTTCTATATCAACTATATCGACTCTCATACTCCTGCCCAATGTTACCGCTTGAGAGCACGCAAGTGTTTTCGTTGCAAACAGGGACGCTAACCCCCATGCAGTGTTGATTTTGAGATAATAACATCCCTTCTGTCATCTTTAACCACTACATTCGATCCCGATCTATACTCTTTGGGATCAAAAGCAGTAGCAAAATTTATTCGTATAAAAGGATATATAGGGGGAATCCACTCCGAAATGGCACATTTCTAGTAAGTACATGACTACCTAACCCATCTA
Source organism: Gossypium rotundifolium (assembly GCA_025506655.1). NCBI lineage: Eukaryota > Viridiplantae > Streptophyta > Magnoliopsida > Malvales > Malvaceae > Gossypium > Gossypium rotundifolium. Next base: position 63,494,917 of record CP106734.1, on the reverse strand, counting down.
GCTCTATAATGTATTTACCTACAGCCTCCACTGCCCATCGTCCAATTTTTAGACCCCTCATGAAGGGATTTGTTTCTCTCGTTCCAAGTTACCCATATTGCACAACATGTCTTCCTACATACGTCATTCGAACCATTTTAAAAAACCCAGATAAGCCATTCCTTAATATTAAACTGAGATTGATATAGAATCTAAGAAATATTGAATCCAAGAAATATTAAGCCTATTCCACATTTCCTTTGATACAAGGCAGTCCCGAAACACAAGGTCGATCGTCTTTGGACCTCCACCACATCTAGGGCAAGCTAACTGAACTCTGATTCTTCTGTTATAAAGATTAATTAGGGTAGGCAAAAAATTCCAAGAAATTGTTGTAATTTTTTTGTTTTGTAGTTAAGTTTAAATTCCACAATTTCTTAAATAATTATAAAATATTTTAATATTATGAAATGATTAGTAATGTGGTAGAAAGATTGTATGAGAATTTTGATAAGAAAATTTTATCAATTAGGTGCTTAAATGTAGAAAGGACTAAATTGTATAAAATGTCAAATTTAAATTCTAGTAGCTATAAGGATTAAATAACTATAGAATTTTAATCGTGAAGTCTTAGATGGTAATTAGACCATTGATGAAAAATATGTAGATATTTTGGTGAATAAATCCATAGAAAAATTAGAAAACGTTAAGGACTAAATTGAAATGAAAAAATTAAAGATGATAAATTTACTAAAATGAAATATCATCATTTTATATCATCTTCTTCAACTTAAAATCTATGGAAACCCTAGAAGAGAGAAAACAAGCTTTCTAAGCATAAATTGGTAAGTTCATATGTCCCGTTTTTAGTAATTTTTATATTTTTGAGATTGGGAAAGCTTAATTTCTCTATTTGGGGGTTAATTTGAATAGATATCAAAGTATAGAAAATTTTCCATGGATGAACATGCTAAAATTTAAAATTTTATGGTAGAAAATGAAAATTTGTTGATAGATAAACAACTTTTACAAAGGGAAATTTGATGGAAACTTGATTTAGGGACTAAATTGAAAAATGGTAAAACCCATGAAAAATTTTGAAATTTTGAGAATACATATTCTGTAAAAGTTATATTAGAATTTTGATTAGCCTTGGATTAAGGATTAAATTGCATGAATTTTAATTTCTGAGCCTAGGGACGAAATTGGAATTAATCAAAAGTATAGGGGCAAAATGGTACTTTTGCCTAGATTGTAAATTGAGTTCAATAGAATATGAAATGGATTGAATTGATGATTAAATTCATTTATATAGATCCAGAAGTACCAAACAAAGAGCTAGATCGAGGAAAGGAAAATATTTCAGATTAGTATATTTTAGATACGAACGAAAATCAAGGTAAGTTCGTATAACTTAAATGAATATGGAAATGTATTGATTTGAATGTTATATTACATTGATTATGTTATATGAAATCATGTATGTGAATTACATGGATATAGCAATGAACGAAATAATACATGTTTGGAAAATTATTGAAAAATGGTTGAATTCATTGAATATTGAATTCCGATAGATAAAAAGGTGATTTCCTTGATGAAATTGTATGTGTTGCAGAATGGATTTAGCCCGGATGGGTAATCCTAAATGAGCCTCTCGAGTATATGTTGCAATTAAGATTTAGCCTGGACTGGTAATCCTAATTGACTAGATTTAGCCTAGACTGGTAATCCAGAATAAACTATATAGGGAATTCTTTGCATATAAAGGATTTAGCTTGGACTGGTAATCCGAAAAAGCCCTTAGAGTATATGTAATAGCTAGAATTTAGCCTGGGCTTGTAATTCTACCGTGTAATATGTGGCTCAAGAGTGTACCTATAAGATACTACTTGATATGATTGACAGATAATGGAATTGTACACCTCGAGTGTACTACATGAAATATCATCAAAAATTTAATGATTCAACGGACAAAATACATATATGGCATGATAAGCTCATCTATGCATATTGGTATATTATGACTAACATGTTGGTTGAGTATGTGTGAATAGGTAAATTACCAAATAGTTGGAAAGCATATTTTGTATGGTTATATATTGAATATAATGGTAAGCTTAAATTATGTTATACGAGCTCACTAAGCATAATATGCTTACTAGGTTTTATTTTCCCTATTTTATAGTGCTCAAAGCTCGTGAAGGTTGGAGATTGGTCAGAGCAAATCATCACACTATTAACCTATCCTTTTTGGTATAAATGAAAATCTTAATCTGTTAAAGGCATGTATAGGCTAACTAAATCAAATGATGGTGTGTAAATGATGAATGAAACTTAGCCATTAGAATGGCTAATATATTATATTTTGATATATGTTATGGTTGAATTATACTTGTTATTGGTTGGATTATACTTGTAAGTGTTGATGCAGGAAAATGGAAAATTTGGGTAAGAAATGGGGCTAGGAAATGGCCTTATTTTGTCCACACGGGCGTGTACCTAGGCCGTGCGTCACACACAACCTGGTACATAGGCATGTTTTCTGGTGTGTGTCACTTGCACTTTAATTTTGAAAAATAGAATGCTCAGAATTAAGAACACTGGCAGAGACACGGGCGTGTGTCTCAACTGTGTGGGTGACACGGCCTTAGACACGGGTGTGTGTCATGGCTGTGTGAAACCTACACCTAATTCGAATTAAATTAAATAACCACATGGCCTAGCACACTGGTGTGTGGCATGGCTGTGTGGCGCAAGTCGAAAACATCCTAAATTGGACATGGCCTAAGGCACGGAGTGTCTCTTGGACCACACGGGCGTGTGAGCCTTGCACCTTAAAAAAATTTTAAAATTTTACGAAAAATTTCTAGAGTTTCTGATTAAGTCCCGAATCAATTCTAATGTTCGTACTGGGCCTCGATGGTCCATTTAAAGGACGTCCTGAATAATCTTGATTAATGAATAGTAATTTATATGGTTTATCTAAAAATGTTTTAAAAAGTGTCCGTAACGCTCTGTAACCCTATTTTGGTGACAAGTACGGGTTAGGGGTGTTACATTTCTTGGTATTAGAGCTATGGTTTAGTTGATTCTTAGACTAACGTAGCAAGTATGAGTTTAGCTATACATGCCATTATATAATTGTGATACTGTAATATCTCCTGACCATTTTTTAATGTATTTTTCCTATAGTAAATGTCTTCCAACCGAGCTAGAGCTGATCCTGAGAAAGCTTAGAGCACTGCTCAAGCTTCCGTACAAAGAGCTATATCTAGTAGTAGAAGGCCCGAGTTTGAGTGCCAAGATGATGAGGTTACAACTGCATTCTTTCAAATGATGAATGAATGGTTTACAGAATATATAAGAACAAATCTTGCTATTCAGCAACCTCCCCCACCTACTCCTCAACCAATTCCCGAGACACCAGAGGGTACTGAATCAGTTAGAATTGGTAAGGCTCCAATTGATAAAATCAGAAAATATAAGGCTGAAGAATTCAGAGCTACTATGGATGATGATGTAGAAAAGGCAGAGTTTTGGCTGGAGAATACTATCCGGTATTAGATGAATTGTCTTGTTCACCCAACCGATTATTTGAAATGTGCAGTTTCTTTATTGAAGGACACAGCCTATTATTGGTGGAAAACTATAACTTTTGTTGTTCCAAAAGAAAACATTATATGGTATTTCTTTCAAATAGAATTCAAAAAGAAATATATAAGTCAGAGATTCTTGGACCAGAAAAGAAAAGAATTTTTAGAACTTAAATAGGGGAACATGACAGTGTCAGAATATGAAAGAGAATTTGTTCGACTGAGTAAATATGGTCAAGAATGTGTTCAAACTGAGGCTAAAATGTGCAAACGATTTGAAGAAGGGCTGAATGAAGATATTAAACTGTTGATTGGTATTCTTGAAATAAGAGAATTTGTAGTACTGGCTGACAGAGCATTAAAAGCCAAAGAATTGAGCAAAGAAAAGAAATAAGCTGAAATAGAAGCTTGGATTTTCGATAAGAGACTTATAGGAAAATCCCAGTTATATGTTTCAAAGAAATTAAAGAGATACCAGGATCGTTTTACCGTATCTGTTGGATATTCTAGAAAAGAGCAGGTTCTCAACGCTTCAACCCAAGATTGTCATCCCCATTAGTAACTAGTGTTAGAAGGTAAGAAAATCAAAGCCGAAATGTAACTACTGCAATAAGTTACATTTTGGGGAAGGTCGTTTAAAAAGTGGGGCTTACTACCGATGTGGTTCTTTTGATCATTTTCTCAGAGATTGTTCATAAACAGGGGAAAAGAGGTTGAACAGATATCAAAGCTGAGTAATACAGTCTCTAGAGGTAGACTACCTTGACACCCTGCAAATGTTGGTGGTAGCCGAAGTGCTACAGAAGATTCAATAGTTAAATTTGAGGCACGAGCACCGGCGAGAACCTATGCTATACGTGCCAGAGAGGATGTCTCTGCCCCAGACGTCATTACTGTAACATTTTCTTTACTTGGCACTAATATTATTATTTTAATTGATCCTGGTTTCGCGCACTCATATATATGTATAAAATTAGTAAATGTTAAAATTTACTGGTTGAATTCACTGAATTTGTGGTGGAAGTTTCAAATCCTCTATGTCAATGTGTGATGGTGGATAAAGTTTGTAAAAACTGTCCATTGATGGTAAAGGGTAAATGCTTCTCAGCTGATTCGATGTTATTGCCTTTTGATGAACTTGATGTAATTTTGAGAATGGACTGGTTAACCTAGCATGATGCAGTAGTGAATTGTAAACAGAAATACATTGTGTTGAAATGTCAGAATGGTGAGTTACTCCATGTTGTCTAATAGATTAGATGGGTTGTCTAATGTGATTTCAGCAATAACAGCACAGAAATGTATCAGAAAGGGATATGATACTTATCTTGCGTATGTGTTGGGCACAAAGGTAACTGAGTCAAAGATTCAGTCAGTGCCGGTAGCGTGTGAATTTCTAGATGTGTTTCCGGAAGAATTACCTAGATTACCACCTGTCAGAGAAGTGGAGTTTTCTATAAACCTTATTCTGGGAACAACACCAATATTAATAGCAACTTATAGAATGGCTCCTGCTGAGTTGAAAGAGTTGAAAGCACAATTGCAAGAAATGATTGACAGAGGTTTTGCTTGACCCAGTTTCTCACCTTAAGGTGCACTTGTTTTATTTGTTAAGAAGAAAGATGGATCTCTGAGGTTATGTATTGATTACAGGTAGTTAAATAAAGTTACAATAAAGAATAAGTATATGTTGCCTCAAATATATGACTTATTTGATTAGTTAAAAGGAGCTACCGTATTTTCAAAAATTGATATTCGCTCGGGTTATTATCAGTTACATGTAAAGGACTCAGATGTTCCAAAAATAGCTTTTAGAACCAGGTATGGCCACTATGAGTTTTTATTGATGCCATTTGGGCTGACTAATACACCAGCAGTGTTTATGGATCTGATGAATAGAATTTTCAGACCGTACCTAGACAGGTTTGTGGTGGCATTCATTGATGATATTTTAGTCTATTCCCGAGATGAAAAAAAAAGCATGCTGATCATCTGAGAATTGTATTACAAACTCTACGGGAGAAACTATTGTATCCCAAGTTCAGTAAATGTGAATTTTGGCTACGGAAAGTTGGATTTCTTGGACATATTGTATCTGCTGAAGGTATTAGAGTAAACCCGAGTAAAATTTCAACAATTGTTAATTAGAATCCACCAAAGTGTGTGTCAGAAGTCAGAAGTTTTCTAGGTTTAGCCCGATATTATCGGAGATTTGTTAAAGGGTTTTTGATGATAGCTTCTCTGATGACTCGACTGTTGTGAAAAGATGTGAAGTTTGAGTGGACTGATAAATGTCAACAAAGTTTTGATAGACTAAAAGCTCTATTGACTAAAGCACCTGTGTTGATACAGCCTGAATCTGGTAAGGAATTTGTGATTTGTAGTGATGCATCTTTGAATGGTTTAAGTTGTGATTTGATGCAAGAAGGTAAAGCAATTACCTATGCTTCAAGACAACTGAAACCACATTAAAATAATTACCTGATACATGATCTTGAATTAGCAGCTATTGTGTTTTCATTAAAAATATGGCGACATTATTTGTATGGTGAAAAATGTCATATCTTCACTGAACACAAAAGTTTGAAATATTTGATGACACTGAAAGATTGAACTTGAGACAACACAGATGGCTTGAACTGTTAAAAGATTATGATCTTATAATTAATTATCATCCAGGTAAGATCAATGTAGTTGTTGATGCTTTAAGCAGAAAATCCTTATTTGCTTTACGAGCAATGAATACTCGGTTGTCTATTTCTGATGATGTAACTATTGTGGTTGAGTTGAAAGTTAGACCAATATTTTTACAACAAATTTTTGAAGCTTAGAAAAATGATGCTGAGTTACAGGCAAAATGGGAACAATGTGAATTGAATCCTAATTCAGAATTTCAGATTGGGTCTGATGGTTGTTTATTATTCAGAGGCAGATTGTGTGTGCCGAAGAATTTAGAGTTGGTATAGAAGATTTTATATGAAGCCCACAATGGTACAATGTATGTTCATCCCGGTAGTAATAAAATGTATAGTGATCTGAAAAAGATATATTGGTGGCCGAGAATGAAAAGAGATATATCTAAATTTTTATCCAAATGCGTGATATGTTAGGAAGTGAAAGCTGAGCATTAGGTGCCTTGAGGTTGTTACAGCCAGTTGTTATACCCGAGTGGAAATAGGAAAGAATTACAATAGATTTTGTATCGAGATTACCATTAACTCCAAGGAAGAAAGATGTTATTTGGGTGATTGTCGACCGGTTAACAAAGTTTGCACACTTTATACCGGTACGTATGAATTTTTCTTTAGATAAATTGGATGAATTATATGTCTCTAAGATTGTTAGATTACATAGGGTACTAGTTTCTATTATTTCTTATAGAGATCCTCGATTTACATCTTGACTATGGAATAAATTACAAGAAGCACTGGGTAAACGGTTACATTTTAGTACTGCATTTCATTCTCAAACAGATGGTCAATCTGAACATGTTATACAGATTTTGGAGGATATGTTACGGTGTTGTATACTTGAATTTGAAGGTAATTGGGAAAAATATTTACCATTAATTGAATTTGCTTATAATAATAGTTATCAGTCAAGTATTAAAATGGCATTGTATGAAGCTCTGTATGGTCAAAAATGTAGAACACCATTGTATTGGACAGAGCTTAGTGAAAAGAAGATTCTTAGAGTTGATTTAATTAGGGAAATAGAAGAAAAGGTAAATGTGATCCGAGATAGTTTGAAAGCAGCCTCTGATAGAAAAAAGTCTTATGCCGACCTCAAAAGGAATGAAATAGAATTTGAAGTTGGTGATAAGGTATTTTTAAAAGTGTCACCTTGGAAGAAAGTTCTTCGATTTGGGCGGAAGGGAAAATTGAGTCCAAGATTTATGGGCCCTACGAAATTATTGAAAGAATTGGACCGGTTGCATATCGATTGGCGTTACTACCAGATCTTGATAAAATTCATAATGTCTTTAATGTATCAATGTTACGATGGTATCGACCGGATTCTTCACATGTTATTTCTCCAACAGAAGTGGAGATTCAGTCTGATATGACATATACTGAAGAATCGATCAAGATTCTAACACGGGAAACAAAAGAGCTGAGAAATAAAAAGGTGGCATTGGTAAAAGTTCTTTGGAAAATCCATGGAATTGAATAAGATACTTGGGAGCCGGAGGATACCATGAGAAAGCTGTACCCTAATCTCTAAACTGGTAAGATTTTCGAGGATGAAAACCTTAAGGGTGGGAAAGTTGTAACATTCCAATTTCAGTGAAGTTGGAATAGTGGTTTCGTAAACACAAATCCGAGCCGGAAAGATAAAATATTTTAATATTATGAAAAAATTAGTAATATGTTAGAAAGATTGCATGAGAATTTTGATAAGAAAATTTTATCAATTAGGTGCTTAAATGTAGAAAGGACTAAATTGCATAAATGTCAAATTTGAATTCTAGTAGCTATAAGGATTAAATAGCTATAGAATTTAAATCTTGAGGTCCTTAGATGATAATTAGACCATTGATGAAAAATATGTAGATATTTTGGTGAATTATTCATGGAAAAATTAAAAAGGTTAAGGACTAAATTGGAAATAAAAAACATTAAAGATGAGAAATTAATAAAAATGAAATATCATCATTTTATATCATCTTTTTCAACTTAAAATCTATGGAAACCCTAGAGAGAGAAAACAAGCTTTCCAAGCATAAATTGGTAAGTTCCTATGTCCAATTTTTAGTAATTTTTATATTTTTGAGATCGGAAAAGCTTAATTTCTCTATTTTGGGGGTTAATTTGAATAGATATCAAAGTATAGAAATTTTTTCATGGATGAACATGCTGAAATTTTAAATTTTATGATAGAAAATGAAAATTTGTTGATAGATAAACAACTTTTACAAAGGGAAATTTGATGGAAACTTGATTTAGGGACTAAATTGAAAAATGGTAAAACCCATGGAAAATTCTAAAATTTTGAGAATACATCTGCTGTAAAAGTTATATTAAAATTTTGATTAGGCTTGGAATAAGGATTAAATTGCATGAATTTCAATTTCTGAGCCTTAGGATGAAATTGGAATTAATCAAAAGTATAGGGGCAAAATGCTACTTTTTCCTAGATTGTAAATTGAGTTCAATAGAATATGAAATGGATTGAATTGATGATTAAATTCATTTATATAGATCTGGAAGTACCAAATAAAGAGCTAGATCGAGGAAAGAAAAAGATTTCAGATTAGTATATTTTAGATACGAACGAAAATCAAGGTAAGTTCGTATAACTTAAATGAATATGGAAATGTATTGATTTGAATGTTATATTACATTGATTATGTTATATGAAATCATGTATGTGAATTACATGGATATAACAATGAACGAAATAATACATGTCTGGAAAATTATTGAAAAAAGGTTGAATTCCTTGAATATTGAATTCCAATGGATAAAAAGGTAATTTACCTGATGAAACTGCATGTGTTGCAGAATGGATTTAGCCCAAACGGATAATTTGAAATGAGCCTCTCGAGTATATGTTACAATTAGGATTTAGCCTGGAATGGTAATCCTAAATGACTAGATTTAGCTTGGACTGGTAATCCAAAATAAACTCTATAGGGAATTTCTTTGTCATATAAAGGATTTAGTTTGGACTGGTAATCCAACAAAGCCTTTAGAGTGCATGTAACAGTTAGAATTTAGCCTAGACTGGTAATTCTGTTGTGTAATATGTGGCTCGAGAGTGTACCTATAAGGTACTACTGGATATGAATTGATGGATAATGGAATTGTACACCTCGAGTGTACTACTTGAAATATCCATCGGAAATTCAATGATTCAACGGACAAAATACGCATATGGCATGATGAGTTCATCTATGCATATTGGTATATTATGACTAGCATGTTGGTTGAGTATATGTGAATAGTTAAATTACCAAATAGTTGGAAAGCATGTTTTGTATGGTTAATATATTGAATGTAATGGTAAGCTTAATTTATGTTATACGAGCTTACTTAGCATAATATGCTTACTAGGTTTTATTTTTCCTGTTTTATATTGCTCAAAGCTCATGAAGGTTGGAGATTGGTTGGGGTAAATCATCACGCTATCAACCTATCCTTTTTGGTATAAATGAAAATCTTGTTTTGTTAAAGACATGTATAGGCTAACTAAATCAAATGATGGTGTGTAAATGATGAATGAAACTTAGCCATTGGAATGGCTAATATATTATATTTTTGATATATGTTATGGTGTAATTATACTTGTTATTGGTTGGATTATACTTGTAAGTGTTGGTGTAGGAAAATGGAAAATTTGGGTGTGAAATGGGGCTAGGAAATGGCCTTATTTTGTCCACACGGGTAGACACATGGGCATGTGTCTAGGCCGTGTGTCACATGGGCATGTTGTCTGGCCGTGTGTCCCCTGAACTTTAATTTTGAAAAATAGAATGTTGAGAATTGAGCACACGGGCAGAGACATGGGCGTGTGCCTTAGCCGTGTGGGTGACACGGCCTTGGACATAGGCATGTGTCATGGCCGTGTGAAACCTGCACCTAAATTGAATTAAATTAAATAACCACACGGCCTATTACACGGGTGTGTGGCATGGCCGTGTGGCGCAAGTCAGAAAGTAACCTAAATTGGACACGGCCTATGGCACGGGCGTGTCTAAGGGTCACACGAGCGTGTCCCTTGGACCACATGGGCGTGTGAGCCCTGCACCTTAGAAAAATTTTGAAATTTTGCGAAAAATTTCTAGAGTTTCCGATTAAGTCCCGACTCAATTCTAATGTTTGTATTGGGCCTCGTGGGTCCATTTAAGGGACGTCCTGAACAACCTCGATTAATGAATAGTTATTTACATGATTTATTTGAAAATGTTCTAAAAAGTGTCAGTAACGCTTTGTAACCCTATTTTGGCGACGGATACGGTTAGGGGTGTTGCACTTTGATAAAAAAGGGATTGAAAATAATTCTTAGCAATGCCTTCTATCCCAGGCTCCCCTCTCATTAATTGTCTATCCCCCCTTGCAAGCCACCAATTCTATTTGCTTTCCTTCTTTGAGAGGCAAAATTATGGAAAAAAGTCGTGTTATTATCTCTCAACCTCAGCCAATTCGCCCCTTCCCTTTGTTCCAAAAAAAATCATCTTTATCAATATTGAAATTTAACTAAACTTTAGTATCAATCAGTTCTGCAAGGTTATCATCATCTCTATCCCCTTCCAGCAGAACTCCAACCTTCATTGTTAACTCGTTTTTTACCCCCACTTTCTTCCGTATAAATTACATTGCCCATCTCCGCAAGCCAACCCGAACCCTCTTTAACTTAACAAGAATATTATCGTTGCCCTCCCCATAGAATCCTAACCTCTTGTTCAAAATTCTCCTTGAACACCCACCATGCCTCAAAATGAAAACGTTTGGGTCGAAAATTATATCCATCTTGCTTTAACTAAATAAGAAGTAGATAGTGATAAAAAAGAGAGTATGGGAGATGACGTACCATTTCATTAGGAAAGAGAGCAATCCATCCTTCATTTGTTACCCTCTATCTAATCTCTCCCTAATATTTGTTTCTAGAAGGTTACCCTTCTCCCAAGTAATCCATTGTAACAATCCAATTTCGGTGAGATCGGAATAGTGGTTTTAGGACCACAAATTCAAGCCCAAAAATAAAATTTTATTTTATTTTATGATTTTCATTATTATAAGAAGGTCATACAAAAATTTTGGTACGAAAATTTTACCTATTGTGTGTTTAATTAGGGAAAAAACTAAATTGCATAAAATGCAATAGTTGAGTTCTAGTAGCTATAGGTATTGAATAGCTATAGAATTTAAAACTAGAGGTCCTTATATGGTAATTAGACCATTGAAGGAGAGTTGGTAGAGATTTTAATGACTCATCCATGGAAAATTAGAAATTGCTAGGGATTAAATTGGAAATCAACAAATTAAAAAGATGATAGAAAATAAAAAGAAATTATCATCTTTTCTATTCATTTTCTTCCCCAATATTTTCCATGGAAACCCTAGGAGAGAGGAAGAGAACTTACCAAGCTTGAAAAGGTATGAAATCAAGTCACGTTTTTAATGATTTTTATATTTTAGAATTGAGATAGCCTAATCTTTCTATTTATGGGATTTATTTGAAAAGATAACAAAGTGTAGAAACTTTTCCATGGATGTAAATGCTGGAAATTTAAAATTTATGGTAGAAAATGAAATATAATTGATAGATAAACAACTTTTACAAAGTAATTTTTCATGGAAACTTAGTTAGGGACTAAAATGAAAAAGTAGTAAAACCCATGGAAAATGTTGAAATTTGTGAAATGTGTGTGCTGTAAAATTGTTATTAAATTTCATTTATGCTTGGAAAGAGGATTAGATTGCATGAATTTCATTTTTCGAGCCTAGGGATGAAATTGGAATTTTTAAAAAGAGTAGGGGCAAAATAGTAATTTTGCCTAGGATGTAGTAGAATGCAAATGTATGTAAAATGTGATGAGTTAATAATTAAATTTGCTTATATAGACCCAGAAAGACCAACTACGGAATTAGATCGAGGGAACAAAAAGTTTCGGATTAGTTGGAATTTAAACACAAATAATTGTCAAGGTAAGTTCGTGTAACTTAAATATGTATGTCAAATTGCTTGAATTGAATTATATGATTTTAATGATATTTATGTGATGATGAACATAATGAAATAATTATGATTTGGAAAATATGGATAAAATGTCATGTCCCGGTTGAACATCGAAATTCAATGGATTTTGGTGATTTATTGAATCGAGTAGGATATGAAAAATGTTACAAATAGGATTTAGCCCGAACGGGTACTCCTGAATTAAGCCTCTCGAGCATATGTTATAGATTGGGTTTAGCCCGGATGGGTAATCCTAATTAAGCTCTTTAGAGCATAGGTCACTGATAGGATTTAGCCTGGACTGGCAATCCTAAATGACTCTTGTGAACTTCAATTGAAAATCGGGATTTAGCCTGAACTGGTAATCCTGTTGTAAAAGATATGGCTCGAGAGTGTGCTCTTTGAACTTATGCCCAATTGGTAATTATGAATATGAATTGACGGATAATTTATTTGTATACCTTATGTTCATCACCCGAATGTCCATCAAAATTTCATTAGTTCAATGGAAAAGACTCTTGAAATATGGAAAGGTGGAATTAATGGAAGTTTGTATGTAATGAGCTTATCTATGTTTACTTGATATTTATATGATGTTATGTGACTGACTTGCTTGATCAAGTGTATATGTTTAGGTGAACTACCTATAATGGATGAAATGTATGTTTATGTATGCTTGTTTGAATAGATATAATCGGTAAGTTTATTTTCCATTATACGATCTTACTAAGCATGAAAATGCTTACCTCATTTACTTTTCCCTTGTTTTATAGTGCTCGTAAGCTCGCGAAGGTTGGAGGATCAATCGGAGCATAATTACACTATCCACTATCTCCTTTTTAGTATATTTAGAAATCTCATTTTGGTATAATGGCATGTATAGGCTCATTTGGCCAAATGATGGCTTGTAAATGATGTTATGTAATCTAGCCATTGGAATGGCTAGTGATGTTTTACTTAGTATGTTTATAAAGATATTCCATGATTAAATTCCTACGTGCTAAGTTGGTTGATTAATTATGCTTAAGGTGTATGCTAATTATAAATAAGTTTATAAACATGAATTGTATGTGATAATATACCATGCTAAGTTCTAGAATTGGGTTGGTTTTAATGATTGAATTGGCTGGTATATGTATACAAGTTTGATGTAGGTTATTGGCAATAATTGGGTGATAAAATGAAGCTAGATAAATGGTTTTATTTTGTCCACATGCGTAGACACATGGACGTGTGGCCTGGTCGTGTGTCCCCTGCATCTTAGAAATGAGAAACAGAATGCTCAAAATTGGGCACACGGGCGTGTGTCTCAGCCCTGTGGTTGACACGGCCATGAACACGAGCATGTTACATGGCCGTGTGAAAACTGCACCTAAATTTTGAAAATTAAATTCACCACATGTCCTAGCACACAAGCGTGTGACTTGGCCATGTGACTTCAGTTTCCTCATGCCTACAAGTCAGAGAGTTACACAGGTTAGGGACATGGGTGTGTGTGACCACACGGGCGTGTGAGCCATGCAACTTAGAAAATTTTTGTAATTTTACGAAAATTCTTAGAGGTTCGATTAAGTCTCGATTTGTTTCTACTATTCATATTGGGCCTCGAGGGTCTATTTAAATGACGTTACGAATGATCTTGGTTAATGAATAGTAATTGGCGTGAATTATCTGAAAAATGTTCTGAAGGTCCCAGTAATGCTCCGTAACCCTGTTTCAACGATGGATACGGGTTAGGGATGTTACAACCATGGTTAAGAATATCCTACATCCACCAACTGACAATCACTAAGAACCTTTCTGAAAGCTTCCATTCACCTTTCCTCCCAAGGTAGCTCCCTTTCTTTTCAAAGGCTTACAAAATGTCATTAAAATCACCTCCTACAAATCAAGAGAGATTCTAGGACTGACCTAAAGTCCTAAGTAAGTTCCATGTGTCGTCCCTACGTTGCAAATCTGGAGCCCCATAAAAACTCATAAATCTCCACTTATTACCCTTTTCACCCTCCTTAATTTCAATATCAATATGGTGTTTCGAGAAACTCCTCAAAGTGATCGTGGAATTTCCTCTCCAAGCTAGACTCAAACCCCTCGAGAACTATTAGCTGCAACATCAATCCCATTCAAAAAACCACACCTCTTGCGAACATTCTCTATCTTTCTAGAATTTAATTTAGTCTCCATTAAGAAGACAATTTGGGGATTATACACCTTCAGTATATGCTGAAGTCTCCTAACAGCCCGTGGCCTCCCCAAACCGCTGACATTCTAACAAAATGTTTTCATTACAACCGATCAAGTTGCCCCTTGGCAGTAGCTGATGTAATATGGTTACTTCCCAACACCCTCTTTCTCCTAACAAAAAGAGATCCCAGTTCCTCCCCATCAATAGATTTATCACCCTCCCTTTTAGGCCTCTTTTTTTCCCATCACCCCCAACAATCACGCTCTTTTCAGAGTCATGCTTCATATCCTTCTATTCATATATTTTTGATGACCCCCATCCAAACAAGATACGATATTCAAATCCCCCTTCAGATTTACTCCCAATATAGGATCAATGCGCCTACCCAAGTCCTAATCAACAAAAGTGTTCTCCTCTTTACCCCTTCCCTATCTTCTCATAGCCACATGTTGCTCATTGCAAGGGCTCTTCTAGATTGAGATCTCAATAATAGATCCCAACTCATCTCACCTGGATCAAACCCTAGCGCCATTTTAGCCTGACAGAAAGAATCACTATGCCCTAATCGTCCATAGAAAAAACAAAATAGGGTCAAGCATTTGTATTTAAAACTAACATACTGAAAACACAACTTTCTTCTTCCTTTTCAGAGGTCTCCTAAAATCTAGCTATACCCTTATATGCAAATAGGTACACAACCCCTTTCCCAAATTGACGCCATTGAACTCCAAAAAATTCCCAAGAAAACCCCCAATTTGACGAGCTAAAGTTGCAATATAAAAACCTAGCGGTACTTCATGAATTTGTACCCAGAAATATGCAAAGATTAATGGCACATTTGGCGGATCTTCATCCTTTTCCAACCGATGTAGCATCAAAATATGGTTACTAAAAGTCCATGGAGATCCCTTTAGTAATCTCTCAATGACCATCTTATGAAAAAAATTGAATAAAAACCTTTCTCCCCCAGATTTGATATTTGAACCCCTTTTATCGGATGCCATAAATTTGTCATCGTACTTCTCATCATGGGAAATGTATAACAATTGCTGTCAGAAAACACCTAACCAGATAGAGATCAATTACCACAGGTATAGAATTAGGATCCATATATGCCTACGATATTTCGTCTTCCTCATCATCCAACGATAGATCTACCAACTCTCTCCATAAATAAAAAAATACAAAACAACCAGAATGTAGAAACGAAAGAAAGAGTTTAAACTAAAAACAATGTCATGCTAGAAAAGCAAGACTATTATTAAATGTTAGCTCGATAGAACAAATTGAAAACGTTAAGAGGGGGTGAATTGGCCTTTCAAAAAAAATGGTGGAAGTAAAGAGAGAAAATTAAAACTATTAACACAAAGATTTAGAGTGGTTCGGCCCCAATTGCCTACTCCATTACCTTAGCTTTCCACCACTAAGGATTTTCCCAAATTCACTAATTTGTTCAACCATTGAGGACAAGGTTTAACTTACAACTCCTCAAGATTTCTACCCTAAATCTTAAGTTACAAACCCTCTCAAAGAGATACAAATAAGCAAACAAAGAAACAATCCTTACAAGATTAAATTGTTTGCAAATGAAGCTCAAATACAATAAAATACACATGAGCAAAAGAATAGAAATAAAGCTCACAAGTGTATGTAAGAAAAATATGAAAGTATTAAGGTCTAAGGTCGTTTGATTGGTGATTTTTGCTTCAAAATTTCTTTCTTGTTCTTGTAGGAACTTTAGAAGTTGGTATTTATACCCCATAATTGATTTCCAACCGTTGAGGTTGTAGCATTTCTGAAAATAGAATGCAAGTTTAGTGTCGATTGTTCTAAAGATATCGATAGTTCTAAAATTGTAACACCTCAAAACCTAGCCCAGAAGTTTTGACCGGTTTCCAGAGGTTACATTGGCCACCGAAAATGGCGAAGACGAAAACTCTGATTTTAACAAAGAAAATTATTTATTAACACATTTTGCTTCTTAATTTAGCAAATTAGATAAAACTTATTTATATTTTGAAATAGTATTTAATTGACCATAGGTCATTTCTCAAAAACGTATGAACTTTGGAACAATAGCAGTAAGCCTAATTAAAAACTGTGCTTGAAACTTTCGAAATGTTGTTCAAATCAAAAACACATAGTTTAACAAAAAGTTCAAATCCACCCATACCACAGTTTGTGTAATCGCTTTACAAATAATCTTAAAACCAATCGTACTAAACTTATGGAAATTTTAATTAATCGACTAACACCAAAACTTTCTTAGATCTCCGATGTGCCGAATCCAGAGCTTAACCACGCGAATTACCTGAAAGGAAGAAACTAAAAGGAATTGATCTATGCAAGCTTAGTGTGAGTCTTGAAACTAAGTAGCTAGAAAAGGTTGAGACAGAATTTAACGAATGTAAGCAGAGTAACATAATAGCCTGTAAATTGAAATCTCCACTAAATCAACTTACTCACAAAATCAACATTCATAATAAATGTGCGAATCGAAAACACCCAGAACTACACAGATCCATAACATGCATATTACCTTACCACAATAATGTAACAACTTATTTACTAATGATCTAACATTCATATTCAAATATAAACACACAAAGAATCATGCTCGAATGAGTAGAAAATTAAAAACCCACCCCACCAACCAAACACCACTTCGTCCACCCTGCACACCACATTAGGGCTACAGTATGCCCATCCATCCTGCATACCACATAAGACTATAAAAGGCCCATCCACCTTACACACCACAAATGTGGAACTAAGCCACTCAAATAAAAATACGCAGTTGAGCTGACATATATATAATATAATGCAAGAACTTGAACACCCACACCCTACCACGAGCCCGGACCGGATCTCGTATGTTCCCTGTAAACCGCTTCAAATTCTTTTGTTACTTAGGAAAAACTTGAGTGTTTTGAAAGAAAGATTGTTTTGGGTTGGGCTTGAGTTGAAAAGCTGGTTTATTTCGTTATTAAAATCCTTTTGATTTAGGTGACAAAACGTTTGGGCTTTG
Source organism: Gossypium rotundifolium (assembly GCA_025506655.1). Taxonomy (NCBI): domain Eukaryota; kingdom Viridiplantae; phylum Streptophyta; class Magnoliopsida; order Malvales; family Malvaceae; genus Gossypium; species Gossypium rotundifolium. The sequence goes on along the minus strand of CP106734.1, from coordinate 63,477,447 downwards.
AATTAAATTAAATTTACTTAATCTTTTAATAAATATAAAGATTGTATGCTCAATAAATAAAAGTAAGGTAATCGCTACTACGGCCTTATTACATCAAATAATTTTCCAAAATTAAAACCAAAATAAACTTTAAATTACTTAAATAAAATAAAAGCCCAAGTCAGAATTTCTTCATGTGCATGGCCATCCCTAAGCTTCTCGAACTCGGTCCATCACCGATAAATCACCGAAACATGTTCCCACAACGGGTGAGTCAAACAGACTCAATGTGTACACAAACACTAAGTCTTAACAAATTCAGGCATAACAAATCATATTCATACATATCATAATTTCACATTTAATGATTCAAGATAATGATGCAACCCAAACCCAAACCTAGATACCATCCGCTACACATCCCCTGCACCAACCTGCACACCGTGGGGACTACTAAGTCAACCCTCCATCCGCTACACACCATCGAAGGCGTCATTGCAATGACGTGCTCATCGCCCATATAAAAGTTCGTGGCATAGCCATGTGTCATGAGATAATTGTGTCATGAGACACCACATTCGAGATAATGTGATCAAGTCACCACATTCAGATAATGTGATCAAGTCACCACATTCGGATAGTGAGACCAAGTCATCACATTCACTTCCCTTTCTCAAATAACCCGAATGCCCCATATTATTCATATCATGCATATCATACTCAAATTCACATTCATGTCACTTTTCACATGTTAAGTATAACATATTTCGTAATCCTAGTAGGAGTAGGAAAACGTACCTGAGTACTTTGTACCATAACATGGTACTTTAGCCACATTCTTACACTTTCATATTAACACATATATCAAGTTTAAGCCATAAACTATTCAGATTAGTGTGGGTACACACGGTACCTTAGCCTATGTTCTTACACTTTCATATTAACACATTTAATTTAAAACATAGCCATGAACGTATTAAAACTTAGGGTAGGGTACACACCTGATTCGCTTAACAACTTCACTGAAATCCCAAAATCCGATCTACTACTTTAGGTTTTTAATGCCTACATTCGGCCAACATGGTAATATTTAGCAAAGGCCTATTCGGCCATAAAACCAAATCCTAGTAGGATTTGTATTCTTAAAACTTACCTTGTTACCGTTTAGATGATTAATCAAATCCCGAAAACTTGTATTCTTCTCCTTTAAAATCGGCTAATCACTAGATTCCTTGAATCGGTTAGTTTTTCAGTTTAAAACACATAATAATAGATCTATTACTAAAATAGGGTCTTGGCCGAATATTCATAGTCACTTACCTTAAGGATTTTAAATCCCAAAATTCATCGAATAACTAGGGAACACGCGGCCTATGGTGTACCTTCGGGAAAAGAACTTCTCCTTCTTGTAATTGACTTAAACAAATCCTGAAAGATCTTTTCAAAGTTTCGGCAACAAGATATTAATGGGGTTAGTCCTAGATTTCGGCTTTAATCTTAGAAGAAAAGAATGGAAATCGATAACTCACCGACCTTACCCTTAATCTTTGTAATCGATGTACCCCTTTTCTTGAGTCCTCAAAGATTGGCTTAAGACCTAGAGAGTAGTCACACAAGTTTCGACTTTTGGAATATTGAGAGGAGAAGAATGAAGAAGAAAAGAATAGTTGCTTAAGAGAATTCGCAGAGGTTATCAAGGAAGAGAAAATAATCTTGAATGGCCTCTTTTCCTTTTATAGCCGAATTTACTACTCGTAATCTCTTACTTGGCCACCACTCTTCTATTTTGATAACTTTATCCTTTGAATTATCACTTTATTAAAAGAATTATTCCAACAATTATCTCCTAAAAATAATAATAATTAAATCTATTATTTATCTCCTATTTAGACGAAATTTAAAGAGAATAAAACTCTTCCCTTGGGGTTCCTTAGTGCCGTCCACTTCCCTGCTCTTTGTAGCAAAATAAAACTTCTTTTATTTGTTTCCTAAGTGACTCGATCCCTGGCCCAAATACACTTGCATGTGGCGCCATTTCCAGAGGCCCTAAGTGGCATCTTCAGGCTACTTTTCCAAGCTTGTTTGTGTGTCAAATTTCACATACTTTTTCTTTTAAGGCCACCTTGCCTTAATTTCCTCTTTTAAACTTTAAAACTCGACATTTCTAAGTCATTTCTAAGTTTTCAAAAATTTTCGTTTGGCTCTTTAAACTTGACATTTCCTTACATTTCCTAGTTTTAAATGTTCACTTTCCTCTTTTGAATCATTTCTAAATCATTTTCCTAGTTTCTATAAATGTTCACTTTCCTCTTTTGAATCATTTCTAAATCATTTCCTTACATTTCAGGACATTTCCTACATTTCCTTACATTTCCTACATTTCCTTACATTTCCATACATTTCCTTACATTTCCATACATTTCCATACATTTCTTACATTTCCATACATTTCTTACATTTCCATACATTTCCATACATTTCCATACGTTTCCTTACATTTCCATACATTTCGTGGTTCTAAAATGCACACCACACATCCATATCATAGTAAACATGCTATTTCATAAAATTAAGCAAAATGCACACAATGGGATTCAAACCTCTTCCTCAACGTACTTCACTTGATGCCATAACCCTTGCACCTTAGGTGGCGTCTCTTGCCACTTTTCCACATCACTTCTTGTTTTTAACTTAAAACCAATAATTTTCCAAAGCTTTCTTCCATCCTAGGATTTTAAAACCCTTAATTCACTTCCAAACACTGCCAAAACCTACTACTCATGAATTATGCACAAATGCATAACCCCTAATCTAGGATGTTACAAAACTGCTGTACAGAAACATTGTAGTTAAACTGTCAATTAAGTCTTCCTTCTCTTCACAATCAAAATCTTAGATTTTATGTAAATGCAGGAATGCACACAATTCACTAACAGACTCACAGAAACAATGATTCATATTCAGTCAGATGGTTTCAGAATCAAAAACATTTGTACACATTTAATAAGTAACAATAACAAGAAAATGTCTCAAGCTCATTCATCATATCACATCAATACGTTTCCCGATTAATTAATGCAATCTTCACAAGAACACATACATACTTGAATCCAAGTTGTAGTGAAGTCCCAAACAGAATTGCAAAGGCTTAACCGAGGGTCAGATTACACAGGAACTAAAGCAAGTCAATTTTTGGCACAGAACAAAGATTTGCAAAACAGAGCCACACGGCCGTGTGCTCCAGGCTATGTGGAGGAGCCCAGACCGTGTGAGGCATCTACATAGTCGTGTGGAGAGTGACAAGCCCGTGTAATAGAGGCACACGGCCATGTAGTTGAGACACACATCCGTGTGACAGGGTTACATGGACGTGTGGCTAGCCTGTGTAACTCACTGTGCAATTTAGCAAAATTTGGGAAGCAGAGTAGACATGATCGTGTGGCAAACTCACACGCCTATGTGGCTAAGAAACACGATCGTGTGTCCAAGACACACGCCCGTGTGAAAAATGATAAAATCCCCAAACAGAGGTCACACGGCCATGTGGCACACCTCAGACCGTGTGACTCAAAAATAGCCTAATTCCATAGCTACACACGACTGTGTGGTCCTCCCATGTGTGACACACGCCCGTGTGGCTACCCGTGTGGTCACGAAACTACATCGAATTCGACTAAAATTCATGAATTTCCTCAACAAATCGATTCCTAACATCAGTAGTTTTGAAAACACACACCTGAATTGCAATTCCAAGTACAACGAACAACCGAAACGCCTCAATTCCACCAATTCTGAAAACTAGTAAACCAACACGCTAAAGTATAATCAATCCAAATCTACACAAACGAATCAACTAAGAATTAACCTAAAACTCAGAAAGAAACAATTAACCCACACTAAAACTTACCCAATTAAAAATTCAATTAGACGGGAAACACGAGGACAAACAACCCTTAACCAACAAACGATAAAAAAAGTGTAAAAAGGAAAGAAGGAAGAAAAACAAAAGAAACTGAAAATTTGGGGAAAATAAAAAATAAAAGAGGAAGAACGTGAAGGAAATTTGGAATTATTTCCCTCTTTCTTTTTAATTCATTAAATAAAAATCTAGTTAAAAATAAATAAATTTAAATTAATACAAAAGGACAAAAAATTAAATTAAAATTCTCTCTTATCCCATATCATGATTCAAACACAAGACCAAGGCAAACTGACAACACACTCCACCATTGAACCAACAAGCTCATTCTAATACTAAAACGTTAAAATAAACTCAACTGTCCAACCTACCTATTAACCCTAGCTACAAACCTTAAAACTTCAAACCCCAAATTTTAAGGTGTTACAAAAATTATCGATACTTGGCCAAATGGTATCGATACTTTTTGGCCTGAAACAATTCTAGCTTGTTTGAAAATCATTTTGATGTGTTAAAATGATTTTAACTTGGTTGAAATCATTTTGACTTGGTTAAAATTATTTTAACTTTATTTTAAAATTATTTCAAAATTTTCTAAGAGTTTAATATAAGTATTCAAAATTTTATCTTTAGACTTGATTTAAAAATCATTTTGTCAATTTTAACTTATATTCAAAAACATTTTAATTTGTTATATCAAAATCTTTTATCAAATAAAGTTTGGATTAACATTAAATCTTTTATCAAAAATTAAACAAGGAAAATAGGATATTATAACTTTTAAAGATTAAAAAACCCACAAATCTAAAAAAAAAAAAATCCTTCGAATGCTAAAATAGTAATCTCCCCAATCACTAAGTTCAATTAATAAATTTCTTAATATTATTAATAAAACTAATTATATTATTTATTTCATTACTTTTAAATTTAAAATTTCATTTCCTTCAAAAAAAAAAGTTTATATACATAATACATTATTAAACAGTCAAATTATAATCATCTCTAATACCTCTCATATATTTTTATCCCTTAAACACAAGTTTAACATAATTATTTAACTCACTACACTTTTCTTATTGATATATTGTTTATAAAATTGTAAAACAAATATTTTGTTCATTCTAAAGATAATCTTATATACAAATTTAACAGTATAATATGTTTACGTTATTTTCCATTTGCAGTTGACTATAACAATTCGTTTTAAATGCATATATTTCACAAATTTACGCCTTAATTTTTTTTTAAAAATTTATGTCATTCTTACTTTTATAAATACATATGATCATAAAATTTACCCCTTATAAATACTTTTATAAATACATATCAAAAGTTTTTTTCTATTTTCTTTCAAGAATTAAATATGTAATTTGATTTCTTAAATCTAACATTTAAGTCCAATTTTTTTATAATTATGTTCTTATGATTTAAGTTGTAATTTCTACAAGTCTATTACTTTAACCCATTTCTTTAATGCCCAAATTTATTTGTCATATAATTGTTATTTATTAATATATTATATATTGTTTTTTTAAAAAATAATTTATAACATATATCATAAATACTATAATGTAATCATCTATTTATATTCGTTTTTTTTAGGAAAGAAACAAGTTCAAGGAATTGGCTATAATAAGGTTGATAGAAGCTTATATTAACCATTGCTTGATAAGCATCTTCTTCAAACAAAGATCAAGCCTGATTAAGTGGGTCTTCAAAAGCCAATAACCTGTTAAGATCACTAGGAACAACTTTGGCCATACAATTTGCCAGTCTGTTGTGCTCTTGCGGGATATGTTGAAACTTAAGTTGTTACACTTGCTTGCATAAATCATGTATTAAAAAAAGTTCAAAAATGTTATTATTAGTTGCATAATCGATCCCAATTAAGTCAATCTGTAACACCCCTTACCCGTATCCGAAGCCGAAACTGGGTTTGAGGCATTACCTAACTTATCACACTTAACATCTCAAAACGGGCTATAAAATATCGCTGTTCAACCTATCGCAAAGCTCAATCTTGGCTTACGAGGCCCTAAACATACCTCCAAGAGGCTTCGAAACTAATCCTGGAACTTTTTTTACGAACCCGAGAAACTTTTCATCAAAACAGGGGCCACACGCCCGTGTTGGTCCAGGAACACGCCCATGTGTCATCTCACACGCTCGTGTTCGATGCCTGTGGACGACACTGACTTAATCACACGGCCTAGACACGCCCGTGTCTTTTACCCGTGGAGCTCTCCGACTATGACATCATCAACCCTTAATTAGCACACGTCCAAAGCACATGCCCATGTGACTGGCCTGTGGTCGTCTCTGATTAATCCACACTGTTGGTTGCATGCCTGTGTGCTTCTACCGTATGTCGATTTAAATTCCAATTCCTAAGTACAGACTTCACATGGCCTGGGCACACGCCCATGGACTGGCCATGTGTCATACACGGCTTAGACACACGCCCGTATGCCTACCCATGTGGACGAGAATAAGGCTATTTGCCAAGCTGTTTGCACCCCTCTAGCTTACACCACATAAATTCATTCAACATACCAATAAACAACTCATAATTTCAATATGAACTTCCATGAATAACTTCACATTTTCATAAATGATAAGGTGAGCCATCAACCATGGCAATATACAAAATAGTTATCTTAATAAGGGGCCAACACACTTTTGGCCAAAATAGCAAAATAATTTAACTAGTCTAGTCCCTATACATGCCATATACAAAAATCACTAATTCTAGATATACCGAGGTGAGCTGATAGTATGGGCGATCATTTGATTATCGGCGTATCCCTGCTCGGCTCTTAAACTCTATAAAATAAGGGAAAAAGAAAGGGGGAGTAAGCTTTAAGCTTAGTAAGTTTACATGTAAACAATTAGCTTTATAGTATGTGCTAAACAATAAATAGCATTATATACGAAACAAGAAACATTCCACATTCATAATCATGCTTACTCATTTCTTCCATTTCCACATCCAAACCATATCACAAGCTTAATGTATACATTTATTAGCATGCCTCCCTGCACTTAGCACTACAATGTCACATAATACAACACATCACAATCTTTCAATCGACTACTCATAATCAAATTACTCGGTGGTTCCACACTTACCCCACCATCAGTCTTTATTAGGGTGGTATTGCACATAGCCCACCAAAGAGGTTAGTTACGGTGGTATCGCACATAGCCCACCAATTAGTAAATAGATGATGGTATCGTACATAGCCCATCGTAATTAAGTATTAAGGTGGTATCGCACTTAGCCCACCACAAATATTGATATAACACATTTACATATCTATTCCATCATTCATAGTAGAGTTATTTAATAACTACCACATTCTATGTAACATCCTGAATTTATGGGTCTATGCGTTTAGTATAGGAATATGTTTAATATGGTGAAAGGGGTTTAAATTTGGGCTTAGAATTAGGCAAAGGCCCATATTAAATTATTTTAAGGTGGCATCATTAACAATTAAAAAGGAACAAGTTTTGGGTCGCAAGGAGCCCATGTTTTTAGGCCAATTTTGGCACTTTAAATGAAAATAGGGTGACGCCACATACAAGGAATTAGGGGCCCAAATATTAAGTTTAATGAGGCCCAAATCTTTTAATTTAAGTAAGTTAAATTTCGACATTAGGGTTAGTAGAGGTGGACAGCTACAAGGCTAAAAAATATGAGAAATTATGTGGATTTTATAAGTGATAATATCATAGATAAAAAGGAGAAAAGTTAGGAGCTTATCTTCAAGGGAAGTGTTGGTCGAAAATCCATTGCCTAGAGGAGTGTAAAATTCTGCTACTGCATGGCAAAGAGGGTGCCGAATTTCCCTTCTCTTTTAGCTTGAATTTAAGGGTGTTTTTGATTTTTAGCAGTAGGTGCCGAAATATCTATAAATAGGGGGATAGCTTCTTGATTCTGACATTGAAATCCCTAATTTCTTCTCCCATTATGCCAAAATTCGTTAGCCTCTCCTTCTCCAATTTCTTCAAAAGCCAAAACTCTTCTCCACTTTTTCCTCCTTATGCCGATTTCTCTAAAGAGACGAAGCATCCATAGTCTTCTCTTTTATTCATCTTATTTGAGAATTAGTTCTATACTTTCGGCATTTAAATCTTCCATTGGCATTGCCAAATCCTCTTTCTAGTGCTAGCCGAATCTCTTATGCTAAGGTAAGTGTCGCTTTTTGATTAGTTCTCATGATCTATTCCCAATTTTTGAAAGGCAAAAGTCGAAAGCTAATAGTTTAATGGTTTTATGATGGGCGACAATTCGGGATTTGAAGGAAGCTTGGTCAATTAGATCTAAAAGCCAAAAATAGCTAGTCTCCACTTTCGAGATTTTTAAGGTAAGAAGATTTCCCTAGATTTCTATTAAATTTGATCATTATATGCAAGATCTTAAGGTTATAATTAGAATTAACGATTAAATATTGTGATAGTAGTTCTGATAAGGACTTGTGATGGAATTAAATATGGATCGTGCAAAGGAGAAAATACCTAAGTTTAAGAAAAGAAAAGATTCGCCATTCGAGTTTGGCCACTTGGTTGTGGACCGCTTCGAACAACACCTTAGGTAGATAGCAAGAGTGTCGACTAAGGATAGCGCCAACATAGAAAGCATCGCCTTATTCAGAATCGTGTGTAGATATCTAACACACTAATAAACCTGTATGTATGACTATATATATGTTATCGACTTAAAAGCCAGAATGAGGCTGTATAGACAGTTGAATGGAACCCTAAAAGGGTTAGACAAGGATGCCAGGTACGTAAACATAAAACTCCCTATGTGTATTAGAAAATATATATGACTGCATGATGTTTTCTTTATGTGGATGCATGGGGTGGGAATATGATATTGAAGGGGAAGTGCATGATAGGTCACTTGGTGATCGATGGTGGAAATCCCACATATACAAATGTTAGGTCACATAGTGATCGGTGGCTATGCTACATTCAATGATTCCTAATTAATAGGAATAGGCAGTGCGGCTGTCGTTATGGTGTGTAGCGGATGGAGGGTTAATTGTAGAAATCCCCAAGGTGTGATGGTTGGTAAGGGTTGGTGTGTAGAGGATGGAAACCTAGGATGGGTTGGGTTATTCATTATTTATCGTTTACCATGTGATTATGATTGTTACCTTTATGTATGGGCCAGGGCCTATAATGTGTTTGTGGGCTCGGGTCGTTGTGTGTTTTGAGATTTATACACTAAGTCTTGGTGACTCACGCTTTCCTTTTCTCTACTCTTCCAGATGAGCAAGAGATCGTGGACATGGGAGCCGAGACGGACTCGAGGGCCATCAAGTTTTATTTCTACAAATTATTTTTGGATTTCTTTAAATTTTATTTATTTTATTTGGGAATATTTATGTAATAAGGCCCTAGTTTTATTCAACTAAGAAGTTTTCAATGTTATGCAACTTATGAATTCATGATAAGGTTTATTTATACTTAATAATAGTAATACAAGAGATTTTAAATTTTAAATGACACTTATTTATCCAAATAATGTCCAATTGACTTACGATTTCTATAACGAACAAAGCAAAAGTTTTCAATGTACAACTCGTAGCATACCAAATCTGGTCGAAACGTATGGGCCGGGTTTGGGGTGTTACATTTTATATCGAGCCCAGTTCAAAACTTCAATGTGAAATGGGCCTAGAGGTGTTTTGGAAAAAATTTAGAAAATGTCTGGTTTGAGGATATGGCTTTGAGTCTCACCGACACCGATCCACGCAGTAAGTATTCGAACTCTATGTGTGATATATCTATGTGGGCTTGATGGGCTTTATGGGACGAGACTAATTAGATCTAGAACTTGATAGACTCGGGCTTATTGAAACAACTCCTTAAATTTCATAAGACTTAACCTCACTAAACAAAACCCATGAACGAGTCGCAAGACTAGGGTGTCGCAACAGCATACGCATGTCTAGGAATAGATCCGGAAGAGCTTGGTATTTAAGCAAATCCTAGTGGCTCACCTCCTCTTGTTGGAATCTTACAGTGCGTAGTGGTCATTCACTCTAATTATGAGGACTTGTTGATGGGCCAAACCTATAATTAAAACCCAAAAGGGACCAGCCACCCTATTTTGCAAACAAAAACCCTAAGTTTTGTAAATTTCAAAGAAATACAATTGATTTGTGAAAATTTCCAACCAACAAGTGAATTTGTAAAATGCCTATGTTTTGAAAATTTACCCAAAAACCATATGTTTACAAGAGTAATCGGATTTTTTTCAAAATACCCTTCAAAAAAAATAATAAAAAAAGCAACGACAACAACAACATCAAAATATCCCTGATTTGAAAAATTACTAAAATACCACTGGATGTCAAAATTACTGAAATACCCCCGGATCTCAAAAATTACCGAAATACCCCCAGATTGTAAAATTACTAAAATACCCTTATTTTACAAAATCACCAAGGAACCTTATTTTGAAAAATTACGAAAACACCCCTGTAGGATAAAATTATGAAAATACCCCTGGGTAGTAAAACAATAACAACAACAACACTTTTCTGTGATGAACATAAGTTTATGGACTTTGATGATTGAATGTATGTGTTTCCTAGAGGATATGAACTTGAGATTGTATTGTGAATACGAATTCGAAAGAACTACTTTTAAAACTATTATCCATAAGACTGTTCGTGGTTAATTAGTGGAAGAAAACTAATAGTTCATAAAATTTCTAATCAGATAAACGTAAAGCGGTAGCATGATACAAGGGGACGAGGATACTCTAGATGTGAATATCGGTGTGTACCCTACCATATTATACTAAGTGTTTATTTTGGCTTTAGAATAAGTGTAACACCCCAAACCCTGGTTAAAACGCTACAACTGGATCTGGCGTGCCATGGGAAAGAAAACATTTTTGGAAACCGATTTGTTGATTTGTTTAAAGAGAAAGTTGTTGTAAAATTTTAAAGAAAATGTCGTTGTGTTTTGGTAATGTATAAAACATGTTGAAACACAGTTTAGAAAAACTTAGTTGCCTTATTGATACTTTGTATTTACAACGTAGTCATTGTATATTTCAAAAAAACAAGTGTTTATTTAGCTTTTGAAAACATCCAGTTCATAGTTTAATCAACATACTTAATAGAAGCTTGAAAATCAACTAAATAAAAGAACCCAAAATAATACTTAAGCGGCCTTATTACAGAACTGAAAACCAAAATTAAATAAAATAACTATGTCCGAATGGAAAACTTTGTAATAAACCAAATGCTGTGCATGGCCACCTCGAGTCCACTCCGGCTCTATATCCACGATCTAGGTTTGATCTGCAAAATGTAACGGAAGGGGTGTGTCACCTAGACTCAGTGTGTAAGTCCCCATCCCAAAAGAAAATATGCTCTTACACAGATTCAAATACAAATATGCATGTCATGCAACCCATCAACCTAGGTATCCATCCATGTCTCCGAAATCTACCCCTTGTGGTACCAAACCACTGGTGGTGCCAAACCACTGGTAACCATAGTTATAAAAATAACATATGTGGTACCAAACCACCGGTGGTGCCAAACCACCGAGACTTAGTCACAATTTTTATAATATATGTGGGCCAACCCATCGTGTGATACCAAATCATCGGTGACAATCGATAGATCGACTTCCCCCTCTCATCACCCATTTAACATATTTATGCAAACAATATCAAGATAGCCATGCTTAACATACATAATTACGCATACGGGATATCATGCTCTCATAGATCACAATCAACACGAGAAATCATAACAACTTACCCAAAGATCCTCGCTTTTACCCACAAGGGTAATTTGGTAATCATAGCCGTCACTCGGCTTTTATCAACACATAACAGCTTAACATATTATGTAAAGAAAGTGTGTAAGAGTTACACACCTAGTTTTCATACTAACGCTTTTATCGCTTCTACGCCATCACACTCGAGACTACCACTATTGGCCCACGATCTAACTCGATGTCGGCCGCACTCCAAAGGCCAATCTCGTACTCCCAATACTGATCGTTTCTTGTACTTTGGCGTTGGGTTTACTGATCCAACCCCTACTTCTTGACTGTTAATATTGTCCATTCACTAAACCAATCAAACCGATGAGATCTAATAATTAAACATAGTGTTTAAATGAAACCCTTACTTAGCTTTCGGATCCCGAAAGTCTTTACGAAAATGTCACCACCAACCCACCTACATTCGGCCAACACCCATATATTAAATCAATCCCTTAACCGCAACCAATTGAGTACTATAACACATTCAGCCAAAGGGGAAAGAACAAGAAAGACCATTCGGCCAAACCTACCACCACCTACCTTCGGCTTTTCCACCAAATCGGCACTTCTGACTAAAGCAAGACAAGATTCAGCTTGGGGCAGAGAGTGAAATCGACAGGGCCTTTAAACAAATGATTTGGATTAGAAAATTGATTAAAAATAGTGAAATCACAGAGAAACAAAATCCTGAAACTCACCATATTAAAGAGGAGTACTCGGCTTATGGTGCACCTTCAGGAAAAAGAGATCTCACCAGATGGTTCGGCTATGGGAGAAAGGGATATGCACAGGGAGAATTTGGCTTTTAGAAGTATAATGGAGAGGAGAAAAGTGATAGGAGGTTCGGCTAGAAGGGAGAAACTAAAGCAATTGGGAGAGAAAAGTTTCGGCTAGATGAGAACAAGTGTGAAATAAAAAAAAATGGCCATTGTGCTCCTAAATTTTAGCCATTGTGCCGCCCATCCCCTTCCCTCCTATGTGCCAAATTTTGACCCAACAACCTTGGGCCCCAAGCGGCCATACTAGGCCCAATTCACCCTCCTAAGTGACGCCACCTAAATGCCCCATTGTAGCACCTCCAAACTTTGGGCCACCAGCCCAACATACTACTAATATAACTATTTAAATTAAATTATAAACTAACACTATTTATCAGTAATTTAACCTAGGTTTCAGCATGAGCCTGAGCCCAATACACACCTCAAAGCCTCAAATTACCAACTTAGCCATGCAACATACCAAATGCACAGACCCACAAAATCAGGATATTACAATAAGAGTGCGCAGCGAAAGCATAGTAGTGAGACTTAGGTAGTTTGATTACTAGTTAATTGGAAATTTCGAGGACGAAATTTCTTTAAGGGGGTAGAACTGTAACATCCTGAATTTATGAGCCTATGCGTTTAGTATAGAAATATGTTTAATATGGTGAAAGGAACAAGTTTTGGGTCGCATCATTAACAATTAAAAAGGAACAAGTTTTGGGTCGCAAGGAGCCCATGTTTTTAGGCCAATTTCGGCACTTTAAATGAAAATAGGGTGATGCCACATACAAGGAATTAGAGGCCCAAATATTAAGTTTAATGAGGCCCAAATCTTTTAATTTAAGTAAGTTAAATTTCGGCATTAGGGTTAGTAAAGGTGGACGGCTACAAGCCTCAAAAATAGGAGAGATTATGTGGATTTTATAAGTGATAATACCATAGATAAAAATGAGAAAAGTTAGGAGCTTATCATCAAGGGAAGTGTTGGCCGAAAATCCATTATCTAGAGGAGTGTAAAATTCAGCTACTGCATGGCAAAGAGGGTGCCGAATTTCCCCTCTCTTTTAGCTTGAATTTAAGGACGTTTTCAGTTTTTAGCAGTAGGTGCCGAAATATCTATAAATAGGGGGGATAGCTCCTTGATTCTGACATTGAAATCCCTAATTTCTTCTCCCATTATGCCAAAATTCATTAGCCTCTCCTTCTTCAATTTCTTTTCTCCAATTTCTTTAAAAGCCGAAACTCTTCTCCACTTTTTCCTCCTTGTGCCGATTTCTCTAAAAAGCCGAAGCATCCATAGTCTTCTTTTATTTATCTTATTTGAGAATTAGTTCTATACTTAAGCATTTAAATCTTCCATTGGCATTGTCGAATCCTCTTTCTAGTGCTAGTTGAATCTCCTATGCTAAGGTAAGTGTCAATTTTGATTAGTTCTCATGATCTATTCGCGATTTTTGAAAGGCAAAAGCGAAAGCTAATAGTTTAATGGTTTTATGATGGGCGACAATTCGGGATTTGAAGGAAGCTTGGTCAATTAGATCTAAAAGCCGAAAATATCTAGTCTCCACTTTTGGGATTTTTAAGGTAAGAAGATTTCCCTAGATTTCTATTAGATTTGATCATTATATGCAAGATCTTAAGGTTATAATGACAATTAATGATTAAATATTGTGATAGTAGTTCTGATAAGGACTTGTGATGGAATTAAATATGGATCAGGCAAAGGAGAAAATACCTAAGTTTAAGAAAAGAGCAGTATCTGCCATTCGAGATTGGACACTTGGTTGTGGATCGGCTTCTGAGCAACACCTTAGGCAGATAGCAATAGTGTCGACCAAGGATAGCGTCAACATAGAAAGCATCGTCTTATCGGTAATCAGGTGTGTAGATCTCTAACACACTAATAAACCTGTGTGTATGACTATATATATGTTATGGGCTTAAAAGCTGGAATAAGGTCAGATAGACAATGAATGGAACCCTAAAAGGGTTAGGCAAGGATGCCAGGTACGTAAACATAGAACTCCCTATGTGTATCAGAAAATATATATGATTGCATGATGTTTTCTTTATGTGTATGCATGGGGTGGGAATATGATATTGAAGGGGAAGTGCATGATAGGTCACTTGGTGATCGGTGGGGGAAATCCAACATATACAAATGTTAGTTCACATAGTGATCAGTGGCTATGCTACATTCAATGATTCCTAATTAATAGGAATAGGCAGTGCGGTTGTCGTTATGGTGTGTAGCGGATGGAAACCTACGATGGGTTGGGTTATTCATTATTTATCGTTTACCATGTGATTATGATTGTTACCTTTATGCATGGGCCGGGGCCTATAATGTGTTTGTGGGCTCGGGTCGTTGTGTGTTTTGAGATTTATACACTGAGTCTCGGTGGCTCACGCTTTCCTTTTCTCTACTCTTCCAGATGAGCAGTAGATCGTGGACATGGGAGCCGAGACGGACTCGAGGGGCCATCAAGTTTTATTTCTACAAATTATTTTTGGGATTTCTTTAAATTTTATTTATTTTATTTGGGAATATTTATGTAATAAGGCCCCTAGTTTTATTCAACTAAGAAGTTTTCATTGTTATGCAACTTATGAATTCATGATAAGGTTTATTTATACTTAATAATAGTAATACAAGGGATTTTAAATTTTAAAATGACACTTATTTATCCAAATAATGTCCAATTGACTTACGATTTCCATAACGAACAAAGCAAAAGTTTTCAATGTACAACTCGTAGCATACCAGATCTGGTCGAAGCGCATGGGCCGGGTTTGTGGTGTTACATTCTACCCACTTGAATCATACATGTTCTCAATTGTGCTATGCACTAGTTAGCAACAACAATGTATATATATAATGCATCGTTCACACATAAACTTACCTCGGTGCAAAAAGTGTTAGCTAATGGTTTAATCTGTCACCTTGCATTTTCAACGGTCAAGGTTGATTCCGCACTCTCCTTGATCTATAACAATAAAATTCATTCATTTAGATCATTCTATGATCATAATGCATCAAAATCCACACTTAGGAAAAAATGACCATTTTTCCCTTGCACTATGGCAAAAATTACGATTTTTCCCGTAGGCTTGTAAATCATTTTTCATCACATTTTCTCAATAAACAAGCCTAGTTGAACATATATTTCTCTTACAACTACTCACCATTCCAACCATTTCATGCATTTATGACACAAATTCATTCTTTGCATTTAAGTCCTATTTAGGTGTTTTCATGCCAACACCATTCACAAAAGCTATTTATCATCTTCCTATCATTCATTTTCTTCCATTAAAACTCAGCTAACAACATAACCATTCTCAGGCAAGTCCCTGGACTTTCAACCATATCACAAATTAGTCCTCTCATTAGCTAGATTAAGCTTTGAGGACTCCAAATGTATAAAAATTATCAAATAACACCTCCAAAATCACTTACTTGTAGAGAAGATAAGTTGCTAAAATTTTCAAGCTTTCAAAACCCCTCTAAGCATGAAATTTTCGGTGAAGATGAAGAAAGAATAGTAAAAGATCATCTTTTTGTCTTATTTTAATCATTTTTTTTCACTTAATCTCCACCAAATTTGACCAACATTTAATGCTATTGTCTCCCTTCATTCCTATGGCTGGTTCATCATTCCGAGGCCTCTTCAGAAATCTTTTTGAAGAACCCGACTGCTTTATATCCCTCTTGTTTCTAAATCTTTCCCGATTCTGACGTTCTGAGTTCTTAGCCTCTTCGGCTATCTTGGCCTTCTCCACAAGGGTGGCAAAAGTTCTAACTTGTTGTAGGGCAATCAGAACCCTCAACTCATCATTCATCCCATCCTCGAATCGCACACAACGTTCATGATCCGTTGACACTATTGTCCGAGCATAGCGACTCAAGCGTAAAAACTCAGCCTCATACGCTGCCACTGTCTTACTCCCTTGGACAAGATTCAGAAATTCCTTCCTTCGGGCATCCACATAACTTGTTCCAACATATTTCCCTTGGAAGGCAGCTTTAAAGAATTCCCAAGTAATCAGTGCAGCCTCGGTGCCTTCTCGAACAGTAAGCCACCATTGATACGCCTCGTCTCTTAGCAAGGACACAGCTCCTTTCAGTTTCTGCTCGACAGTGCATTCCATATCATCCATAATCCGCTCACGCCTTGAGCCAATATTCACCACATTCGAGCTACACCAAAACTCCTCTAAAAACTTCTGCATTATTTGACTTGAGTCGTTCCAAAATTGACCCACGAGTTGTTGGCCCAATTCTAGTTCCAGCGACCCTTTCCAGGACTCGCAGCATTACTTGTGTCAAAGCATTATCTTCTTCCATATGATCATGTGATCCCGTCTCACTCTCAAATGACGCAGGTGTATCCATTTTCGGCATATGATTTGGTGCTTTATTTGCACCTCTAACACCCCGTCCTCTACCACGGCCACGTCTACCGTGTCCGCGACCACGTCCTCTAGTGCTCATGATGACTAATTCGATTTAATCTGATTACAAGTTTTATGAATCAAAAAATTGTTTCAGTGTTTATTAACGATGTTTTATGAGATTTGAGAGATAAAGTTGTTTTTCGCAAACACATCCTATAGTCTCAATCTCTACGATTTTCAACATCCAAAATTAGAAGTTCTAGAGTGTTCCTATGATCATATCATCATCATAATAATTATTCAGTAACGAATACTTACTTGACTTGGTGCCGGATGCTTGTGGTGCCATACTAATCTTTAAAACATAATTGAAATAATTTCAGAAGTTATTTGTTGAACCCAACCACAGCCGAGTTTTTGAAACTGGCTCTGATACCATTAAATGTAACACCCCAAACTCGGCCTATGCGTTAAGACGAGATTTAGTTTGTTACATAGATCGAACTATCTCAATAATTTTGGTGAAACGGTATATCAAAACCCTTTTTGAAAATAGAGTTTAATAAAAACCAAGAGAATTAATTTTAAGTTTAATGTGTTTGAGAAACATAAGTTGAAAATCTCATCATTTAATATTTAATTATCAAAACCTTAAAGAAATTTTTATAAGAGTTCAAAATATTTAAAATTTAAAAATGATAAAGGAATTTCATATGTTTGAAAAACCCAAAGTATTTTAAGAAAACATTATAAGATAAATATAAGCCCATATTAAATATCTAAAACATAATTTAAATCCATCCACACATGTAAAACCATAAAATTTTAATAGAGGCCTTATTACATCATGCCCAAAATAGCAAATTAAAGAAAGTACTTATTAATAGTTCAAAGTTTTTTAAACTCATGTTTGCAAGATGGCCTCCACGAAGTCATCCTCGCCCAAGTCCACGTCAATTTCCATTACCTGAGATGAAAAATTTGAGGAGTGAGTTACTCAGAACTCAGTATATAACTTACTTACTTTATCCATTGGGCCAGATCATCAAGTCATTATTTTGGGCTTGAGCCCCTCAACAGGTTTAACAATATAAATAATGAGATGCATACAAATAATGAAATTTCCCACCCAAACCTAATTTCCATCCGCTACACACCACCCATACCAACAGTCACACCTGTGGGGATCAAGTCAACCCACCCCGCCAAACATACCAAACGTAGGCATAAAGCCATTTTATATTTGTGGTAGAGCCACCGAACTAGATTGTGACAAAGTCTCCGAACTAGAGGCATTGAGCCATTAAAATATTTATGGTAGAGCCACCGAACTAGATTTTGGCAATAGGCCTTTCTTCTCTTCATCGTCAACCCCAACCTATGCAACATGTATGCAAAATAGTCTATGTACATATGATGATTTTATCAAAAAGGCCCAATTTACATATGAGTCAATATTTCAAGTTTTTATTAAGGCCCAAAAATTACAAAATAACATTTAGCCCATTTAGCAATTTAGCATCTTAGGCCCAATTAACTAACTAGCAAAGAGTTCGCCCATTTAACAATTTGTCGTGGTTTTCGCCCATTTAACGATCTAGCGTAGATTTGACCCATTTATCGATCTAGCGTAGATTTTGGCCCATTTATCGATCTAGCGTAGATTTCGCCCATTCACTATTTATCGTGATTTCGACCATTTTACTATCTATCAAAGATTTGACCCATTTTACTAACTAGCATACTTATCGCCCATTTTACTAACTAGCATACTTATCACCCATTTTACGATCTAACACATTTTTGGCCCATTTACACATGAGACATTTAATATACATTTTACCATCTACTCATCGAGTATTTCGTAATTTTCAAATTTTAACCATTTTCATCAAAATTTCCCCAAAATACCAATTATTTCGTATTGTACCAATTTTGTCGTTTTTACGATTTTGCTCAATACTACGGTATGACATCAAACCCGAGATAAGTGTGAAGTTACACACCTTGATATCGTGAGTACTAAACCTTCCTGCTCGTCAACACCTAAACGTAATACGAACCATTAGAACACTATCATTTATTAAAAATACACTATTGGTATAGGATCTAAATCCTTACCCCTTTGATTTTGAACCACTTCTATTTTTGGTTTCTCCTTGTTTGTTGATTCGTTGCCCGATGAGAATCCACGAACGTACAAAGGCTCGAAGTACGAACGACTTCAAATAATTGATTCTCCTCGGTTGAAAGTCCGCAACCCGGTGGAAAATCTTAGATTCTCGAAATAGCCTTTCGCTTATAATTAGGGATTTACTGAAGCGCGCCTCTTTCAAAGCTATGGATCGCGCCTTTTTGCTTCTATCTTGAATGTCTCTAAAGACATAAGATTATTAGTCCGACTTATTAGTATCGAAATATGACTAACGCTTATAAGATTTTAGATTTGGCTTACTACGATTTGTCTTCATTCCACGAGAAAAGATCGGCGATTGTGAGCCTAAAAATGAAATCGATTAATAACTAACTATACTAAATGAATAAGAATCCTTAAAAGAAAATCTCCTTACCTTGATTCTTGAAATCGATTCCAAAGTTTCAAAAATACTCAAGATCACCTTGAGTTTCTATCCTCCAAAATCTCCCTAATGTCCACAATTGGAAAGATAATTGAGTAGGAAGAATTCGGTTATGATTAAAGGAAATCGGTTGTGGTAAAAGAAAATGAATAAATTTTGTCACAAGAGCAAGTTACATTCGGCCATAGATGAAAAAATTGAAGAAAATTGTAATGAAGAAGAAAATAAAGAATAGGGAAATAGAATGGTATGGTTCGGTTTCAAGAGAGAAAGAGAGAAAGAAAGGAGAAGAAAAGAGAACTTAATTTAAAAGAAAGGTGCATTCGGTTTTGTGAAGGAAAAGAAAAGGATTAGCCTTCTTTATGTGATGATGGTTTCGCATTAGGAGGAATAGTTGGCAAAGAAGTGATCAAATGATCAAAAGAAAGAATGGTAAAAGAAATTGCTATAGTTTCCTCAAGGTATTTGGTAAAATTTGCTAGAGAGAAAAATAGATGAAAAGAAAATACACTAAGCCTAAGCCAAAATGACCAAAATGAAAAGGGTTTTCCTAACATCCAAGCTTACCATCCTCTCAACCAAAATCGGCCACCCCCCTTAGCCTCAATGCCTTCCAAATACAATGGTCAAATGGCCATTAGGAAGTTTCCAAAACATCTTCCTACACTTAAGCCTTTTTCCCCTCCTTTTTCCTTAAGTTGATGAAACATAATCCCCCAATTCAAGCCCTTATCTTTAGCTTTCCAAAACCTTAATCTTCTTACCAAAATAAAAACAATACAACTCATCCTAACCTTATCTCCTTGCCGACACATGCATAGACTAAAGCAAAAAATAAAAATTCCTAATTGCATGCTAGGTGATTCGAACTCCTTCCCTCATGTCCAACTCATGGCGCCATCACCACTATGTCCTTAACTCATCTTATGCCATCTTTTAGTAATTAATTAATTTAAGTCTCAAGATCACCTAATTTCTTTACTCTAAAGTACACTTAATTAATATTTTTATTCTAACTCCAAGTAAACCCGAACTAACATTTAACAACTTGATGGTACTCAATTATTTAGGATGTTACAATTCTACCCCTCTTAAAGAAAATTTCGCCCTCGAAATTTACCTGATTAAAAGAGGTGAGGATATTGCTGTCGAATAGCTTCCTCAGGCTCCCACGTAACTTCCTCCACTCCGTGATTATGCCATAAAACTTTGACCAACCAGAAAGTCTTCTTTCTTAGCACTTTAACATCCCGGTCTATAATCCCGGTTCTTCTTCAAAAGACAAGTTGAATTTAATTCCACTTCCTCTACTAAGATTATATGAGATGGATCCGATCTATAACGTCTCAAAGCATGGAAACATGGAAAACATTATGAATTTGACCCAATTCCGGAGGTAATTCAATCTGATAAGCCACTGGACCAACACGCTTCGTCACATGATATGGCCCGATGAACCTAGGGCTCAACTTGCCCTTCTTTCCGAATCTGAAAATTTTCTTCCAAGGTGAGACCTTCAAAAGACCTGGTCTCCCACAGCAAACTCGATATCCTTACGCTTCAGATCTGCATACGACTTCTGTCTATCCGAAGCTTCCTTTAGTCGTGCTCGAATAACTTTTACCTTTTCCTCTGTTTCAGATATCATTTCAGGACCCAACATCTATTGTTCGCCCAATTCAATCCAACAAGTAGGAGTACGGCACCTACGACCATACAGTGCCTCATAGGGTGCCATCTGAATGCTAGACTGATAGCTATTGTTATACGTAAATTCTGCCAATGGTAGAAAATCCTCCCAACTACCTCTGAAGTCGATCACACATCCCCTTAACATGTCTTCCAATATCTGAATTACTCTTTCCGACTGACCATCAGACTGAGGATGAAAAGCCGTACTGAAATTCAACTTTGTCCCCAAGGCTTCATGCAGAGCTTTCCAAAATCGTGATGTAAATCTAGGATCCTTGTCTGATATAATAGACACTGGTACCCCATGCAACCTCACGATTTTAGATACATATAGCTTAGCCAATTTCGTAATGAATAATCCATTTAACCGGAAGAAAATGAGCGTCTTCGTCAAATGATCAACTACTACCCATACGGAATTTTTCTTAGTAGGTGTTAAAGGTAACCCACTAACAAAATCCATTGTTATTCGCTCCCATTTCCAAAGAGGAATCTTTACCGGTTGTAATAAACCTGACGAAAATTGATGCTCCGCTTTCACTTGTTGACAAGTCAAACATTTTCCTACAAACTCGTAAATCTCACGCTTCAACCACGCCACCAATACTATTCACGGAGATCTCGATACATCTTATTTCCTCCGGGGTGCATAGCATAAGGGCTACTATGCGCCTCCCGTAGAATCATTTGTCTCAATTCTGAGTCTTTAGGACGAAAACACAGCACTCCATTTGTGTTTATACCAAAATCCTCTATTTCACCCCTTTCAACCTGCTGGAATAAAAGTCCCAACTTTTTATCTGATGTCTGCTTTTCCTTGATTTGTTCCAACCATAGAGGCTTCACCTAAAGTTCTGCTAACAAACTACCATCCTCATACAAACTTAAATGAGCAAACATTGCTCTTAAATCAGATATCGCCTTACGACTTAACGCGTCAGCTACCACGTTAGCCTTTCCAAGATGATATTCGATTGAGAAATCATAGTCCTTTAATAATTCCACCCATCTTCTTTGTCTCAAATTCAAATCCTTTTGGGTAAGGAGGTACTTAAGAATCTTGTGATCCGTGTAAATGATAGACTTCTCACCGTAGAGATAGTGCCTCCAAATCTTTAAAGCAAAGACCACTGCAGCTAACTCCAAATCATGAGTAGGGTAGTTTACTTCGTGCGGTCTCAATTGACGAGAAGCATAGGCCACCACCTTTCCATTTTGCATCAGCACACAACCCAAACCCGTGTGAGACGCATCACAATAAACAGTAAATTCCTTTCTAGCCTCCGGTTGAATTAAAACTGGTGCTTCCATCAGAATCTTCTTCAATTTCTCGAAACTTTCTTGTTGTTTTTCAGTCCAAATATACGAAACTCCCTTCGCAGCAGTTTAGTTAGGCAAAGAATCAACGAAAACCCTCAACAAAGCGCCTATAGTAACCACCAATCCTAAGAAACTCTGAATTTCAGCTACCGACTTTGGTGGTTTCCAATCCAGTACAGCCTCAATCTTCCGAGGATCCACCCTTATTCCTTCAGCTGATACCACATGACCCAAGAAAGTCACTTCCTTTAGCCAAAATTCACATTTACTGAATTTGGCATAAAGTTGCTTATCACGAAGTAGCTGCAATACTATACGCAAATGCGTGTCATGCTCCTCATCATTTCTTGAATAAACCAAAATGTCATCTATGAACACCACCACAAACCGGTCTAAATATGGTTGAAAGACTCGGTTCATCATGTCCATAAATGCGGCTGGTGCATTAGTTAATCCAAACGGCATCACTACAAACTCATAATGTCCATAACGAGTTCTGAATGCCGTCTTATAAATATCTGCTTCTTTCACCTTAAGCTGGTGATAACCCGATCTCAAATCAATTTTGGAGAAAATTGAAGCTCCCTTCAATTGATCAAACAGGTCATCAATTCTCGGCAAAGGATACCTATTCTTGATCGTCAATTTATTCAATTGTCTGTAATCAATGCACATACGCATCGATCCATCCTTCTTCTTGACGAACAAAACCGGTGCTCCCCACGGAGACACACTCGGTCGTATAAATCCCTGATCCAGCAATTCTTGAATTTGAGCTTTAAGCTCCGTCAACTCCTTCGGTGCCATTCTATAAGGAGCAATAGACACTGGAGCCGTTCCGGGCAAAAGCTCAATACCAAATTCTACTTCCCGATCTGGAGGTATACTAGGAAGTTCATCAAAAAATACTTCTAGAAATTCCTTTACCGTTCTCACATCATTCACGGATAACTCTTTGGCATCCAAAGCACAAATGAAAGCTAGGAATGCTCCATACCCTTTCCGTACCAACTTTTCTGCCTTCAACACCGATACCACGTTTGCCAAGTAATTCCTTCGTTCACCTATCATTATTACTTCCTTATCATCCGAAGTTCTTAATGACATTCGCTTTTCAGCACAATCCAAATGCGCCCGATGTTTAACCAACCAATCCATGCCCAGAATGAGATCGAACTCGCCAAAAGGCAATTCCATCAAATTTGCCAAAAATACCTCCTCTTGAATTTCTAAGGGCACGTCTCTAAACAATTTATTTACAATTACCGACTGTCCTAAAGGACTAATTACTGTCATCTCACTATCGATAATTTTAGATTCTAGATTCAGGTTTCCAGATATGGCGCTAGCAACATACGAGTGAGTAGAACCAATATCTATTAAAGCGAGAATGTGTACATCAAGATGAAGAACGTACCAGTTATTACATCAGGTGCATTGCCATCCTCGCGGCGTCTAACTGTATAGACCAGTCCTGGCTGTCTTGCATTCGTGTTACCTCTAGGACCATTGCCTCGACCCGGTGCACCTTGACCACGTCCAGCCCCATTACCACCACGACCTGGTCCACGACCTCTCGGTGGTTGCTGAGTACCTCTGGCCGGTTGTGCATCAGTATTATGAACTTCTTGAGTTGTATCCATACGTCGAGGGCAATTTCTATACTGGTGATCCATTGAACAGCATTTGTAACAAGCGCCCGTTTTCCTCCAGCACTCTCGAGAATACCTTTTCCCACATTCAGCACAATCTCGACCTCAATTATTAGTTACAGGTGCTCTACCTTGAGCTGGTTCATCATTTCGAGGCCTCTTCTGAAACCTTTTTGAAGAACCCGACTGCTGTATATCTCTCTTGTTTCTAAATCTTTCCCAATTCGACGCTCGAGTTCTTAGCCTCTTGGCTATCTTGGCCTTCTCCACAAGCGTGGCAAAGTTCTAACTTGTTGTGGGGCAATCGAACCCTCAACTCATCATTCAAACCTATCCTCAAATCGCACACAACGTTCATGATCCGTTGACACTATTGTCCGAGCATAGCGACTCAAGCGTAAAACTCACCTCATACGCGCCACCGTCTTACTCCCTTGGACAAGATTCGAAATTCCTTCCTTCAAGCGTCCACATAACTTGTTCCAACATATTTCCCTTGAAGGCGACTTTAAAGAATTCTCAAGTAATCAAGTCGACCTCGGTGCCTTCTCGAACGATAAGCCACTATTGATACGCCTCGTCTCTTAGCAAGGACACAGCTCCTTTCGGTTTCGCCGACGATTGCATTCCATATCATCCATAATCCGCTCCACAGCTTCGAGCCAATATTCAGCCACATTCGGAGCTATACCGGAAACTCCTCTAGAAACTTTTGCATTATTTGACTTGAGTCGCTCCAAAATTGACCCACGAGTTGTTGGCCCAATTCTAGTTCCAGCGACCCTTTCCAGGACTCGCAGCATTGCTTGTGTCAAAGCATTATCTTCTTCCATATGATCATGTGATCCGTCTCACTCTCAAATGACGCAGGTGCATCCATTTTCGGCATATGATTTGGTGCTTTAGTTGCACCTCTAACACCCCGTCCTCTACCACGGCCACGTCTACCGCGTCCGCGACCACGTCCTCTAGTGCTCATGATGACTAATTCAATTTAATCTAATTACAAGTTTTATGAATCAGAAAATTGTTTCAGTGTTTATTAACGATGTTTTATGAGATTTGAGAGATAAAGTTGTTTTTCGCAAACACATCCTATAGTCTCAATCTCTACGATTTTCAACATCCAAAACTAGAAGTTCTAGAGTGTTCCAATGATCATATCATCATCATAATAATTATTCAGTAAAGAATACTTACTTGACTTGGTGCCGGATGCTTGTGGTGCCATACTAATCTTTAAAACATAATTGAAATAATTTTAGAAGTTATTTGTTGAACACAACCACAGCCGAGTTTTTGAAACTGGCTCTGATACCATTAAATGTAACACCCCAAACTCGGCCTATGCGTTAAGACGAGATTTGGTTTGTTACATAGATCGAACTATCTCAATAATTTAGGTGAAACGGTATATCAAAACTCTTTTTGAAAATAGAGTTTAATAAAAACCAAGAGAATTAATTTTAAGTTTAATGTGTTTGAGAAACATAAGTTGAAAATCTCATCATTTAATATTTAATTATCAAAACCTTAAAGAAATTTTTATAAGAGTTCAAAATATTTAAAATTTAAAAAATGATAAAGGAATTTCATATGTTTGAAAAACCCAAAGTATTTTAAGAAAACATTATAAGATAAATATAAGCCCATATTAAATATCTAAAACATAATTTAAATCCATCCACACATGTAAAACCATAAAATTTTAATAGAGGCCTTATTACATCATGCCCAAAATAGCAAATTAAAGAAAGTACTTATTAATAGTTCAAAGTTTTTTTAAACTCATGTTTGCAGTATGGCCTCCACGAAGTCATCCTCGGCCCAAGTCCACGTCAATTTCCATTACCTGAGATGAAAAATTTGAAGGAGTGAGTTACTCAGAACTCAGTGTATAACTTACTTACTTTATCCATTGGGCCAGATCATCAAGTCATTATTTTGGGCTTGAGCCCATCAACAGGTTTAACAATATAAATAATGAGATGCATGCAAATAATAAAATTTCCCACCCAAACCTAATTTCCATTTGCTACACACCACCCGTACCAACCGTCACACCTGTGGGGATCAAGTCAACCCACCCCGCCAAACACACCAATCGTAGGCATAAAGCCATTTTATATTTGTGGCAGAGCCATTGAACTAGATTGTGACAAAGTCACCGAACTAGAGGCATTGAGCCATTAAAATATTTGTGGCAGAGCCACCGAACTAGAGGCAATCAGCCGTTTAATTATTTTGTGGCAAAGCCATCAAACTAGATTTTGGCAACAGCCTTTCTTCTCTTCATCGTTAATCCCAACCCATGCAACATGTATGCAAAATAGTCTATGTACATATGATGATTTTATCAAAAAGGCCCAATTTACATATGAGTCAATATTTCAAGTTTTTATTAAGGCCCAAAAATTACAAAATAACATTTAGCCCATTTAGCAATTTAGCATCTTAGGCCCAATTAACTAACTAGCAAAGAGTTCGCCCATTTAACAATTTGTCGTGGTTTTCGCCCATTTAACGATCTAAGATTTTAGATTTTCGCCCATTTATCGATCTAGTAGAGATTTCGGCCCATTTATCGATCTAGTAGAGATTTCGGCCCATTTACTATTTATCAGGGATTTCGGCCCATTTTACTATCTATCAAAGATTTCGGCCCATTTTACTAACTAGCATACTTATCGGCCCATTTTACTAACTAGCATACTTATCGGCCCATTTTACGATCTAACACATTTTTGGCCCATTTACACATGAGACATTTAATATACATTTTACCATCTACTCATCGAGGGCGTTTTCGTAATTTTCACATTTTTAACCATTTTCATCAAAATTTCCCCAAAATACCAATTATTTCGTATTGTACCGATTTTGTCGTTTTTACGATTTTGCTCAATACTACGATATGACATCTAACCCGAGATAAGTGTGAAGTTACACACCTTGATATCGTGAGTACTAAACCTTCCTGCTCGTCAACACCTAAACGTAATACGAACCATTAGAACACTATCATTTATCAAAAATACACTATTGGTATACGATCTAAATCCTTACCCCTTTGATTTTGAACCACTTCTATTTTTGGTTTCTCCTCGTTTGTTGATTCGTTGCCCGATGAGAATCCACGAACGTATAAAGGCTCGAGAGTACGAACGACTTCAAATAATTGATTCTCCTCGGTTGAAGGTCCAGAACCTAGTGGAAAATCCGGATTCGAAATAGCCCTTCATTTATAATTAGGGGGATTTACGGAACCGCCCCTCTTTCGAAAGCTATGGACTGCCCTTTTTTGCCCTATCTTGAATGTCTCTAAAGACATAAGATTATTAGTCCGACTTATTAGTATCGAAATATGACTAACGTTTATAAGATTTTAGATTTGGCTTACCACGATTTGTCTTCATTCCACGAGAATCGATCGAGCGATTGTGTCCCTAAAACGAAATCGATTAATAACTAACTATACTAAATGAATAAGAATCCTTAAAAGAAAATCTCCTTACCTTGATTCTTGAAATCGATTCCAAAGTTCCAAAAATACTCACGATCACCTTGAATTTCTACCCTCCAAAATCTCACTAATGTCCACAATTGGAAAGATAATTGAGTAGGAAGAATTCGGTTATGATTAAAGAAAACGAAAGAAATTTTGGCACAAGAATAAATTAACATTCGGCCATAGAAAAAAAAATTGAAGAAAATTGTAATGAAGAAGAAAATGAAGAATAGGGAAATAGAATGGTATGGTTCGATTTCAAGAGAGAAAGAGAGAAAGAAAGAAGAAGAAAAGAGAACTTAATTTAAAAGAAAGGTGCATTCAATTTTGTGAAGGAAAAAGAAAAAGGATTAGCCTTCTTTGTGTGATGATGGTTTCGGCATTAGGAGGAATAGTTGGCAAAGAAGTGATCAAATGATCAAAAAGAAAGAATGGTAAAAGAAATGGCTATAGTTTCCTCAAGGTATTTGGTAAAATTCGGCTAGAGAGAAAAATAGATGAAAAGAAAAATACACTAAGCCTAAGCCAAAAATGACCAAAATGAAAAGGGTTTTCCTAACATCCAAGCTTACCATCCTCTCAACCAAAATCGGCCACCCCCCTTAGCCTCAATGCCGTCCAAATACAATGGTCAAATGGCCATTAGGAAGTTTCAAAACATCTTCCTACACTTAAGCCTTTTTCCTCCTTTTCCTTAAGTTGATGAAACATAATCCCCAATTCAAGCCCTTATCTTTAGCTTTCCAAAACCTTAATCTTCTTACCAAAATAAAAACAATACAACTCATCCTAACCTTATCTCCTTGCCGACACATGCATAGACTAAAGCAAAAAAAAAATTCCTAATTGCATGCTAGGTGATTCGAACTCCTTCCCTCATGTCCAACTCATGGCGCCATCACCACTATGTCCTTAACTCATCTTATGCCATCTTTTAGTAATTAATTAATTTAAGTCTCAAGATCACCTAATTTCTTTACTCTAAAGTACACTTAATTAATATTTTTATTCTAACTCCAAGTAAACCCGAACTAACATTTAACAACTTGATGGTACTCAATTATTTAGGATGTTACAATTCTACCCCTCTTAAAGAAAATTTCGTCCTCGAAATTTACCTGATTAAAAGAGGTGAGGATATTGCTGCCGAATAGCTTCCTCAGGCTCCCACGTAGCTACCTCCACTCTGTGATTATGCCATAAAACTTTGACCAACAGTACAGTCTTCTTTCTTAGCACTTTAACATCCCGGTCTAAAATTTCCACTTCTTCTACCGGTACTATATGAGATGGATCCGATCTATAACGTCTCAGCATGGAAACATGGAAAACATTATGAATTTGACCCAATTTCGGAGGTAATTCAATCTGATAAGCCACTGGACCAACACGCTTCGTCACACGATATGGCCCGATGAACCTAGGGCTCAACTTGCCCTTCTTTCCGAATCTGAAAATTTTCTTCCAAGGTGAGACCTTCAGAAAGACCTGGTCTCCCACAGCAAACTCGATATCCTTTCGCTTTAGGTCTGCATATGATTTCTATCTATCTAAGGCTTCCTTTAACCGTGCTCGAATAACTTTTACCTTTTCCTCTGTTTCAGATGTCATCTCAGGACCCAACATCTGCTGTTCGCCCAATTCAGTCCAACAAGTAGAAGTACGGCACCTACGACCATACAATGCCTCATAGGGTGCCATCTAAATGCTAGACTGATAGCTATTGTTATACGCAAATTCTGCCAATGGTAGAAAATCCTCCCAACTACCTCTGAAGTCGATCACACATCCCCTTAACATGTCTTCCAATATCTGAATTACTCTTTCCGACTGACCATCAGACTGAGGATGAAAAGCCGTACTGAAATTCAACTTTGTCCCTAAGGCTTCATGCAGAGCTTTCCAAAATCGTGATGTAAATCTAGGATCCCTGTCTGATATAATAGACACTGGTACCCCATGCAACCTCACGATTTCAGATACATACAGCTTAGCCAATTTCGTAATGAATAATCCGATTTAATCGGAAGAAAATGAGCAGTCTTCGTCAAACGATCAACTACTACCCATACAGAATTTTTTCTTAGTAGGTGTTAAAGGTAACCCACTAACAAAATCTATTGTTATTCACTCCCATTTCCAAAGAGGAATCTTTACCGGTTGTAACAAGCCTGACGGTAATTGATGCTCCGCCTTCACTTGCTGACAAGTCAAACATTTTCCTACAAACTCAGAAATCTCACGCTTCAACCCTGGCCACCAATACTATTCACGGAGATCTCGATACATCTTATTTCCTCCGGGGTGCAAAGCATAAGGGCTACTATGTGCCTCCCATAGAATCATTTGTCTCAATTCTGAGTCTTTAGGCATACAAACCCTTCCACAAAAGCACAGCACTCCATTCATGTTTATACCAAAATCCTCTATTTCACCCCTTTCAACCTGCTGAAATAAAAGTCCCAACTTTTTATCTGATGTCTGCTTTTCCTTGATTTGTTCCAACCACAGAGGCTTCACCTGAAGTTCTGCTAACAAACTACCATCCTCATACAAACTTAAATTAGCAAACATTGCTCTTAAATCAGATACCGCCTTACGACTTAACGCGTCAGCTACCACGTTAGCCTTTTTAGGATGATATTCGATTGAGAGATCATAGTCCTTTAATAATTCCACCCATCTTCTTTGTCTCAAATTCAACTCCTTTTAGGTAAGGAGGTACTTAAGACTCTTGTGATCGGTGTAAATGATAGACTTCTCACCGTAGAGATAGTGCCTCCAAATCTTTAAAGCAAAGACCAATGTAGCTAACTCCAAATCATGAGTAGGGTAGTTTACTTCGTGCGGTCTCAATTGACGAGAAGCATAGGCCACCACCTTTCCATTTTGCATCAGCACACAACCCAAACTCGTGTGAGACGCATCATAATAAACAGTAAATTCCTTTCCAGCCTCCGGCTAAATTAAAACTGGTGCTTCTGTCAGAATCTTCTTCAATTTATTGAAACTTTCTTGTTATTTTTCAGTCCAAATATACGAAACTCCTTCCGCAACAGCTTTAGTTAGGGTGCAAAGAATCAACGAAAACCCTCAACAAAGCGTCTATAGTAACCACCAATCCTAAGAAACTCAATTTCACCACCGACTTTGGTGGTTTCCAATCCAATCTGACCTCAATCTTCGAGGATCCACCCTTATTCCTTCAATTGATACCACATGACCCAACAAAGTCACTTCCTTTAGCCAAAATTCGCATTTCTTGAATTTGGCATAAAGTTGCTTATCACGTAAGTAGTCAGAATACTATACGCAAATGCGTGTCATGCTCCTCATCATTTCTTGAATAAACCAAAATGTCATCTATGAACACCACCACAAACCGGTCTAAATATGGTTGAAAGACTCGGTTCATCATGTCCATAAATGCGGTGGTGCATTGGTTAATCCAAACGGCATCACTACAAACTCATAATGTCCATAACGAGTTCGAATGCCGCCTTATAAATATCCGCTTTTTTCACCTTAAGTCGGTGATAACTCGATCTCAAATCAATTTTGAGAAAATTGAAGCTCCTTTCAATTGATAAAACAGTCATCAATTCTCAAGAAGGATACCTATTCTTGATCGTCAATTTATTCAATTGTGCGTAATCAATACACATACGCATCGATCCATCCTTCTTCTTGACGAACAAAACCGGTGCTCCCCATGGAGACACACTCGGTCGATAAATCCCGATCCAAGAATTCTTGAATTTGAGCTTTAAGCTCGTCAACTCCTTGATTGCCATTCTATAAGGAGCAATGGACACTGGAGCCGTTCCGGGCAAAAGCTCAATACCAAATTCTACTTCCCGATCTGGAGGTATACCAGGAAGTTCATCGGGAAATACTTCTAGAAATTCCTTTACCGTTCTCACATCATTCACGGATAACTCTTTGGCATCCAAAGCACAAATGAAAGCTAGGAATGCTCCATACCCTTTTCGTACCAACTTTTTTGCCTTCAACGCCGATACCACGTTTGCCAAGAAATTCCTTCGTTCACGTGTCATTATTACTTCCTTATCATCCGAAGTTCTTAATGATATTCGCTTTTCAGTACAATCCAAATGCGCCCAATATTTAACCAACCAATCCATGCCCAGAATGAGATCGAACTCGCCGAAAGGCAATTCCATCAAATTCGCCAAAAATACCTCCTCTTGAATTTCTAAAGGCACATCTCTAAACAGTTTATTTACAATTACCGACTGTCCTAAAGAACTAATTACTGTCATCTCACTATCGATAATTTTAGATTCTAGATTCAGGTTTCCAAATATGGCGCTAGCAACATACGAGTGGGTAGAACCAATATCTATTAAAGTAGAATAGTACATCAAGATGAAGAACATACCGATTATTACATCGTGCATTGCCATCCTCATGGCGTCTAATCGCATAGACCGATCCTAGCCATCTTGCATCCGTGTTACCTCTAGGACCATTGCCTCGACCGGTACACCTTGACCACGCCCACCCCATTACCACCACGACACGGTCCACGACCTCTCAAGAGTCAGCCGAGTACCTCGGTCATTGTGCATCAAGATTACGAACTTTTGAGTCGATCCGTATGTCGAGGGCAATTTCTATACTGGTGATCCATTGAATCGCATTTGTAACAAGCGCCTGTTTTCCTCCAACACTCTCCAGAATGCCTTTTCCCACATTCAGCACAATCTCGACTTTGATTATTAGCTACAGGTGCTCTACCTTGAGCTGGTTCATCATTCCGAGGCCTCTTCAAAACCTTTTGAAGAACCCGACTGCTTTATATCTCTCTTGTTTCTAAATCTTTCTTGATTCTGACGTTCTGAGTTCTTAGCCTCTTCGACTATCTTGGCCTTCTCCACAAGCGTGGCAAAAGTTCTAACTTGTTGTGGGGCAATCGTAACCTCAACTCATCATTCACCCATCCTCGAATCGCACACAACGTTCATGATCCGTTGACACTATTGTCCAAGCATAGCGACTCAAGCGTAAAACTTCACCTCATACGCGCCCTTATCTTACTCCCTTGGACAAGATTCGAAATTCCTTCCTTCGGTGTCCACATAACTTGTTCCAACATATTTCCCTTGGAAGGCAGCTTTAAAGAATTCCCAAGTAATCAGTGCAGCCTCGGTGCCTTCTCGAATAGTAAGCCACCATTGATACGCCTTGTCTCTTAGCAAGGACACAGCTCCTTTCAGTTTTTGCTCGATAATGCATTCCATATCATCCATAATCCGCTCCACAGCTTCGAGCCAATATTAAGCCACATTCGGAGCTACACCGAAAACTCCTCTAAAAACTTCTGCATTATTTGACTTGAGTCGTTCCGAAATTGACCCACGAGTTGTTGGCCCAATTCTAGTTTCAGCGACCCTTTCCAGGACTCGCAGCATTGCTTGTGTCAAAGCATTATCTTCTTCCATATGATCATGTGATCCCGTCTCACTCTCAAATGACGCAGGTGCATTCATTTTCGGCATATGATTTGGTGCTTCATTTGCACCTCTAACACCCCGTCCTCTACCACGGCCACGTCTATCGCGTCCACGACCACGTCCTCTAGTGCTCATGATGACTAATTCGATTTAATCTAATTACAAGTTTTATGAATCAGAAAATTATTTTAGTGTTTATTAACGATGTTTTATGAGATTTGAGAGATAAAGTTGTTTTTCGCAAATACATCCTATAGTCTCAATCTCTACGATTTTCAACATCCAAAACTAGAAGTTCTAGAGTGTTCCTATGATCATATCATCATCATAATAATTATTCAGTAACTAATACTTACTTGACTTGGTGCCGGATGCTTGTGGTGCCATACTAATCTTTAAAACATAATTGAAATAATTTCAGAAGTTATTTGTTGAACCCAACCACAGCCGAGTTTTTGAAACTGGCTCTGATACCATTAAATATAACACCCCAAACCCGGCCTTTGCGTTAAGATGAGATTTGGTTTGTTGCATAGATCGAACTATCTTAATAATTTAGATGATTCAGTACTTCAAAACCCTTTGAAATTTGAGTTTAAAAAAACCAAGAGAAATAATTCTAAGTTTGATGTATTTGAGAAACATAAGTTGAAAATCTCATCATTTGATTTTTAATTATCAAAACTCTAAAGAAATTTTTATGAGAGTTCAAAGTATTTGGAAATAAGAATAGTTAAAGAATCTCGTATGTTTGAAAACCCAAAATATTTTAATAAAATATTATATGATAAACATAAGCCCATTTAAAATATCCAAAACATAATTGAAATCCATCCACACATAAAAACCATAAAATAATAATAATAGAGGCCTTATTACATCAAACCCAAAATAGCAATTTAAAGAAAGTACTTATTAAAAGTTCAAAGTTTATTTAACCCATGTTTGCAGTATGGCCTCCACAAAGTCATCCTCGGCCCAAGTCCACGTCAACTTCCATTACCTGAGATGAAAAAATTTGAGGGAGTGAGTTACTCAGAACTCGGTGTATAACTCACTTACTTTACCCACTGGGCCAGATCATCAAATCATTATTTTGGGTTTAAACCCGTCAACAGGTTTAACAATATAAATAATGAGATGCATGCAAATAATGAAATTTCCCACCCAAACCTAATTTCCATCCGCTACACATCACCCGTACCAACCATCACACCTGTGGGGATCAAGTCAACCCACCCCGCCAACACACCAATCGTAGGCATTTAGCCATTTTATATTTGTGGCAGAGCCACCGAACTAGATTGTGACAAAGTCACCGAACTAGAGGCATGGAGCCATTAAAATATTTGTGGCAGAGCCACCGAACTAGAGGCAATCAGCCGTTTAATTATTTTGTGGAAGAGCCACCGAACTAGAGGCAATCAGCCGTTTAATTATTTTGTGGCAGAGCCACCGAACTAGATTTTGGCAACATGCCTTTCTTCTCTTCATCGTTAATCCCAACCCATGCAACATGTATGCAAAATAGTCTATGTACATATGATGATTTTATCAAAAAGGCCCAATTTACATATGAGTCAATATTTCAAGTTTTTATTAAGGCCCAAAAATTACAAAATAACATTTAGCCCATTTAGCAATTTAGCATCTTAGGCCCAATTAACAAACTAGCAAAGAGTTCGGCCCATTTAACAATTTGTCAGGGTTTTCGGCCCATTTAACGATCTAGCAGAGATTTTGGCCCATTTATCGATCTAGAGATTTCGGCCCATTTATCGATCTAGCAGAGATTTCGGCCCATTTATCGATCTAGCAGAGATTTCAGCCCATTTACTATTTATCAGGGATTTCGGCCCATTTTACTATCTATCAAAGATTTTGGCCCATTTTACTAACTAGCATACTTATCGGCCCATTTTACTAACTAGCATACTTATCGGCCCATTTTACGATCTAACACATCTTTGGCCCATTTACACATGAGACATTTAATATACATTTTACCATCTACTCATCGAGGGCATTTTCATAATTTTCACATTTGTAACCATTTTCATGAAATTTCGCCAAAATACCAATTATTTCGTATTGTACCGGATTTGTCATTTTTTTACGATTTTGCTCGATACTACAGTACGACATCTAACCCGAGATAAGTGTGAAGTTACACACCTTGATATCGTGAGTACTAAACCTTCCCGCTCGCCAACACCTAAACGTAATACGAACCATTAGAACACTATCATTTATCAAAAATACACTATTGGTATACGATCTAAATCCTTACCCCTTTGATTTTGAACCACTTCTATTTTTGGTTTCTCCTCGTTTGTTGATTCGTTACCCGATAAGAATCCACGAACATATAAAGGCTCGGGAGTATGAACGACTTCAAATAATTGATTCTCCTCGGTTGAAGGTCCGCAACCCAGTGGAAAATCATGGATTCCCGAAATAGCCCTTCATTTATAATTAGGGGGATTTGCAAAACCGCCCCTCTTTCGAAAGCTATGGACTGCCCTTTTTTGCCCTACCTTGAATGTCTCTAAAGACATAAGATTATTAGTCCGACTTATTAGTATCGAAATATGACTAACGTTTATAAGATTTTAGATTTGGCTTACCACGATTTGTCTTCATTCCACGAGACTCGATCGAGCGATTGTGTTCCTAAAACGAAATCGATTAATAACTAACTATACTAAATGAATAAGAATCCTTAAAAGAAAATCTCCTTACCTTGATTCTTGAAATCGATTCCAAAGTTCCAAAAATACTCACTATCACCTTGAATTTCTACCCTCCAAAATCTCACTAATGTCCACAATTGGAAAGATAATTGAGTAGGAAGAATTCGGTTATGATTAAAGAAAACGAAAGAAATTTTGGCACAAGAATAAATTAACATTCGGCCATAGATAAAAAAAATTAAAGAAAATTGTAATGAAGAAGAAAATGAAGAATAGGGAAATAGAATGGTATGGTTCGGTTTCAAGAGAGAAAGAGAGAAAGAAAGAAGAAGAAAAGAGAACTTAATTTAAAAGAAAGGTGCATTCGGTTTTGTGAAGGAAAAAGAAAAAGGATTAGCCTTCTTTGTGTGATGATGGTTTCGGCATTAGGAGGAATAGTTGGCAAAGAAGTGATCAAATGATCAAAAAGAAAGAATGGTAAAAGAAATGGCTATAGTTTCCTCAAGGTATTTGGTAAAATTCGGCTAGAGAGAAAAATAGATGAAAAGAAAAATACACTAAGCCTAAGCCAAAAATGACCAAAATGAAAAGGGTTTTCCTAACATCCAAGTTTACCATCCTCTCAACCAAAACCGGCCACCCCCCTTAGCCTCAATGCCATCCAAATACAATGGTCAAATGGCCATTAGGAAGTTTCCAAAACATCTTCCTACACTTAAGCCTTTTTCCCCTCCTTTTTCCTTAAGTTGATGAAACATAATCCCTCAATTCAAGCCCTTATCTTTAGCTTTCCAAAACCTTAATCTTCTTACCAAAATAAAAACAATACAACTCATCCTAACCTTATCTCCTTGCCGACACATGCATAGACTAAAGCAAAAAATAAAAATTCCTAATTGCATGCTAGGTGATTCAAACTCTTTCCCTCATGTCCAACTTATGGCGCCATCACCACTATGCCATTAACTCATCTTATGCCATCTTTTAGTACTTAATTAATTTAAGTCTCAAGATCACTTAATTTCTTTACTCTAATTTACACTTAACTAATATTTTTATTCTAACTCCAAGTAAACCCGAACTAACATTTAACAACATAATGATACTCGAATATTTAGGATGTTACATGATTCTTTCTTTTTCTTTTTTTCCTTCTTATTTTAGTTGTAGTTTTACTTAGTTTCTGCCTGCAATTTGCATGAGTTCAAAATTATAAGTTGCTCTTAATGAGCTTGTTTATAATTACGTTGTTTTATGTATGATCTCAATTTCTATGTATTCTACAAATTTCTTATTTTAGTTGTAGTTTTACTTAGTTTCTGCCCGCAATTTGCATGAGTTCAAAATTTCAAGTTGCTCTTAACAGTTGTTTATAATTAGGTTGTTTTATGTATGATCTCAATTTCTATGTATTCTACAAATTTCTATGTATTTTGATCATTATTTAATATTTTTTTAAAAGAAGTCGAAATTGCAGAATTTCAATAAAGTATGAAACTTTTTTTATCTGTTGCTTTGATCTGCATGATTACTTTTGGCCAACAATTCTTGCATGAGATAGTTTTCCTTCTCTTTTTTTTGTACTGTTAATTGAGCTGATCTGCAATTGGTAGATATCCTCTTGGTTGGTTGATTCTTTATTTTTCTTTTTTTCCTTCTTATT
The DNA here is from genome assembly GCA_025506655.1 of Gossypium rotundifolium. Taxonomy (NCBI): domain Eukaryota; kingdom Viridiplantae; phylum Streptophyta; class Magnoliopsida; order Malvales; family Malvaceae; genus Gossypium; species Gossypium rotundifolium. Next base: position 63,439,997 of record CP106734.1, on the reverse strand, counting down.
TTAGTTGTAGTTTTACTTAGCTTCTGCCTGCAATTTGCATGAGTTCAAAATTTCAAGTTGCTCTTAATAGTTGTTTATAATTAGGTTGTTTTATGTATTATCTCAATTTCTATGTATTCTACAAATTTCTATGTATTTTGATCATTATTTAATATTTTTTTAAAAGAAGTCGAAATTGCAGAATTTCAATAAAGTATGAAACTTTTTTTATCTGTTGCTTTGATCTGCATGATTACTTTTGGCCAACAATTCTTGCATGAGATAGTTTTCCTTCTTTTTTTTATTGTTAATTGAGCTGATCTGCAATTGGTAGATATCCTCTTGGTTGGTTGATTCTTTCTTTTTCTTTTTTTCCTTCTTATTTTAGTTGTAGTTTTACTTAGTTTCACCGCAATTTGCATGAGTTCAAAATTTCAAGTTGCTCTTAATAAATGGTTTATAATTAGGTTGTTTTATGTATGATCTCAATTTCTATGCATTCTACAAATTTCTATGTATTTTGATCATTATTTAATATTTTTAAAAGAAGTCAAAATTGCGTAATTTTAATAAAGTATGAAACTTTTTTATCTATTGCTTTGATCTGCATGATTACTTTTGGCCAACAATTCTTGCATGAGATAGTTTTCCTTCTTTTTTTTTATTGTTAGTTGAGTGATCCGCAATTGGTAGATATCCTCTTGGTTGGTTGATTCTTTCTTTTCTTTTTTCCTTCTTATTTTAGTTGTAGTTTTACTTAGTTTCACCGCAATTTGCATGAGTTCAAAATTTCAAGTTGTCATTAGCAGTTGTTTATAATTAGGTTGTTTTATGTATGATCTCAATTTCTATGTATTCTACAAATTTCTATGTATTTTGATCATTATTTAATATTTTTTTAAAAGAAGTCGAAATTGCAGAATTTCAATAAAGTATGAAACTTATTTTATCTGTTGCTTTGATCTGCATGATTACTTTTGGCCAACAATTCTTGCATGAGATAGTTTTCCTTCTCTTTTTTTTACTGTTAATTGAGCTGATCTGCAATTGGTAGATATCCTCTTGGTTGGTTGATTCTTTATTTTCTTTTTTCCTTCTTATTTTAGTTGTAGTTTTACTTAGTTTCACTGCAATTTGCATGAGTTCAAAATTTCAAGTTGCTCTTAATGTTGGTTTATAATTAGGTTGTTTTATGTATGATCTCAATTTCTATGTATTCTACAAATTTCTATGTATTTTGATCATTATTTAATATTTTTTAAAAGAAGTCGAAATTGCGTAATTTCAATAAAGTATGAAACTTTTTTATTTGTTGCTTTGATCTGCATGATTACTTTTGGCCAACAATTCTTGCATGAGATAGTTTTCCTTCTTTTTTTTTATGTTAATTGAGTGATCGCAATTGGTAGATATCCTCTTGGTTGGTTGATTCTTTCTTTTCTTTTTTTCCTTCTTATTTTAGTTGTAGTTTTACTTAGTTTCACCGCAATTTGCATGAGTTCAAAATTTCAAGTTGCTCTTAACAATGTTGGTTTATAATTAGGTTGTTTTATGTATGATCTCAATTTCTATGTATTCTACAAATTTCTATGTATTTTGATCATTATTTAATATTTTTAAAAGAAGTCGAAATTGAGAATTTCAATAAAGTATGAAACTTTTTTATCTATTGCTTTGATCTGCATGATTACTTTAGGCCAACAATTCTTGCATGAGATAGTTTTCCTTCTCTTTTTTTTTTATTGTTAATTGAGCTGATCTGCAATTGGTGGATATCCTCTTGGTTGGTTGATTCTTTCTTTTTCTTTTTTTCCTTCTTATTTTAGTTGTAGTTTTACTTAGTTTCTGCCTGCAATTTGCATGAGTTCAAAATTTCAAGTTGCTGTTAACAGTTGTTTATAATTAGGTTGTTTTATGTATGATCTCAATTTCTATGTATTCTACAAATTTCTATGTATTTTGATCATTATTTAATATTTTTTTAAAAGAAGTCGAAATTGCAGAATTTCAATAAAGTATGAAACTTTTTTTATCTGTTGCTTTGATCTGCATGATTACTTTTGGCCAACAATTCTTGCATGAGATAGTTTTCCTTCTCTTTTTTTTTTTACTATTAATTGAGCTTATCTGTAATTGGTAGATATCCTCTTGGTTGGTTGATTCTTTATTTTTCTTTTTTTCCTTCTTATTTTAGTTGTAGTTTTACTTAGTTTCTGCCTGCAATTTGCATGAGTTCAAAATTTCAAGTTGCTCTTAACAGTGGTTTATAATTAGGTTGTTTTATGTATGATCTCAATTTCTATGTATTCTACAAATTTCTATATATTTTGATCATTATTTAATATTTTTTTAAAAGAAGTCAAAATTGCAGAATTTCAATAAAGTATGAAACTTTTTTTATCTATTGCTTTGATCTGTATGATTACTTTTGGCCAACAATTCTTGCATGAGATAGTTTTCCTTCTTTTTTTTATTGTTAATTGAGCTGATCTGCAATTGGTAGATATCCTCTTGGTTGGTTGATTCTTTCTTTTTCTTTTTTTCCTTCTTATTTTAGTTGTAGTTTTACTTAGTTTACCGCAATTTGCATGAGTTCAAAATTTCAAGTTGCTCTTAACAAATGGTTTATAATTAGGTTGTTTTATGTATGATCTCAATTTCTATGTATTCTACAAATTTCTATGTATTTTGATCATTATTTAATATTTTTTTAAAAGAAGTCGAAATTGTAGAATTTCTATAAAGTATGAAATTTTTTTTATTTGTTGCTTTGATCTGCATGATTACTTTTGGCCAACAATTCTTGCATGAGATAGTTTTCCTTCTTTTTTTATTGTTAATTGAGTGATCGCAATTGGTAGATATCCACTTGGTTGGTTGATTCTTTCTTTTCTTTTTTTCCTTCTTATTTTAGTTGTAGTTTTACTTAGTTTCTACCGCAATTTGCATGAGTTCAAAATTTCAAGTTGTCATAATGAGTTGTTTATAATTAGGTTGTTTTATGTATGATCTCAATTTCTATGTATTCTACAAATTTCTATGTATTTTGATCATTATTTAATATTTTTTTTAAAAGAAGTTGAAATTGCAGAATTTCAATAAAGTATGAAACGTTTTTTATCTGTTGCTTTGATCTGCATGATTACTTTTGGCCAACAATTCTTACATGAGATAGTTTTCCTTCTCTTTTTTTTTTATTGCTAATTGAGATGATCTGCAATTGGTAGATATCCTCTTGGTTGGTTGATTCTTTCTTTTTCTTTTTTTTCTTCTTATTTTAGTTGTAGTTTTACTTAGTTTCTGCCTGCAATTTGCATGAGTTCAAAATTTCAAGTTGCTCTTAACAGTGGTTTATAATTAGGTTGTTTTATGTATGATCTCAATTTCTATGTATTCTACAAATTTCTATATATTTTGATCATTATTTAATATTTTTTTAAAAGAAGTCAAAATTGCAGAATTTCAATAAAGTATGAAACTTTTTTTATCTATTGCTTTGATCTGTATGATTACTTTTGGCCAACAATTCTTGCATGAGATAGTTTTCCTTCTTTTTTTATTGTTAATTGAGCTGATCTGCAATTGGTAGATATCCTCTTGGTTGGTTGATTCTTTCTTTTTCTTTTTTTCCTTCTTATTTTAGTTGTAGTTTTACTTAGTTTCTGCCTGCAATTTGCATGAGTTCAAAATTTCAAGTTGCTCTTAACAGTGGTTTATAATTAGGTTGTTTTATGTATGATCTCAATTTCTATGTATTCTACAAATTTCTATGTATTTTGATCATTATTTAATATTTTTTTAAAAGAAGTCGAAATTGCAGAATTTCAATAAAGTATGAAACTTTTTTTATTTGTTGCTTTGATCTGCATGATTACTTTTGGCCAACAATTCTTGCATGAGATAGTTTTCCTTCTTTTTTTTATTGTTAATTGAGCTGATCTGCAATTCGTAGATATCCACTTGGTTGGTTGATTCTTTCTTTTCTTTTTTCCTTCTTATTTTAGTTGTAGTTTTACTTAGTTTCTCACCGCAATTTGCATGAGTTCAAAATTTCAAGTTGTCATAATGTTGTTTATAATTAGGTTGTTTTATGTATGATCTCAATTTCTATGTATTCTACAAATTTCTATGTATTTTGATCATTATTTAATATTTTTTAAAAGAAGTCGAAATTGCGTAATTTCAATAAAGTATGAAAAGTTTTTATCTGTTGCTTTGATCTGCATGATTACTTTTGGCCAACAATTCTTGCATGAGATAGTTTTCCTTCTCTTTTTTTTTATTGCTAATTGAGATGATCTCGCAATTGGTAGATATCCTCTTGGTTGGTTGATTCTTTCTTTTCTTTTTTCCTTCTTATTTTAGTTGTAGTTTTACTTAGCTTCACCGCAATTTGCATGAGTTCAAAATTTCAAGTTGCTCTTAATGTTGGTTTATAATTAGGTTGTTTTATGTATGATCTCAATTTCTATGTATTCTACAAATTTCTATGTATTTTGATCATTATTTAATATTTTTTAAAAGAAGTTTAAATTGCGTAATTTCAATAAAGTATGAAACTTTTTTTATCTGTTGCTTTGATCTGCATGATTACTTTTGGCCAACAATTCTTGCATGAGATAGTTTTCCTTCTTTTTTTTTTTTTTTTTATTGTTAATTGAGCTGATCTGCAATTGGTAGATATCCTCTTGGTTGGTTGATTTTTTCTTTTTCTTTTTTTCCTTCTTATTTTAGTTGTAGTTTTACTTAGTTTCTGCTTGCAATTTGCATGAGTTCAAAATTTCAAGTTGCTCTTAACAGTGGTTTATAATTAGGTTGTTTTATGTATGATCTCAATTTCTACGTATTCTACAAATTTCTATGTATTTTGATCATTATTTAATATTTTTTAAAAGAAGTCGAAATTGCGTAATTTCAATAAAGTATGAAACTTTTTTATTTGTTGCTTTGATCTGCGTGATTACTTTTGGCCAACAATTCTTGCATGAGATAGTTTTCCTTCTTTTTTATTGTTAATTGAGCTGATCTGCAATTGGTAGATATCCTCTTGGTTGGTTGATTCTTTTTTTTTTCCTTTTTTCCTTCTTATTTTAGTTGTAGTTTTACTTAGTTTTCACCGCAATTTGCATGAGTTCAAAATTTCAAGTTGATGTTAATGAGTTGTTTATAATTAGGTTGTTTTATGTATGATCTCAATTTCTATGTATTCTACAAATTTCTATGTATTTTGATCATTATTTAATATTTTTTAAAAGAAGTCGAAATTGCAGAATTTCAATAAAGTATGAAACTTTTTTTATTTGTTGCTTTGATCTGCATGATTACTTTTGGCCAACAATTCTTGCATGAGATAGTTTTCCTTCTTTTTTTTTTTTTATTGTTAATTGAGCTGATCTGCAATTGGTAGATATCCTCTTGGTTGGTTGATTCTTTATTTTTATTTTTTTCCTTCTTATTTTAGTTGTAGTTTTACTTAGTTTCTGCCTGCAATTTGCATGAGTTCAAAATTTCAAGTTGCTCTTTTGATCATTATTTAATATTTTTTAAAAGAAGTAATTTAAAATCTGTTTAAATTTTCAGCAACAATATGTAAATGATTTATAGAAATAAAATAGTTAAAAATCAAATTTATATAAAATTGACATAAAATAAAATATTATTTATTTAAGGGTAGTAATGTTATTTTCACACTTAGTACTTACTTATTCTTTATCAACATGTAATTTAACCAAATAATGTAATAATATTACTTGTTTATTCTATTCAACTAACTAAACTACATAATACCTATTATTTATCTATTCAATTCCTAATTAATCCTATTCAAATTTTGCTCTATTCCATTATAGTAAATCAAACGTAAAGTCATGGTCGTTTGAACTAGTTGGGCTATCAATTCGGAAAAAGTATTAGACTAATTGACTTGAAAATAAGTATGTACCGATTAAACCAAGTTAAAAAATAAAATTATTTTTAATATTTTTTTATTTTTTAGTGATTTATTCAATTAAACCATATCTAGTAAGCGGACCAACTAATACTTGTATAGAAAAAAAATGATTCAAAGTATACAGGCTGGAAACCTGATGGGTTGCCTTATATCTCACAGTTAGATATAATGGATCCTCCCTAGGTGTAACAATGCCACGTATGATGAATCTTAAAGAATACATAACTTACTTAATTTTAAGATCAAATTTCATAACGTACATAAGTTTAAGATCAAATTTCATAACTTACATAATTTTAAGCTAAGATCAAACTTCATAACTTACATAATACTTGTATAGAAAAAAGATTCAAAGTATATAGGCTAGAAACTTTGACGGGTTGCCTTATATCTCATGATTAGATATAATGGATCCTCCCTAGGTGTAACAATGCCACATATGATGAATCTTAAAGAATACATAACTTACTTAATTTTAAGATCAAATTTCATAACTTACATAAGTTCAAGATCAAATTTCATAACTTACATAATTTTAAGTTAAGATCAAACTTCATAACTTACATAATACTTGTATAGAAAAAAAGATTCAAAGTATATAAATTTGAAACCCGACGGGTTGCCTTATATCTCATGATTAGATATAATGGATCCTCCCTAGGTGTAACAATGCCACGTATGATGAATCTTAAAGAATACATAACTTACTTAATTTTAATATCAAATTTCATAACGTATATAAGTTTAAGATCAAATTTCATAACTTACATAATTTTAAGTTAAGATCAAACTTCATAACTTACATAATACTTGTATAGAAAAAAAAATTTAAAGTATATAGGTGGAAACTGACGGGTTGCCTTATATCTCACAGATTAGATATAATGGATCCTCCTAGGTGTAACAATGCCACGTATGATGAATCTTAAAGAATACATAACTTACTTAATTTTAATATCAAATTTCATAACGTCCATAAGTTTAAGATCAAATTTCATAACTTACATAATTTTAAGTTAAGATCAAACTTCATAACTTACATAATACTTGTATAGAAAAAAAAGATTCAAAGTATATAATTTGGAAACTTGACGGGTTGCCTTATATCTCACAGTTAGATATAATGGATCCTCCTAGGTGTAACAATGCCACGTATGATGAATCTTAAAGAATACATAACTTACTTAATTTTAAGATCAAATTTCATAACGTACATAAGTTTAAGATCAAATTTCATAACTTACATAATTTTAAGTTAAGATCAAACTTCATAACTTACATGATACTTGTATAGAAAAAAAATTCAAAGTATATAGGTTGAAACTGACGGGTTGCCTTATATCTCACAGATTAGATATAATGGATCCTCCTAGGTGTAACAATGCCATGTATGATGAATCTTAAAGAATACATAACTTACTTAATTTTAAGATCAAATTTCATAACGTATATAAGTTTAAGATCAAATTTCATAACTTACATAATTTTAAGTTAAGACCAAACTTCATAACTTACATAATACTTGTATTGAAAAAAAAATTCAAAGTATATAATTTGGAAACTGACGGGTTGCCTTATATCTCACGATTAGATATAATGGATCCTCCTAGGTATAACAATGTCACGTATGATGAATCTTAAAGAATGCATAACTTACTTAATTTTAAGATCAAATTTCATAACGCATACATAAGTTTAAGATCAAATTTCATAACTTACATAATTTTAAGTTAAGATCAAACTTCATAACTTACATAATACTTGTTTAGAAAAAAAAAGATTCAAAGTATATAGGCAGAAACTCGACGGGTTGCCTTATATCTCACAGTTAGATATAATGGATCCTCCCTAGGTGTAACAATGCCACGTGTGATGAATCTTAAAGAATACATAACTTACTAAATTTTAAGATCAAATTTCATAACGTATATAAGTTTAAGATCAAATTTCATAACTTACATAATTTTAAGTTAAGATCAAACTTCATAACTTACATAATACTTGTATAGAAAAAAAGATTCAAAGTATATAGGTTGGAAACTCGATGGGTTGCCTTATATCTCACTGATTAGATATAATGGATCCTCCCTAGGTGTAACAATGCCACGTATGATGAATCTTAAAGAATACATAACTTACTTAATTTTAAGATCAAATTTCATAACGTACATAAGTTTAAGATCAAATTTCATAACTTACATAATTTTAAGTTAAGATCAAACTTCATAACTTACATAATACTTGTATAGAAAAAAAGATTCAAAGTATATAAATTTGGAAACTTGACGGGTTGCCTTATATCTCACAGTTAGATATAATGGATCCTCCTAGGTGTAACAATGCCACGTGTGATGAATCTTAAAGAATACATAACTTACTAAATTTTAAGATCAAATTTCATAACGTACATAAGTTTAAGATCAAATTTCATAACTTACATAATTTTAAGTTAAGATCAAACTTCATAACTTACATAATACTTGTCTAGAAAAAAAGATTCAAAGTATATAGGTTGGAAACTCGACGGGTTGCCTTATATCTCACAGATTAGATATAATGGATTCTCCCTAAGTGTAACAACGCCACGTATGATGAATCTTAAAGAATACATAACTTACTTAATTTTAAGATCAAATTTCATAACGTACATAAGTTTAAGATCAAATTTCATAACTTACATAATTTTAAGTTAAGATCAAACTTCATAACTTACATAATACTTGTACAGAAAAAAAAGATTCAAAGTATATAGGCTGGAAACCTGACGAGTTGCCTATATCTCACAGTTAGATATAATGGATCCTCCCTAGGTGTAAAAATGCCACGTATGATGAATCTTAAAGAATACATAACTTACTTAATTTTAAGATCAAATTTCATAACGTATATAAGTTTAAGATCAAATTTCATAACTTACATAATTTTAAGTTAAGATCAAACTTCATAACTTACATAATACTTGTACAGAGAAAAAAGATTCAAAGTATATAGGTGGAAACATGACGGGTTGCCTATATCTCACGATTAGATATAATGGATCCTCCTAGGTGTAACAATGCCACGTATGATGAATCTTAAAGAATACATAACTTACTTAATTTTAAGATCAAATTTCATAACGTACATAAGTTTAAGATCAAATTTCATAACTTACATAATTTTAAGTTAAGATCAAACTTCATAACTTATATAATACTTGTATAGAAAAAAAGATTCAAAGTATATAGGTTGGAAACATGACGGGTTGCCTTATATCTCACAGATTAGATATAATGGATCCTCCTAGGTGTAACAATGCCACGTATGATGAATCTTAAAGAATACATAACTTACTTAATTTTAAGATCAAATTTCATAATGTACATAAGTTTAAGATCAAATTTCATAACTTACATAATTTTAAGTTAAGATCAAACTTCATAACTTACATAATACTTGTATAGAAAAAAAAAGATTCAAAGTATATAGGCTGGAAACCTGACGGGTTGCCTTATATCTCACAGTTAGATATAATGGATCCTCCCTAGGTGTAACAATGCCACATATGATGAATCTTAAAGAATACATAACTTACTTAACTTTAAGATCAAATTTCATAACGTACATAAGTTTAAGATCAAATTTCATAACTTACATAATTTTAAGTTATGATCAAACTTCATAACTTACATAATACTTGTACAGAAAAAAAAAAGATTCAAAGTATATAGGCTGGAAACCTGACAGGTTGCCTTATATCTCACAGTTAGATATAATGGATCCTCCATAGGTGTAACAATGCCACGTATGATGAATCTTAAAGAATACATAACTTACTTAATTTTAAGACCAAATTTCATAACGTACATAAGTTTAAGATCAAATTTCATAACTTACATAATTTTAAGTTAAGATCAAACTTCATAACTTACATAATACTTGTATAGAAAAAAAAGATTCAAAGTATATAGGTGGAAACTGACGGGTTGCCTTATATCTCACAGATTAGATATAATGGATCCTCCTAGGTGTAACAATGCCACGTATGATGAATCTTAAAGAATACATAACTTACTTAATTTTAAGATCAAATTTCATAACTTACATAAGTTTAAGATCAAATTTCATAACTTTAAGTTAAGATCAAACTTCATAATTTACATAATACTTGTATTGAAAAAAAAGATTCAAAGTATATAAGCTGGAAACCTGACGGGTTGCCTTATATCTCACAGTTAGATATAATGGATCCTCCCTAAGTGTAACAATGCCACGTATGATGAATCTTAAAGAATACATAACTTACTTAATTTTAAGATCAAATTTCATAACTTACATAAGTTTAAGATCAAATTTCATAACTTACATAATTTTAAGTTAAGATTAAACTTCATAACTTACATAATTTACATAACTTACATAGTACTCATTATATGTATGATCATATCATTACTTACATAAATTATTAACTAACAATTTAGCCGTGTAATTTATTGTCAACTTTAGACTTCAACAACTACGAAATGGATAGGAGTTGGATGAAATTGTCAAGGGTAAGAAACGGCTATCGAAATGGAGTAGAAACTTTTCTGAATTTCGCATTTCAAAATGCAAGCCAAGAGAATATGATTCTTTGCCCGTGTAAAATGTGTTGCAATATTAACTGGCATTATCGTGAAGTGGTCTACGAACATCTAGTTGTTAATGGCTTTGTCCGGGGGTACAAAAAATGGTTTTTTCATGGAGAGTGTACATCTAGTGGAGCATCTTCATCGATGAATCTGAGGTATTCTCATAGTGCTTTCAATCAGAATGTTAGAGACGATAACATGGAAGGCATGTTGCGGGATGCTTTTAATATGCGCAGTGATGGTTTCAGGTCATTTCCACCTCACTTGGGTGCAACCGATGATCATAATTTCGGTGGAAATACTTTCACCGAAACAAGAAGAAGTGGACCAGATGAACAACCAAATGAAGAAGCGGCGAGGTTCTACACGTTACTTGGTGAAATGAATGAAGAACTGTATGAGGGATCAAAATTTTCTAAACTGTCATTCAATATTCGTCTTTTTCACTTGAAATGTTTGGGGGTGGATCGAAAATCGTTGACTATCTTTGTTAGAGTTTCGCAAGAAATGTTCCGCTTGCAAAAATCCTTAATCTTCCAAAGACATGAAGAAATTGATAAAGGATTTGGGCCTTGGCTACAACAAAATTCACAGTTGCCCAAATGATTGCATGTTGTATTGGGCTAACGGATAAATCAATAGTGCTATCATGTATGCGCCAATCCGTTGGATTAATAGAAATCTGAGAGGGCGAACGAGGATGAATATGATACACGTGCAAGGAAGCACCAATTAAGATTTTACGATATTTTCACTAATACCAAGGCTTCAATGACTTTTTATGTTGTCGAAGATAGTGAATCAATGACATGGCACCGTGATGGACGAACAGATGATGGGTTGTTAAGGCATCCTGCAGATTCTTTAGCTTGGAAATCTTTTGACTCAAATTTCCAAGCTTTGCAAGCGATCCTGAGTGTGAGGCTTGGGCTAGCATCCGATGGATTTAACCTTACAAACTCATGAGCACAACGACATGATTTGGCCTGTGGTGCTTGTTCCTACAATTTGCCTCCATGGGTTTGCATGAAACAATCTTCTTTTATCTTGTCTATGATTATACCGAGAGAAAGGGTGGGGAATGATATTGACGATATTTGCAGCCACTTGTTGATGAGTTAAAACAACTATGGGCTGGTGTTCGGACATACGATGCAATGAGAAAAGAGAACTTAAATTTACGTGTGGCTTTAATGTGGACTATTAACGACTTTCGCTTATGCTAATTTATCCGGTTGGAGTACCGGGGACGTTATGCTTGTTCGTGTTATCTTTGCTGAGACATGTTCGCAATGGTTATATAATGGGAAGAAGTTCTCTTACATGGGGCATCGTCTGGTTACCGAAAATCATACATTTAGATTTTGAGTGCTCACTTTGATGGTAATCAAGAGTTCGACCAGCTCTTTCGCAGACCGGTGGATCCAAATATTCTTAATGTTGAAAGATATGAATTTTATTTATGGAAAGATGAATCAACCGGCCAACCCGCAAAGAAATAGAAGATCTAGGGATGAATCTGATGATGAATCTGATGAAGAGGACGATCCTAATGATGCAGACTTGTGGAAAAAAAGAAGTATTTTTTTTGAGTTGCCTTATTGGGAGCATCAGATTTTACATCATAATCTTGATGTCATGCACATAGAGAAAAATGTCTGCGAGAACATCATTGGGACTATTTTAAATGTCGATGGAAAATCGAAAGATAATCTTCAAAGTCAACTTGATTTAGTCCACATGGGAATTCAGCGTGAGCTTCATCCCCGAGCACTTTTGAATATGAAATATCGGTTGCCGCCTGTTATTTTTTCAATGTCGAAGATGAAAAAAGAAGTGTTCTGTACGGTGTTGAAGGATATAAAGGTCTCGGATGCGTATGCATCAAATATATCGCGATGTGTGAGTCTTAAGGATCGAAGACTATATGGCTTAAAATCGCATGACTATCACATCTTGATGCAAGACTTACTGCCAGTTACTATGCGGTGTTGTATGTCGAAAAAGGTGACAGCTCCTGTAATTGAACTGTCGAATATAATGAAAGGCATTTGTGGTAAAGTTTTGAATGTTCAAGAATTAGAGAGACTACAAGATCGAGCCGCATTGACTTTATACAATCTGGAGAAGATATTCCCGCCTTCCTTCTTCACTATTATGGTGCACTTGTTAATTCATCTCCCGCGTGAAGCACTTCTTGGTGGACCCATTTTCTATCGATGGATGTATCTTATTGAAAGGTCTTACTTTATTTACAAAATATTCCTTCATTCAGCTCAATGCCTTTAGTTGCAACTTTTGATAATGTTGTATACCGTGTTTAGGTTCCTTTCCAAGTTGAAGTCATACTGCCGCAATAAGCGTTATCTGGAAGGATCAATTACCGAGAGCTACTTGGCAGAGGAATGTATGACTTTCTGTTCGAGGTATTTGGAAGATGTTGAAACAAGAATGAACAGACCAAGTAGAAATGCTTGGCTCACAGATCATAATTTGGCCGGAACTTATTTATTTCAAAGTTTCGGAGAACGATCGGTAAAGTCGAAATTGCAGAATTAGACGATAGATACGTTCTTTTTCATCACAATTCAATGGAACCATTTTGAAAGTAAGTTCTAGAATTTGATAAATACTCATCAATTATAATTTATTTGTCTTCTAACAAAGTAAAACCTTTTTTTTACCGTAGTGAGTATAAACATATATTGAGAGCTCATTCACGATCCCGAAGATTAAATCGAAGAGAAATTAATAAGTTGTTGGCAGAATCATTCCATGAATGGTTAAGCCAAATGGTATGCAATTTAAATTTTCATTGACAAGTAATAATGTTTTCTCATAACATTCATAATTACTCGATTTACTTTCGACTCAATAGGTTTGAAGTCGAAATGAAGTAAATGATGACATTAAATGGCTTTCACAAGGTCCAAATAGAATAGTTAAAAGATATAGTGGCTTCCTCATCAATAGATACAGATTTCATACAAGGTATCGCGAGAGATTGAGGAGAACCCAAAATTGCGAAATTGTTGTTAATTCTTCGATTACAAGTTATGCTAGTGCTAAGGACAGTAATCCGGTCGAAGGGAATTTGGAATATTACGGACTTATTACTAACATCATTGAGTTGGATTATTACGGCAAATGCAAAGTTGTCTTATTTCGAGGTGATTGGGCTGATGTGAATACGGCTCGCGGAATTAAAAACGATCAATATGGCTTTACAATGGTGAATTTCTCTCGATTGACTCACACCGGAGAACAACTGATGGACGAGCCGTATGTGTTTTCTTCTCAAGTTAAACAAGTTTTTTACTCCGAAGATCCAACTGATGAGGGTTGGTACGTTGTACTTCAAAACACCCCTAGAGACTTGTTCGACATTGGCAGTGGAAGTAGAGATGACATAGTCGAAAGAGCAGAAACTTTGTCTTTTCCAGAACAAGACTTAACTGAAAATATCCCTAGTACTAGTCAACAATTTCAATAGGTTCGTCAGGATGTGGACGAAGATATTTACGAAATATGATGTAGTAAGATTTAACGATTTATTATTTATATGTTATATTATAATTTTCATGTTGGTCATGTTATATAATTTAACTGTTTTAAATGTCCTATTATTGTTGCTATTTGTTACTAAAATTTTGAACTATTTTATGTGTGTTGCAGGGAAAATGCCTAGAAGACGATTACGAGGTTTAAATATTATCCAGAATACTCCAAATCCAGAAGAAGTAAATAGTGGATAGGATACAGTTGTTGGATCTTCTAGTCACGGACATAGATGACGAGCATGGACAATTCCAAAGTAATGTTAAGTTTATTTTACATGCATGTTGAATTTTATTATTGATTCATTTTTCAATTTTAATATAATAATATATCATTTTTCAATTGAGGGTGGTGGGACGACCGAGCTCGGGACGTACATTACTTACTGATTCATAAAACTTAGAGCCCACCCGGCGTGTTCAAGTAAGGAGAAACAATCATGGCCAGCCTATCGGATCAAGCTCGATTGTTGGCGAGCTATTTGGGCATTATAGCACGAAATGCGAATATGTTGCCCATTAACTACGAATCATGGCATCACATGCCCGATGCCAACAAAATCAGCTCTCGATAATATTAAGGTAATAAAAGGTGAATGTAATTTATAATACTTTAATTTTACCTTCATTTATATTAACTTTTTAAAAAAATTTCTAGGTAAATTTGCTTTAGAGGTCTCTGATGACTATGTTAAGAAGACGTTGGGTAAAAAATGGAGAGACAATAAAAGCACCCTAGAAAAACAATATTTTAAGAAAGACATAAGCCTCGACGAAAAATTGCGAAATGTCTCGCCGGGAATGTTGAGGTAACAATGGGAAGATCAAGTTAGATTCTGGAATTCAAAGAAAGGAGAGGTATTACGTACTTTCAAAGTCTTATAAATTTTTCAGTTTATCGTATTTACTATATACATAATTCAAATTCCATTATGTAGGACCGTGAGCGAGTTGGAACAAACAGCAGACAGAAACAACAATTCACGCACACTACAGGTTCCAGAAGTTTTGCTCGTGTAGCTGAGGCCGAGGTATTATAATTTATTACTTCTTTCAAATATTAATTACTTTATACTATTAAATTATATTTTTTCTGCTATAATGTAGGAAGTTTCGTCAGGTCAAAAAGTTGGACGCCTTCAGCTTTTTGACATTACGCATAGGAAGAAGGATGGATCTCCGATGACATCCGAGGCTGCAGAAATTTTGGTATATTTACTTAATAAAATTTGATTTATTATAAATATTTATAATGTTTAATTACAATTGTAACACCCCAAACCCGGCCCATGCATTTCGACTGGATTTGGCGTGTCACGGCTTGTACATTGAAAACTTTTGCCTTGTTGGCTTTGGAAGTCGTAAGTTAATTAGACATTATTAGAGTAAATAAGTGACATTTTAAAAATAAAATCTTATATTAGTATTATTAAGTATAAATAAACCTTGACATAAAATTTATAAGTTGCATAACATTGAAAACTTCTTAGTTGAATAAAAACTAGGGCCTTAAAAAATCCCAAATAAAAATAAAATAAACTTAAAGAAATCCCGAAATAATTTGTAGAAATAAAACTTGATGGCCCCTCGAGTCCGCCTCGGCTCCCATGTTCATGATCTACTACTCACCTAAAATGTTAGGAAAGATAAAATGTTGAGTCACCAAGACTTAGTGTGCAAATCCCGAGAACACATAAAAAGGCTTGAGGCCCACAAACACATTATGAGCCTTGGCCCGTATACAAGGGTAGCAAAATATGCAACATGGCCCATCCCAAACCTATGAGTCCATCCTCTACACACCCCCATACCAACCATCACACCGTGGGGATTTCTACAATCAACCCTCCATCCGCTACACACTATATCGACAGCTGTGCTGCCTGTCATAAAGACCGATCGCTATGTGACCTATGTGGCGAAGCCACCAATAGTTGTGCGCCTTAATAATATATCAATAGATGTGCTGTCTGTCATAAAGACCAATCACTATGTGACCTATGTAGCAATGCCACCGATCGCCTCGCGACTGCTCTCCCTTCCAGAATCAATCAATCCCATCCCATGCATACATGCAAGAATCAGGACATTAAACTATCTAAACAGATCACATATTTTTACATACTTCGATACACATAGAGAAGTTTCTATGATTACATACCTGGCATCCCTTGCCTACCCTTTCTGAGTAATACGACTGTTCATACAGCTACTTTTAGCCCATAACATACATATAATTCAGATTAACTAGTGTGATAGAGATCTACACACCTTTTCTGGCTTTTATCCCATAACATACATATAATATAACAAAGCTTATGTGTCAAGAATCTACACACCTGATTACCGATAAAATAAGGCTTTCTATATCAATGCTATCCTTAGTCGACACAACTGTTATCTGCCTAAGGTGTTGTTCGAAGTCGGTCCACAACCAATTGGCCAATCTCGAGCAAAGAGATATCTTGCGTTTCTTAAACTTATGGATTCTTTCTTTTGCCTTAAAAATCTCGAAATTGGAGACTTATGAATTTCGACTTTTAGATCTAGTCGACTAGGCTTCCTTCAAATCCCAACTTGCCACCCATCATAAACCATTAAACTATTAGCTTTCGGCTTTTGCCTTTTCAAAATCGAGAATAGATTATGACAACTAATCAAAATCTACTCTTACCTTAACTTAGGAGATTCGGCTAGTACTAGAGAGAATTGACAATGTCAATGGAGGATTTAAATGCCAGAAATATAGAATAATTTCTCAAATAGGATGAATAAAATAAAAACTATAGAGATTTTGGCTTTTTAGAGAAGTAAGAGAATAATAGAGTTTTCAGCTTTTAGAAGAAAAAAGAGAATAATGGAGTTTTCGAGTTTTAGGAGAAAGAAAAGAATAATGGAGTTTTTGGCTTTTAGAAGAAAGAAGAGAATAATGGAGTTTTCGACTTTTAGAGAAATTGGAGAATGAAATTTGGAGAAAGGAAGCTAAGGAATTTCGGCACAAAAGGGAGAGGATTTAATGTCAGAAACAAGGAGCTAGCCCTCCTATTTATAAGAAATTCGGCAACCCTTTGCCATGTAGTAGCTTGTTTCTTTACTCCTCTCAGTGATGGATTCTTGGCCATCACTCTCTTTGTAGATAAATTCCTAACTTTTCTCCTTTATCTTAATCTACTAGCTCATCTAAAAGAGACTTAATTATCTTTAACTCATCCCTCCTTTATCAAGATATTATCCACATATTTTAATCATAAAATCCTAGATCTTAGCCTTTATCTCGCTTATTATCCACATAAAATAAATTCCTAAATAATAGCCTTTATCTGCTTATTATCCACATATTTTAAACATTAAAACCCCTAAATTTTAGCCTTGTTGCCATCCACTCCACCTAATCCTAATGCCCAAAATTTAGCTAACTTAAGTTAAAAGAATTGGGCTCCATGAAACTTAAATTTGGGCCCCTTACTCCTTGTGTGTGGCGCCACCTCCTAAGATTGGGCCACAAGCCCACCTTGGTATTTTAAACATAGATACTACCTTTTAAACCCTATAATGCCCAAACAGATAATTTTAATCAAGGCCTCCGCTAAGCTCGAGCCCAATTTGGACCCCTAACACTTAAATTAACTCATTCCACATATTCACTCATTAAACGATAGGCCCAAAAATTTAGGATGTTACAATTCTACCCTCCTTAAAGAAATTTCGTCCTTGAAATTTCCAACTAACTAGTAATCATTCTACCCGAGTCTCACCACTATGCTTTCGCCAAGACTCTAATTCTAAAGCCAAAATAAACACTTAGTTTACTATGGTAGGTACGCACTATTATTCGTGATCTCAAGCGTCTTCGCCCCTTGTACTCATTCTACCAATTTGCGTTTATCGATTAGAAATTTTATGAATCATTATTTCTTTCCACTGATTTATCGCGAACAGTCTTATGATTAATAGTTCTAAAAAGTAGTTCTTTCGAATTCATACACACACTACAGCCTCAAGTTCATTCATTCAATCATCAACATTCATGAACTCACGTTCATTATAGAAAAGTGTTGTGGTTGTCATTGTTGTTGTTTTCCACTACCCAGGGGTATTTTCGTACTTTTATCCTACAGGGGCATTTTCGTAAATTTTTTTTCGAAATGAGGTTCCTTGATGATTTTATAAAATAAGGGTATTTTGGTAATTTTGCATTCTCGAGGGTATTTTGGTAATTTTGGAATCCAGAGAATTTCAAAAATTTTGAAATCTGAGGGTATTTCGATAATTTTAAAATTTAGGGCATTTCAGTAATTTTGAAATTTAGGGGTATTTCGGTAATTTTGAAATTTTGGGGTATTTTGGTAATTTTGAAATTCGGGGGTATTTTGGTAATTTTTTGTGATCTGAGGGTATTTTGGTAATTTTGTGATTCAGGGGTATTTCGGTAATTTTACAAAACAAGGGTAATTTGGTAATTCTACAAATCAGGGCTATTTTGGTCATTTACAACTCAGGGATATTTTGATGTTGTTGTTGTTGTTTTTTGTTTTCTATGGAAAGATTCTGTTGACTTTGTAAATCGGGGTATTTCTGCAAATCATGTGTAATTTTTTTTTTCAAAGTAAGGATATTCTAAAAAATTTTTGTGAGAAAAACAGGTGGCTGGTCCCTTTCGGGTTTTAATTGTAGTTTTGGCCTATCAACACGTACTCGTAACTAGGGTGAATAGTCACTACGCACCAGGTAGGATTCTAGTGGAAAGGAGGTGAGTCACTAGGATTGCTTAAGTACCAAGATTTCCCTGAATCCATTCCTAGACATGCATATGCCTATTACCACACCCTGTCATGGCTAAAGTGAACAATCACTATACACCAGGTGAGATTCCTGCGAAGAGGAGGTGAGTCACTAGGACTGCTTAAATACCAAGCTCTTCCGGATCCAATCCTAGACATGCATATGCTTGTTACCACACTTTAGTCTTGTGACTTGTTTACAGGTTTTGTTTAATGAAGTTAAGTCTTATGGATTTTTAAGAGTTTGTTTGTCTAAGCCTAGAGTCCATCAAGTTCTAACCTAAATAGTCTACATCCCATAAGCCCATTAAGCCCACATTTATATCACACAATGGTTTAGAGTACTTACCTGGCGAACTTGGCCGGAGACGTAGGTGCCATGCTGAGCTAATAAACCTTTACTAATAAAAATCCATGTTTTAAAAACCCATTTTTAGAAAATCTTTTGGGCCCAAAATCCCAAAGCCGAGTTTTGAACCGGGCTCTGATACCAAATTGTAACACCCCAAACCCGGCCCATGCGTTTCGATTAGATTTGGCGTGTCACGGCTTGTACATTGAAAACTTTTGCCTTATTGGTTTTGGAAGTCGTAAGTTAATTAGACATTATTAGAGTAAATAAGTGACATTTTAAAATAAAATCTTATATTAGTATTATTAAGTATAAATAAACCTTAACATAAAATTTATAAGTTGCATAACATTGAAAACTTCTTAGTTGAATAAAAACTAGGGCTTTAAAAAATCCCAAATAAAAATAAAATAAACTTAAAGAAATCCCGAAATAATTTGTAGAAATAAAACTTGATGGCCCCTCGAGTCCGCCTCGGCTCCCATGTTCACGATCTACTGCTCACCTGAAATGTTGGGAAAAATAAAAGGTTGAGTCACCAAGACTCGCAGTGCAAATCTTGAGAACACATAAAAAGGCTTGAGGCCCATAAACACATTATGAGCCTTGGCCCGTATACAAGGGTAACAAAATATGCAACATGGCCCATCCCAAACCTATGAGTCCATCCTCTACACACCCCCGTACCAACCATCACACCGTGGGGATTTCTACAATCAACCCTCCATCCGCTACACACTATATCGACAACTGTGCTGCCTGTCATAAAGACCGATCACTATGTGACCTATGTGGCGAAGCCACCGATTCTTTATGCGACCTTAAAAATATATCGACAACTATGTCAGTCATCATAAAGACTGATCACTATGTGACCTATGTGGCAATGCCACCGATCGCCTCGCGACCTGCTTCACTTCCGTAAATCAATCAATCCCATCCCATGCATACATGCAAGAATCAGAACATTAAACTATCTAAACAGATCACATATTTTTACATACTTCGATACACATAGAGAAGTTTCTATGATTACGTACCTAGCATCCCTTGCCTACCCTTTCTGGGTAATACGACTGTTCATACAGCCTCATTTTCTAGCTTTTAGCCCATAACATACATATAATTCAGATTAACTAGTGTGATAGAGATCTACACACCTTTTCTGGCTTTTAGCCCATAACATACATATAATATAACAAAGCTTATGTGTCAAGAATCTACACACACGACACCGATAAAATGAGGCTTTCTACATCGACGCTATCCTTAGTCGACACAACCGCTATCCGCCTAAGGTGTTGTTCGAAGCGGTCCACAACCAATTGGCCAATCTCGAACAAAGCAGACATCGATTTTTCTTAAACTTAGGGATTCTTTCTTTTGCCTTAAAAATCTCTAAATTGGAGACTTATGAATTTCGGCTTTTAGATCTAGTCGACTAGGTTTCCTTCAAATCCCGACTTGTCGCCTATCATAAACCATTAAACTATTAGCTTTCGGATTTTGCCTTTTCAAAAATCGGGAATAGATTATGAGAACTAATCAAAAATCTACTCTAACCTTAACTTAGGAGATTCATCTAGTACTAGAGAGAGAATTCGACAATGTCAATGGAGGATTTAAATGCCAGAAGTATAGAACAATTTCTCAAATAGGATGAATAAAATAAAAACTATAGAGATTTCGGCTTTTTAGAGAAGGAAGAGAATAATCGAGTTTTCAGCTTTTAGAAGAAAGAAGAGAATAACGGAGTTTTCGGCTTTTAGGAGAAAGAAGAGAATAATGGAGTTTTGGCTTTTAGAAGAAAGAAGAGAATAATGGAGTTTTCGCTTTTAGAGAAATTGGAGAAAGAAATTTGGAGAAAAGAAGCTAAGGAATTTCGACACAAAATGGAGAGGATTTAATGTCAGAAACAAGGAGCTATCCCCCCCATTTATAAGAAATTCGGCAACCCTTTGCCATGTAGTAGCTGGTTTCTTTACTCCTCTCAGTGATGGATTCTTGGCCATCACTCTTTGTAGATAAATTCCTAACTTTTCTCCTTTATCTTAATCTACTAGCTCATCTAAAAGAGACTTAATTATCTCTAACTCATCCCTCCTTTATCGCATATTATCCACATATTTTAATCATAAAATCCTTAGATCTTAGCCTTTATCGCTTATTATCCACATAAAATAAATTCCTAAATAATAGCCTTTATGTGCTTATTATCCACATATTTTAAACATTAAAACCCCTAAATTTTAGCCTTGTTGCCATCCACTCCACCTAATCCTAATGCCCAAAATTTAGCTAACTTAAATTAAAAGAATTAGGCTCCATGAAACTTAAATTTGGGCCCCTTACTCCTTGTGTGTGGCGTCACCTCCTAAGATTGGGCCACAAGCCCACTTTGGTATTTTAAACATAGATACTATCTTTTAAACCCTATAATGCCCAAACAGATAATTTTAATCAAGGCCTCTGCCTAAGCCTGAGCCAAATTTGGACCCCTAACACTTAAATTAACTCATTCCACATATTCACCCATTAAACGCAAAGGCCCAAAAATTTAGGATGTTACAACAATAGTTTAATTCATTGTTTGTAGTTTTAAATTTATAATTTTAAGTTATGTTCCATTCCTTTTTATTATATATTTTTTTTCTAACTTTTTTATTGATTTACTAGGATAAACTAAAGGAGAAGAAGGCGGAGTATGAAGCGGTTGCTTCGTCTGACAGTTCTATTAATCTCGAGGAGATTGATAACAGAATTATTACTAATGTTTTGGGTCTTGAAAGGTACGACTGCTTCGATTGATAGTTTTGTTAATCTTGAGTATATTTACAACAAAATTATCACTAATGTTTTGGGTCATACAAGGTATGGTCGGGTTCGATGTCAAGGATCAGGTGTTACCCCGACTCAATATTTTGGATCCGACTCCCGGCAATACATGCCTTCCGGAGCCAATCTCGTCTTCAAGTTCGAGACCGAAAGACCACTATCTCGATGGAAGCGAGCACACGGTGAGCAAATTTCTCGACTTAGAGCGGAGGTAGCAATGAGGAGGCGGAGCATATTGCTCAACTTAGAGCGGAGGCAAGCGTGGGAGGCAGAGCGAGTAGAAAGTATGAAGAACTCCAACTCAAATTGCAGACTATGATGCAGATTGTTCCAAGAAGAATGCAGAGGTCGCCTCTTAGACATTTGTTTTATTGTTGTAAGATTTTTTAACATTGTTACAGATTAACATTATTGTAAAATTGTTTGAATTATGCTTCATTTATTAATAAATATCATATATCATTTATTAAATTTGAAGTATCGTTTAGATTTAATGCTTTTGGTGAGATTTAAATGTTTTGTTTGCTGCCTTGGGTTGGAATTATATACAATTGTTCTTTTTTTTGGTTGGTTTTTAATGCAGGGAGGGTAGGATATTGCAGAAAAATAGCATTGCAAATCTGTGCAAATTAGTGGCGTTTTGTTAGAACGCCGCTAAAGAAAGCTTTTATAAACGCGCTAAAGACCACACCTTTAGCGGCGCTTTTATAATAACGCCGCTAAAAGACCCAAGATTTAGCGGTACTTTTCTAAGAACGCCGCTAAAGGCCCAACCTTTAGCGTCGTTTTATAAAAAGCGCCACTAAAGGTGGGGTCTTTAGCGGCGTTCTTATAAAAGCGCCGCTAAAGGTGGGTCTTTAGCTGCATTCTTATAAAAGGTCGTTAAAGGTGTGGTCTTTAGCGGCGTTGCTTATAAAAGTTACCGCTAAAGGTGTGGTCTTTAGCGTTTCTTATAAAAGCGCCGCTAAAAGTGAAGACTTCTAGCGGCGTTTATTCACAATAAATGCCGCTAACTTTTGCGGCGCGTGTTTTAGCGGCGTTTTTTGCGGCGCTTTCAAAAGCGCCGCAAATTATATTAGTGGCGCTTAAAAACGCCGCTAAAAATCTGTTTTGGTGTAGTGATTTTTCACTTTCTTGCAAAAATGTTACCAAAGACTTGCTTGTTCCAATCTTGAATCGAAGTGGAAAACCTTTTTTAAGTTTGAAACAACATCCACTGAATTGTTCCATGTATTTCGAACCAATTCCTTGAACTATGGATGCATAAGTCACCTAGCAAAGAATTGAAAAAAACGTTCACCACGAGTTGAATGAGTCGAGTTTATGGATACCAAAAGAGGTTGGGGATCATACTTAAGCTTGTAGAGATGGTGGACTATAGCATTGGGCACAAAGGATTCCCAAAGATCATTACAAAGAGATCTGTCAAGGTGTTGAAAGAGATTACCTCGATTCCAAGTGAACATATGTCCTTGAAACCCCATATCATGGATGCCATGTTGAAATAGAAAGTAGCGAAATAGACTACAACTCGATCATTTAGTTACTGTGCCTCATTTCCTCTCCGCACAATTTAAAATGGAATTAAAATATTTGACCATGACCCATGGTTCTGTAATGTCACTAGCAAGATCCAAATATTTCCAAAGAATTTTTCGATTGGTCGGCTATGGGCTTGCATAAATTGCTGTATAGAGAAACGAAGTAGGACTAAAATTGCTTTGAATGCTCATGTAGAAAAATTAAGGATGGACTATCAAAACTTCCATAGAAATATTATCATTCCAAAATTTCCAAAGACCACCTGCATAACCATTAGCTTCAACTCAGAAAAAATTAGCAAACCCCAACTTAGCAATAGCATTGTTTGTTCTTTTTTCGAGAATACATGTCTCGAATAAAAAAAAAAAGAAGATGGAACTCCCTCCTATATTCCTTAAGAAAATTATCAAATCGAGGATGACTGCACCTTCAGCAATTCCAGAAAAAACATTTGAATATTCATAATCATAATAATATAACAATAAATTAAGAAAACCAGAAAAAAAAAAAAACAACTTAAGCCAAATCAACATCAAGAAGAATCTTATCATCTGACACATTAACCAAACCATTGCCTAACTCCATGGCTGAGTCTCCTTCAAAAACCTGAGATAGCCCCTGAACTATACCTTCTAGTGCCATAGAAACAGGTATGGTAGCCACACCTTCGAACATACTTTCCATAGGTTCCTGCCCTATGTTTTCCCCAGTTGCACCTATCTCAACCATTATTGGTATTTGTCTAATATTTTCTCTCATACTGCCTTGATTTTTCCATAGTAGCAAGCAAATTACCCGTCACCAAAGGCTAATTGTTCAGGCATACCATATTCTTCGTCATAACTCCACGTGTTTGTCGAGGCTCTGTTCATCCAATTTGATGTTTCGTTAAGGTACCCATCGTATTGCGATTGCTGACTTGTACAATCTAGTTCAAGATGGTTGACAATAATACAATGGTCTTTGCTATCAGTGTTGGGAACAACATGCACGACCTCATCCACTAGAGTCATTACTTCGTCTTTTCGTTGGAGCAGATTTATCATAAACAATCTTTGGTTCTACATAATTTCTTCCTGACCGTATACTTCTTCGTATACTTCGTCATTATACCAAGCAGATATATTGCGTTCCTCATCTCAACTGCTATCATCATCAAATTCATCATCAATTGCATCCATGATTAAATTAAATAGTCGATAAGGTATCTAAAAATATAAAAACATAAAAAACATAAAATAATGAAAATAAAAATAATTAAAAATTAATGCACTATCTAACTCGTTCATCTTTCGATTAATATTATTTTACAAATCAATCAGTCTAATAACAATTTTCACCGTCGTAATCCCCGGCAACAGTGCCAACATCTTGACCACCTCTAAATTTGTGAATGTTTAGAGTAAAAATCGTGCAAATAAAATATCTATAATGAAGTGTAGTATTTGCAAAGCGAACAAATCAATTTTTAATATAGGTTAATGTTACAACGAAACACCGGGAAGTGTTCCGAGGATCATACCCAAGGATTGCAAGTTAGAGAAATTTATTATTAAATTAATTAAAGAAAATAATTACTAATCTAATAAATTTACAAGTTAGTAGTGTAAAATCAAATTAAAATATTAATTAAACTAATTAAATTAATTAAGCCTAATTTAACCTAATGAAATTTCCTATTCCCAGAGTCAATGATGCTAGCTTAAGCCTATGTTCGATTAATAGGTAGAAGATTAACTTTCTTCAATAATTATAATTAATAGAAGAACTCGGGTTTTAATGATGAATTAATTATTAACTAGATAATATTACCTCTCAGCCTCTACCGCCTAACTAATAGACTAGTACACGCTTACCTCTCGGCCTTACTTTCTTGATCGAGATAAATTCATGATGTACTCGGTAACCTCGTCTCTCGATCTATTTACCTATATCACTTCCTAGGGTTGTTGATCATAGGATCTAAAAACACATGAATTTATACCAATTAATTCATAAGAGAAACCCTTGTTAATTTGCTAACTACTCACGCATACACTTCTTAAACTACTTAATCAATTTAACAGTTCCATAATCAAAACATGCCAAATATAATAAAGAAAAAATATTCTAATATTCATACAAACTTTATTGATCAAGTTAAAGGAAATATAAATAAAAGAATAAGAGATAGGAGAAGTTTCTCATTGATAAATCATTAAAGCACGGTTCCGGAACATTCTCCACTTGCAATTGTATTCACATTGGAATAGAAAAGTTTCGACTAAGCGAACATAAAAATAAACTAAAATTGAAAACTCAAGAAAAATTGTATCTCCAAGTCGACTTCCCTCTAATGGGGTTATAAGGGTGTTTATATAGGAAAATATTATGTTTTTAGGTGCCTAAAATACCCTTGATACTTTGTGTGTAGAGGAGATCATGGCCGGGCCGAGCCGAGTTCGGGCAGGGCTCAGACAAAATTTTAGGCCCGTTTTCTAGGCCCGAGCTCGGCCCGACCCGAAATATGAGCCTAAAAATTTATCCAAGCCTGGCCGGAAAGAAAATTGATAAATTCGAGCCCGGCCCGGCCCATATTAATTTTTTTTAGCTTTTTTCATTTAAATAAAAATTTTTAAAACAAATATTAAAATAAAAAAAATAAAAAATATGTAAATTTAAAAAGTATATTTGATTAAAAATAAAATATATATTTAATATATAATTCAGCCGACCGGGTTGGGCCCGAGCCAAAAAAGTTTTACCCGAAGCCTGATCCGTTTTCTAAATATTATTTTTCAAGTTTTTTGTTATTTTTCTTGTTCGTTGCTTACACATGTTTATCCCCAACAGTTGATAAAATAATTTTTAAAAGACATGTATTAGTAATATTATCAAATTAA
The DNA here is from genome assembly GCA_025506655.1 of Gossypium rotundifolium. NCBI lineage: Eukaryota > Viridiplantae > Streptophyta > Magnoliopsida > Malvales > Malvaceae > Gossypium > Gossypium rotundifolium. The sequence goes on along the minus strand of CP106734.1, from coordinate 63,413,509 downwards.
ATTTATATATATATATATATATATATATATATATATTTCAAATATAATAAGAGTTAATTATATTTATCGATTAAAGTAGAGTAAAGAGGGTAAAATACCCAAAAATACCAAAAAAAATAACTTATTTACGAAAAAAGGCCAGTTTCAAAAATATTTACGGAAAAGGACCGTTTCACCCCAAAACGCGTCCACGTCAACACGTTTTGGGGATATGCCAGCAAAGCGCACCCTTAGGAACGCGCTTTTGCCACATCAGCACAAAGCGCGCTGACAAGGACGCGCTTTGCTGATGTGGCAAAAACGCGTCCCCAATGATGCGTTTTAGCCCGTGTTTTTAAAAAACTATTCTCGAATTTTTTAAAAATTTACGAGAATAAACTTTTATAAAGGCTCAAAGTGACAACACTATTTTTTTAAGGTGTCATCAATTAATAAAGAAATATAACTTACAAATGAAATCTTTATATAGACCCAAAGTCTCATTTCCCTTGTTTTCTTGAGGAAAGTGGGATATGAGATATGTGTATATATAGACTCATGAACAGTTTTGCAGCTTGTTTCTAAATAATGTGGGATTCCTTCCTCTTTTAACTAACAACATGAGATGACATGCTACACTATATTTGATTTTTTTTTTTTACAAAACAATTTCTCTTTTTTTTTTTTTTTTTGTTAACATTTTCTTATATTATAAAATTATGCTTTGAGATCTTTAATCTTATTGCATTTTAGAATTGTTGTATTTTAATCTTATATTATAAAACTACGTTTTTACAAAACAATGAATTCTTTTCTTTGTATTTTCTCTCTTTTCATTTGGCTGAAAATCTAGTATAAACTATGAATTTAAGACAAATGAGAAGCAAATTTTAATTTTTTGAGCATTACAAAGGCTTTATAAAATGATTGGGTGATATTTACATCAAATTACACTTTTCTTTGGTGTTTCTTAAAAGGCTGCTAATCTGCTCCATCATTCACTGCCTATATGAAAAACCCTCTTTTTCCTCTTCTGTCTCACATTTCAACACCATAATGAAAGTAATATATCCTTGTTCACTTCAATTTCTTAAAGCTTCTTCTTTGAACTGCTTAGTTGATATACATTTAATTTCATTTTTGTTGATTGGAATTTGAAGGTTAAAGAAGAAACTGAGAAGCTGAAATACTTGGCATTTCTGCAACTAGCCATCATCCATGTGATTTTGTAATATATATATATAAGAAGAAAAAAACATTGCTAACTGATGTATCTAAGACAAGAAAAAGATAGCATTAAAAAGGGTAAATATATATATATATATATATATATATATATATATATAAAAGAAGAAAAAGAAAGATGAAAAAAAAAAAAACAAACTTGCATATGATTGCATACTAAATCAAAACTTGAATGAAAAAGACTGCTCTTCCATCTTGAAAATAAGTTTAAAGACATGTGGGTCATTTTAATCTCTTTCACTTAACAGTTTTCTTACAAACCTTGCCTTCATCTTCATAACCTATAAACATCAAACTTAACTACACTTTGTACTACTGCTAAAACAGATCAAACCAGACCAAAATTGGTTGTGGTAGTTAAGAAAAATGCAATTAAAAAAAAAAGGTTTTTAGTTAGAAACAAGACCAAGAAAAAGGGTTGGGATTGCAAAAAATATATTTGAGTTGTTTTGTTTCTTGTTTTTTATAATATAAAAAAATGTTAACAAAATATAAAAAAAGAGAAATTATTTTGTAAAAAAAATTAAATATAGCGTAGCATGTCATCTCATGTTGTTAGTTAAAAGAGGAAGGAATCCCACATTATTTAGGAACAAGCTACAAAACTATTCATGAGTCTATATATACACATATCTCATATCCCACTTTGCTCAAGAAAATAAGGAAAATGAGACTTTGGGTCTATATAAAGATTTACTTTGTAAGTTATATTTTCTTATTAATTGATGACACCTTAAAAAAATGGTGTTGTCATTTTGAGCCTTTATAAAGGTTTATTCTCGTAAATTTTTAAAAAATTCGAGAATAGTTTTTTTTTTTAAAAAAACATGGGCTAAAACGCGTCATTGGGGACGTGTTTTTGCCACATCAGCAAAGCGTGTCCTTGTCAGCACGCTTTGTGCTGATGTGGTAAAAGCGCGTCCTCAGGGGCGCGCTTTGCTGGCATATCCCCCCAAAACTCGTTGACGTGGACACGTTTTAGGGTGAAACAGCCCTTTTCAGTAAATATTTTTGAAACTGTCCCTTTTCCGTAAATAAGTTATTTTTTTAGTATTTTTAGGTATTTTACGAGTAAAGATAAATATAAAATTATAAAAAATGAAATATTAACAATTTTATTTAACAATATATAAAAGAAATAACTTGTAAGAAATTATTAATAATTATTTAAATTATAATATATTAATATTCAATCCATGATGAATTTTGTATTATTTTAATATTAAATGTTTTAAAATTAAATAACATTAATATAACTAATTTTAAATTAGTTAAATATTTTTAAAATATTTTGTAATTACATTACATTTTCAATTCATTAATGGTTTTTAAAGAAATTCATTAAAATTTGTAAACAAAAACTAATATTATAAAAATATTACAAATTTATATATACAGTTGACCCATGCATAGCAGGAAAATACAAATTAATTTAATCTCTGAAACCTAAGTTTCTTTTAATTATATAATTCGAATCATCCATATTAAACTAAAAACAAAGAAAGAATATCCTTGAAATCAATTAAATTAAATGCTTATTCTTCATTTTGGTAAAAAGTAATGGACAAAATTATGGATTCTGTTTGATATAGAAGATAAAATTAATTAAATATAAGGAATTTTTTCTTTACTTTTTGTTTAGTATGGAAGATTCAATATTATATAATTAAAAGATATTTGGATTTTGTAGATTAAATATGAGATATGTGAGTTGTTTTAGTTAATGATGATTTAGAAATATAAAATAAAATTTTAAAGTTTAGAAGGAGATTAAATTAATTAAATTCAACAATCTATTTAATTGATTTTGATGTTTTAAAATTTAAATTTTCAATATTGAAAAAAATTAGAACTTTTAGTAAGAGGGAAAAACAAGTACAATATGACAATTTTAATGCATTATTTTAATTTCTATCTCTTTTCTTTTTACTTTAATCCTTAATTTTTTTACCCATATCAGTATTTAAAAAAATATTTTTGGAGTGACCAATATGAAAGAGTAAATATCATGTGGCATGTATTATTAATTGTCGGTAGAGATTTAATGTATGTGCAACTAAAATGAAAGCGTCATTAATGAAGATGACAAAATTGTAAGGGCATATTTTTAAGTGACCAAAATGAAAATATTTTAAAATTTAGGTACCAACCAAGTAAGTTACCCAAATAAATATTACATGCACTTAGAATTAAGGAAAGCCAAGCTCTGAATAATTGAAGTTACGTGGGTCTTCAACTTCAAAGATGTACTCAAAATTTAAGAGGTTTTAGATAATAATAAAAAAAAAAAAGCTTAACTTGAGTTTTGTCATTTTTTTTAATTTACAATATTTTATATTTATATATTATATAATTTATAATATATAAAATTAAATTTATAATAACATACTATATTATGAAAAATGCTAAGAGGATAATATATAAAATTTTAATAAATAAAATTATTAGATATTAAATAAAAATAATATAAATATATTTTTAAATTTTTAAAATAACATATTCGATATGAATATGTTTAAAATAAATTTGAGTTAATTATAAACAAATATAAATAAATTTGATAAAATTTTAAATTCATATTCATATAATAACTAAGAAAAAAATAAAATACATTAATATAATAACTAAGTTTGAACTCGAATCCAACCCGACCACGTTTACACCACTAGTCGCGTCCGGTTCTATTATCTAATACCAATTATCGCGATTTACCCACTTTTTCGTCTCATCAACTGAATCAATTTGAGGGAAAAAAGAAACCCTACTAACAGCCACCACCGCCGCCAAGCATATGTCAAAGGAGGAATAACGGAGAAGTGTACGGTCGAAATCTGAGCTATGAGAGTGAACCGAGCAAGAAGGCATGGAGCAGCCCGCCTCCCTCTTCGTGCTTCTCCTCCTCTAATCCACTGCGTGACGGCTACCGTCAACGCCATTTCCTGCTGGTACTGCGACCTCAAAATCTACGCCCTCAACGAACCTCTCTTCCGGTTCGGCCGAAAGCACACCATGATTCTTAAACTCTGGTTTTCCATTGGCACTGGTTTCGGCCTAACGGCACTCATCGGAGTCACTTGGATTCTTATCTGGCAACTATTCCTTAGCTCCGACACGCGGTTAAGCAACCTTTTCAGCTCCCTTTTGTTCGGCCTTTCCCCTTCTTTAAGAATCTCAATGTCGGATGCCGGATATTTATTCATCTCCACTTTGGTCTCCGTTTCCGTCCATGAACTTGGCCACGCTATCGCCCTTGCAAGGTTAACTTCTATTTAATTGATTGTATTGGAAACAACATTGATGTTTTAAGTTGAATTTTGAGCTTCAAGGTCAGGTTTTTCTCATGTTTGTTGCAATAGGTGAAAAAACAGTGAGGGAATTCAATTGGAGTACATTGCAGTTTTTATTGCGGTTCTATTCCCTGGTGCCCTAGTTGCTTTTGATTATGATTTGCTGCAGGCATTGCCTCGATTAACCTCTCTTCGCGTATATTGTGCTGGTATTTGGCATAATGCAGTGGTAATCTCACACATTTATAATCAGTCTTTCGTGTTTGGATGATTTTTTTATCGGCTTAGGCCTTAGCGTTGTAGCTGGATTTGCAGAACACGTTGGTTTGTCAGACCACTGACCATGGTGCTGTAATTAGGAATCCGTTTATGTATTTCCACATGCAATAGTAATCTCAAAATTTTATAATCGGTATTTAATGTTTAGATGAGTTCTTGATCGGATTAGGCTTAGGTAAGCATTGTAGTTGGGCTGCAAAGCTGAAATTTTGTACCTGCATAGCATAATGTAGATGTATCATGTTTGGGTGAGTTCTTGGTTGGCTTAAGCTGAGTTTAGCATTGTAGTTGGGTACAGAAACACGTTGGTTTGTCAAACCATGGTGCATATAGCATTGTCATTGTGATGGGAATTGGAGTTCCACAATTTTACTGTAATGGTCAAACACAGCTTAATCTAGTTCACCTCTAACTTTTACTTTTGCCCCTCTTGTAGTTCTGTGCACTTTGTGGGTTGTTGTTGTTCCTGCAGCCCATGATCCTGTTTCCGTTTTACATGCATGCCAAGAGCCCTTTGGTACTGCGCTGCAAGTATTTACATGTTTCATTTTGTTTTATTCAGTTTAAGTGTGTTGATGAGATTGACTTGTTTTATCTTTTTCTCGTCTTGAATAGATCTTGGAAGTAGCATCGCCGTTATCTGAGTTTTTGTCTCCTGGGGATGCAATAGTGTCATTGGATGGTGCAGCCATCCATAGCATGCAAGATTGGATGGAGATGACTGCTCTACTAGATAAAAAGATACTTCAGAATTCAAGTGATTCCCGTTATTTTAAAGGTTTTGGTGCTGTAGATAGCAGAAAGGGGTACTGCGTGCCTAATGCCTTGTTGGAAGATGGCAAGAATGTTCAATTGGCCAAAAACCAATCCATTTGCCCTGAAGATTTCACGGCATTTATGAAAATTTACTGCTTTGATCCAAGTAAGTCAGTAGATATGGATGGTGAAGATGTTGATCTTGGAAGAAAGGAAAATGCACTCTGTTTGAATACAAAGGATATTGTCAATCTCGAAAAATGTGATGGACAGGGAAAAGTAAAGAAAAATGGAAGCAGCTGTATGTGTTCCGAGGTAGATGTTTTTCTTTGGAAGCATAAATTAGCCATTATCCTTTTTCTCGAACTTTCTTCAAGATGATGTTAATAATATATCATTGATCACAACCTTGTTTTTTAATGCCTGCAGGATGAGTCTTGCTTAAGTCCGGTTCAGTTTCTGGATTTGATGTGGATTGAGATTACATATTCACGTCTTTATTCAAGAGAATGCTTACAACTTAGAAGTTCCCTTTTAGATTCCAACACTTCTTCGGATGCTCAAGAACAGACCTGTGGTGGGACTTTTATTTTTGTTGGTGACATGATATCAATGGCGCATTCAGTTCAGTTGACTGAATATCAACCTCGGTGGGGGGTTTTTCTCAGCAAATATCTTCCAAATAAACTGGAAAAGAGCTTAATATGCACATTCCACGTTTCTTTAGCGTTAGCTCTTCTCAATAGTTTGCCTGTAAGTACAGCATTTTTACTTAATGGAAAAACTTTACCTTCTGTTCAAACATATGCTTTTCCACCTTCATTGCAGTGCAGTTCATCGCCCTAACAAACAGATAATTGATTATAAAGGTTAATGTTAAATTGTCATATTAGGGAAACAAATTATTTTTACTGTCTATAGGTAGATTAGGGATTCTATCTCAGATATGAGTATGTGTCAGATGTTGGCATAGTCGATTTTTTTTTTTTTTTCTTTTACAAAGTACTCTCATACCCATACCCGAGTATGTCAGGTGCATGGATTTTCAATACTAATCCTTTTGTTTTGTTGATCAGGTATATTTCCTAGATGGGGAATCGATTTTGGAAGTGGCATTGTCCCACTTCACATCATTGAGCTCAAGAAAAACAAGAAAAATCCATCAAGTATGTGTTGTGGGAGGGAGTTTGGTTTCAGTTCTGGCCTTCTTGAGGATGACGTTTATCAATTTCTTCTAGTATTGTTGTCTTTCAGGAGGGTCAGAAGTTAAAAGAAAAAAAGAAAGGATGCAGCATCGCTTGTACCAAAAGAAATTGGGTGTAGGCACTGGTTCTGTGTTCTTTCAAAAGCTTGAAGGTTTTAGTTAAAAGAAGGCAGCGAAAGATGTTTGAACTCTTCCTTTCCATGTTTTATATTTCAACTTTCATGAATACAAAAGCTGCGACGTATGGAAGATTTTGGTTTTTACGGTTTGGGTCCGGCATATTAATGCTAATATCTTATTTAAGTTAGTGGATTTGGGTATCATAGTAATGCATAGATTTACACATTCATATTCAAATATTTGACACACAAGCTCAAGCTTCAAAACCTCGTGTTAGACTATAACAAATATAATCTGAAAACAACTTACAAAAAATCAATTTCAATAAAATTAGTTAAGCAACCAAAAATATTATCTAAGCAAAAGATATTAACCTTCTCAGAAAATCATTACTTTGGAAGCTATTTAAAATAGTTTACACAGTAAAACATGAGTTTAACTTATCTGGAAAATGTTAATCTAGATTTTTTTACTTTTAACATTGAATTTTTTAATTATTTATTAAATAGAAAACATCAATTAGAAGTTTGATTTGATGATTACATGATTATTTTAGACTAAATTTTGTATTAACTTGCAAGTATCATATTTCATTTACACTATATTAAAACTGAAAACATATTATATTTAAGAAGAAAAAAAAAAAGTATTCAAGCCTGGTTTAGTTCGATCCGTCTTTTAATATTATATGATTAAATTTCAAAGTTTTTCCATAAATTTTTTAAAAAATTTTATGTAAATAAAATATCAATAATTCTTATATAGTGTTTTTTTAAATAAATTTATATAAAATTTTAAAGTTTTTTTTTACTATTTTAGATATAAGATATTTATTCTCACATCGTAAAAATAAAATAATTATAAATCAAATACAAAAATAGAATCCAATTCAATTCAGATAACTTTAATTTTTAAATTTATATTTCATTAAATTATCTAAACACTTGGAATTAAATTAATTTTCGATTTTTGTTTTGTTTTTTTTTTCTTACTCAGCTCTCCCTTTTATTTGATAAGAAAACCACTTATCCATATAGATGGAGGAACTGCCCGCCAATACCTTGAGTTTTGATGAAAAATATACAAATTTCTCTAAGGTTTATTTATTACCTAAATTTTAAATTAAAAGACAAATTTATCTTTTAATAATACTTGGTATTTTATTTATTTTTTATCTTCAGATATCACATGTAAATTAAGTTAAAATTATATTTTATAATTTTGAATAAGTTAATTAAGTATTTTTGGAATATATAGTGTTCAATAAGCCTAAGTGTTAATATTATTATAACATCGTTCGATCAAATTTTAATATACACGTAAATTTATTCAAAATTATATATTATTAATTAGGCTTAATTCAACAAGACGTACCTAAATTATTATATTTGTTTTAGACATCTAAATTATTTTTTTATCAATTTGAGTACCTAAATTTTAATTCTTTTATTGAAGTTGGTACCTACTCTTAGTGCCGTTAAAAAAATATGTCAGCCAATCAAATTTCACCACATCATCATCCTATTAAAAAATAGTTTTATATTACAATTATATTAATATTAAAAATATCCCCGCACCGTTTCCATCTCTCCCCCACCTCTCTCTTTCTCCATTTTTATAATACACCCACAACTGAACCGTTAAACAAATTCCTCGAAATGTTACGACTTTTTAAAGACTTACATGTCTGCAACATCCATGACCCTACTATGAATCTCATCTATAGCGAGGTTCAAAGTTTTGAGCTTGGAACATTTTTAAAATATACAATGTTTTAATAGTTGTAAATGAAAAGTTATAAATTATTAAAAAATATATTACTTAATTAAAAATAAATAGCCACAATTATTTAAATAGATATCTATTGAATAATTATGTTTATGGATAAAGTTATGACTATTCATTTGGATAGTTATATTTCTATGAAAAGACATGAGACCTCTTATAAATAAAAATGAAATTTCATTTGTAGGACACACTGGAAAACACATCAAAAGTTTCTTTTTATTCTTCCATCATATTTTATATTCCTAGATTGTTCTAAAAAGAAAAAAGGAAGTTGCAGGTATACTGGGTTTATAATTTAAATTATTGTAAAGTTTAAACATTATTAATAATAATATTTAAAATTTGATGTTAAATGATATTTACATCATTCATCTCTTATTTTCTTCAAAATAATTATTTTTATTTTTTAATTAAATTGGTGCTCGATTAATCTGTGACACTAATTTCAGTCAAGAAAATCATATTAGTATTATATTATGGTGCACTTAGGTAAAAATAAGCATTACGTAACAAATGTATTTATAAAAAATAGATATAAAAGATGGGACTCTGATTTTTGTTTTTATTGTTTAGGTACTCTTATTTTTATTTATTTTTGTAATACTTTTATACAAAGGCAAGTTAAATATTTTAAATATAAATATAAATTTAATTTTATATATAAGTCAAATTTCTTTTTAATTTATTTATTTGATTTTTTAATAAAAATTTTCACTAAAACCTTCTAAAATAATAATAAGTTATCTTAAATAAAAATTTATCTTTAAGGTTAATATATAATGAATTCAATAAAATTAAAATACTTAATTTTACTCGAGGTGTAATATAATATAATTTAAAATTTAATTTCATGGAATTTAATATAATTTCAAAGTAATTAAATTTTTATTCTGCTTAATTAAAATGAAGGAAAATAAATAAAATACATTAAGGTATTATTCTCTTTTATTTAAAATTTACTTAATAAATTAATAGTTATTTATACTAATCATAAAGTGTAATTAAGTTTGGTATCACGAATCAAATGATACCAAATCAATCATAAAAAATACAATAAAACTAATAAATTTTAAACTAGAAATTCTATCATACGTGTATGCATGTGGAAACCACATATTTAAAACAAGGGTGTGTGTTTAAAAATAATATACATCAAATGATGAAATGTAACATCCCAAAAATCGGGTTAGAAGAAATTGAGTTTTGAAGTCAGGTGTGGTTATTTTTCGATTCTGAGTCTAGATTTTGGAAATTCTTGATAAGTAAATTGATCTTTCTATGGTTAAGTGTTCTGTTTATGTATGTGAGGTTCTAGGTTCGAATCCTATCTCTTGAAATTTTGTTATTTTTTATTAAACCCCTATCTTTGGACATATGGGCTATAGGTTAATTTTGATCAATTGATGATAATGATGAGCCTAGTGGTTTAATGGATAGGTTTCTGTGTACTCTTTGGTTTGGTGTTCGAATCCTTGCAAAAGTGATAAGAAAAATTTTTTTCCGTTCTTTTATGTTGCCTTAAGAAGTGGTTTAGTTTATTTTTATAATTTAAAAATAACTAAACTCGTCTTTTAGAAACTTCTCTCTTTTTTAGAACATCAATTCTTCTCATTCTTCTATTTTTTTTTCTTCTTTCTAATAACTCTGCTACTAGTTTTGTTGAAGAGATTGCATATCTTGCCGTTTTCAACAAAAAGTTAACAGTGTAAGTTTGTAGTTATATTTCTGCTAATATTCACTCTTAATCGTTATTTGTTAAAACTAAAATGGTTTTGTTTGTTTTGTTAAATTTTGTTTTTAAGGTTTCAGTTGGTTCTCTTTCTTAGGTGAAAGGATTGCATATCAAAGTTCTCCACCGATTTAAGTACTTGTATTGTTGGATACGAGTAGGGGGTTAAGAGTTCTAAGTTCGATTTTGGTTTATGTTGAAATTTTTCGACGAAACTTTGGCTATAAATATGTTAGTTATTGAAATGGTTATGGAGATCGTTTGATTGAGGTTTGATTGTCGTTTTAGGGACGAAAGTTCATCTGTGTTGCTTCTACATCGAATTCGTATCAGGTGGGTATCAAAAACCTAAATTTCTGCAATTTGTAAACGTCAGAAAACATGGCCTTCTACACCACACGGCCGTGTGAGGTACTATTTAGGGTGACACGGGCTAGGGACACAAACATGTGTCTAGCCCGTATAACTCACTGTTTGGGACCACACTACTGTGCGCGAGGTCGTGTGAGTCACTAATAGAGCCACATGCGTGTGCGCTAGGCCGTGTGGGCCACAGGCCAGACATCCAAGCCGTGTGAATCCACACGGGCATGTGGGTCAAGATTCTGAAATTTTTCCCTAGGGATGTGAACGTCGTCTAGATCGAATGTAGGCCTTCCGTAGGGTCTGTATGATCTGTATTAAGCTATAAAACTTAGGAATTGTTGATTTGTTAGTGTATAACCAACAATCTGTACGTATATTTGTTTTGATTTAAGATAAGTAAAAGTGATTGTTAATGTATAATGTACCCCTGTTTGGATGCGTTGAGGTATGTGAATTATCCAGGTACAATCCTTATTCTGTTAAGTCTAATGGTACGCTCCTATGTTACTTTGTTGATTAAAAATATGTGATATCCGAATTTGTTGAATTGATTGGTATTAATTCTGATTTATAACCATGAATATGACTTCATGGCAATCTGATATGATCTGTTGAGGTTTGATAAATCTGTTTTACAAACCATGAACTTTCATGCCTACTGATTCTGTTATTGTACGATAGCATGACCTACATGCTTATCAGTCTGACTCTGTATATGCATGCCATGACATACTGCATGGGATTTGGGATGATGTGAAAGGAGAAAGTTTCTAACAGTTTAATGATCTACATTATCTGGTGGTTTATCCACAATTCTGTTTTGGCAGCTTAACTGCAATATAGTGGCTTGACCACATGTATCTGATCTAGTAGTTTTAACTGCAAATTCAGGTGACACTGTCCATAATTATCTATTGGTGTGATTTGGTTAGAAAAATTTTGGGGAACACTATTTTTGTGTATAGCGGAGTTGGGTAGGATGTTTTCTGATAAATCTGCACTCTGATTGGTTTTGAAAAATACTGCATCAAGATAAACATACCTGTGTTGTTCTGTTCTGTTTTATTTTGTTTTGTTATGATCTGTTGTACTACCATTGTTGAAATTTCTGTGATACTCTGGATCTGTTCCGTGCGGGCTATATGACTGCTATAAGGTTCTCTACGTTACTACGATTTATATGTTGTGATATGTTTATTTGTATTTGAGGTTGTCTATATAATGTGCTTTGTAGCTCACCCTTGTCTTATCTTTATCTGTTTAGGTAAAATTTTTGACTTAGGACCGGACGGTGTACGGGAGTTCAAATTATTTTTGCACTGATGTAACTATGATTTGATCTTTTGGGTTTATAATATGTTTTTGAACTTGCCTTGCTTTATGTGTAACATCCCGTTTTCAGTAAAATCGAAACAGTGGTTTCAGGACCACGAATCCGAGTCAGAAAGAAAAGTTATTTTAATAATATTGCATTGTCTACATTATGATAGAAATTACGTATGAAAATTTTGTTGCGAAAATTTTACCGATTACATGTTTAATTATAGAAAGGACCAAATTGCATAAAATGCAAAACTTGAGTTCTAGTAGCTATAAGTATCAAATAGCTATGAAATTTAAAATTTGAGGTCTTTATATGGTAATTAGACCATTTATTTATGATTATTCATCCATGGAAAATTAGAAAAAGAAAAGGACTAAATTGGAATTTAAAATAAATAAAGATGATAATAGCCTAATATCATCTTTTTTCATCATCTTCCCCAAATTACTTTTATGGAAACCCTAGCTAAGAGAAAGAAATTCAAGAAAGCTTAATTAGATCCGGAAAGACCAAATAAGGAGTTAGATCGAGGAAAAGAAAAAATGCCGGATTAGTAGATTTTCATACACGAGCAAGTGTTGAGGTAAGTTCGTGTAATTAAATTGTGTATATTTATATGCTTGAATTGAATGTTGTGTATGTGATTTTATTGTTTCTATGAATATGAAAATTAATATTATATCTGAAAATGATTGACAAATATCAAGTCTCGATTGAATAAATGAAATTTGATGGATACAAGATTTCTTGAATTGGTTGTGGCCTTGCATATGTTGCTGACATACCATAGCTCGAAAGAGCATCCCGTTATTAGCCCTCTTGAGCTTCCCGTTATATGGTTCTTGCGAGCTTCCCATTATTAGCCCTCTTGAGCTTCCGTTATATGGTTCTTGCGTGCTTTCCGTTAATAGCTCTTCGGAGCACTTGATCAATCATGATCCTACATGTGTTGTGGGCACACCGCACCTGTTATGAGCGTCCGTTATATGGCTCTTCGCGAGCTTCTTGATTAAAGGCTCTTTGTGAGCTTACGATATGGCTCGTTTGAACTTCCCGATATATGGCTATCCAGAGCTTCCCGTTAATGGCTTTTCGGAGCTACTCGTTATTAGCTTCCCGTTATATAGCCCGGATAAGCTTCCCGTTATATGGCTTACATGAGCTTCCTGTTAAATGCTCGAGAGACTACTTTCCGATTATGTGCTTTAATAAGCACCCCCGAACATGAATTGACGGATCACTTATTGGTACACCTCGAGTGTACAACCTGGGTATCCATCGATATGTCAATAATTCGACGGACAAAACTCTTGATGTGAGAAAATATGAGATTTAAATGAATTATATCTCGAATATCCCTGAAATACCTAGAAATTGTTGCATAATGAACTCATCTTTATTACTTGAAAAATACTTGGAATTCATGACTGACTTGCTTGATTGAGCTTATGTGTTTAGAAAATTGGCCAATTTGCATTGGATGCATGTTATTTGTATGCTTACTTTAAATGAACATGATTTGGTAAGTTAAATCCTTGTTATGCGAACTTACTAAGCATTAAATGCTTACTCGTTTTTCCTTTCTTTGTTTTATAGTGCTCGGAAGCTCATAAAAGTTGGGAATTGGTTGGAGCATCATCACACTATCCTTCAACTCAATTTGGTATAACTAGCAAAACTACTTTTGGTATAATAGCATGTAAAGGCTAAGTTAGACCAAATGATGAAATGTTTTGGTTGCAACTAGCCATTGGAATGGCTAGTGATATTATGGTTAATGTATATGTATGAAATTATACTATGTTTGATATGTAAGTGTGCATGATTGGTATTATAGGATTAAACATACTTAGGTAATAATATGTTCAATTGAGTAAGTTGGTGAATGTCTTTAATGTGGTTGTAAGTGGAAGACTAAATGGGTGAGAAATAAGGCTTAGAAATAGCCTTACATTGACCACACAGGTAGAGACACGGGCGTGTGTCTTAGCATGTGTGACACACGGCTATGTGCATAGGCGTGTGGTTTGGCATGTGTCCCCTGCACCTAATTTTCAAAAATTAAATTATCCATACGACCTAGCACACGGGCGTAGGTGGCCGTGTGACCCAAGTTAGAGAGTTACACATGTATGAACACGGGCTGTGTAACACCCTAGAATTTGAGTTTGTATGTGTTACATTAAATTGGTGATTAAGCTTGTTAGATTATTAATTTTGTTTGTTAAGGAGGTCCTGAGAAGGCTTGGGATCTATTTGGACCTAGTGAATATTAATTTTGTTTGTTAAGGAGGTCCTAAGAAGGCTTGGGATCTATTTGGACCTAGTGAAAATTTTTAGCTTATCAATGTAAGTTAGGGGCAATTTTAGACTTGCAAAACCAAGGGCATTTTTGTAATTTTACCACTAGGGGTATTTTTGTAATTTTATAAATCAAAAATTTTTCAGAAAATTGTGTGGGAAAAAATAGTTTTCACAAATTAAAGAAAAATGATTTTAAGAGTTTTAAAATTAGGGTTCTTTTAAAAAACATGGCTAGTTCCCTTTCGGGTTTTAGTTATTGGGTTTAGCCTATGACCAAGTCTTCTTGGTCAGGGTGAACCAAAGCTACGCACAGTGCACGATTCAAGTGGAGAGGAGGTGAGTCACTGATTGCTTAAATACCAAGCTCCCATGAAACCATTCCTAGGCATGCATGACAGGGTTGCCACACCCACTAAGTCCTCTGGGTTAGGGTGAACCGAAGCTACGCACTGGGGTAGGATTCTGCAAGAGGAGGTGAGTCACTAGGGCGCTTAAATACTGTGCTCTTAGGATCCAATCCTAGACATACATACAGGAGTTACCACACCCTAACTCGGTTGACTTAGCCATAGGTTTGTTTAGTTAGGCATTTAAGTTTTATGTTGTAGTTGGGGTAGACTAGTCCTAGGGTTCAAGTACCTATCATTCTATTCTACGTTCCATTCCTTTTCTACCCTTCTATAATCACACAGATGGTTAGGGGTACTTACCTGGTGGACTGCAGGTCGGAGACTTAGGCGCCATGCCATCAAACCTGCCTATTTTTAGAAATACTTCCATAAAACTCATTTGGGCTCGATTTGAAAATGTTTTGGGCCTTAGACCACAGGCCGAGAGTTTAAAATTGGGCCTCGATATAAATGAAACACCCACACCCTAGCCCACGAGCACTGGACCGGATCTGGTATGTTCCTCGATGTAAACCGGTTTAAAACTCTTTTGTTACTTTGAAAACTGTGTGTTTTGAAGATAGTTTGTTTGTGGGTTGGGCTCGAGTTGAAAACAAGTTTTTCTTTTATATTGAAAACCCATTTATTTCGGGTAACAAAATATTTAAAGTTTAGTTTAAATTAAATTGACTTAATCTTTAAATAACATAAATTCGTAACATAGTAATTAAAACAACAATAAAATCATCACCATGGCCTTATTACATAAAACAAAACCCAAAATATAATTGTAGAGTACTTAAATAAAATAAAATGTCCAAATTAAATAAAACTTTAAGCTGAGCATGGCCACCACAAGTTCTCTTAGTCTCATTAAAATCCTTGTTCATCACCAAACATGTTCCCACAACGGGTGAGTTAACAGACTCAATGTGTAACCAACACTAAAATTTAAAAGATTTAGGCATACCATACATATCATGTTCACATAATAATAATGATGCAATCCCGACCCCACACCTAGATACCATCCGCTACACATCCCCGTACCAACCTACACACCGTGGGGACTACTAAGTCAACCCTCCATCCGCTACATACCATCGAAGGCGTCATTGCGATCGACGTGCTCATCGCCCATATAAAATTCGTGGCATAGCCACCAGATTAAATAATTGTGTCATGAGACACCACATTCAGATAATGTAACCGAAGTTACCACATTCAGATAATGTGATCGAAGTCACCACATTCAGATAGTGAGACCGAAGTCACTACTTTCACTTCCCCTTTTCATATAACCCGAATGCCCCATAATATTCATATCATGCATATCATACTTAAATTCACATTTATGTCACTTTTCACATGTTAAATATAACATATTTCGTAATCTTAGTAGGAGTAGGAAACGTACCTGAGTACTTTGTACCGTAACACGGTACCTTAGCCATATTCACATTCTTATAATCATGCACATATTAAATATTGCCATAAACATATTAAGAATTAGTGTGGAATACACACCTGATTCGCTTAACAACTTCACTGAAATCCTAAAATTCGATCTACTGCCTTAGATCTTTAACTCCCTACATTCGGCCCATATTAAAGGTTTAATGAGAAACTCATTCGGCCATAAAACCAAATCCTAGTAGGATTTGTGCACTAAAACTTACCTTAATGCCGATTTGCTTATCACTCAAATCCCGAAAACTTTGCTTTTCTTCTCCTTGTATTCGGCCAAATCCTAAATCTTTACATAGGTTAGTTTTCAGCTTTTAAGATAATAAGGGAATAGATCTATGTACTAAAATAAGGCCTTGGCCGAATATTCATAGTTACTTACCTTGAAAATCTTAAATCCCGAAACTCACTGAATAACTAGGGAATACGCGGCCTATGGTGTACCTTCGGGAAAAGAACTTCTCCTTCCTTGTAATCGACTGCTCCTTAGATCTCTTAACTTATTAGTTTTCAGTTTGAATAGATAAGAAACAAGTCTAAATACTGAAATAGACCCTTGGCCGAATGTACTTACCTTCCAAATCTTAAATCCCGAAAATCTTCCTCCTAGAAATCGACGATAGGCCAAAATCCCGAATCTCTCCTTAAGATTTAGGTCAAATAATAATAGTAAGGATTAGTCTTTAATTTTTGACAAGTCCTTCAAGAAAAGAATAGAAATCCAACTTTTTTTTTTTACCTTTATTGAAGAATTCAACAACCCCTTTGTTTGGTGTCTCTCAAAGATTCGGCTATGGGGTCTTGAAGACTAGTCGACTATGGCCTAGAGGTGTGTCAACACTTTTGATTCTTGAGGCTTAAAGAATTAACAATGGTGGATAAAGAAGAAGTAGATTTTGGATTGACAAAAAAATAAAAAGAGAAGAGAGAATGTTGCTTAGGGAATTCTAGAGAGAATAGGAGGGAAGAAAAGTGTGAAGAATGGCCTTGTTTTCTCCTATTTTTGAAAATACTAGCCTTAGTCTCCCCAATCGACCAACTCTTCCTATGTGATAAATTTTATCTTTTAATTATCACTTTAATAAACAATAGACTTAATCCCTCCATTATCTCTTATCTCCTAATAAAAATAACAATAATTATCCATCATTTATCCATCTATTTAGCCGAATTTTAAAGAGAATTAAACTCTTCACTTAGGTTCCCTTGTGCCGTCCACCTCCTTTGCTTCTAGAAGCAAAAATAAAATTTCTTTTATTTGCTTCCCAAGTGACTCGATCCCTGGCCCAAATACACAAGCTTGTGGCGTCACTTGCTGGGCTTTTAAGTGGTGCCTTCAAGCCACTTTGACAAGCCTGTTTGTGTGTCAAATTCCTCCTATTAATTTTCTTAAGGCCACCTTGCCTTAGTTTCCTCTTTTTAAACTTAACATTTCCATACATTTTCCAGGTTTCCAAAATGTTCACTTTCCTCTTTTAACTTAAGTTTCCAAAATGTTCACTTTCCTCTTTTAGCTTAAGTTTCCAAAATGTTCACTTTCCTCTTTTAACTTAACATTTCCAAGTTTCCAAAATGTTCATAATACATTCATAACACATAAAACATGTCATTTTGTACAATTAAACCGAAAATGCATAGGCCATTTTCAGGATGTTACAATGTTGTTGTGAGATTTTGCATATTTTGTGTTTTGTGCAAATAGGACTAAATTGTAAAAGTGTGAAATATTAGGGACAAAATGGTAATTACCCATTTAGGTGTTTTTGGATTAAATTGAAATGAAATATGTTTGAATGAGCTTAATTTGAATATGTTTAGATCAAGAACAAAGAAAAATGGACTTGGATCAGGGAAAAGCAAAAATTATCGAATAGTTGGTTTTGTCATCCGACGATATCCGAGGTAAGTCTTTAAGCAAGTTAATACCATTAATATCGGTTGTAACCTTGATTACATGCTGAATTTTGAATTTATAGATTGGAATTTGGCCAAAGCTGAATGTGTTATAGTGTTTTAATAATGAAATGTAGTTAAATTTAATTGAGTTCAATATGTGAAAGTGATATGAATTATGTGTGATATATGTGATATTGGTAATATGTAATGTGTATGAGATGGCTCAATAATATGAATATTTGGGCTTCGAGCTTAGCAGGCCTTGTGCTGGTGAAGTTTATCAGGCTTATTTCCCGCAGGCTAAATGCCGATGATTTAATTTTAGACCTCGGGTCTAGTAGGCTTAGTGCCGGTTCAGGCTTACGCCTAGCAGGTTTTAAACCGGTGATGAAATTTCAAATTATAAGGCATAAACTTTTCTACTTATGTGATCATCGAGCAAGTGAGTTGATACTACGAGTTATATATATATTCGGCCATATAGGTAAGTGCATACGAGCTATTCAATCGATTTTCTATATTCGATCAATAAGGTAAGTATATATGTGTTAAGTTGTCGAACACGAATGATACTAATTGATCCTGTACATTCGGCCTTATGTTTATGTGGCTATATTGGGATTACATTGATATTTGATATATGAATTTATAAAGCATCAAATGGACATATGTGTGTATACATCTTACTATGTGAAATTATTAAGTGTAGAGCATACACTTTATTGTATCTCATATATATATATATATGTGACCCTATTGAATTATTTATATTGGAAGTATGAGTAGTTGGTTAAGAGTTGTTAATTTATATTTGAACCATATGCCGAAATATTAATATGAAGTTTAAAGGTAAAATAGTGATGATGGTTGAGGTAAATGAGGTATTAGCATTCAGCATTAGAAGACCAAATAAGAATTAAGCTTTAAGATTTTATGATATTAAGTATGATATTGAAAATGCTTGAATGATCATTAGATTTAATACATTTGCTTAAGACTTACTAAGCTAGTTAGCTTACTTTTCGTGTGAAGTTTTCACTCTGTTTTATAGATTTTGGTCAAGCTACGAGCTCCGAGGATCGTCTTTGAAGTCATCCGCACTATCATCCTATCTTAGTACCCTAAAAGTTAAAATTTGAATTTAAGGCATGTATAGGCTAGCTTAATCCTTGAATGACACTTTTGTTAATGTATATAATAGCCATACGAAAATGGCTAAGTTTCTATGTTTGAGTATGCTTTGGTAATGTTGGTCTCGGTATAAAATGTTGATGATATTCGGCCTTGCTAGAAGTTAATATGAAAATTATTTCATGATGTATATATATATATATGCATGGTGCTGAAATGGTTAAAGTGATGAACTAGTCTAATAAAGACAATTTGAAATGCTATTATACATGATAGTATGCCAATGACCACGATGTACTTGGGTTTACCGATCATATTTGTAAATGATGTTTTGTATGATAGAATAATAATATGGTCATTTGTGAATGAACTTGTAAATTGAAATAGGTATGTTTGGCTTTAAAATAAAATGATAAGTAAGTTTACTCATAATATCCATTCTTAATGCCGCATATGGTTTGATTAATAAACTCATGTTTTAAGAGTTAAATATAGACTTGAGTATATTCGGTTAAGGTGGCTTTAATGACCAAACGAATGATATCCCTTGTCAATTGTTGTAATGGTTGCTATTTATATATATATTGATGTTATAAATTTATACTTGGATTAGGAAATGAAATAGGATTATTTATTAACTAGGAAATTTGGAAATCACGTTTGAAATACCGGTTTGTTTGTTTAAAGTTAGGCCTATTAAAGAATGGTAGTTTAACTTTGATGCATGTGAATTGGGTGGCCGAGTTGATTAAACAAATACTAGTATATGTTTGGTGAAATGAACATGCATTATTTATATACTAGTCAAATTAATAGTAGGGAAGGATTTTGTTAGTCTAGTATACTAAAAGTTGATAATTGATATATTTGACTATGCCGAGTTGTGATATGTGCAGTAATGCCTCGTAACCCTAATCCGACGACGGATACGGGTTATGGATGTTACATTTGATTGGTATCAGAGCTTACAGTTTAGTCGATTCTAAGACTACCATAGCACGTGTGGGTCTAGCTATACATGCCTTAAAATTTTAATGCGATAGTGTGGTGACTTTTGACATCTAAATTGTGTTTTATATAGTAAATGGATCCCTACAGAGCCATAGTTGATGATGTTTAGAGCGTAGCGCTGATCTCGCACATGGGTCAACGCTAGTAGACTCTCGACCTATCTCGAGTAGCCATGAGGGAGAGGCTAAGCAAGCCTTCTACCAGATGATGAACGAATGGTTTACACGATATATCCGGACTAATCCGGACTGTGCAACAACCTCCACCCCCGATTAATCCATCTCCGATACCTATGGTACCTCCGATAGTAGATCCGATGAGATTTAGCAGACCTCCTGTAGATAAAATCAAGAAACATGGGGCCGAAGAGTTTAAAGCTAATGATGATGATAATGCAGAACGAGCTGAGTTGTGGCTTGATAATACTATTTGTGTGTTTGACGAGCTATCATGTACTCCAGATGAATGCTTAAAATGTGTTATATCCTTATTACAGGACACCGCATATCAGTGGTGGAATACACTAGTATCGGTGGTTCCGAAAGAGAAGGTGACCTGGGAATTCTTCTAGATTGAGTTCCGTAAGAAATATATCAGCCAGAGATTTATCAATCAAAAACGTAAAGAATTTCTAGAGTTGAAATAGGGTCGTATGACCGTGACTAAGTATGAACGAAATTTGTGAGATTAAGCCGATATGCTCGTGAATGTGTTTCAACCGAGGCTATTATGTGTAAAAGATTTGAAGACGGTCTGAATGAAGACATTAAGTTGCTGGTCGGCATACTTGAGATTAAAGAGTTCGTAGTACTTATTGAACGAGCTTGTAAAGCCGAAGAGCTTAGGAAAGAGAAAAGAAAAGCTGAATTTGAAGCTAGGGACATTCATAAAAGATCATCGAGTAAGGCCTTTCATTCTGTATCAAAGAAGTTCAAAGATCAATCTAGTCGACATAAAGCTACTCCAAGCTTCTCTAGACGAGATTGACCTTCTGCGGGTTCTCGAGCTACTTTCATGGCTAGTGTTGGTAATGTTCAGTAGAATCGGGTTGAGTGCAAGCATTGTGGAAAGTGGCATTCCGGGAGTTGTAGATTGCTTGATTGGTCCGGTTTTAAATGTGGATCGATGGATCACTTCATTAAAGAGTGCCCGATGTTAGCGAGCAAAACACTGTTTAGAATGTGAGACAGAGCAACGTGTCAGCACGAGGCAGACCACCCAGACATTAGGGAAATGTAGGTGGTGACAGAGGGGAACAAAAGATACCGCGATTCGGTCAGAGGCTCGTGCACCTGTTAGAGTATATGCTATACGCGCTCGTAAGGATGCTTCTTCTCCAGATGTCATTTCTGGTACTTTCACTCTTTATGATACTAGTGCTATTGCATTGATGCTGGTTTGACTCATTCTTATGTGTGTGAAACCTTAGTATCCAATAAGACTCAGCCTGTTGAGTCTACTGAGTTTGTGATTCGAGTATCAAACCCCTTGGGTCGGTGTGTTCTGGTTGATAAAGTGTGTAAAAGATGTCCGCTGATGATTCAGGATTCATGCTTCCCAGCTGATTTGATGTTGTTACCTTTCGATGAATTTGATATAATTCTAGGAATGGACTGGTTGACTTTGCACAATTTTGTTGTTAATTGCAAAAGAAAGACCATTGATTTGAAATGTCAGAACGGAGAAATTCTTCAAATTGAATCTAATGATCTGAATGGGTTATCAACAATAATATCTTCTATGTTAGCTCGAAAGTGTATGAGAAAAGGGTATGAAGCCTACTTTGCCTATGTGCTTGATAGTAAAGTGACTGAAAAGGAGATTGAATCCGTACCAGTCGTGTGCGAATATCCAGATGTGTTTCCTGAAGAGTTACCGGGTTTGCCACCTGTTCGGGAGGTAGAGTGTGGCATTGAATTAGTATCGAGGATGACTAAAATTTTGATAGCTCCGTATCGGATGGAACCTACAGAATTAAAAGAGTTGAAAGCACAATTACAAGAATTAACATATAGGGGCTTTGCATGACCTAGTTTCTCTCCCTAGAGTGCACCAGTTTTATTTGTGAAAAAGAAAGATGGGACAATATGAATGTGTATTGATTACCGACAGCTCAATAAGGTAACTATAAAGATTAAATACCCATTGCCACAGATTGACGACTTGTTTGATCAGTTGAAAGGGGCTTTAGTGTTTTCAAAGATAGATTTGAGGTCGGGTTATTATCAGTTGCGAGTCAGAGATTCTGATGTGCCAAAGACAGCTTTTCGAACGAGGTACGGGCACTATGAGTTTTTGGTTATGCCTTTCGGACTTACTAATGCACCTGCTATTTTTATGGACCTGATGAATCAGATTTTCAAACAGTATTTGGATCGGTTTGTAGTAGTGTTTATAGATGATATTTTGATCTACTCCAGAGATGAAACCGAGCATGCTGAGCACCTGAGACTTGTGCTACAAACTTTGCGAGATAAACAGTTGTATGCAAAGTTTAGCAAATGTGAGTTTTGGTTGAGTGAAGTCAATTTTTGGGCCACATTTTTTCGGCATCAGGCAATCGGGTTGATCCGAATAAAATATCGGCTATACTTGATTGGAAACCATCGAAAAATGTTTTCGAAATTCGAAGCTTTCTGGGACTTGCTAGTTACTATAGACGATTTGTGAAAGGTTTTTCTATAATATCTACCCGTTGACAAAGCTATTACAGAAAGATATTAGATTTGAATGGTCGGAAAAGTGTCAGAAAAGTTTCGATCAGTTGAAATCTCTTTTGACTGAAGCTCCAATATTAGTCCAGCCTGAATCAGGTAAAGAATTTGTTATTTATAGTGATGCATCTTTGAATGGTTTGAGTTGCGTTTTGATGCAGGAAGGCAAAGTCGTAGCCTATGCTTCGAGACAATTGAAGCCACACGAAAGAAATTAACCGACGCATGACTTAGAGCTAGCAGCCATTGTGTTCGCGTTAAAGATATGGCGTCATTATCTGTTTGGTGAGAAATGTCATGTTTATTCCGATCACAAGAGTTTGAGGTATTTAATGACACAGAGAGATTTGAACCTGAGACAACGCAGATGGTTAGAGCTGTTGAAAGATTACAAGTTAGTGATTGACTATCATCCGGGAAAGGTTAATGTTGTTGCGAATGTTTTAAGTCGGAAGTCATTATTTGCTCTTCGTGCGTTGAACGCGTATATGGTTACGTCTGATGATGGTTCGATAGTAGCTGAATTAAAAGCAAGACCGTTGTTTATTCAACAAATTAGTGATGCTCAGAAAGTTGACAAAGATTTGTTAGCAAGACGAGTTCAGTGTGAGAACAATGTTGAGTCAGAGTTTCAAATAGATGAGAATGATTGTTTGAGTTCAAAGACCGAATGTGTGTTCCAAGGAATTTAGATTTAATTCAGATGATATTGAATGAAGCTCACGTAGTCGATTGTCTGTACATCCGGGTAGCACGAAAATGTATAATGATTTGAAATAGTTCTATTGGTGGCCTGGTATGAAACGAGACATCTCTAAATTTGTCTCAAAGTGCTTAGTTTGTCAACAAGTAAAAGCTGAACATCAGGTGCCTTCTGGGTTACTTCAGTCGATCATGATACCTGAATGGAAATGGGATAGAATTGCAATGGATTTTGTATCCGGCTTGCCTACGACACCGAGCAAGAAAGATGCAATTTGGGTTATAGTGGATAGACTAACCAAATCAGCTCACTTTGTTCCAGTTCGTACGGACTATTCACTCGATAAGCTCACTGAGTTATATGTATCTTAAATTGTGAGATTGCATGGTGTGCCGATTTCCATTGTTTCGGACAGAGACCCGAGATTCACATCGCGGTTCTAGAGGAAGTTGCATGATGCTTTAGGTACTAAACTACACTTTAGCACAACTTTTCATCCGCAGATAGATGGTCAGTTCAAACGAACCATTCAGATACTTTAGGATATGTTGAGATGTTGCGTCCTCGAGTTTGAAGGTACGTGGGAATGATACTTACCTCTGATTGAATTTGCTTACAATAATAGCTTTCAATCTAGTATCAATATGGCACCTTACGAAGCTTTGTAGGGTCGTAAGTGTCGTACACCATTATACTGGACTGAGCTCAGTGAAAACAAGATACACGGGGTTTATATGATCAAAGAGACTGAACAGAAAGTGGCAGTGATCCGTGATAGTTTGAAAGTTGCATCAGATCGCCAAAAGTCATACACGGATTTGAAACGTAAAGACATTGAGTTTCAGGTTGGAGATCGGGTATTTTTGAAAGTTTCTCCGTGGAAGAAAGTGCTTCGATTTGGATGTAAAGGCAAATTAAGTCTGAGGTTCATCGGACCGTATGAAATCATCGAGCGTGTCGGGCCTATTGCATATAGATTAAGGTTACCCTCTAAATTAGAAAAGATACACAACGTATTTCATGTTTTGATGCTTCGTAGATATCAATCGATCCGTCACATGTGATTGCCCCATCTGAGATTGAAATCCAATCTGATATGACGTACAAGGAAGGATCGATCCGTATTTTAGCTCGTGAAGTGAAAGAGTTGAGAAACAAGAAAATTCCATTAGTAAAAGTATTATGGAATCGTCATGGAATAGAAGAGGCTACGTGGGAGTCTAAGGATTTAATGAGACAACAATATTCGACTCTGTTTAACGGTAAGATTTTCGGGGACGAAAATCTCTAAGGGGGAGAATTGTAACAGTCGGTTTATACCCTAGTCGGAACAGTGGTTTCGAGACCACAAATCTGAGTCTGAATATTATTTTAATATTATTTTTTGTGTCATTGATGAGTGTTTAAGCATGTGCTAAATTTCCGTAAACTAATTTGACTGTCTGTGTGTTTAATTTGATTAAAGGATGAAATTGCATTGAATGTGAAACTTGTATGCTATTTGTTAAGTACCAATATGATGTGGCTTTATAAAAGTGAGGGCCTTATGTGGAAATTTATCCAATTCTATGGCTAGTGGATGGCATGATGATGATATGTATATAATATATGTTTCATTATGCTTACTTTTATAAGTTTTTAATATATGTATTTAATATATTATTTTTATAAGTTATTATATATTATAACAAAACATAAAATAAGCCATAGTACTTATCTTCCATCGAAAACACAAAAAGGAAAAGAAAAGAGAAAGAAGCTTGGTATTCGACCATAGTTTGGTCTAATTCAAGGTATGCTTTCGGTCGGTTTTCGATAATTTCTACGTTTTTGTAATCGTTGCTTTGAGAGCTTCAAAACCCATGTCTCAGTTTGATGAATTGATGATGTTTGTATGAGATGCCATTGATGATATGTTAAGCTTTTTAATGATTTTTGATGTCAAATGAAAGACATGAGCTAGATGAACACATTTTGTTCTTGAATTTTTTATGAGTTTAGAAAATTAGGGCTAAATTGTGAAAATAAATTTTTGAGGGTTAAATTGCAAAATAAATGAAATGTATGGACTTATATGACTATATGGAAGATTCGGCCTAGCTATGTTGTTGTGAGATTTTGCATATTTTGTGTTTTGTGCAAATAGGACTAAATTGTAAAAGTGTGAAATATTAGGGGCAAAATGGTAATTTCCCATTTAGGTGTTTTTGGATTAAATTGAAATGGAATATGTTTGAATGAGCTTAATTTGAATATGTTTAGATCAAGAACAAAGAAAAACGGACTTAGATCGGGGAAAAGCAAAAATTATCGAATAGCCAGTTTTTATCGTCCGACGATATCCGAGGTAAGTTTTTAAGCAAGTTAATACCGTTAATATCGGTTGTAACCTTGATTACATGCTGAATTTTGAATTTATAGATTGGAATTTGGCCAAATCCGAATGTGTTATAGTGTTTTAACAATGAAATGTAGTTAAATTTAATTGAGTTCAATTTGTGAAAGTGATATGAATTATGTGTGATATATGTGATATTGGTAATATGTAATGTGTATGAGATGGCTTAAAAATATGAATCTTCGGGCTTCGAGCCTAGCAAGCCTTGTGCTGGTGAAGTTTATCAAGCTTATTGCCTAGCAGGCTAAATGCCGGTGATTTAATTTCAGACCTCGAGTCTAGCAGGCTTAGTGTTGGTGAGTAATTCAGGCTTACGCCTAGTAGGTTTTAAACCAGTGATGAAATTTCAAATTATAAGGCATAAAATTTTCTAGTTATGTGATCATCTAGCAAGTGAGTTGATACTACGAGTTATATATATTCGGCCATACAGGTAAGTGCCTACGAGCTATTCAATTGATTTTCTATATTCGATCAATAAGGTAAGTATATATGTGTTAAGTCGTCGAACACGAATGATACTAATTGATCCTATACATTCGGCCTTATGTTTATGTGGCTATATTGGGATTACATTGATATTTGATATATGAATTTATAAAGCATCAAATGAACATATGTGTGTATACATCTTACTATGTGAAATTATTAAGTGTAGAGTATACACTTTATTGTATCTGTATATATATATGTGATCCTATTGAATTATTTATATTGGAAGTATGAGTAGTTGGTTAAGAGCTGTTAATTTATATTTGAACCATATGCCGAAATATTAATATGAAGTTTAAAGGTAAAATAGTGATGATGGTTGAGGTAAATGAGGTATTAGCATTCGGCATTAGAAGACCAAATAAGTATTAAGCTTTAAGATTTTATGATATTAAGTATGATATTGAAAATGCTTGAATGATCATTAGATTTAATACATTTGCTTAAGACTTACTAAGCTAGTTAGCTTACTTTGTGTGTGATGTTTTCACTCTGTTTTATAGATTTTGGTCAAGCTACGAGCTCCGGGGATCGTCTTTGAAGTCATCCACACTATCATCCTATCTTGGTACCCTAAAAGTTAAAATTTGAATTTAAAGCATGTATAGGCTAGCTTAGTACTTGAATGACACTTTTGTTAATGTACATAATAGCCATGCGAAATTGGCTAAGTTTTTATGTTTGAGTATGCTTTGGTAATGTTGGTCTTGGTATAAATGTTGATGATATTCGGCCTTTCTATAAGTTAATATGAAAATTATTTCATGATGTATATATATATATGCATGGTGCCGAAATGGTTAAAGTGATGAACTAGTCTAATAAAGACAATTTGAAATGCTATTATACATGATAGTATGCTAATTACCACGATGAACTTGGGTTTACTGATCATATCCATAAATGATGTTTTGTATGATAGAATAATAATATGGTCATTTGTGAATGAACTTGTAAATTGAAATAGGTATGTTTGGCTTTAATGTAAAATGATAAGTAAGTTTACTCATAATATCCATTCTTAGTGCTGTATATGGTTTGATTAATAAACTCAAGTTTTAAGAGTTAAATATAGACTTGAGTATATTCGGTTAAGGTGGCTTTAATGACCAAACGAATGATATCCCTTGTCAATTGTTGTAATGGTTGCTATTTATATATATATATTGATGTTATAAATTATATACTTGAATTAAGAAATGAAATAGGATTATTTATTAACTAGGAAATTTGGAAATCACGTTTGAAATACCGGTTTGTTTGTTTAAAGTTAGGGCTATTAAAGAATGGTAGTTTAACTTTGATGCATGTGAATTGGGTGGCCGAATTGATTAAACAAAGACTAGTATATGTTTGGTGAAATGAACAGACATTATTTATATACTAGTTGAATTAATAGTAGGGAAGGATTTTGTTAGTCTAGTATACTAAAAGTTGATAATTGATATATTTGACTGTGCTGAGTTGTGATATGTGTAGTAATGCCTCGTAACCCTAATCTGGCGACGGATACGGGTTATGGGTGTTACAACAATAACGCTAGTATCATAAAGCGTGAAAGTACCGATAATAACATCTGGGGAAGAAGCATCCTCCCAGGCGCGTATAGCATATGCTCTAGCAAGTGCACGAGCCTCTGATCGAACCGTAGTATCCTTTGTTCCTCTCTAACTGCCACCTACATTACCCGAATGTCTAGGTGGTCTACCTTGTGCTGTCACATTGCTCGGTCTCGTATTCTGAGCAGTGTTTTGCTCGACTAACATCGGGCACTTTCGAATAAAATGATCCATCGATCCACATTTAAAACAGGACCGATCATGCAATCTACAACCCCCAGAATGCCATTTTCCACAATGTTTGCACTCAACCCGATTCTGCTGAACTTTACCAACACTAGCAATCAAAGTGGCTCGGGAACCCGCAGGAGGTCGGTCTCGGTCTCGTCTAGAAAAGTCTAAAGTAGCTTTATGTCGACTGGATTCATCTCGAAAATTCTTTGATGCCGAATGAAAGGTCTTACTCGATGATCTTTTCCGAATGTCTCTAGCTTCAAATTCGGATTTTCTTTTCTCTTTTCCAAGCTCTTCAACTTTACAGGCTCATTCAACAAGTACTACGAACTCTTTAATCTCTAGTATGCCAACCAGCAACTTAATGTCTTCATTCAGACCGTCTTCGAATCTTTTACACATAATCACCTCGGTTGAAACACATTCACGAGCATATCGACTTAATCTCATAAATTTCGTTCATACTCAATCACGGTCATACGACCCTATTTCAATTCCAGAAATTCTTTACGTTTTTGATCGATGAATCTCTGACTGATATATTTCTTACAGAACTCAATCTGGAAGAATTCCCAGGTCACTTTCTCTTTCGGAACCATCGATACTAGTGTATTCCACCAGTGATATACGGTGTCCCGTAATAAGGATATAGCACACTTTAAGCACTCATATGGAGTACATGATAGCTCGTCGAACACACGGATAGTATTGTCAAGCCACAGCTCAGCTCGTTCCACATCATCATCATCATTAGCCTTAAACTCTTCAGCCCCGCGTTTCCTGATTTTATCTACAGGAGGCCTGCTAAAGCTCATCGGATCTACTATCGGAGGTACCATAGGTATCAGAGATGGATTATTTGGGGGTGGAGGTTGTTGCGCAGCCGGATTAGTCCGGATATATTGAGTAAACCATTCGTTTATCATCTGGTAGAAGGCTTGCTTAGCCTCCCCCTCATGGCTACTCAAGATAGGTTGAGAGTCTCGGACGACCCATGTAAGTGGATCAGCGCTACGCTCTCAACATGATCAGTTACTGCTCTATCCGGATCCATTTACTATATAAAAACACAATTCAAATGTCAGAAGTCATCACACTATCGCAATATAATTTAAGGCATGTATAGCTAGACTCACACGTGCTACGGTATTCCTAGAATAAACTAAACTGTAAGCTCTGATACCAATCAAATGTAACACCCTTAACCCGTATCCGTCGCAGGATTGGGTTGCAAGGCATTACTAAACATAGCATAAGTCGCCACAAACAATTATTTCTTACATAGTCTCATCCGAAACAATATAACAAACTTTAATAAGCTTAAATAATATCATACATATCTTTAATCCTTTTTTTCAAATTCACAAATAAACCATCGTAACAAATAACAATAGATACTATTCATTTGATCCTTTAAACCATATTAGCCGAATATGCATACATATATAATGACTTTCTAAAACTAGATAAAAATCACCAAATATGAACATACATATATGTAGTTTTATGGTACCTTGTTCAACCGTATTCAATTAGATCAATTAAATTCATCTCAACAAAGTATACCTTAATCCATTTATAAAAACAAAACCGAATATGCCATTTTCACTTACCTAACTTATGATTTTCTCTTTTGACCGAGCATGCAAATTACATCACAATAATCCTTTCTCAATTCATGATTCATTCAATTACTTCAATAGTAAATCTTCATCAGTCCATAAGCCAAACACAATTAAATATGCTATTGACCCTTTCCAAATTTTCAAGCCTTATTGTTTCAAATCGCATAAATATGACCAACTAACAAATAATGAAATTTCCATCCATGACTTATTAAGACATGCAAAATAAAACCACATTCGTCAACCACCACAACATTTAGGTCAAGTCATATGAATATCCAACACATATAATATACTATAAAATATATTTCTAAGATGAGTTAATTACTTAATCAGATGCATGACACGTATAATATAAATCAACCATACCACTAGCATAAGCATAATTACCCTAGGAGATACACTTTTATGGTGAACAAATGCCATGACCGAATACATTATAGACCAAAATACCATAATTTAGCCATTTTCGCATGGCTATATATATATATATTTATACAAGAACAAAATCCATTAATTCAAAACATTAACTAGCCTATACATGCCTTAAGTTCAAAATCCAAGTTTTAAAGGTACCCAAAATAAGTCGATAGTATGGATGACTTTGTTGATGATCCCTTGAGCTCGTAGCTTGACCAAAATCTATAAAATAGAGTGACAAGCACACAGAGTAAGCTAACTTAGCTTAGTAAGTCTTAAGCAAACCTAATAAATATATTGGATATTCAATCAAATTAAACCGAACAATTTATAACATTAATTATAATATCATAACACATATGGATTATTATAGTAGAATGCTAATGTTCTCACATAGCAAAACAATTATCTTTACCTACTTTAAATGTAAAGGTTATCAATGTACGTCAATGATTAAATATATTTATTCACATATACAACCGAATATCAATTTTCCATGTACATATAAGAAAATCCCCCATAACCGAATGTGTCCATGTATATAAATATATACATATATTTACATCTATCAAATGATCTCATGTTTGCATATGAATAACATCAACTCCATATCATTTTATCCACATTCTAAGAAACCAAAAATACAAACACATTCATCTATCAACTTACTTACTCAATCACATCACATATAACATACACACACACACACACACACACACACACACACACACACACACACACACACACACACATATATATATAAATACATACCTTATGGTCGATTATAATCAAATTCATTTAAATGGGCATTAGGTTGCTCACTTTCCATCATGACCTAATCATTTCATAAGCATAAGCTTGTATTTAAAGATCATCGGTATAAAACATGCTAGGCATAAGCCTGAATCACCCACCAGCACTAAGCCTGCTAGACCCGAGGTCTGATATTCATTCACAGGCAATAAGCCTGCTAGGCATAAAGTCGGATAATTTCACCAGCCTAAGGCTTGCTAGGCTCAAAGCCTGAATAGTAATACTTTATAATTTCTCACACAAATCATTTCATATATCGAACCTTTTTCTCATTTCAAACTTATTGTACGAACATTTAAATAACACATATCATTCAATAATCTATCCGAATCAAATATAACACTTAGCCAAATTCGACTAATTCATAAATATTTATGATGATTCCAAATTTCAGCATATACTAAATTACATAATTAATTTATGATGATTATTTGCTTAGAGACTTACCTCGGATATCTCGGACGATAAAAACCGGCTTTCGATTATTTTTGCTTTTCCTCGATCCAAGTCCGTTTTCATTTGTTCTTGATCTAAACATATTCAAATTAAGCTCATTCAAACACATTTACATTCAATTTAGTCCTAAAACACATAAATGGGCAAATTACCATTTTACCCCTATTATTTCACACTTTTACAATTTAGTCCTATTTGCACAAAACACAAAATACACAAAATTTGTCCACACACTTTAAGGGCCGAATGTTCATAGTATTCATAAAAGTCCATGCATTTCATTTATTTCACATTTTAGTCCCTCAAAAATTTATTTTAGCAATTTAATCCTAATTACTCCATTTCATCAAAAATTCAAGAGCAAAGTATGTTATCTAGCTCATACATTTCATTTAACACCAAAAATCATCAAAAAGCTTGACATATCATCAATGGCATATCACACAAACATCATCAATTCACAAAATTAATACATGGGTTTTGTAGTTTTCAAAGCAACGATTGCAAAAACGTAGAAATTATCGAAAACCGATCAAAACCTAACCTTGAATTTAAGCTTGTAATAGCTGAATACTAGCCAAAGTTTTCTTTCTTTTTCTTTTATGGTTTTGGCAAGAAATGATAAAAATGAGACCACTTTCTTATGTTTCTTTTATTATATTATAAACATAACTTATAAAATAAATAAAATATAACTTTAACTATTAAAGTAAATGAAATAAACATATAATATAATTGTATAACATTAGTCATTGCCGTCCACTAACCATAAGATTGGCTTAATCGCCACATAAGACCTCACATTTATAAAGCCACATCATATAGGTGTTTTAGCAAATAGCAAGCTACTTTCACATTTAATGCAATTAAATCCTTTTGTCAAATTAAACACACAAACGAACAAATTAACTTACGAAAATTTAGCACATGCTTAGTCACATATCAACGGCAGAGAAAATAATATTAAAATATTATTCAGACTCGGATCCGTGGTCCCGAAACCATTGTTCCGACTAGGGTGTAAACCAGACTATTACACACACTCTCGCAAACCTCATTTCTTACAGCGAGATTACCAGTCCAGGCTAAATCCCCTGTAACATATACTCAAAGCGTATTGTTGGGGTTACCAGTCCAGGCTAAATCCCCTGCAATGACAATTACTCTAATGAGCTTGATTTGGATTTGTAACATCCTGATAATTAGGGGTTATGCATTTTACTTAATTGAATGATGTTGCATGCTTAATTATTATTAAATGTACTTTGGAAGTTATTTTGAGCTTCATTAATTAAGTGAATGCTTAGTGATTAATTAAATTTTTAATAAATAAGATGAAGCTAAGCATGATAGGCTTTATGAATTAATGACAAGGAATTTAAAGCATAAGATGAGTAATTGGCAAGGTGGTTAGGATGCATGGATGAGTGCTTAAGGGGAGAGGTTCGAATCCCCTATCTAGCAAATGGGAGAATTTTTATTTCTTTTGTTTCCTTCCCTATAGTGTCGGCCAAGAACTTTCTAGAGTGGATGAGCATTCTTTTATTTTTGGCTATTTGACCATGTGAATAAGGCAAGCTAAGGACTTATGGCATGAAATCCAAATAGGATGGTAAGAAGGGGGGACAAAAGGCATGATATGTGGGCAATGTTTTGGAAACTTGTTCATGGTCATTTAACCATGAACCTAGACGGTTTTAGGGGCTAAAGGGAGTGGTAAATGGTGATAGCACAATTAAGGTTTGATAGGGAAGAAATGTGGAGCAAAATGGGGGAGTATGTTGGCTTCCTTGTTGGCCGAATTTTGACTTGGGTTAGGGGGTGATAGTTGGCCAAAATGTCTTGCATTTTTGTACATCTTTCCTCTTTTCTCTAAAGGTTTCTCTCCTAGTCGAAATTTGTTGGTGACATTAGGTAAAAGCTTTATTTTGTTTTGGCTTTCAATTTGACCAATTTTCTCCAAAAGCTTCCTTCCTAGCCGAATGCCTATTACACAAAAGAGAAGTCTTTCTCTTTTCTTTTGATCATCTTGCAATTTACCATTTCGGTTTGAAAGGCCTTTTTAGTTTCTTTTCAAAACACCTTTCTTTCTCTTTGTAACCGAAATTTCAAGTCTTCAAGAATCACTTTCTTTTCTTTCTCCCTCATTGCCGAAACTACAAAAGTTCAAGAATCAATTTTCTTCATTTCTCCCTCTTTGGCCGAATGAGCATAGGTTCCAAAACCAATCTCTTTTCTTTTTGAGAAACAACATCATCATCATCTTCTTCTTCCTTTAATCTCTCTCTTTCTCTTTCTCTTTTCTTCCTTCTCTCTTTCTTTCTCTTTTCATACTTTTTTTTCTTCTTCATTCTCAACCGAAACCACCATAGTCAAAGCACAATATTTCTCTCTTTTTGTTAAAGCCGAATCATCAATTCCTTTCTTCTTTTTGTTCAAGGCCGAACCTTCAAGTGAATCAAGTAAGGATTTTGTCAATCATTTTCATGATCTTCTTCTTATTTTAGTCTCATAATCCTTTTATTTTTTACGCCCTAGGCGAATTCTTGGAAAGGATTTTTAAGGATCTTTGTTGAAGACAACCTTTAAGAAGTGATCTTTTGAGATCATCAAGGTAAGGATTTTAATTTCGATCATATCAAATCTTTTAGAATGGATCACTAATCAACGTTATTTTAGGGCGATTTAAGACTAACAAGATAGGTAAGAAAAGGCGATCTGAGTGTTTGCAAGAAAGGAGGCATTCTTTTACCATCAAACTTCAAACGAAGAAATGTATCGACAGTTAGAGACTTTCCACCGGGTTGTGGACCCTCTGCTAACGAGGATCGGTTATTTGAAGTAGTGCGTACAACCGAACCACTTTACGTTGGTGAAATATCAGCGGGTTTTGATCCATCTAGTGGAGAAAAACCACAAATAACTGTAGTTCGAGAATCCGAGGGTAAGGATTTAGATCCCTCATCAATAAACATAGTTTTATTAGTAAAAGTTTATACTAATCAAGTGTGAAAATTAATTAGGTGTTGACGAGCGAGAGGGTATTGTTCTCACTGTCACGAGGTGTGTAACCTTACATTAAAAATCTCATAGATTTACATATATTTAAATGTGATTATATGACCATATGTTTTTGTCACTAACATATATATATATATATATGTGTTTTAAAGTAATTTCCTTAAATGTGGTTTTCTTTTGATTTATCAATTCCTCCTACAAGTAATGTTTTTAAAAGATATAAATTTTACTTTACAAATTTATTTTTAACCTAAAATGTTAAGTTAATCTGCTTTTCTACAAAATCATCAAGTTTTTCTTAAACAAAAATGAGAATTCTCTATAGATTTACTCGAGGAACATACCAAATTCGGTTAGGCTTTTTGGGAAATTTGGGTTTGGGGTGTTTCAAACTTGATATCGAGCCCGATTTTAAACTCTCGGCACTGGGGTTTTGAAGCCCTAGCGTTTTCAAAATATGGCCCAAATGACTTTTTGAAAGTTTTCTTAAATTAAAATGGTTTTATAAGAGCATGGCACTCGGAGTTCTCGGCCTAGATCCATCAGGTAAGTACTTTGACAAAGTGATATGAATGTTTGATAAGCCTAAGGAAACTATACTTTAGAGACATGGACCCTAGGTGTTTGTTGCTACTACGGAAAAACTACTAAATATCTGTTTCATAAAACTTTCCTTTAATAAGAAGTGAAAAGACTCTAATACATAAGACTTTTTCGTAAAAACAGATAAGACACGTAGTAGATATGAGTTCTAGGGGCGTGGGCGTCGTGGACATGGACTGACGAAGAATGGTCGTGTCGGAACCGTTAGATCTCGGTCAAGGTTAGAAAATGATGCTCCACCACCATTGTTGGGGTGGAATTTCAAGAACAAAATGAAGGGCGTGACGTGAGATCACAAGTCGTACTACGAGTTTTGGAGCGTGTAGTAGAAGCTAGTTCGAAATGGGTCTCGAAAGTCGATGGTGAGAGACTTAGATCAAATGGAGTGAGGTTTTCGGGAGTATCTGGAGTAGCTCCAAATGTAGTGAATCTTGGTTGGAGGCAATCGAGAGGATTATGGACGATTTAGAGCAGACCGATGAAGAAAAGTGAAAGGTGCTATTTCACTACTTGCGATAAAGCCTACCGGTGGTGGCTCACTATCAAAGAGAGTACCCACGTGGATCGATTGGATTGGGGGTATTTTAAGATTAAATTGAAGGAAAATATGTTGGAGCTAGCCACATCGACTCGAGAGGAAGACATTTCGAATTTGGTCCAAGAAAATAAGTCGATAGTGAATATGAAGCGAAATTTTGCGACTTAGTCGATATGCTAGAGGATAGTGGCTACGGAATATGAGCAGTGCATCGATTTGAAGATGGACTTAGAGATGAGCTACAGTGATGATTGCTCAAGACCGTGAAAGAGATTTTGCAATCTTAGTGGAAAGGGCAAGAATTGCCAAAGAGGCTAAACGGATTGAGAGACAGAACTGGGACAAAGGCTCGAGCAAGAATAAGAGAAGCTTTGGGTCTTCAAGGTCGTCCGGGAATTTCCAAAAGAAACCAAGAAATGATGGACCGCGAGGTCAACAGATCGCCACGGAGTCTGATGTCGTACTTGTACTCAATGTGGAAAAATGCACTCGGGAGAATGTTGGAAAAAGACCGGTGGATGTTTCAAGTGCAGTTCGAAGGATCATATGATCAAGGATTGCCCGATGAACTCAGAGAAGAATCGCCCGACAAGTCGTGGTGCTAATCAGTGATGAGGTGGACAACAACCGACAAGGGTCGTGGTCCAAATAGAAGGGTAATGGTTCGGTGAGAGGTCGCGGAACTTGTGCAGAAAGCGATGGTAGCTCGAGGTGAGACGGCCAGTCTGGTGTATGCAGTTCATCGCGAGAGAAGGCGATGACGAACGATGTTATCGCAGTGCGTTTCGATTTCAGGTTGCCCTTTATTGCTTTGATAGATATAGGGTCAACTCACTCTTATATCGCTAGTGAAGTATCCGGGACTTTGATGTGACTTCGAGGATGTACCTAGGAAGATGGCGTACTTAGTCCTTTAGGATGACATGAGTTATAGACAAACTTTTAAGGAAGTGCCTTTAGAAGTTCAAGGGATACGATTTTCGGTGATTTAATGGAGTTACCATTGGAGAATTGACCTAATCTTAGGCATGGGTGGCTTGTGAAGTATCGTGCAAATGTGGATTGTCTTTGCTAGCGAATGTCCTTAAGAACTATTGATGACAAGGAAGTTGTAGTGATGGTCGAGAGACGGAACTACTTATCTAATGTAGTTTCCGCTCTTAAGGCGAAAAGATGGTTAGAAAGGGTGTGTAGCCTTTCGATGTTGGTGAATGCCTTGGAGGCTAAGGAAGCAAGCTGTTGAGGAGTTAGGGCGTGAATGAATTTGTAGATGTTTTTAGGAAGAACTTTCGGGTTTGCCTCCGGATCGTGAAGTAGAATTCGGGATTGATTTATTGCACGGAGCAGGCGGTTTCTATTGCTCCATATAGAATGGCACGAAGGAATTAGTTGAGCTTAAGGCTCGATTCATGAGTTGCTTGATCGTGGATTTATCCGACCTAGTGTGTCTCCATGGGGAGCACCGGTCCTATTTGTGAAGAAGAAGGACGGATCGATGAGGATGTGTATAGACTACCGGTAGTTGAATAAGCTGACCATCAAGAACAAGTATCCTTTGCCGAGGATTGACGACTTGTTCGATCAGCTCAAAGGAGCTGCGGTATTCTCAAAGATTGATCTAAGGTCGAGGTATCATCAGCTTAAAGTGAAGGAAGTGGATATCCATAAGACGGCTTTCCGAACCAGATATGGGCATTATGAATTTCTGGTAATGCCATTCGGATTGATTGAACGCCCAATTGCATTTATGGATATGATGAATCGAATTTTCCACCTACTTGGATCAATTCGTCGTGGTATTCATAGGCGACATCTGGTGTATTCTAAGTCCAAAATAGAACATGATGAGCATCTTGGATTGTGTTGCGAGTTTTAAGGAGAAGAAGTCGTATGCCAAATTCAGAAGTGCAATTTTATTTGAAAGAGGTTGCGTTTTAGGCCATGTGGTGTCTGCGGAAGGAATAAGGGTGGATCCTCGAAAGATTGAAGTCATGCTAGATTGGAAACCACCTAAGTCCGTGGCGAAGTTCGTAGTTTCTTGGGGTTAGCAGGCTATTACTGGAAGATTTGTTGAAGGATTTTCTTCGATAGTCGCACCATTAACGAAATTGCGAGAAAGGAAGTACCTTTCGTATGGCTGATAAAGAAGAGAGTTTTGAGAAGCTCAAGAAAGTTTTGACTAAAGCTCGGTTTGATTCAACTTTGAGGCGGGAAAGGATTTTGTCGTGTATTGTGACGCTTCTCACACGGGATTAGGATGTGTTACGATGCAAGGCGGAAGGTAGTTGCGTATGCGTCTCGCGATTAAGACCTCATGAGGTTAATTACCCGAGCGCATGATTTGGAATTGGCAGCTGTAGTCTTTGCTCTTAAAGTTTGGAGACATTACTTATACGGGGAAAAGTCAGTGATATACACGGACCACAAAAGTCTGAAATATCTACTGACTCAGAAAGAACTGAATTTGAGGCAACGAAGGTGGATAGAGTTATTGAAAGACTACGATCGTTTCTATCGAGTACCACCCGGGCAAGGCGAATGTGGTGGCAGACGCTCTAAGTCGAAAAGTGGTGTTAGATTTAAGGGCGATGTTTCCACATCTCAGTCTTTACGATGACGGAAGCTTGTTGGCAGAACTTCAAGTTAAACCGACATGGTTGAGTCAAGTGAAAGAGAGGCAGTTGGTAGACGAAGATCTAAGTGTAAAGCTTGACAGTGCAGTGGAGAATTAAAAGATTTTGGTATTAATGGTGATGGGGTATTGTGTTTTAAAGGTAAAGTTTGTATCTTGGGGATCGGAGTTGAGGCAAAAGATTCTTCAGAGTCGCATGGTAGTCCCTATGCTATGCATCCGGAGGAAGTAAGTTATCCGAGATTTGCGAGATCGGTTTTGGTGGCTTGGACTTAGCGAGAAGTTACGGAGCTTGTAAGAAAGTGCTTAACGTGTCGACAAGTCAAGGTGAACATCAAGTACCTTCGGATTGCTTGATAGATAAAGATTCCAGATGGAAGTGGGAGAGAATCACCATGGACTTTGTTAGTGGGCTTCCTCTTACGCCTACTAAGAAAGACTCGTATGGGTGATAGTGGACCGATTGATGAAATCGCACATTTTATCCCGATTCGGGTTGATTACTCCTTGCGTAAATTGGCGAAGTTATATGTGGTTGAGATTATGAGATTGCATGGAGTCCGTTGTCGATTATTTGGATAGAGATCCGAGGTTTACGTCGCGGTTTTGGAAAGCATTGCATCAGGCTTTGGGCACCAGATTGGACTTCAGTACGGCATTTCATCCACAATCGGCGGTCGATCCGAAAGAGTAATCCAAATCTTAGAAGATATGTTAAGGGATGTGTGATAGATTTCAAAGGAAGTTGGGAGGAATTCTTCACCGTTAGCGAATTTGCGTACAACAACAGATTACCAAGCCCGATTCGGATGGCACCATATGAAGCATTATATGGACGGAAGTGTCGCACTCCTACGTGTTGGACAGAATTAGGGGAACGTCAGATTTTGGGTCCAGAGATAGTGGCTGAATCCGAAGAAAAGGTTAAGGTAATCCGGGCTTGGTTAAAGGAAGCATCTGACAGACAAATATCGTACGCAGATCTAAAGCGGAAAGAAATAGAGTTTGCTGTGGGGGACCAAGTTTTCCTAAAGGTTTCACCTTGGAAAAAAGTGATGAGATTTGGTCGCAAAGGGAAGCTAAGTCCCAGGTTCATTGGACCTTATCAGATTGTGAAGCGGGTCGGATCTGTGGCATATCGATTAGATTTGCCTTGAAATTGAAGCAAATGCATGATGTGTTCCATGTTTCAATGTTACTGAATTACGGTCGAATCCATCCCATGTAGTGCCGATTGAGGAGGTGGAATTAAGACGATTTGTCTTATGAAGAGGAGCCAATTCAAATTCGGAGCGAGATGTAAAGGTTTCTGAAGAAAGTCGGTTCCTCTCGTCAAAGTATTATGGCGTAATCATGGATCGAAGAAGCTTCGTGGGAAGCAGGAGGAAGCGATCTGACAGCAATACCCTCACTTATTCGGCCGAGGTAATTTCGAGGACGAAATTATTTTAAGGAGGTAGAACTGTAACATCCGATAATTAGGGGTTATGCATTTTACTTAATTGAATGATGTTGCATGCTTAATTATTATTAAATGTACTTTGGAAGTTATTTTGAGCTTCATTAATTAAGTGAATGCTTAGTGATTAATTAAATTTTAATAAATAAGATGAAGCTAAGCATGATAGGCTTTATGAATTAATGACAAGGAATTTAAAGCATAAGATGAGTAATTGGCAAGGTGGTTAGGATGCATGGATGAGTGCTTGAGGGGAGAGGTTCGAATCCCCTAGCTAGAAAATGGGAGAATTTTTATTTCTTTTGTTTCCTTCCGTATAGTGTCGGCCAAGAACTTTCTAGAGTGGATGAGCATTCTTTTATTTTTGGCTATTTGACCATGTGAATAAGGCAAGCTAAGGACTTATGGCATGAAATCCAAATAGGATGGTAAGAAGGGGGGACAAAAGGCATGATATGTGGGCAATGTTTTGGAAACTTGTTCATGGTCATTTGACCATGAACCTAGACGGTTTTAGGGGCTAAAGGGAGTGGTAAATGGTGATAGCACAATTAAGGTTTGATAGGGAAGAAATGTGGAGCAAAATGGGGGAGTATGTTGGCTTCCTTGTTGGCTGAATTTTGACTTGGGTTAGGGGGTGATAGTTGGCCAAAATGTCTTGCATTTTTGTACATCTTTCCTCTTTTCTCTAAAGGTTTCTCTCCTAGCCGAAATTTGTTGGTGACATTAGGTAAA
This sequence comes from Gossypium rotundifolium, assembly GCA_025506655.1. Classification (NCBI taxonomy): domain Eukaryota; kingdom Viridiplantae; phylum Streptophyta; class Magnoliopsida; order Malvales; family Malvaceae; genus Gossypium; species Gossypium rotundifolium. Next base: position 63,372,832 of record CP106734.1, on the reverse strand, counting down.
AGCTTTATTTTGTTTTGGCTTTCAATTTGACCAATTTTCTCCAAAAGCTTCCTTCCTAGTCAATGCCTATTACACAAAAGAGAAGTCTTTCTCTTTTCTTTTGATCATCTTGCAATTTACCATTTCGGTTTGAAAGGCCTTTTTAGTTTCTTTTCAAAACACCTTTCTTTCTCTTTGTAACCGAAATTTCAAGTCTTCAAGAATCACTTTCTTTTCTTTCTCCCTCATTGCCGAAACTACAAAAGTTCAAGAACCAATTTTCTTCATTTCTCCCTCTTTGGCCGAATGAGCATAGGTTCCAAAACCAATCTCTTTTCTTTTTGAGAAACAACATCATCATCATCTTCTTCTTCCTTTAATCTCTCTCTTTCTCTTTCTCTTTTCTTCCTTCTCTCTTTCCTTCTCTTTTCATACTTTTTTTCTTCTTCATTCTCAACCGAAACCACCATAGTCAAAGCACAATATTTCTCTCTTTTTGTTAAAGCCGAATCATCAATTCCTTTCTTCTTTTTGTTCAAGGCCGAACCTTCAAGTGAATCAAGTAAGGATTTTGTCAATCGTTTTCATGATCTTCTTCTTATTTTAGTCTCATAATCCTTTTATTTTTTACGTCTAGGTCGAATCCTTGGAAAGGATTTTTAAGGATCTTTGTTGAAGACAACCTTTAAGAAGTGATCTTTGAGATCATCAAGGTAAGGATTTTAATTTCGATCATATCAAATCTTTTAGAATGGATCACTAATCAACGTTATTTTAGGGCGATTTAAGACTAACAAGATAGGTAAGAAAAGGCGATCTGAGTGTTTGGAAGAAAGGAGGCATTCCTTTACCATCAAACTTCAAGCGAAGGGTCATCGACGAGTTAGAGACTTTCCACCGGGTTGTGGACCCTCGCTAACGAGGATCGGTTATTTGAAGTAGTCGCATAACAAGAACCACTTTACGTTGGTGGAATATCAGTGGGTTTTGATCCATCTAGTGGAGAAAAACCACAAATAACTGTCGTTCGAGAATCCGAGGGTAAGGATTTAGATCCCTCATCAATAAACATAGTTTTATTAGTAAAAGTTTATACTAATCAAGTGTGAAAATTAATTAGGTGTTGACGAGCGAGAGGGTATTGTTCTCACTGTCACGAGGTGTGTAACCTTACATTAAAAATCTCATAGATTTACATATATTTAAATGTGATTATATGACCATGTGTATGATTGTGATTTTGGATACCATTCAGTGGTATACGATATTCAGGTATGTTTACCCCAATATTTTGTTCATTTTGCTATATGCATAAATGTGAGATAAGTATGACTATATTATGATCTGTGGGGTAAATAGCATGAAAAGTTATCGATATGTATGTGCATGGGCATATGGGTATTATTGATGAAGGGAAGTATTCGGTGGTTTTACCACATTTAGGTGACTTGGTCACATATTTGAAATCCGGTGACTTGGTCACATATGTGAATCTGGTGACTTCGGTCACATATTTGAAATCCGTGACTTCGGTCACATATGTGAATTGGTGACGGTCACATATTTGAAATCTGGTGACTTGGTCACATTTGTGCAGTGGCTTTGCCACAATATTATAAGGCGATGTGCATGTTGATTAAAGAAGCGCCTTCGATGGTGTGTAGCGGATGGAGGTCGATTTAGTAATCCCACGGTGTGTTGGTTGGTGCGGTGGTGTGTAGCGGATGGATATTTAGGTGGGCGGGTTTGCATTTCATTATTTGTATATAATCATGTGATCATAAATGATTATTATTTGATCTTATGAAAATGGGCTTTTGGCCAAATATGACTTAAATGGGCCTATGGCCATATGTGAAATAAATGGGTTTAAAGGCTAAATCAAATGGGTTTTTTAATGTATGTGTTATACATTGAGTTTATGACTCACCCTTTTGTGGGATAAACTTTTCAGATGATTAAGTGAAGCGATGGATCGAATTGACAAGGATTTCGAGGTGGCCAATGCTCAAACAATGAAGTTTGGAAATTTTCCTACTTAAACTTATTAAATTAATTTTATTATTTAGACTTTATTATGGGTTTGCCAATTTTATGTAATAAGGCCACTATAAACTATCTTTAATTTTGTGTTTGGAATTATTTTATTTTTCCATGAACAATAACTATTAAATAACTAAATAGTTTTCGATAAATAAAAATTTAAAAATGTTTTTGTCACTAACATATATATATATATATATATGTGTTTTAAAGTAATTTCCTTAAATGTGGTTTTCTTTTGATTTATCAATTCCTCCTACAAGTAATGTTTTTAAAAGATATAAATTTTATTTTACAAATTTATTTTTAACCTAAAATGTTAAGTTAATCTGTTTTCTACAAAATCATCAAGTTTTTCTTAAACAAAAATGAGAATTCGCTATAGATTTACTCGAGGAACATACCAAATCCGGTTAGGCTTTTTGGGCCGGGTTTGGGGTGTTTCAGGATTACCCATCCGGGCTAAATCCATTTCACACATATTCTTCGAGAGGGCTTATATCAGGATCACCCGTCCGGGCTAGATCCTTTTTACCGTCAAATCCTTTTCAGTGATCCATCGAATTCCATTCCATTCAACTGGGATTTATTTCCTTTTTATTGAATATTATCAACATTTCATCAATAATCATACATTGAGCATTCAAATCACATTTTCATCACATAAATATACATTTCAAACATTTAAGAATACAATTCAAGTTACACAAACTTACAATTCGATTTTTATACCATAACGAAAATCTTAATTTCAAAATAAATATTTGAAATAAAACATTATATCATTTCTAATTCAACGTTTATCGATTATAATCGGGAATGTGATCAATTTATACACAAGTCATTCATATATTTTCCTCCTCCTCCTCTCCATTCCACATCCTTAATGTATATGTCACACTTATAAGTAACATTGTCTATAATTTCACTATTTACTTATATGTATATTCAAAGCTGTCCATCCGTGTCATAGTCACTAAATTATTTTTATCTTGAGCTAAAGAACTCCAAATTAAGATCCGCTTGATGTTTTTGAAACTAAATTCATATATCCTTCTACCATAAAAATTTCAGAATTTACAGTTTAGCTAGTTAGTACAGTAAAATCTTCAAATTTATCCCCGTTCTGCTGCTTGATAGCTTTGACCTTTGCTTACTAAAAATTAATTATCTCTTAACACAGAATTTTGGATGATATTCTCGTTTGTTTTTCTTGAAAATAGACTCATTAAGAATTAAAAATATAAATTTAAGCTCTTAATTATTTTTCTCCAATTTTTTATGATTTTCCAAATTCAGAATAGGGGAACCCGAAATCATTCTGACCCTGTCTCCCAAAATTCATTATATCTCATGATTTACAATTCCATTGCTTACGCCGTTTCTTCTATGAGAAACTAGACTCAATAAGATTTAATTTAATATTTTATTCATCCTCTAATTTGATTCCCATAATTTTTGGTGATTTTTCAAAGTTAGACTACTGCTGGTGTCCAAAACTATTTTAGTGCAAAATGTTGATTACCATTTTTCCCCTAAACTTTTAATACATGACAATTTCGTCCATAGGCTCGGAAAATGGAATTATTGCAATTTAATCCATATTCTAAGCCTAATTGTTCTCATACATACCAATCACAGCCCATGAATTCCATGAAATTTTAGAATTTTCCATAAACTCAACACTTTTCAATTTAACCCCTAAAGCATGTTTTCATCCAAAATTCTTTAATAAAACACCTTTAAACATCAATTAACATCTAAATTTCATCATCAAATAAAAAAAATCCTATGAACTTATCAATGGTAACTTCCAAAATTTTCAAAAAAATCAAAAACTAATAGAATACAAAGTTGGACCTAATTGTAAAAGTCCAAAAATATAAAAATTTCAAGAAAAAAGCAAGAATTGAACTTAATTGAAGCTAAAATATGAAATAATAGCTTAAAACCCTCTTCCGTGGCTATTTTTGACAGAAAGTTGAAGAAGAAATGGCCTAGAAATCATTAAAATCAACTTTGGCTATGTAACTTTTGTTAAAATTCCAATTTTGTCCTTTTCACATAAAAATCTTTGATTTTTTTTCATGCCATGCCACCTCAACCATTTTAAAATGGTCCGTTTTCCCTTTTAGTCCTTCCTTATTTAATGGTTAAGCTATTTAATCACTTTAGCAAGTTTTGCATCTTTTCAATTTAGTCCTTTTTATCTAATTGACTACCGAAACGTTAAAATTTTCTAACAAATTTTAATACTACCTTATTGACACTCGGTAAATATTTATAAAAATATTTATGACTCAATTTATAACACCGAGATCTCAATACCTCTTTTTCTCAATTTCTTAACAAAATAAATCTTTATAAAACACAGTTTACTATTTCAAAAATCTTTTAAAAGCTACATTTGGCACGTAAATATTAAATAATATAATTTATGAGTTCATTTTCTGAATTTGGTGGTCTCAAACCACTATTTCCTACATTGCTGAAATTTGGGCTATTACATGAACACTTATGTAACTAATTTGTTTGATTGAGTGTATGTGTATAGGTAAATTTGCCAAATTGATGAAAAAGCATGTTATTGAATGCTTAATGTCAATAAATGTATATTGGTAAGTTTAATTCCTGTTATACGAACTTACTAAGCATGTAATGCTTACTTAGTTTTATTTTCCCTGTTTTATAGTACTCGAAAGCTCGTGAAGGTTGGAGATTAGTGGAGCATCATCACTCTATCTACTAGTTTATTTTGGTATATATAGTAAAATCATTTTGGCATAATGGAATGTATCAGATAACTTGGCCATTAGTGGCTTGAAAATGATTATTGTAATCTAGCAATTAGAATGGCTAGTAATGGTTTGTTTTGATATACTTGTAATGTTATACTATGGTAGCTACATATATGTTAAGTAGTTGATCTAATTATGTCTAACATATGAACTAAACGAAGGTAAGATTATAAACATGTATGCATGTAATGATATGCCATGTTGAATGATAGGATTTGCTTAATTTGAATGCTTGAAATGGCTGGTATTTGGATGTGAGTTTTAGTGCAGGTCATTGGTATGATTTTGGTTGAGAAATGAAGCTAGAAATGGCTTTATTTCGTCCACTCGAGGCGTGTGTCTAGACCGTGTGTGTCACAGCCTGGTACATGGGCATGTGGTTAGGCCGTATGTCCCCTACACCTTAAATTTGAGAAACAGAATGCTCAGAATTGAGCACATGGGCAGAGACACGGGTGTGTGTCTCAGTCGTGTGTGCTACACGGCATAGAAACACGGGCGTGTGTCTTTGCCGTGTGAAACCTGCACCTAATTTTGAAAAATAAAATTAACCACATGGCCTAGCACATGGACGTGTGGCTGGCCGTGTGGCGCAAGTCAGAGAGCTACCTAGTTTTGGACATGACCTGTAGCATGGGCGTGCCTTAGGGTCACACGGCCGTGTCCCTTGGACCACACGGACATGTGAGCCCTGCACCTTGAAAATTTTTAAAAATTTGTGAAAAGTTTTTAGAGTTTCTGATTAAGTCCCGACTCGATTCCAATGCTCATATTGGGCCTCGAGGGTCCATTTAAGGGAAGTTATGAATAATCTCAAAAAATATACAGTGATTGACATGATTTATTTGTAAATATTTTGTAAACTCCGGCAATGCTCAGTAACTCTATCTCGGCGACAGATACGGGTTAGGGGTGTTGCTCTCTTCTTTTTTTTTTTGCTTGTTTTCATAAACTAAATATCATAGAATAGATCTAAACCTTTTCTCTCCTAATTCTCTCTAAAATCTCTCAAAATAATTTTCAAAGTTGGGCAAAAAGTTATCTGAATTTCTTCAAACATTTTGATTCAAAATTCCAAATCAATGGTTTGAGTTCAATTGAAGGTAATCATCATCTCTAAACTTGTTCTTAAGTTGATTTCAATCATTATTTGTTAAGTAAAGTAATTATAATGGATTTTCAACTTTAATTTCTTCTTTCTTGAACTTGAGGATCAACAATGGTAGATCTTTAATTTTGAGTTGGAATCCAAATATTAATAAATTTCTAAGCTCAAAATAGGTCTAATAAGAGGTTTTTAATCTTAAACCAAAAGATCAAACACGTTTTATGGATCAATTTTGAGAAATTCGAATTTGATCAAGAACATGGATGATTTTTCTGGAAAATTATGAAACGGATTAAATGATGAAAGTAACACTTAAAATACATGTTATTGGACTAGGAATGAAGATTAGAAGTGGTTTGAGGTGCTGAAGAGGGAGTTTAGTTGAGGAATTTCATATTTCGACTTAGTTGTGCAACATTGATAAGGTAGTTTAGAGCAATGCCTTAGATTCATATACTTTATCAAATTTCGTGTTTCTTGTTGCTATTGTTAGTTTGTAATGCATAATTTGTCTCTGTTAAAGCTCCACATCAAGAGGAGGAACGTGCAAATCAGAATTGAAGCTCAAACTTGCTTGTTTGAACACATCTTTGCTTAAAGAGCTAAGTGTGGAGGTGAGCGATATTAAGGGCAATTTGGTAAATTGACCTAATTATGTGTTAAATTAAAGGTTTAATTGGTGCTATTGAATTGCATATTGGATGGTTGGATATGCAAAAATAGGTTTTATTTTATAAAAGAGCAAAATGGCAATTGGTTTGGTAAGTTGTGTATTATGCTTTTAGCATGATTAAATTATATGAAATAAATTGATATTTGGAGCATGAATTGCTAATTTATTGAACATTTGATAAAGGTGTTCTAATTGGTATATGAATATTGGGAAAATGATATTTTCTATGCTTAATTTTATTGACGTTAAAATTGCTTAGCAACATGCTTTTACTTGCATTTTAACATTCTAAATTTAGCTGATTAAACAACAAATTTTATGCCTTGTATATACGATTATATTGACAACATTTCCTGGTGGATTCATTGGATATAATTGGCATGCCATAGGATTTGTGGGTACTCACCATTATTTGTGATATTGTGAGTATATGGCTCTTGGTGGATTGATTTGTCTAGAGTAGGTAAGGGAGTGTTGAGCTTGAGTCTCCACTCATCGGGTTATTTAAGGCGCTATAAGGGAGCGTGTGGCTTTGGACTATTCAATTCAGAGGATTGTATTTGATTTGTGGGAGTTCGGATATCTGTTTATCCAATGTATGATCACACGTTTACTTATTGCCATGGATGTATTATGCCAATATAATTGATTGATTGTGCCAATATAATTGAATCTTTATGTGTTAAAAGATGATTTTACATGCCATGGAAAAATTGATTCTTAATTCTTGAAATAGCATGTGATGTTATGGTGAAATGTTAACATGTTGTGACTAAAAATTTAATGCTTAATTGCTTTGATTTATGCATGATTGGGTACAAATTACTTGATGTTTTTATTATCATTCACTAAGATTTTTAAGCTCACACCCTCACGTTTCGTGCAAAGACTTTCTGGGCATAAGGATTCGAGAAGCGAGTGTAAGGGCGATCCAAGAATAAGGCTCGGTAGTGGCTTAAGAAATTTAATTTAAAGACTATATAGGGCCATTGTGATGCTTTTGGGACTAGTGTTATTTTACTTGTAATGGACATTGGACATTAAATTTTGGACTTTAATTTTGGTGATTTTATAATTGCTTTAATACATGATTTTATGTCTAATTGATGTTTTATTTATGGTATGTTGATGAGTGTTTGTACGGTGGTTGATAAGACAGTGTATGAAGCATGTATTTTATACTAACAATGTTTGATTGAAGCTTACCATGGAGTGGATTGCTTGCAACTAAGGTATGTAGCTTGTGTGAATTAATTGGTTTTTGCTAAGCATGTAATTGGGTGTTAAATTTTGATTAATTGTTGTATATTTATTGTAAATAAATTAAATTGGAGATGTGTGGATGTTTATGGTAATTAATTGTAGCTATTTCAAGTTTAATGGGTAAGTAAAATATGTAAAATCGAGTAATTAAAATGAATTTTTGACAAAATAGGAGCAGTGGTTTGCATACGGGTGTGTGTCTTTTCACACTAGCGTGTGGATTTTTGGGGTTTTGACTTTTAGTTTTTGTAATTTAGTATTCTAATTTGCTTAATTTATAATTTAGTCCTAAAACTGCATTAGATTAATTGAAGCCTTTAATGATAGGGAAACTTGGTAATATTTTAGTATTAGACTTGTAACTGTTAATATTTGGTAAAACACCCTTAATTTTCAATTTGGAAAATGTACTAAAAGTTTATAAAAGTTGCGATTTAGCCCCTAATAATAAAACTTGAATTAAACATAGTATATGAAGTCAAATTAACCTGAAATTTTTAGGGCTTGCATAATTTGACTAAAAAAGGTCGATAACTATTTAGAAATAAAATCGGGATAGTTTAACCTTAGGTGGTAAAATGACCAAAATACCTTTAGGTTTAAATACTTAGAAAAAGTTTAAAAATGTTTCAAAAATTACTTCTGCATTAATAAATGATAGTTAATTAGTCATAAATGAGGTGTTATAAGATCAGGGTGTGCATCGGGTGGTCATTAGCTGCAGAGTCACTTCGATGGCTAATGTAACGCTTCAAATTCGGGCCAATCCGTCCCGGTCGGGTTTGGGGTGTTACAAAATCGAACTTAAACTCTTACCCCTCCTCCGCTGCTCATATCCAGCAATACAAGTACTTAACTCGGTGGAGAAATTTGATATGCAATCCATTCACCTAAGAAAAAGAACCAACTGAAACCTCAAAAATGAAATTTAGCAAAACAAACAGAACCATTTTAGTTTTAACAAATAGCAATTAAGAGTGAACATTAGCATAAATTTGACTAAAAACTTACACTGTTAATTTTTTTTGTCAAAAATGACAAGATACCCAATCTCTTCAACAAAACCAGTAGCGGAGTTATCAGAAAGAAAAAAAAATAGAAGAAGGAGAATAGTGAAGTTTCAAAAAAGAGAGGAGTTTTAAAAAGATGAGTTTAGTTATTTTTAAATTATAAAAATAAACTAAATGCCTTCTCAAGGCAGCATAAAAGAAAAGAAAAGAAAATATTTTTCTTATTGCTTTCATAGTTATTCAAACACCAAACCAAAGAGTACACAGAAGCTTATCCATTGAACCACTAGGCTCATCATTGTCATCAATTGATCAAAATTAACTTATAACCCACATGTCCAAAGATAGTTTAATCAAAAATAGCAAAATTTCAAGAGATAGGTTTCAAACCCAAAACCTATCATACATAACCAGAACACTTAACCACTGAACCAAATCAATTTACTTGTCAAGAATTTCTGAAATCTAGACTCAAAATTGAAAAATAACCATGCTTGGTTTCAAAATTCAATTTCATCTAACTCGATTTTTGGGATGTTAAAACTCTTTCCCCCTTAAAAGAATTTCGTCCCCAAAATTCCCATAGTCTTATCAATCTTTAAACCATGAAATTTGAAATGTTCTCATTCATACAGACCACCACGCTGTCACTACACAACTAAGATTCCATACAAAACCAAACACTATTTCCAACGACTTTCTATTCATCAACGCAAATTATCACAAAAACACATCACAAAAATCACTAATGATTCTTAGTTCACAGATTTGAATCAATAGCACTCGTACTCCTCTCCCAGTTTGGAGTTGCTCAATCACGAACCTTGACCCAAAAATTCAAATTAAGTCTCTTACAACTCACTAAATATAACCCAAGGCACCGCAGCGCCTAACATTTTCTGATTACCGCCCTCAGATTTAGGCATTCTAATGATTCATACTTTCTCGAATTGCACTTATTGCCCTGAGAAGAAGACTTGACTCGAGTCGCTCGACTATATTCAACCCACCCTCGCACAACAAGGCTACGTGTAATCATTATACTAATCTGTCGTTTTAGAAATTTTATGAGCTAACTTAGGTTTATTAACAATCCTAAGTCTGAAGTTTTAACGGGGGTTTTCACAGAATTTTCCATAGTTTTAGCTAGGATAGAGTAACCAAAACACTATGATTTGTGTTAGTTTATTTATATAGCTAAGGTAGAGATACTTACGGGATCGATGTCAGATTCTTAAATTCTCTATTTACACACACAAAAATAATCAAAATTTGAACACACTTTTCAGAAATATCAAATCTCAAAGTCAGTCAGAAGTTCCAGTTACTTAAAACATCTTTTAGGAAGAGCTCTAAAATGAAAACCACAGCCCAAGTTTTGCAAACCTGGCTCTGATACCATTAAATGTAACATCCTAAACCCAACCTAGAAGTTTAATTCAAATCTGAAGGAGGTACATCAATGCGTTGAAAACAAGTTTTGATAAGAAGTCAAAAAACACTCAAAACTTTACTTGATTTGTAGCGGAAAACTTTTCGGAGTCTTAACTTTGAAAACCAAAGATCCATTTTAGTTGACTTAAATGATTTTGTAGTTTCGTGTTAGAAATTTCCAGTTACTGATGAGATTGGCATAATGTAACACCCCTAACCCATTTCCGTCGCCAGAACAGGGTTATAGAGTATTACTGAAGTTTACAAAACAAATAAAGGTAATTCATGTCATTTATTATTCATATATGAAATCAGACATATTCAATCATATTGTCCCTTGAATGGACCCTTGAGGCCCAATTCATGAATTAGAAGCAAGTCGAGACTAAATCGAAACTTAAGAGAATTTTTCGTGAAATTTTAAAATTTTTCGTAAATGCAGGAGACACACGCCTATGTGGCCAAGCCGTGTGGCTCACACGGCTAGTAACACACCCGTGTCTCAAGCTGTGTAGGCATTCGTTGTGAGGCACATGGCTATGTTCCAGCCTGTAACACCCCAAACCCGGTCTATGCGTTAAGACCAAATTTGACATGTCACACAAAATGAACATACACCTAGTCTTTTAAAGATTTAAAGAAAACGGATTTTTAAAAACATTTTAACGTGGAGTTATTGCAAACTAAGTTTGATTACTAAATCTAATAATTTGGGTCGTAAAAATTTATAAATTGAAACTTAGAAAAATTGATTTAATATTTTGAGAAAATTAAAAGAGTTCAAAATTAATTTGAAAACAAAAATTTAAAAATATTGTTATAGAAAAATTACCGAGTTAAAACTATTTAAGAATGAAACCCTTTTAAAGACGTTTATTTAAGAAAATGTTTATCTCTATTTTAGAAAAATAATCCCACTTAAGTATTTAAAGCATATTATAAAATCCATCTACAAGTAAAACATCCATAAAGATTTAATCAGAGGCCTTATTACAAAATAGAAAAAATAATAAAAAGTACTTAAAAAGAAATCTGAAATTTAAATAACCCATTATTCGTAGTATGGCCTCCACTAAGTCATCCCCAGCCCAAGCCTCCATCACTGATCATTACTTGAGGAGGGTAAAGAAAACGGGGTGAGTTACTTAGAACTCAGTGTGTAATTATCTTACCATTGTCATTGGGCCAAAATTCAATTAAGCATTTATTGGGCCAAAGCCCATTTACAATCATAACATAATATCATATATAACATGCATGTGTTATGCAATTTCCCAACCAAACCTAGTTTTCCATCCGCTACACACCACCCGTACCAACCAACACTCCTGTGGGGAGCTTTAGTCACCCACCCCGCCAACACACCAAACTGGGCATTAAGCCATATATCAAAATGGGCATTAAGCCATATATCAACTGGGCATTAAGCCTTATATCAAACTGGGCATTAAGCCATATATCAATTTGTGGACAAGCCACCAGAATTTTGTAGCAAAGCTACCTGAACTTCTCTTCATCAAAATCCCAACCCATGCAAATCATGTATATAATATGCATATCCAATTACAATATTCCATTCATATAATTATTACGAACAATATGGCCTATTTATTACATATCACATTTGGCCCATTTATCACATATCACATTTGGCCCATTTAACTTGGCCCGTTTATCACAAATCACATTTGGCCCATTTATCACATATCACATTTGGCCCATTTATCACATATCACATTTGGTCCATTTATCACAGTCTTAATACTGATTTTTATAGTTTCTACCAAAATAATGATAATTACGCCATCTTACCCGATTTCACTAACAAGTGACTGAATCAAGCGATTTACCATTAGTCACAATATAAATATCTATCCCATGAAATATGGTGTGAGATTACACACTTGATTAAGGTAAGCACTACACTTTCCTGATCGTCAACACCTAAAACTATTTTAACGCTCGATTAGATCATTAACACTTATAATAAATCCATTCTAAGATAAGCGGTCTAAATTTTTACCCTCGGACTCTCGAATAACTACTATTTATCGGTTCTCTCCGAATAACGGTTCACAACCCGTTGGAAAACCCCGAACAGCTAATGGCTCAGAACTGCGAATAACCTCGAATAATTGATTTTCACCAGAGGAGGGTCCACAACCCGGTGAAAAGTCTCGAATTGCTGAAACGGCCCTACGTTTGAATTTAGGAGTTGGGATCATCAATCCACTCCTTTTGAGATCACCACTAGATTTCCCTTTCAACACATTACTACGAGCCTTCATTCGTTAGATCTTCAATAAATCAATAATCTATTAAAGTATGGACTTAACAAAATTGTATAGATAGGCTTACCACGAAGTTCCAAGTGATCCACAAATAAATCCCTATATAAAATAATCGGTTACTCATTTCCATACTGTCAATCCTCTTAATAAATAAAGGATGATCATGAAATCCATGAAGAATCCTTACCTTGAAGGTTTTTGATCCGAATTCTAGTGATTACAAGATAACTTCGAAGAAATGGTAATTCGGCCTTTCTCTATTTCACTATAAAGATGAAAAAGAATTTGTCTAAGAGAGAGGTAGATGATGACATTTTCGGTCAAAAAGACCCTCCCAAGCCAATATATAGATTCGGCAAAAGAAAAATAAAAAATAAAGCATTAAAGAGGGTTCTTACCGATTGATCAAAATGTGAGTAGAAAGAATGATTGAGAAGGAAAAAAAATATATGTGAAGAGAAAGATTCGGCTAAGGAGATGATCATTGACATTCGGCCATGGTGAAAAATTAGGGAGAGAGAGATGTTTGAGAGTTTTTTTTTTTTTTGTAAGAAGAAAGAAGGAAGAAAAAGAAATAGAAGATAGGGTGTTTATGTGTCTATTTTCAAGGATGGAAGATGAACAAAGAAAGAGTCTTATGGTTGGTGTGCATTCAGCCAAAGGGAAGAAAAAGAAAATGAATTATGCTTCTTCAAAGTTGCATGGTTTCAGCACAAAAGAGAAAAGAGTTTGGAGAGAAAAGAAGATGATACTAATTTGGTCAAAAAGAAATGGCCAAGCAACCAAAAATTCACCTATTGCTACAACCACATTCGGCTAGGGAAAGGGTTTTAGAGAGAAAGGAAAATAATGCTCATGTTGCTAAAGAAATTGACCAAACTAGCTCCTAATCCCTATCAAGCTAATAACAAAATTTGGCCAACCTCCTTAGCCCAAAAAACAGTCCAAGTTCATAGCCATCAAGGATCAACTTTTGCCAACCTTTCTTTCTATAGCACATTCCACAAATTAAGCCATTTGTTCCCTTACTTGCCTTATCCTATTGATTCCTTTCCTCAATTTCAATATTTCCTTAATCCATTTAGCCACCTTACCATAAAAATTAAAAGTCCAACATACCAAAAATGAAGCTTCGTCGACACTTGATAGGAGAGTGCAAAAATTTAAGTCACAAAAATGTATACCAAGAGATTCGAACCTCTCCCATCAAGACAATAAATATGGCGCATATACATAAGGGTTTTTGGACTTGTTATAAAATACCCACAGTTCTAATCAACATTTTCCTTATTTTATAACAAGTCCAAAAACCCTTATTTGCAAATTATCAAAAATACCTTGATTTTGGAAAATTACAAAATTGCCCCTAACTTACCAAAATTTCCAAAATGACCCTGATTTCCAAAATTTTTGCAACTTCATCGTTTTGGAAAATAAATTTCTCAAAAAGAACCCTCAAAGTTTTGCAAATTTTGAAATATCCCTGAACTATCAAACTTTACAAATTTACCCTGGTTTATTACCAAAATACCCCCGAAATTCAAAATTACCAAAATACCCCTGGAATTTCCAAATTTACCGAAAAGCCCCGGGATTTTAAAATTTCCAAAATACTTTTTGAAAAAATCACCAAGGAACCTTATTTGACAAATTACGAAAATACCCCACATGGGACAAATTATGCAAATACCCACAGGTAGTGGAAAAACAACAACAATGAAAACTACAACATTTCTTTGAATGAACGGAAGTTCATAATTGATTGATGGATGTATGAATGTGAAGGCGTGTGCATCTGAAAGAACCACTCTTAAAATTCTTTTCATAAAACTACGCCGTGGATAATCAATGGAATAAGGGCTAATTCATAAAACTTTCTTAAATCGTTAAAGCGCATCGTTAGATATGAATTATAGAGGACGCGGTGCGTCATGGACACAGTAGAGGAAGAATGGTCGTGTCGAACACATTAGATCGGGTCAAGGGTCGACAATGAGTTACCACCGCCACCACCACCCCTAATCGCTTGTCGAGCGGTTGAGCTCGACGGGAATGATCTTATGTCGCGGTCGTCTTTGCGAGTTCGGAAATGGTGGCTAGGCGGGTGGAAATATAGGGGCTCGAAAGTCTGTAACTGAGCGACTCCGAGCCAACGGAGCGGAGGTATTTCGTGGAGTGTCTGGTGTGGCACCCAAGTCTGGTGAATCTTGGTTGGAGGTGACCGAAAGCGCATTATAGATGAGCTCGACCGACCTCAAGAGAAGTTGAAAGGAATGGTGGCACTGTTACGCGATGAAGCGTATCAATGGTGGTTAACAGTTCGGGATAGTGCCACAGCTGAGGATCTGACCTGGGAGTATGCTAAGGAGGCATATCAAAAAAAGTATGTCGGCACACGTTATATTGATGAGTAGAGAAAAGCTTTTCTGGGGCTGGTTCAAGTTAACAAGTCAGTAGCAGCGTATGAAGCTGAATTTCTGAGGTTAAGCCGATATGCTCGAGGAGTAGTGGCTACGGAGCATGAGCACTGTGTGCGGTTTGAAGACGGTCTAAGGGATGACCCAAGGTTATTGATAGCTCCACATCAGGAATGAGAGTTTTCCACGTTGGTAGAAAAGGCTCAGGTAGCCGAGGGAATCAAGGATTCGATTAAGTAGAGCTCTGATAGGAATAGACCCAAAAGGGGTTATGGGTCATCAGGATCGTTGGGAAATGTGCAGAAGAGGCCTAGAGTTGATGGGCCGCGAAATCAACAAGCTGGTACAGGATGGCAGTATCGTCCTTGTGATCATTGTGGAAAGAAGCACTTAGGAGAGTGCTGGAAAAAGACGGGAGGATGTTTTAGGTGTGGGTCTAAGGACCATATGCTCAAAGATTGTCCTAAGAAACCAGATGAAAGTCGATCAGTAGCTTAGAATGTTAATTAGGCTGGTAGAGGAGGACAGTAGTCTCAACAAGGTCGTGGTTCAAATAACAGAGGTAATGGTGCTGGCAGAGGACGTGGAACACAAGGCAGAGGTGCTACTAACACCGAGGCAAGGCGATCGGGTTTGGTTTATCTGATTCACTGGAGGGAGGATGGTGGCCTTGGGATGTTATAACTGCACGTTCTTTATTTATGGCAAGCCTTATTATGCCTTAATTGATGTGGGCTCGACCCATTCTTATGTTGCTGTAGTGTAGTTGAAACACTAGGCCTAGACTCGAACTTTCGATAGGGAGATGACGGTAGTAAGCCCATTAGGCCAAAGCGTAGTGGTGAATAAGATCTTTCGAATGTATCCCTAGAAATTCGGGAGTGAGCTTCGGTGACTTAATGGAGTTACCCTTGAGAATTTGACCTCATACTTGGTATGGATTGGTTAGTAGAACACCAAGCCGTGTTGGATTGTCTTGCTAAGCGAATGGAATTAAGGACCCGAAGGATGAGGTGGTCATTATGATAGGAGAAAGAAGAAACTACTTGTCTAATGTAGTTTCGGCACTTAAGGCTGAAAAAATGGTTCGTAAAGGGTGCGAGGCATTTTTAGCCTTCGTAAGTGCTTTGGATGGAAAGGAGGAAGGTGTCAATGGAGTTAGAACGGTAAGGGACTTTGAGGATGTGTTCCCAGAGGAATTACCAGGAATACCCCCAGATAGGGATGTGGAATTTGGAATAGACTTGCTACCGGGAACAACTCCTGTGTCAATCGCTCCATACCGAATGGCGCCAAAAGAGTTGGTTGAGCTCAAGGCTCAAATCCAGGAATTACTTGACCGTGGGTTTATTCGACCCAGTGTGTCTCCATGGAGAGCACCGGTCCTGTTTGTAAAGAAGAAGGACGGAACTATGCGTATGTGCATAGATTACCGTCAGTTAAATAAGCTGACCATTAAGAACAAGTATCCTTTGCCAAGGATCGATGACTTGTTCGATCAGCTGAAAGGGGCCGCAATATTCTCAAAGATAGACTTGAGGTCGAGATATCATTAGCTGAAGGTAAAGGAGGCAGATATCTATAAGACAGCTTTTAGGACAAGATACAATCATTTTGAGTTTGTAGTAATGTCGTTCGGGTTGATGAACGCTCTAGCCGCGTTCATGGATATGATGAACCGAGTTTTCCAACCTTACTTGGATAGGTTTGTCGTCGTGTTCATCAACGATATTTTGGTGTATTCAAGTCGAAGAGGAGCATGATGAGCATCTCAGAGTTGTCTTGCAAGTGTTAAGGAGAAGAAGCTCATGCCAAATTCAGCAAGTGTGAATTTTGGCTCAAGGAGGTGGCGTTCTTAGGGCATGTGGTATCTGCGGAGGGAATAAGAGTGGATCTAGGAAGATCGAGCGGTGTTGGATTGGAAACCACCTAGGTCCGTGGTGAGATCCAAGTTTCTTAGGTTTGGCGGCTATTACGAAGGTTTATGGAAGGGTTCTCGTCTATAGCGCCTTTGACAAAGTTGTTGAGGAAGGAAGTACCCTTTGTATGGTCGGATAAGCGGCAGGAGAGCTTTGAGAAGCTTAAGAAAGTCTTAACGAAGCTCGGTATTGATTCAGCCAGAGGCAGGAAAGAAACTCACGGTGTATTGTGACACTTCCCATACAGGTTTGGGATATGTATTGATGCAAGACGGAAAGGTAGTCGCATATGCATCTCGGCAGTTAAGGCCGCATGAGGTTAACTATCCAACCCATGATTTGGAATTAGCAGCAGTGGTTTTCGCCCTTAAGGTGTGGAGGCACTATCTCTATGGAGAAAGGTCAGTGATCTACACAGACCACAAGAGCCTTAAGTATCTGTTGACTCAGAAGGAGTTGAACTTGAGGCAGCGAAGGTGGGTGGAGTTATTGAAGGATTATGATTGCTCGATAGAGTACCACCCGGGCAAGGCGAATGTGGTAGCTAATGCCCTAAGTCAGAAGGTTGTGTCGGATCTAAAGGCTATATTAGCTCACTTAAGTTTGTATGATGATAGAAGCCTGTTGGCAGAGTTGCAAGTCAAACCCACATGGCTGAATGAGGTGAAAAGGGACGATTGGTGATAAGGACCTAAGTGCTAAGATTACGACAAGTACAAAGCGGAGAGTTAGAGGAGTATGGCGCTAATGATGAAGGAGTATTGTGCTATAAAGGAAAAGTCTGATGCCAAGGAACAAGGAGTTAAGACGGAGGATTCTTGAGCGCATAGTAGCCCTTATGCTATGCATCCGGAGGCACTAAGTTGTCTGATTTAAGAGAACAATTTTGGTGGCACGATCTTAAATGGGAAGTTCTTGAATTAGTGGGAAAATGTCGACATGTCGACAAGTTATTTGAACACCAAGTTCCATCGGGATTGCTTGACCAATCGAGATTCCGATGGAAGTGGGAAAGAATTACCATAGACTTCGTTAGTGGGCTTCCCTCACGCCTACTAAGAAGGACTCGATATGGGTAATAGTGGACCATTTGACTAAGTCCGCACACTTCATCCCGGTAAGAGTGGATTATTCCTTGAGTTAGCCAAATTATCGTGGCGAGAGATTGTAAGGTTACAGAGTGCGGTGTCAATTATTTGGATAGAGACCCAAGGTTCACATCTCGATTTTAGAGGGCACTTCATCAAGCTTTAGGCGCTAAGTTGGACTTCACCGACTTTTCATCCACAATCGACAGGCGATCGGCAGTAATCTAAATGTTGGAGGATATGTTGAGAGGTCGTGTGATGGATTTTCGAGGAAGTTGGGAGGATTACTTGCCTTTAGCGAGTTCGCCTACAACAACGATTATCGAGCTAGCATTGAATGGCACCATATGAAGCATTGTATGGTCGAAGTGTCAAACTCCTACTTGTTGGACCGAGTTAGAAGAACGTCGAGTTTTGGGACGAGTTGGTAGCGTAAATCAAAGAAGGTTGAGATAATTGAGCATGGTTAAAGGAAGCCTCGATAGGCGTAAGTCTTACGCCGACCTCAAGCGAAAGGAAATAGAGTTTGAAGTGGGAGACCAAGTGTTTCGAAAGTCTCGCCTTAGAAGAAGGTGATGAGGTTTGGTCGAAAGGAAGTTAAGCCCAAGGTTTATAGGGCCCTATCGGTACTAAAGTGAGTTGGGCGGTGGCATTTCAGCTAGAGTTGCCACGAATTGCAGCGAGATGCACGACGTATTCCATGTATCCATGCTACGTCGATGTCGATCGATCCATCTCACGTGGTACCAGTTGAAGAAGTGGAGCTAAGGCGGACCTATCCTACGAAGAAGAGCCAATTCGGATATTGGAGCGTGATGTGAAAGTGCTACTGAAGGAAGTCGGTTCCACTAGTCAAGGTGTTATGGCGCAATCATGGATCGGAGGAAGCCGTGGGAACGAGGAGGAGGCAATGCGACGATAATACCCTCAATTATTTTAGCTAGGAAATTTCGAGGACGAAATTATTTTAAGGGGTTAGAAGCTGTAACATCCGAAAAGGGCCTATGCATTTTCGGTTTAATTATACGAAATGACATGTCCTATGTGTTATGAATGTATTATGAACATTTTGGAAACTTGGAAATGTTAAGTTAAAAGAGGAAAGTGAACATTTTGAAAACTTAAGCTAAAAGAGGAAAGTGAACATTTTGGAAACTTAAGTTAAAAGAGGAAAGTGAACATTTTGGAAACCTGGAAATGTATGGAAATGTTAAGTTTAAAAAGAGGAAACTAAGGCAAGGTGGCCTTAAGAAAATTAATAGGAGGAATTTGACACACAAACAGGCTTGTCAAAGTGGCTTGAAGGCACCACTTAAAAGCCCAGCAAGTGACGCCACAAGCTTGTGTATTTGGGCCAGGGATCAAGTCACTTGGGAAGCAAATAAAAGAAATTTTATTTTTGCTTCTAGAAGCAAAGGAGGTGGACGGCACAAGGGAACCTAAGTGAAGATTTTAATTCTTTTTAAAATTCGGCTAAATAGGTGGATAAATGATGGATAATTATTGTTATTTTTATTAGGAGATAAGAGATAATTAAGGGATTAAGTCTATTATTGATTAAAGTGATAATTAAAAGATAAAAATTTATCACATAGGAAGAGTTGGCCGATTGGGGGAGACTAAGGCTAGTATTTTCGGCAAATAGGAGAAAACAAGGCCATTCTTCACACTTTTCTTCCCTCCTATTCTCTGCCGAATTCCTTAAGCAACATTCTCTCTTCTCTTTTTATTTTTTTGTCAATCCGAAATCTACTTCTTCTTTATCCACCATTGTTAATTCTTTAAGCCTCAAGAATCAAAAGTGTTGACACACCTCTAGGCCATAGTCGACTAGTCTTCAAGACCCCATAGCCAAATCTTTGAGAGACACCAAACAAAGGGGCTGTCGAATTCTTCAATAAAGGTAAAAAAAAACAAGTTGGATTTCTATTCTTTTCTTTAAAGACTTGTCGAAAATTAAAGACTAATCCTTACTATTAATCTTTGACCGAAATCTTAAGGAGAGATTTGGGATTTTGGCCTATCGTCGATTTCTAGGAGGAAGATTTTCGGGATTTAAGATTTGGAAGGTAAATACATTCGGCCAAGGGTCTATTTCAGTATTTAGACTTGTTTCTTATCTATTCAAACCGAAAACTAATAAGTTAATAGATCTAAGGAGTAGCTGATTACAAGGAAGGAGAAGTTCTTTTCCCGAAGGTACAGCATAGGCCGCGTATTCCCTAGTTATTCGGTGAGTTTTGGGATTTAAGATTTTTAAGGTAAGTAACTATGTATATTCGCCCAAGGCCTTATTTTAGTACATAGATCTATTCCCTTATTATCTTAAAAGCGAAAACTAACCTATGTAAAGATTTAGGATTTGGTAGAATACAAGGAGAAGAAAAGCAAAGTTTTCGGGATTTGAGTGATAAGCAAATCGGCATTAAGGTAAGCTTTAGTGCACAAATCCTACTAGGATTTGGTTTTGTGGCCGAATGAGTTTCTCATTAAACCTTTAATATGGGCCGAATGTAGAGAGTTAAAGATCTAAGGCAGTAGATCGAATTTCGGGATTTCAGTGAAGTTGTTAAGCGAATCAGGTGTGTATTCCACACTAATTCTTAATATGTTTATGGCAATATTTAATATGTGCATGATTATAAGAATGTGAATATGGCTAAGGTATCGTGTTACGGTACAAAGTACTCGAGTCGTTCCTACTCCTACTAGGATTATGAAATATGTTATATTTAACATGTGAAAAGTGACATAAATGTGAATTTAAGTATGATATGCATGATATGAATATTATGGGGCATTCGGGTTATATGAAAGGGGAAGTGAAAGTAGTGACTTGGTCTCACTATCTCGAATGTGGTGACTTGGTCACATTATCCGAATGTGGTAACCCGGTTACATTATCTGAATGTGGTGTCTCATGACACAACTATTTAATCTGGTGGCTATGCCACGAATTTTATATGGGCGATGAGCACATCGACTGCAGCGATTGCCTTTGATGGTGTGTAGCGGATGGAGGGTTGACTTAGTAGTCCCACGGTGTGTAGGTTGGTGCGGGATGTGTAGCGGATGGTATCTAGGTGTGGGTTCGGGATTGCATCATTATTATTATGTGAACATGATATGTATGGTATGCCTAAATCATTAAATTTTAGTGTTGGTTACACATTGAGTCTCATTGACTCGCCTGTTGTGGGAACATGTTTGGTGATGAGCAAGTGATTGACGAACCTGCACGCAGAACTTATGGTGGCCATGCTCAACTTAAAGTTTTATTTAATTTGGACATTTTATTTTATTTAAGTACTCTACAATTATATTTTGGGTTTTGTTTTATGTAATAAGGCCATGGTGATGATTTTATTATTGTTTTAATTACTATGTTACGAATTTATGTTATTTAAAGATTAAGTCAATTTAATTTAAACTAAACTTTAAATATTTTGTTACCTGAAATAAATGGGTTTTCAATATAAAAAAAAAAACTTGTTTTCAACTCGAGCCCAACCCACAAACAAACTATCTTCAAAACACACAGTTTTCAAAGTAACAAAAGAGTTTTGAACCGGTTTACATCGAGGAACATACCAGATCCGGTCCAAGCTCGTGGGCCAGGTGTAGGGTGTTTCAAACATAGCTAGGCCGACTCTTCCATATAGTCATACAAGTCCATACATTTCATTTATTTTGCAATTTAACACCTCAAAAATTTATTTTCACAATTTAGCCCTAATTTTCTAAACTCATCAAAAATTCAAGAACAAAATGTGTTCATCTAGCTCATATCTTTCATTTGACATCAAAAATCATTAAAAAGCTTAACATATCATCAATGGCATCTCATACAAACATCATCAATTCATCAAATTGAGACATGGGTTTTGAAGCTCTCAAAGCAACAATTACAAAAACGTAGAAATTATCGAAAATCGACACTATGGCTTATTTTATGTTTTGTTATAATATATAATAACTTATAAAAACAATATATTAAATACTTATATTATAAACTTATAAAAGTAAGCATAATAAAACATATATTATATACATATCATCATCAAGTCGTCCACTAGCCATAGAATTGGATAAATTTCCACATAACCTCACTTTTATAAAGCCACATCATATTGGTACTTAACAAATAGCATACAAGTTTCACATTCAATGCAATTTCATCCTTTAATCAAATTAAACACACAGACAATCAAATTAGTTTACGAAAATTTAGCACATGCTTAAACACTCATCAATGACACAGAAAATAATATTAAAATAATATTTAGACTCGGATTTGTGGTCCCGAAACCACTGTTCTGACTAGGGTATAAATCGGACTGTTACAATTACATTGATTGATCCTGGTTCGACTCATTCTTATGTGTGTGAAACATTAGTATCCAGTAAGACTCTTCCTTTTGAGTCTACTAAGTTTGTGATTCGAGTATCAAACCCTTTAGGTCGATGCATTCTAGTTGACAAAGTGTGTAAAAGTTGCCCGTTGATGATTCGGGATTCATGTTTCCCAGCAGATTTGATTTTGTTGCCTTTTGACGAATTCGATATAATTTTAGGAATGGACTGGTTGACTTTGCATGATACTGTTGTAAATTGCAAAAGAAAGACCATTGATCTGAGATGTCAGAACGGTGAAATTCTTCGGATTGAATCTAAAGATCTGAATGGGTTACTGCAGTAATATCTTCAATGTTAACTCAGAAGTATATGAGAGAAGGGTATGAAGCCTACTTTGCCTATGCGCTTGATAGTAAAGTGACTGAAAAGAAGATTGAATCTGTATCAGTCGTGTGCGAGTATCCAGATAAGTTTCCTGAAGAATTACCAGGTTTGCCACCTGTTCGAGAGGTAAAGTTTGGCATTGAATTAGTACCAGGGACGACTCTGATTTCGATAGCTCCGTATCGGATGGCACTTATAGAATTAAAAGAGTTGAAAGCACAGTTACAAGAGTTAACAGATAGGGGCTTTGCACGACCAAGTTTCTCTCATTGGGGTGCACTAGTTTTATTTGTGAAAAAGAAAGATGGGATTTTGCGAATGTGCATTGATTACCGACAGCTAAATAAGGTGACTATAAAGAATAAATACCCGTTGCCATGGATTGACAACTTGTTTGATCAATTGAAAGGGGCTTTAGTGTTTTCAAAGATAGATTTGAGGTCGGGTTATTATCAGTTGCGAGTCAGAGATTTCGATGTGCCAAAGACTGCTTTTCGAACGAGGTACAGACACTATGAGTTTTTGGTTATGCCTTTCGGACTTACTAATGCACCTGCTATTTTTATGGATCTGATGAATCGAATTTTCAGTCAGTATTTAGATCAGTTTGTGGTAGTGTTTATAGATGATATTCTGATTTACTCTAGAGATGAAATCGAGCATGCCGAGCATCTGAGGCTTGTACTACAAACTTTGCGAGATAATCAGTTGTATGTAAAGTTTAGTAAATGTGAGTTCTGGTTGAGTGAAGTCAGCTTTCTGGGCCACGTGCTTTCAGCTTCAAGCATTCGGGTTGATCCGAATAAAATATCGGCTATACTTGATTGGAAGCCACCGAAGAATATTTTTGAAATTCGAAGCTTTCTGGGAATTGCGGGTTACTACAGACGATTTGTGAAAGGTTTTTCTATGATAGCTACACCCTTGACAAAGCTTTGAATGGTCGAAAAAGTGTCAAAAAATTTTTGATCAGTTGAAAGCTCTTTTGACCGAAGCTCTAGTGTTAGTCCAGCCTGAATCGGGTAAAGAATTTGTTGTTTATAGTGATGTATCTTTGAATGGTTTGG
This sequence comes from Gossypium rotundifolium, assembly GCA_025506655.1. Taxonomy (NCBI): domain Eukaryota; kingdom Viridiplantae; phylum Streptophyta; class Magnoliopsida; order Malvales; family Malvaceae; genus Gossypium; species Gossypium rotundifolium. Next base: position 63,349,002 of record CP106734.1, on the reverse strand, counting down.
GTTGTGTTTTGATGCAGGAAGGCAAAGTCGTAGCTTATGCTTCGAGACAATTGAAGCCACACGAAAGAAATTACCCGACACACGATTTAGAGTTAGCAGCCATTATGTTCGCGTTAAAGATTTGGCGTCATTATCTATTCGGTGAGAAATGTCATGTTTATTCTGATCACAAGAGTTTGAAGTACTTGATGACGTAGAGAGATTTGAACCTGAGACAACGCAGATGGTTAGAGCTGTTGAAAGATTACGAGTTAGTGATTGATTATCATCCGGGAAAGGCTAATGTTGTTGCGGATGCTTTAAGTCGAAAGTCATTATTTACTCTTCGTACGTTGAACGCACATATGGTTATGTCTGATGATGGTTCAATAGTAGCCGAATTAAAAGCAAGACCATTGTTTATTCAACAAATTAGCGATGCCCAGCAAGTTGATAAAGATTTGTTGGCAAGACGAGTTCAATGTGAAAGCAATATTGAGTCAGAGTTTCAAATTGATGAGAATGACTATTTAAAGTTCAAAGGTCAAATATGTGTTTTGAGGAATTCGAATTTGATTCAGACAATATTGAATGAAGCTTACAATGGTCGATTATCTGTTCATCCGGGTAGCACGAAATTGTATAACGATCTGAAATAGTTCTATTGGTGGCCTGGTATGAAACGGGATATATCTGAATTTGTCTCGAAATGCTTAGTTTGTCAGCAAGTAAAGGCCGAACATCAGGTGCCTTTTGGGTTACTTCAGCTGATCTTAATACCTGAATGGAAATGGGATAGAATTACTATGGATTTTGTATCTGGCTTACCTATGACACCGAGCAAGAAAGATGCAATTTGGGTTATAGTGGATAGACTAACCAAGTTAGCTTACTTTGTTTCATTTCGTATGGACTATTCGCTCGATAAGCTTGCTGAGTTGTATGTATCTCAAATTGTGAGATTACATGGTGTGCCTATTTCTATTGTTTCAAAGAGAGACCCGAGATTCACGTCGCGATTTTGGAAGAAATTGCAAGATGTTTTTGGTACTAAACTACACTTTAGCACGGCTTTTCATCCACAGACAGATGGTCAATCTGAACGAACCATTCAAATACTTGAGGATATGTTGAGATTTTGTGTCCTCGAGTTTGAAGGTACATGGGAGCGATACTTACCTTTGGTTGAATTTGTTTACAATAATAGCTTTCAATCTAGTATTAAAATGGCACCCTACGAAGCTTTGTACGGTTGTAAATGTCGTACACCATTATATTGGACCGAGCTCATTGAAAACAAGATACATGGGGTTGATTTGATTAAAGAAACTGAACAGAAAGTGGCAGTGATTCGTGATAGTTTGAAAGCTGTGTTAGATCATCAAAAGTCATATGCAGATTTGAAATGTAAAGACATTGAGTTTCAGATCGGGGATCGGGTATTTTTGAAATTTTCTCCATGGAAAAAAGTGCTTCGATTTGGACGTAAAGGCAAGTTAAGTCCGAGGTTCATCGGACCGTATGAGATCATCGAACGTGTCGAGCCTGCTGCATATAGATTAAGGTTGCCCTCTGAACTAGAAAAGATACACAATGTATTTCATGTTTCGATGCTTCGTAGATATCGATCTGATCGTCACATGTGATTGTCCCATATGGGATTGAAATCTGATCTGATATAACGTACGAGGAGGAACCGATCCGTATCTTAGCTCGTGAAGTGAAGGAGTTGAAAAATAAGAAAATTCCGTTAGTAAAAGTATTACGGAGTCGACATGGAATAGAAGAGGCTACGTGGGAGCCTGAGGATTCAATAAGAGAACAATATCCGACTTTGATTAACGGTAAGATTTTCGGGGACGAAAATCCCTAAGAGGGGGTGTAACACCCTAAAAATCTGAGTATTTAAATTGGCATGATTTTGGTGTTTAGATGTTAAAGGAAAATTTTTTTTTTTTTTCTTTTATTTTAGTGTTTATTAAAGTCCTAGAGAGGGTAAAGCATAAATTGGAGAAGAATAAAATTTATTATTGGGAATTTATTGAAGTGAAACAAAGGTGATTAAGACTTAAGCTAAATTATGTGCTTAAAGTGTCATAAAATGAGCATATGGCATGGTGGAGAATGGCGCATGGGTTCAAGTAAGAGGAAGAGGTTCGAATCCCTTGTATAGCACCTAGATAAAATTTTTGTTTTAATTTTACGCTCATGGCTATGAAGTGTCGGCAAGGGACATATAAGGAAGGTGTTGACCATGTATTTTTGGTTAGTGTATCAAGAGATTAAGGTAACAACTAACATATGGTATGGAATCAAAAGTTTAAGGAAAGATAGGGGGGACATAAGGCACTTATCTAGGGGAAAATTTGGGAAGAAATAATGGCCAATTGACCATAGGTGGGCGGCAATATTGGTAGGGGGAGGAGAGCCAAAATTTTGTTAGTTGGCAAAAATCTCATTCTTTTCTCTTTGGTTAACCTTTGCACTTTGTGCAGAAATTTTATTCCTCTCCTTTCAATATCCCTATTTGGCCGAATTTTTGCACTTGGTTAAGCCAAAGTTTTGTGACCATTTGGTCATCCCTTTTTCTTATCTTGATAACCAATTCTTGTGCCTCTTTCTTCTTGTGCCGAAATCACCTATACCAAAATCAATTTCTTTTCTTTTTTCTTTGCCATGGCCGAATATACCAGCACCTAAAGTTCTTATTTTTCTTTTCTTTTTCTTCTAATCTCCTTGAAATCAAAACATCATCACCATCATCCTTTCGTTCTTATACTATTTCTTTTTCAATCGAAAATTCTCTCCATCTTCACTCTCTTGGCCGAATGTTATTGTGCCTATAAGCCAAAAATTATTTTTCCATTCTTAATCATTTATAGCCGAATCTTCCATCAATTAAACATCATTCTTAATCTTGCTTTTAAATCAGTGGGAAGTAGGTAAGGGTTTCTCTCCATTTTTTTGATTTATTGATTAGTGATATTATGGCCGAATATCATAGGATTTTTGAGAGTCTTTTTGGATTGATATAGCATTCATACTAATAACGTTTATTCCGTTATTATTTAGTGCAATAACGGAGATTGGAATTCAAGTGATCGGAGAATCGTGGAAGCGTAGGAAGCGTTTCATTTTGGTAAGGAAATCCTACTTTTAAATCTCTAGTATTATTGATATTATTTTAGAACTAACTAAATTCTTTTGGATCTTGAAGACCGTCAAGATAGGGAAGAAAAGGCGGTGTTTAGTTATCGTAAGAGGGTGGATCTGTAAATCCCCATTCAAACGAAGAGCGGTTTCTGCGATCAGGATTTTCCATAGGGTTGTGGGCCATCTTCCAAAGAAGTCCATTATTTGAAGTAGTACGAACCTCGAGTCCGTTATCGTTGGTGGATTCTCGTGCTAGTGAATCGATAAGCGAAGGAAAACCGAAAATCAAGTGATTCAAAATCAAGAGGGTAAGATTTTGGATCCATTAACAAATAAGATTATTTTTTGAATTAGTTGTCTAACGAATCGAAATATATTTTAGGTGCCGAGGAGCGAGAAGGGATAATACTCACGGTATCGAGGTGTGTAATTTCACCCTCATTATTTTAGGGTTGTATGTCAAATTTCGGTATGGTAGAAAAATCGTAAAACGACTAGATCGGTAAAAGCACAAAATTGATATTTTGACGAAATACGTAAAAGCGACTAAATCGTGAAAATTTCAAACGCCCCAAGAAATTAATTGATATTATGAAAATTTGATGTTTCGTGAAAATGGGCCGTAAATACTCTAGTTCGTGAAAATGGGTAGTAAATACTCTAGTTCGTGAAAATGGGCCGTAAATATTCTAGTTCGTGAAAATGGGTAGTAAATACTCTAGTTCGTGAAAATGGGTAGTAAATACTCTAGTTCGTGAAAATGGGCCGTAAATACTCTAGTTCGATAAATTGGGCCATAAATACTCTAGTTCGTTAAAATTTAGCCAAAACGCTCTAGTTTGGTAAATGGGCCAAAGCCCACTAAATTGCTAAATGGATAAATTGCTATAATTATGGGCCAAATGAAATGTCATTGATAAAACCCACCATGTTATGTATTGATAATAAATTTTATATTTTTAAAGTACATGTATAATTGCATGGGTGGGATTTATGAAGAGAAGAATGGCGATTGCCACAATATCGGCTTATTGCCTCTAGTTCGGTGGTTTCGCCACAATATCGACTTATTGCCTCTAGTTCGGTGGCTCTGCCACAATATCGACTTATTGCCTCTAGTTCGGTGGTTTCTCGCCACAATATCGACTTATTGCCTCTAGTTAAATGGCTATGCCACAATTATAAAAGGCTTAATGCCTACGATTGGTGTGATGGCGGGGTGGGTTGACTTGATCCCAGGTGTGATGGTTGGTGCAGGGGTGTTAGCGGATGGTTATTAGGTTTGGGTTGGGAATTTCATTTTCATGCATTATTAATTATTTTAAATTCATGTTATATTGTTGAATTGGATTGGGCTCAAGCCCAACATAATATCTTGACAATCGGCCCAATAATGGTGGTAAGTGAGTTACAATGAGTTCTAAGTAACTCACCCTTTAATTTCTTTCCATCTCGGGTAATGGAAACCGATGTGGACTTCAATGAGGATGACTTCGTGGAGGCCATCTTGCTAAATAAGGGTTATTTAAATTCTGAACTTTTAATTATTATTTTTACTATTTTGGGATGTTGTAATAAATGGCCTCTATAAATAACTTATGGATTTTATGTGTGTTGGAATTTAAACTTTATTTGGGCTTTTAAATCATGGGCTGTGATTTATGATGCTTTACTAAAATGAACTTGGGTTTTCAAAGTATAAGGAATTCTTTTATAAATAATTCTTTTTCTTGCTAACTCTTTAACAAATTTCCTAACGGTTTTAGATAATACAATGATTTTCAACTAATGTTTTTAAATATTTATCAAAATCTAATACTCTACAAATTTTAAACTCGTAAACAATATTGTAGTTTTTCAACTCATTAAGGATTTAAGAATAGTTCGAATCATGTAACAAACCAAATCTAGTCTCAACGCATAGATCGGGTTTGGGGTGTTACGATTAGTGGTATCGAGCCCGATTTCAAAAACTCGGTACGTGGTTTGGGTTCGCAAATAATTTCTGTATGAAATCGTTCGATTATATTTTAAAGATCAGTATGGCACCACAAGCATCCGGCAACAAGTCAAGTAAGTATTTATTGTTTAATGATTACTATGATATGATCATAGGAACACTCTAGAACTTTTAGTTTTAGATGTGAAAAACCGTAGAGATTGAGACTATAGGATATGTTACGAAAAATAACTTTATATCTCAAATCTCATAAAATATCGTTAATAAATACCGAAATAAAATTTCTGATTCATAAAACTTGTAATCAGATAAAAACGAACAAGCTATCATGAGCACTAGAGGACGTGGTCGTGGACACGGTAGACGTGGCCGTGGTAGAGGCCGAGGTGCTTTGGATCAAGCACCAAATCATATGCTGTAAGTGGACCTTTTGCGTCAATAGAAAGTGAGACCGGATCACGCGATCACATGGAAGAAGATCATGCATTGACTCAAGCAATGCTACGAGTCTTGGAAAGGGTCATTTGGAACTAGAATTGGGCCAACAACTCGTGGGTCAATTTCAGAGCGACTTAAGGCGAATAATGCGAAGTTTTCGAGAGGAGTCTGGTGTAGCTCCAAATGTGGCGAATCTTCGCTCAAGGCGTGGAACGGATTATGGATGATATGGAATGCAGTGAGCAAAAACCGAGAGGGCTGTATCCTTATTGAGAGATGAGGCGTATCAGTGGTGGCTCACTGTTCGAGAGGGCACTGAAGCCGCACTGATTAACTGGGAATTCTTTAAAGCTGCCTTCCAAGGAAAATACGTCGGAACGAGCTATGTAGATGCCCGAAGGAAGGAATTTCTGAATCTTGTCCAAGGAAGTAAGACCGTGGCAGCATATGAAGCTGAGTTTTTACGTCTGAGCCGTTATGCGGGACAATTGTAGCAACAGATCATGAGCGTTGTGTATGCGTTCGAGGATGGACTTAATGATGAGTGAGGGTTCGATTGCTCATGACAAGTTAGAAATTTTTCACTCTTGTGGAGAAGGCCAAAATAGCCGAAGAGGCTAAGAACTCGAACAGCGAAGCAGAAAGATCCGAAACAAGAGAGAGACACAATGATCTGGTTCTTCCAAGAGATTCCGAAGAAACCCGAAATGATGAATCGGTTCAAAGGCGTAACCGGTAGCAAATAATCAAGTCGAGATTGTACCGAGTGTGGGAAAAGGCATTTTGGGAATCTTTGGAGGAAAACGGTGCATGCTACAAATGCGGTTCAATGGAACATCAAGTACAAAAGTTGTCCTCGACGAATGGATACGACTCAAGAAGTCCGTAATAATGATGCACAACGGCCGGGGGGTCAGCAGACCACCGAGAGGTCGTGGACCAGTCGTGGTGGTAATGGGCTGGTCGTGGTCAAGGTGCACCGGTCGAGGCAATGGTAATAGAGAAATGCGGATGCAAGACACTGGTGCAGTCTATGCGGTTAGACGCCGCGAGGGCAAGCAATGCACTGATGTGATAACTGTACGTTCTTCATTTTTGATGTACTGTTATTGCCTTAATAGATATTGGCTCTACTCATTCATATGTATCTAGTGCCATATCCGAAATCAATTTAGAATCAAATTATCGAAAATGAGATGACATGAATCAGTCCTTTAGACACCAAGAATCTATTAATAAAATATTTAAAGACGCACCTTAAAAATCCAAGAGGAAGTATTCTTAGCAAATTTGATGGAACTACCTTTCGCGAGTTCGATCTCATTCGGGCATGGATGGTTGGTTAACCATCTAAGAATTGGATTGTCTTTGAAAAACGAATGACGATGAAGGACCCGGATGATAAGGAAATCATAATGATTGGTGAACGAAAGAACTATCGGCAAATGTGGTATCGCATTAAAAGCGGAGAAGTTGGTGCGGAAAGGGTGCGGAGCATTCCTAGCCTTTATCGTGCTTTGGATGCCGAGGAATTATCCGTGAATGATGTGAGGACGGTGAAGGAATTTCCGATGTATTTCGAAGAACTTCCGGCATACCTCCAGATCGGAAGTAGAATTTGGCATTGAGCTTTTGCTCGGGACGGCTCCGGTGTCCATTGCTCCCTATAGAATGGCAGAAGGAGTTGGTGAGCTCAAAGCTCAAATTCAAGAATTCTTGGATCGGGATTCATTCGACCAAGTGTGTCTCCGGGGAGCACGTTTTGTTCGTCAAGAAGAAGGATGGATCGATGCGTATGTGCATTGACTACTGAGCGATTGAATAAATTGACGATCAAGAATCGGTATCCTCTGCCGAGAATTGACGACTGCTCGATCAATTGAAGGGAGCTTCAGCTTTTCTCAAAATTGATTTAAGGTCGGGTTATCACCAAACTTAAGGTGAAAGAAGCGGACATCTATAAGACAAAGATTTCGGACACGTTACGGACACTATGAGTTTGTAGTGATGCTGTTTGGATTAACCAATGCACCAAATTGCATTTATGGACATGATGAACCGAGTCTTCCAACCATATTTAGACCGGTTTGTGGTAGTGTTCATAGATGATATATTGGTTTATTAGAAATGAGGAGGAACATGACCAGATTTGCGGATAGTATTACAACTACTTCGTGATAAGCAATTGTATGCCAAATTTGGTAAATGCGAATTTTGGCTAAAGGAGGTGACTTTTCTTGGTCATGTAGTATCATTTGAAGGAATAAGGGTAGATCCTCGGAAAATTGAGGCTATTCGGATTGGAAACCACCAACATCGTGAGCTAAAATTCGAGTTTCTTGGGTTTGGTGGATACTATAGACGTTTTGTAGAGGGTTTTCGTTGATTCTTTGCACCTAACTAAAGCATTGCGAAAGGAGCTCCGTATATTTGACCGAAAAAAGAAGAGAGTTTGAGAAATTGAAGAAGATCCTGATGAAGCTCTAATTTTAATTCAAATGGAGGTGGAAAAGAATTCACTTGCTTATTGTGATGCGTCTCACACGGGTTTGGGTTGTGTGTTAATGCAAAATGGAAAGGTGGTGGCTTATGCTTCTCATCAATTGAGACCACACGAAGTAAACTACCCTACGCATGATCTAGAGTTAGCTGCTGTTGTCTTTGCTCTAAAGATTTGGAGGCACTATCTCTATGGTGAGAAATCTGTCATCTACACGGATCACAAGAGTCTTAAATACATTCTCACCCAAAAGGAGTTAAATTTGAGACAAAGAAGATGGGTAGAATTGTTAAAAGATTACGATTTCTCGATCGAATATCATCCTGGAAAGGCTAACGTGGTAGCTGACGCATTAAGTCGTAAGACAGTATCTGAATTAAGAGCTTTGTTTGCCCATTTGAGTCTGTACGAGGATGGCAGTTTGTTAGCAGAACTTCAGATGAAGCCTTTGTGGCTGGAACAAATCAAGGAAAAACAGACATCAGATGAGAAGTTGGGACCTTTACTTCGGCAAGTTGAGAATGGTGAAATTGAGGATTTTGGAATAAACACGGAGGGTGTGTTGTGCTTTCGAGGAAGAGTATGCATGCCTAAGGATCTAGATTTGAGGCAAGCGATTCTACTGGAGGCGATAATAGCCCTTATGCTATGCATCCCGGAGGAAATAAGATGTATCGAGATCTCCGTGAATGATATTGGTGGCCGTGGTTGAAGCGTGAGATTACGAGTTTGTGGGAAAATGTTTGACTTGTCGCAAGTGAAGGCGTAACACCAATTACCGTCTGGATTGTTACAACCGATAAAGATTCCTCTTTGGAAATGGGAGAGGATAACTATGGATTTTGTTAGTGGGTTACCGTTAACACCTACTAAGAAAAATTCGTTTGGGTAATTGTTGATCGGTTGACGAAGACCGCTCATTTCTTGCCGTTAGACGGATTATTCTTTGCGAAGTTGGCGAAACTTTACGATCCGAAATTGTGAGGTTACATGGGGTTTTGTATCTATTATATCGGATAGGGACCCTAGGTTTACATCACGATTCGAAAGCTCGCATGAAGCCTTGGGAACAAAGTTGAATTTCAAGACGGCTTTTCATCCTCGGTCGATGGTCGATCGGAAAGAGTAATTCAGATATTGGAAGATATGTTAAGAGGATGTGTAATCGACTTGTGGGTAGTTGGGAGGATTATCTACCCTGGCGTAATTTATGATATAACAATGTACTATCGGCCTAGCATTCAGATGGCACCTTACGAGGCATTGTATGGTCGTAAGTGTCGCTCTCCTATTTGTTGGACCGAGTTGGGCGAAAGATGGATGTTAGGTCCCGAGATGATATCCGAGACCGAGGATAAGGTAAAAGTTATTCGAGCACGGTTGAAAGAAGCCTCGATAGATGTAAGTCGACGCAGATCCGAAGCGGAGGGACATCGAGTATAGTGTGGGAGATCGGGTTTTCTTGAAGGTATCTCCTTGGAAAAGATCTTGATTCGGAAGGAAGGGCAAGCTAAGTCCTAGATATATTGGACCTTATCGTGTCAAGCGTGTTGGTCGATGGCATATCGATTGAGTTACCTCGGAGTTAAATCAAATTCACAATGTTTTCATGTTTCCATGTTGAGGCGTTATAGATCGGATCCTTCGCACATTACACGGTAGAAGAATTGGGCTGAATTGATTTGTCCTTTGAAGAAGAACCGGTGGAAATCCTAGACCGAGATGTCAAGGTACTAAGGAAGAAAACCGTGCAGTTAGTTAAAGTTCTATGGCGTAACCACTGAGTGGAAGAAGCTACGTGGGAGCAGGAGGATGCAATTAAGCAACAATACCCTCACCTTTTTCAACTGTAAATTTCGAGGACGAAATTTTCTTTAAGGAGGGTAGAGTTGTAACACCCTAAAAATCGAGTATTTAAATTGGCATGATTTTGGTGTTTAGATGTTAAAGGAAAATTTTTTTTTTTTTCTTTTATTTTAGTGTTTATTAAAGTCCTAGAGAGGGTAAAGCATAAATTGGAGAAGAATAAAATTTATTATTGGGAATTTATTGAAGTGAAACAAAGGTGATTAAGACTTAAGCTAAATTATGTGCTTAAAGTGTCATAAAATGAGCATATGGCATGGTGGAGAATGGCGCATGGGTTCAAGTAAGAGGAAGAGGTTGAATCCCTTGTATAGCACCTAGATAAAATTTTTGTTTTAATTTTACGCTCATGGCTATGAAGTGTCGGCAAGGGGACATATAAGGAAGGTGTTGACCATGTATTTTTGGTTAGTGTATCAAGAGATTAAGGTAACAACTAACATATGGTATGGAATCAAAAGTTTAAGGAAAGATAGGGGGACATAAGGCACTTATCTAGGGAAAATTTGGGAAGAAATAATGGCCAATTGACCATAGGCTGGACGGCAATATTGGTAGGGGAGGAGAGCCAAAATTTTGTTAGTTGGCAAAATCTCATTCTTTTCTCTTTGGTTAACCTTTGCACTTTGTGCGAAATTTTATTCCTCTCCTTTCAATATCCCTATTTGGCGAATTTTTGCACTTGGTTAAGCCAAAGTTTTGTGACCATTTGGTCATCCCTTTTCTTATCTTGATAACCAATTCTTGTGCCTCTTTCTTCTTGTCTTGAAATCACCTATACCAAAATCAATTTCTTTTCTTTTTTCTTTGCCATGGCCAGAATATACCAAACACCTAAAGTTCTTATTTTTCTTTTCTTTTCTTCTAATCTCCTTGAAATCAAAACATCATCACCATCATCCTTTCGTTCTTATACTATTTCTTTTCAATCGAAAATTCTCTCCATCTTCACTCTCTTGGCGAATGTTATTGTGCCTATAAGCCAAAAATTATTTTTCCATTCTTAATCATTTATAATAATCTTCCATCAATTAAACATCATTCTTAATCTTGCTTTTCGTCCGTGGGAAGTAGGTAAGGGTTTCTCTCCATTTTTTGATTTATTGATTAGTGATATTATGGTAGAATATCATAGGATTTTTGAGAGTCTTTTGGATTGATATAGCATTCATACTAATAACGTTTATTCCGTTATTATTTAGTGCAATAACGGAGATTGGAATTCAAGTGATCGGAGAATCGTGGAAACGAGGGAAGCGTTTCATTTTGGTAAGGAAATCCTACTTTTAAATCTCTAGTATTATTGATATTATTTTAGAACTAACTAAATTCTTTTGGATCTTGAAGACATCAAGATAGGGAAGAAAAGGCGGTGTTTAGTTATCGTAAGAGGGTGGATCTGTAAATCCCCATTCAAACGAAGAGCGGTTTCGCAATCAGGATTTTCCACTTAGGGTTGTGGGCCATCTTCCAAAGAAGTCCATTATTTGAAGTAGTACGAACCTCGAGCAAGTTATCGTTGGTGGATTCTCGTGCTAGTGAATCGATAAACGAAGGAAAACCGAAAATCAAGTGATTCAAAATCAAGAGGGTAAGATTTTGGATCCATTAACAAATAAGATTATTTTTTATGAATTAGTTGTCTAACGAATCGAAATATATTTTAGGTCTTAGGAGCGAGAAGGGATAATACTCACGGTATCGAGGTGTGTAATTTCACCCTCATTATTTTAGGGTTGTATGTCAAATTTGGTATGGTAGAAAAATCGTAAAAACGACTAGATCGGTAAAAGCACAAAATTGATATTTTGACGAAATACGTAAAAGCGACTAAATCGTGAAAATTTCAAAACGCCCCAAGAAATTAATTGATATTATGAAAATTTGATGTTTCGTGAAAATGGGCCGTAAATACTCTAGTTCGTGAAAATGGGCGTAAATACTCTAGTTCGTGAAAATGGGTAGTAAATATTCTAGTTCGTGAAAATGGGTAGTAAATACTCTAGTTCGTGAAAATGGTAGTAAATACTCTAGTTCGTGAAAATGGGCCGTAAATACTCTAGTTCGATAAATTGGGCCATAAATACTCTAGTTCGTTAAAATTTAGCCAAAAGCGCTCTAGTTTGGTAAATGGGCCAAAGCCCACTAAATTGCTAAATGGATAAATTGCTATAATTATGGGCCAAATGAAATGTCATTGATAAAACCCACCATGTTATGTATTGATAATAAATTTTATATTTTTAAAGTACATGTATAATTGCATGGGTGGGATTTATGAAGAGAAGAATGGCGATTGCCACAATATCGCTTATTGCCTCTAGTTCGGTGGTTTCTGCCACAATATCGCTTATTGCCTCTAGTTCGGTGGTTTCGCCACAATATCGGCTTATTGCCTCTAGTTCGGTGGTTTCGCCACAATATCGGCTTATTGCCTCTAGTTGATTGGCTATGCCACAATTATAAAAGGCTTAATGCCTACGATTGGTGTGATGGCGGGGTGGGTTGACTTGATCCCACAGGTGTGATGGTTGGTGCGGGGTGTTAGCGGATGGTTATTAGGTTTGGGTTGGGAATTTCATTTTCATGCATTATTAATTATTTTAAATTCATGTTATATTGTTGAATTCTGGATTGGGCTCAAGCCCAACATAATATCTTGACAATCTGGCCCAATAATGGTGGTAAGTGAGTTACACACTGAGTTCTAAGTAACTCACCCCTTTAATTTCTTTCCATCTCAGGTAATGGAAACTGATGTGGACTTGGACTGAGGATGACTTCGTGGAGGCCATACTGCTAAATAAGGGTTATTTAAATTCTGAACTTTTAATTATTATTTTACTATTTTGGGATGTTGTAATAAATGGCCTCTATAAATAACTTATGGATTTTATGTGTGTTGGAATTTAAACTTTATTTGGGCTTTTAAATCATGGGTGTGATTTATGATGCTTTACTAAAATGAACTTGGGTTTTCAAAGTATAAGGAATTCTTTTATAAATAATTCTTTTCTTGCTAACTCTTTAACAAATTTCCTAACGGTTTTAGATAATACAATGATTTTCAACTAATGTTTTTAAATATTTATCAAAATCTAATACTCTACAAATTTTAAACTCAGTAAACAATATTGTAGTTTTCAACTCATTAAGGATTTAAGAATAGTTGAATCATGTAACAAACCAAATCTAGTCTCAACGCATAGACCGGGTTTGGGGTGTTACAGGGGGAGAGTTGTAACAGTCTGGTTTACACCCTAGTCAGAACAATGGTTTCAGGACCATGAATCTGAGTCTGAATAATATTTTAATATTATTTTCTCTACCGTTGATATGTGACTAAGCATGTGCTAAATTTTCGTAAGTTAATTTGTTCGTTTGTGTGTTTAATTTGACAAAAGGATTTAATTGCATTAAATGTGAAAGTAGCTTGTTATTTGCTAAAACACCTACGTGATGTGGCTTTATAAATGTGAGGTCTTATGTGGCGATTAAGCCATTCTTATGGTTAGTGGACGGCAATGACTAATGTTATGCAATTATATTATATGTTTATTTCATTTACTTTAAAAGTTAAAGTTATATTTTATTTATTTTATAAGTTATGTTTATAATATAATAAAAGAAACATAAGAAAGTGGTCTCATTTTTATCATTTCTTGCCGAAACCATAAAAGAAAAATAAAGAAAACTTTGGCTAGTATTCGGCTATTACAAGCTTAAATTCAAGGTTAGTTTTTGATCGGTTTTCGATAATTTCTACGTTTTTGCAATCGTTGCTTGAAAACTACAAAGCCCATGTATTAATTTTGTGAATTGATGATGCTTGTGTGATATGCCATTGATGATATGTCAAGCTTTTTGATATTTTTGGTGTTAAATGAAAGGTATGAGCTAGATAAACATACTTTGTTCTTGAATTTTTGAAGAAATGGAGTAATTTGGATTAAATTGTTAAAATAAATTTTTGAGGGACTAAAATGTGAAATAAATGAGATGCATGGACTTGTATGAATACTATGAACATTCGGCCCTTAAAGTGTGTGGACAAATTTTGTGTATTTTGTGTTTTGTGCAAATAGGACTAAATTGTAAAAGTGTGAAATAATAGGGGCAAAATGGTAATTTACCCACTTATGTGTTTTAGGACTAAATTGAATGTAAATGTGTTTGAATGAGCTTAATTTAAATATGTTTAGATCAAGAACAAAGGAAAACAGACTTGGATCGGGGAAAAGCAAAAATAATCGAATAGCCAGTTTTTATCGTCCAACGATATCCGAGGTAAGTCTCTAAACAAATAATCCTCATAAATTAATTACGTAATTTAGTATATGCTGAACTTTGGAATCATAATAAATATTTATGAATTAGTCGAATTTGGCTAAGTGTTATATTTGATTCGGATAGATTATTGAATGATATGTGTTATTTAAATGTTCGTACAATAAGTTTGAAATGAGAAAAAGGTTCGATATATGAAATGATTTGTGTGAGAAATTATAAAGTATTACTATTTAGGCTTTGAGCCTAGCAAGCCTTGGGCTGGTGAAATTATCGGGCTTTATGCCTAGCAGGCTTATTGTCGGTGAATGAATATCAGACCTCGAGTCTAGCAGGCTTAGTGCCGGTGGGTGATTTAGGCTTATGCCTAGCAGGTTTTATACCGGTGATCTTTAAATACAAGCTTATGCTTATGAAATAATTAGGTCATGGTGGAAATTGAGCAAGCTAATGCCCATTTAAATGAATTTGATTACAATTGACCATAAGGTATGTATTTATATATATATATATATATATATATATATGTATGTTATATGTAATGTGATTGAGTAAGTAAGTTGATAGATGAGTGTGTTTGTATTTTTGGTTTCTTAGAATGTGGATAAAATGATATGGAGTTGATGTTATTCATATGCAAACATGAGATCATTTGATAGATGTAAATATATGTATATATTTATATACGTGGACACATTCGGTTATGGGGATTTTCTTATATGTACATGGAAAATTGATATTCGGTTGTATATGTGAATAAATATATTTAATCATTGACGTACATTGATAAGCTTTACATTTAAAGTAGGTAAAGATAAGTGTTTTGCTATGTGAGAACATTGGCATTCGGCTATGATAATCTATTTGTGTTATGATATTATAATTAATGTTATAAATTGTTCGATTTAATTTGATTGAATATCCAATATATTTATTAGGTTTGCTTAAGACTTACTAAGCTAAGTTAGCTTACTCTGTGTGCTTGTCTGTAACACCCCAAACCCGGTCAATACGCCATGACCGAATCTGGCATGCCATAGAGGAAAACATTTTGAAGAAAATCGAGATAACGATTAATTTTAGAAAAATAAGTGCATAATTAGTTAAAAATCGATAATTTACTTTGAGATTCCGTAAATAAATCTTTTAAAACTTAGTTGTCAATCCATAGGTTAGAAAACATTTATGTCATTTTAAGAAAAACTCGAATTATTACTTTGAAAACTGCTTAAATTTGAGTGTAGAAACTTCAATTTGTAAATCATTTAAGTTGTTGAAAACATTTAAGTTGAAATTTTACAATCAAACGATTTTTATTACCCGATGGTAAGATTTAGAAAACTATTGCATTTTTATAGTTTAGAAAACTTTGGGCTCAATTATTAGATCAACCATGATAATTATTTAGCCATGTTTAAAGCAAGTTCAAAGCATATAAATAATCCAAATAAAAACATAATTAAAGAGGCCTTATTACAAATCCAAATAAAAATATTAACCAAATTAAAATAAAACAAAGTACCCAAAACGAAGTTCATGTAAAACCCAATTTTATTTGCATGGCCTCCTCGAGTTCATCCGGCCTCATCCATGATCTCTTAATCACTGAAATGATAAGGAGAAGGTGAGTCACCAAGACTCAGTGCATAAATCCTTCCCCCTCTTCTCAAATCACCCAAACCAATGTTTTACAAGAGTAAATCATGCCATCATGCTTTGATATGATCATATAACCATTATATATATATATATATATATATATATATATATCTTCAATCATGATATTAATCAACATATAACAACATCATATCGAAACGGACTTACCCGAGTCCTTGTTCATACCCATCAAGGTATCTTATCAAAATCTCACAGTTTTCGTCTTTAATAACATGATTAGTATATTTATAAATACATATATTACTGAGTTATAAAGTGTGTAAGGTACACACTTGATAATAGCGAAATCACTAAATCCCGAAGACCCGATCTACCACACTAGATTTCCTTGCCTTACATTCGGTCAATACTTAGATCATTACCATAGACCATTCGGCCAACAACAAGCCTTATTCACCATAGCCTTCGGCTTTACATCCATTTAAAGAATAAAGAACCAACATAAACCTTACCACTTGACTTACCAAAATCGATTGCTTCCAAAATCCGAAGAGCCTAAAAGAAATAAGTTCCTATGGTTAGAATCTTACTATCACATGCCCAAAATTTTGGCTTTTTCCCTCATGAGAATCAATAGAGAAAATAGAAAAGAAATTCGGCCAAGACACTTACCTATCTTCCAAAACCGATTGAAGAAAATCAATATGAAGACCTACCCTTGATGATATTCGGCCAAGACAATTCAAGAAGGAAATGGGGAGTTTCGGCTATGGTTTTGAAATAAAAAAGCAAATGATATGTGGATAAAAGAAATGAAGTACGTGAGTGGCAAAGATAATCAAAATGAGAGAGAGAGGATTCGGCTTTAGCAAACAATGGAAGAAAAGAAAAGAGAATTGGGGAAGAAAAAGGTTCGGCCAAAAAGAAAGGAAAAGAAAGATATTGTTTTGAACAAATAGGAGGTGAAAGAAAAGAGATATGAGAGAAGAGATTCGCCAAACACCTAGTTTGCCGAAAAGAGAAGAGCATAAAGTGCTAAATGTGGTTTCGGTTTCAAAGAGAAATGATAGAAAGAGATTAGAATTTGGTTCAAACAAAACTGAGAGCTAAAACAAAAACAAAATTGCACCTAATGTCCAAGGTACATTCGGCTAAGGAGGAAAATTTTGGAGAGGAAAAGAAAATGCAAAAGATGCACAAAATGCTAAAATTGGCCAACTAATCCCCCCAACTTCCTATCAACAATCGGCCAACCCCCCTAGACACCCATACCGTCCACATTCATGGACTAATGGCCATAGAAGAGTTTCCAAAACAACTCTCCATCATTCAAGCCCCTTGTCCTCCATCCTTCCTTAAAACTTAAGATTCTTATCCCAAAATTCAAGCTTTCCTAATTTACTATTCAACTTGCCATAAAATTGAAAGTCCAACCTACCATACTTAGAGCTTGGCCGACACTTAATGTTAGGATACATAAAAATAAAGTCTTCCAAATGCAACCCATGCTACTCGAACCTCTTCCTCAAGCAACCCTTCATGCATCATAACCACCTTGCCACTAACTCCTCATGTGCTAGAATTTAACATTTAAATTAACTTAAGTGTCAGGTTCACCTAATCCACTTCACTAAATTTTCAATACTAAGAATTATTCTAGCTTCATAAAATAAAATCAAGCCTTCACAAGACTATGCTAAACACACAAAATTCATACCCGAGCCAACAAAAATAATAAGATAATACTCTAATTTTTAGGATGTTACAATTCTACCCTCTTAAGAAAATTTCGTCCTTGAAATTACCAGATCAAAAGAGTTGAGGGTACTGCTGCTTCATCACATCCTCCGGTTCCAACGTAGCTTCTTCTACACCATGATTCCGCCATAAAACCTTCACTAAAGGAACTGACTTTCTACGCAAAACTTTCACATCTCGATCTAGAATCGCATTGGTTCTTCTTCCAAATCAAACTGGACTCACCTCTATTTCCTCTCTCGCCATAACATGCGATGGATCGAGCAGTGGCGTCTAAGCATGGAGACATGGAACACATTATGAATTTGACTCAACTCTGCTGGCAACTCGAGCTGATAGGCTACTGGTCCCACTCGTCTTAACACCTTATACGGCCCAATAAACCTTGGACTTAACTTGTCTTTTCTCCCAAATCTTAACACTTTCTTCTATGGCGAGACCTTCAAGAAGACCTGGTCGCCCACAGCAAACTCTATATCCCTCCGCTTGAGATCGACATATGACTTCTGTCTATCCGAAGCTTCCTTCAAACGAACCTGAATCAACTTCACCTTATCCTCAGTTTCTGCAACCAACTCTGATCCTAACATCTGACGCTTACCCAATTTTATCCAGCATGTAGGTGTGCGACACCTCCTACCATACAACGCCTCATATGGTGCCATCTTAATGCTTGCGATAACTATTGTTGTATGCGAACTCACTAATGGTAAAACTCTTCCGACTACCTCGAAATCTAAAACACAACCTCTCAAAGATATCCTCTAAAATCAGATAACTCTTTATCATCGCACGACGGTGGATGAAATGCCGATTGAAATCCAACCGCGCACCCAAGGCCCGATGTAATGCTCTCCACAACCTCGACGTAAATCTAAGATCTCTTTCCGAGATGATCGACACCGCACACCGTGCAACCTCACTATCTCGCCACATACAACTTAGCTAACCAAGGCGAGTAATCCACCCTAGGAATGAAATGAGTGACTTAGTCGACGATCCACAATCACCCAAATCGAGTCCTTCTTACTAGGTGTAAGGGTAATCCATCGACAAAGTCCAAAGTGATCCTTTCCCACTTCCACTGTGGAATCTTCACCGATCGAAGTAACCAGACGAATCGATGCTCACTTTGATCTGGCGACACATCGACATTTACCCACAAACTCGCCATTACCTCCGCCTGACACTGCCACCAAAATCGCTCTCTTAAATCCCGATACATCTTGCTACCTCCGGGATGCATGAGTGTATGGGCCGCTATATCGTCCCAAAGAATTTTCGCCTCAACTCGACATCCTTGACATACAAGCTCCCCTTGAAAACACAATACTCCATCATGGACAAACTATAACCTTCTAAATTACCATCCTAAACTTGCAACCTCCGAGCATTCAAACCTTCATCCACTAACTGTTTCTCCTTGATCTGTTCTAACCAATTCGACTTAACTTGCAGTTCTGCCAACAGACTCCCATCGTCGTATAAACTAAGATGAGCAAACATCGATCTTAAGTCTGATACAACCTTACGGCTCAACGCGTCTGCCACCACGTTAGCCTTGCCCGGATGATACTCAATTGAACAGTCGTAGCCCTTCAACAACTCAATCCATCTGCGCTGCCTCAAATTCAAATCCTTCTGAGTCAAAAGATACTTTAGACTCTTGTGATCAGTATAGACTATCGATTTCTCTCTGTACAAATAGTGTCTACATATCTTCAAAGTGAAAACCACTGCGGCTAATTCCAAGTCATGTGTCGGATAGTTAACCTCATGTGGTCTCAACTGTCGGGATGTATAAGCCACTACTTTTCCTTCCTCAGATCAAGACACATCCCAAGCCAGTATGTGATGCATCACGATGAAACCGTGAATTCCTTGCTCGCCTCAAAGTTGAATCAAAATCGGAGCTTTAGTTAGAATCTTTTTTAACTTGTCGAAACTTCCTTGCTGCTTCTCAGTCCACACAAATGGAACTCCTTTCCTCAATAACTTGGTCATTGGTGCTGCAATCAAAGAAAATCCCTCTACAAATCTTCGGTAATACCCCGCTAGACCTAGAAAACTTCGAATCTCAGCCACCGACTTAGGCGACTTCCAATCCAACACTGCTTCAATCTTCCGAGGATCCACTCTAATCCCCTCAGCTGATACTACGTGACCCAAGAAAGTCACCTCCCTAAGCCAGAACTCACACTTACTAAATTTGGCATATAGCTGCTTTTCCCTCAGAATCTACAACATTACTCGCAAATGCGCATCATGCTCCTCCTCTGACTTGGAGTATACCAAAATATCGTCTATAAATACTACGACAAACTGATCCAAAAACTGCTGAAATACTCGATTCATCATGTCCATGAATGCTGCCGGCACGTTAGTCAACCCAAACGGCATTACCAGAAACTCGTAGTACCCATACCGAGTGCGAAATGCCGTCTTGTGGATATCAGCCTCTTTCACCTTTAACTAATGATACCCAGACCTTAAATCAATCTTAGAGAAAACCGCTGCCCCTTTAAGCTGATCAAACAAGTCATCTATCCTCGGCAAAGGATACTTGTTTTTTATCGTCAGCTTATTCAACTGGCAGTAATCTATATACATCCGCATCAAACCATCTTTCTTCTTGACAAAAAGTACCGGCGCTCCCTAAGGCGAAACACTTGGTCGGATAAAACCTCGATCTAACAACTCCTGAATCTGAGCCTTTAATTCCACTAATTCCTTCGGCGCCATCCTATACGGAGCAATTGACACTGGCGCAGTTTCGGGTAACAAATCTATACCAAATTCAACTTCACGATCCGGAGGCAGTCCCGGAAGTTCTTCTGGAAATACGTCATCATATTCCTTAACTGTTTGGACATTCCCTACAGTTGACTCCTTAGCTTCCAAAGCACACACATGAACCACAAATGCCTCAGAGCCCTTCCTGACCAACTTCACTGCTTTCAACGCAGATACCACGTTGGATAGATAATCTCTTCTATTACCTACCATAACCACCTCTTCACCCTCAAATTGTCTTCAAAATCATGGCTTAGCAATATAATCCAAACTTGCACGGTACTTAACCAACCATCCATCCTAAGAATCGGATCGAACTCCCCAAACGGCAGTTCCATCAGATCAGCTACCAACACTACCCCTTGGAGTTCTAGGGTACATCTCTATCTGACTTATTTACTTCATAGAGTGACCTGAGGGCTAATTCATCGTCATCCTCCTAGAAGTAGTCTTAGAGTCTAAGTTCATGGTCCTTACTATGCAACTAGCAACATACGAATCGTCGAACCCACATCTATCAAAGCGTTATATGGTGCACCAAAGATTAAAACGTCTCGATTATGACATCCGGTGCATCGCCCTCTTCACGACGTCTCGCTGCATACACCAAACCAGACTGTCTTACCTCAGTGTTACTTGCACCTCTACCCAATGCTCTGCAGCCTCGACTAGAACCATTACCTCCTCTACCATTACCACGACCTCTCTGCGGTGACGGTCCTCCTTTTCTTGAGCATGACCTTGACCTCGACCGATTCTGGCTAGCTTACGTGAGCAGATCCCTCACACGATGATCCAAATGAACCACACTCAAAACATCCTTTCCCACCGGTCCAACATTCGCCCCAATGATATTTCCCACATCGATTACACTGTATTGGTCCCTGATTAGCAGTAATAGGCCTCCCAGATTGATTTAGCCCATTCTGCCTAACCCTCTTCTGAGAATTACCGACTGACCCGGATGATCCAAAACCTCTCTTATGTTTATTCCTGTCGTGACTCTGCCTTACGGATTCTTTTATCCCTTCAGCTATCTTAGTCTTTTCAACAAGTGCAGCAAACTCTTGCTCCTGATGTGGAGCAATCGCAGATCTCGGCTCGTCCTCAATCCATCTTGAATCGAACACATCGTCAGGTTCAAGCCACAATACCTCCAAAGATACCGACTCAATCTTAAAAATTTTGCCTCATATTCTGATACGGACTTACTCCCCTGAACCAAACTCAGAAATGCCTTACGCTGCGCATCAATGTAACTAGATCCAATATATTTCTTCTGATACGCTGCCTTAAAATAATCCCAAGTAAGATCCTCCGCCGCAGCACTATTCCTCACTGTGAGCCACCACTAATATGATTCATCCCGAAGAAGCGACACTATCCCTTTCAGCTTTTTCTCAGCATTCAGATCCAAGTCATCCATGATTCGCTCCGTCGCCTCTAACCAATACTCAGCCGTATTGGGAGCTACACCCAAAACACCTCGAAATACCTCAGCTCTATTGGCTCAGAGTCGCTCAGGTACAGATTTTCGAGCTCCCGCACCTCCACCTACTCCAGCTACTCTCTCAAGAACTCATGAGATCGCTGAGACAACGTGTCATCCCCGTTTGATCCTGATGCTCAACTCCAACCGCTGGTGGTGGGGGTGGTGGTACCTCATTCTCGGATCCTTGACCAGACCTCACTGGCTCGGAATACGACCATCCTACCTCGACCATGTCCACGCATAACACGACCCCGACCTCGAGTGCTTATGTCTAAAGTCTTGACTTATCTGATTTAAAAGTTTTATGCTTAGATATCATTCCACTATCTTTAAAACACAGTTTTATGAATAATTTTAGTAAGAAGTTGTTTCGCGAGTACATGCAACCTATAGTTTTGAGTCTCAGAGTAGTTCCTACTACTATACAGTCATACCATCATCATTATATCATCAAAATCAACAGTTTGAAGTACTTACCAGGCGGATCGGTCTTGAAAACTCGGTGCCATGCCTTTCAAATCATATAATTTTCAACAAAAATATTTTAAGAGCATACTTTAAATCATTTTGGGCCTTGGGCCCACAGCCGAGCTTTTGAACTTGGCTCTGATACCAATTTACAACACCCCAAACTCGGTCAATACGCCATGATCGAATCTGGCATGCCACAGAGGAAAACATTTTGAAGAAAATCGAGATAATGATTAATTTTAGAAAAATAAGTGCATGATTAGTTAAAAATCGATAATTTACTTTGAAATTCGTAAATAAATCTTTTAAAACTTAGTTGTCAATCCATAGGTTAGAAAACATTTATGTCATTTTAAGAAAAACTCAATTATTACTTTAAAAACCGCTTAAATTTGAGTGTAGAAACTTTAATTTGTAAATAATTTAAGTTGTTGAAAACATTTAAGTTGAAATTTTACTATCAAATGATTTTTATTACCCGATGGTAAGATTTTGAAAACTATTGCGCTTTTATAGTTTAGAAAACTTTGGGCTCAATTATTAGATCAACCATGATAATTATTTAGCCATGTTTAAAGCAAGTTCAAAGCATATAAATAATCCAAATAAAAACATAATTAAAGAGGCTTTATTACAAATCCAAATAAAAATATTAACCAAATTAAAATAAAACAAAGTACCCAAAACGAAGTTCATGTAAAACCCAATTTTATTTGCATGGCCTCCTCGAGTTCATCTGGCTCCTCATCCGCGATCTACGAATCACCTAAAATGATAAGGGAGAAAGTGAGTCACCAAGACTCGGTGCATAAATCCTTCCCCCGATTAATGCAACATTCTTACACAATTCATAACCAAGCAATATATATATAATGCACCCAACCTAGCCATCCATAACTCCTTTTCTACCCCGTGTGGTACCAAACCACTGGTGGTGCCAAACCACTAGTGACCCAAAGTCACGATATCCAATAATGTGGTGCCAAACCACTGGTGACCCAAAGTCACGGATAATCAAGTTGTGGGGCCAACCCACGTGTGATACCAAATCACTGGCGACAATCCCAATACATCAAATGTGGGGCCAACCCACAATGGTGCTAAGCCACTGGGACAAGTCGCTATGAGGTGCCAAACCTCTGGTGTCCCAAAGACACGAAATAACTGTGGTACCAAACCACTGGAGGTGCCAAACCTCTGGTGTCCCAAAGACACGGATATCAAATCCTTCCCCCTCTTCTCAAATCACCCAAGCCAATGTTTTACAAGAGTAAATCATGCCATCATGCTTTGATATGATCATATAACCATTATATATATATCTTAAATCATGATATTAATCAACATATAACAACATCATATCGAAAAGGACTTACCCGAGTCCTTGTTCATACCCATCAAGGTATCTTATCAAAATCTCACAGTTTTCGTCTTTAATAACATGATTAGTATATTTATAAATACATATATTACTGAGTTATAAAGTGTGTAAGGTACACACTTGATAATAGTGAAATCACCCGAAGACCCGATCTACCACACTATATTTCCGTACCCTACATTCGGTTAATACTTAGATCATTACCATAGACCATTTGGCCAACAACAAGCCTTATTCACCATAGCCTTCGGCTTTACATCCATTTAAAGAATAAAGAACCAACATAAACCTTACCACTTGACTTACCAAAATCGATTGCTTCCAAAATCCGAAGAGCCTAAAAGAAATAAGTTCCTATGGTTAGAATCTTACTATCACATTCCCAAAATTTTGGCTTTTGCCTCATGAGAATCAATAGAGAAAATAGAAAAGAAATTCGCCAAGACACTTACCTATCTTCCAAAATCGATTGAAGAAAATCAATATGAAGACCTACCCTTGATGATATTCGCCAAGACAATTCAAGAAGGAAATGGGGAGTTTTGCTATGGTTTTGAAAGAAGAAAGCAAATGATATGTGGATAAAAGAAATGAAATGCGTGAGTGGCAAAGATAATCAAAATGAGAGAGAGGATTCGCTTTAGCAAACAATGGAAGAAAAGAAAGAGAATTGGGGAAGAAAACAATTGACCAAAAAGAAAGGAAAAGAAAGATATTGTTTTGAACAAATAGGAGGTGAAAGAAAAAGAGATATGGGAGAAAGAGATTTGGACAAACACCTAGTTTGCCAAAAAAGAGAAGAGCATAAAGTGCTAAATATGGTTTCAGTTTCAAAAGAGAAATGAGAGAAAGAGATTAGAATTTGGTTCAAACAAAATGAGAGCTAAAACAAAACAAAATTGCACCTAATGTCCAATGTACATTCGGCTAAGGAGGAAAATTTTGGAGAGGAAAAGAAAATGCAAAAGATGCACAAAATGCTAAAATTGGCCAACTAATCCCCAACTTCCTATCAACAATCGGCCAACCCCTAGACACCCATACTGATCCACATTCATGGACTAATGGCCATAGAAGAGTTTCCAAAACAACTCTCCATCATTCAAGCCCTTGTCCCTCCATCCTTCCTTAAAACTTAAGATTCTTATCCCAAAATTCAAGCTTTCCTAATTTACTATTCAACTTGCCATAAAATTGAAAGTCCAACCTACCATACTTAGAGCTTAGCCGACACTTAATGTTAGGATACATAAAAATAAAGTCTTCCAAATGCAACCCATGCTACTCAAACCTCTTCCTCAAGCGACCCTTCATGCATCATAACCACCTTGCCACTAACTCCTCATGTGCTAGAATTTAACATTTAAATTAACTTAAGTGTCGGGTTCACCTAATCCACTTCACTAAATTTTCAATACTAAGAATTATTCTAGCTTCATAAAATAAAATCAAGCCTTCACAAGACTATGCTAAACACACAAAATTCATACCCGAGCCAACACAAATAATAAGATAATACTCTAATTTTTAGGATGTTACATTGTCACTCTGTTTTATAGATTTTGGTCAAGCTACGAGCTCAAGGGATCATCAACGAAGTCATCCATACTATCGACTTATTCTGGGTACCTTTAAAACTTGGATTTTGAACTTAAGGCATGTATAGGCTAGTTTATGTTTTGAATTAATGGATTTTTTTCTTGTATAAATATATATATAGCCATGTGAAAATGGCTAAATTATGGTATTTTGGTCTATAATGTATTCGGCCATGGCATTTGTTCGCCATAAAAGTGTATCTCCTAGGGTAATTATGCTTATGCTAGTGGTATGGTTGATTTATATTATACGTGTCATGCATCTGATTAAGTAATTAACTCATCTTAGAAATATATTTTATAGTATATTATATGTGTTGGATATTCATATGACTTGACCTAAATGTTGAGGTGGTTGACGAATGTGGTTTTATTTTGCATGTCTCTATAAATCATGGATGGAAATTTCATTATTTGTTAGTTGGTCATATTTATACGATTTGAAACAATAAGGCTTGAAAATTTGGAAATGGTCAATAGCATATTTAATTGTGTTTGGGTTATGGACTGATGAAGATTTACTATTGAAGTAATTGAATGAATCATGAATTGAGAAAGGATTATTGTGATGTAATTTGCATGCTCGGTCAAAAGAGGAAATCATAAGTTAGGTAAGTGAAAATGGCATATTCGGTTTTGTTTTTATAAATGGATTGAGGCATACTTTATTGAGATGAATTTAATTGATCTAATTGAATACGGTTGAACAAGGTACCATACAACTACATATATGTATGTTCATATTTGGTGATTTTTATCTAGTTTTAGAATGTCATTATATATGTATACATATTCGGCTAATGTGGTTTAAAGGATCAAATGAATAGTATCTATTGTTATTTGTTACGATGGTTTATTTGTGAATTTGAAAAAAGGATTAAAGATATGTATGATATTATTTAAGCTTATTAATGTTTGTTATATTATTTCGGATGAGACTATGTAAGCAGTAATTGTTTGTGGCTACTTATGCTATGTTCAGTAATGCCTTGCAACCCCATCCTGCGACGAATACGGGTTAAGGGTGTTCGATGTGCTCTCTTACAAAGGATTTAGCCTGGATTCGTAATCCTCCTGTAAGAAATGAGGTTCGCGGGAGTGTGCTCTCTGAAAAGGACTTATGTATATATGTGTACGAATTGAAGGTTAATGAGATTGTACACCATGAGTGTACTACAGGAAATCCATCGAAATTTCGAGAAATTCAATGGATAAATATGGAAAACGGTAAATACATGGAATTATGAAATTGGTGAGCGTATTCACAAGATTTTGTCTTTTGAAATTGAGATTGACAGGAAGAAATAACTAATTGCATACTTATGTATGGTTACAAGTATTTATCTGAAATATAAGAAAATGATGGTTATTGATATATGAAGACATGAGACTATGATATATGAACATGGAATATGTTTGATAAATATGTTCATTCATAATAATGGAATTATGTACCTCATGTGTACTATTTGCATAAAGATTGTATTTCAAATACTTTGATGAGTAAAGCTCAAAATATAAAATAGTATGAAATCAAGATAAGTTGTTATGAAAATGTATTTAAAATACTGAGATATGGTTGCTATATGTTATATGATTACATAATGTGAAATTGTCTATATATATTAGAAATTTAATGAGAATTGAGCCCATACATGTTTCTTGGTATTTTTATGAAGTGTACAACTAACAAGGGTGATAAGGTTATGTCTTAGGGCTCGTGATCAAGATGATTGAAAATATGCCTTGTTTGTTTATATTAAATTTAAATGAGTGAGTTTTCGAAAGCTAGTCGGTTAGAAATCTCGACGGAGATCACTCACACTATCCATCGGCCTATTTTGGTATGTATGGTAAATGAATTATGGTTATAATGGCATGTATAGGTTAATTCGTTAATGTTGGATTATAAATGATTTAATCGTAACTAGCCATTGGTATGGCTTGTATTTAGTAAGTTTTGAGTTACATATAATTATGATTTTATTATGTTTGATATGGGTTTAAAATGAACAAATGATGAGATGGTATAAGTATAGGGATGAAGATGATGGTTAAGAATGCTATAAAATTTATGAATATGTCTATATATATATATACATATATATATATATGAATAGTTAATTGATAAATTTAGATATTTAATCATATAAATTGTATCTTGAACATATTTAAATGTTGATGTAAGTAAAAGACCAAATAGGTGAGAAATGAGGCTTGGATATAGCCTTGTTTTTGTCCACACGGGTAGACACACGGACGTGTGTCCAGGCCGTGTGTGACGTACGATCTAGTACATGGGCGTGTGTCTCATGTATCCAGAAATTGCAAAATAGAATGCCCAAGAATGAGCACACGAGCTCCCACACGGGTGTGTGCCTTGCCCGTGTGAGGTACACGGCCTGGATACACAAGCGTGTGATACGACCATGTGAATCATGCACCTAATTTGAAAATAAAAATTAACCACATGGCCTAGCAACATGGGCGTGTGCCTTGGCTGTGTGAGATCAATTTGTTCATGAGTTGCAAGTCAGAGAGTTACACTACCTAGGGACACGGGCGTGTGAAGCCACAAGGCTTGGAGCGATGTAAGTCACATGGGTGTGTTGGTCACACGGCCTGAACGACACGGGCGTGTCCCTATAGCACATGGGCGTGTGACCCCTATAATAAAGAAAAAAATTTTGGGAATATGCTAAAAATTCCCTATGATCCCGATTTAGTCCCGAATCATTTCTAATGTATGTTTTGGGCTTCGAGAGCCCAATAGAGGGACATTACAATTACATTCAGAATATGGATAGTAAATTGACTCGGTTTAATGAAAAATGGTTGTGTAAACTCCGGTAATGCCTTGTACCTTATTTCGATGATGGATACGAGTAGGGGGTAATACAGTTCACACATACATCAAGTAAGCATAGATGAGCTCATCATACTATATTCCTTCATGATATTAATCTTTTCATTCCATAATTCTCTTATCATGCCAAGAGTTGTGTCCGTTGAATCATTGAAATTTTGATGGATACTCAAGTAGTACACTTAAAGTGTACAATTCAATAACCTGTCAATTTTTATTCAAGAGTACCCATTAGGGCACTTAATCGAAGAACACACTCTCGACCCACATATCGTATAACAAGATTACCAGTCCAGGCTAAATCCTAATTGTAACATATGCTCGAGATGGATTTTATTAGGATTACCCGTTCGGGCTAAATCCTTTCTATAACAAAGTCAATAGGATTGCTCATCCGAGCCAAATCCCGTCAGCAACAAATGTAGGACCTCATCCATTTCGGGAAAGCACATATATTCATCGAAATTCAATATTTAAACAGAACTTAACCCTTTTTCACAGTTTCAAGTATGTACTCAATTCTTTATTATAGCAATCAAGCAATTCACATCAATATAAGTCACATTCCATACAAACACAACATTCAATTTAACATATTTACATGCTCGATTAAGTTACACGAACTTACCTCGACACTTGTTCGCGTTTAAAAATCTACTAATCCGAAACTTTTTCTTTTCCTCAGTCTAACCTCGAATTTGTGTTGTCTAGATCTATATAAATGAATTTATTCATAAATTTATCACATTTCATATTCAAGTGGACTCAATTTACATCCTAGGAAAAATTACCATTTTGCCCTCAACTTTTCCATAAATTCTAATTTCGTCCCTAGGATCGGAAAATGAAATTTATGCAATTTACTCGTTATTCCAAGCCTAACCTAAATTTCAATATACAATTTACAGCACATATATTCTATAAATTTTAGAAATTTTCTTCAATTTCCACAACTTTACATTTTAGTCCCTAAATCATGTTTCCATCAAAAATCACATTGTAAATGTTGTTTATCTATCAACAACCTTTCATTTTCTACCATAAATTTCAAATTTTCAGCATATTCATCCATTACCTAATTTCCATACTTTGATAATTTTTCAAATTGATCCCCCAAATAGATAGGTTAAGCTATCCCGGTTTCAAAAATATCAAAATTACTAAAAATAGGACAAGAAAACTTACCCAATTAAGCAAAGAAAGTTTCTTCTCTCTCTCCTAGGTTTTCCATGTATTTTGGGGTTGAAGATGATATAAAATAAGATAATAATTCTTTTATCATCTTTTAATTAATTAAATTATTTCAATTTTCAATTTAGTCCTTGCCCTTTTTCTAAATTTCCATGGATGAGTCACCAAAATATCTACTTATTTTTCTTTAATGGTCCAATTACCATATAAGGACCTCAAGTTTTGAATTCCATAGCTATTTAATCCTTCTAGCTACTAGAATTCAACTTTTGCATTTTATGTGATTTAGTCCATCCCGTAATTAAGCACTTAATCGATAAAATTTTTCTTATCAAAATTTTCCCATGACATTTCTAACATAATATGGACCATGTAATAAAATTAAAATAAATTTTATTTTTCAACTCGGATTTGTGGTCCCAAAACCACTGTTCCGATTTCATTGAAATTGGGCTGTTATAGAAAAAGCTCTCAATTCGAGTGAAAAGTGAGGCAATTGCAGAGTTTTTAAAACTGAAAACCCCCACTGAATTTTCAAAATTTAGGGAATTTGCCAACAGGTCACTCTCCATTTTCCCTTGTTTTACAATTTACTTATTTCCCTCCAAAATTTTGAAAATATGGTTTATTTGTTGCAAAACCTCTTACACATTTCCCTTATTTTTCAAATTATTCTCATTTAATTAATATTTTAAATCACCCAATTAAACCCCATTTTAAATTATTTTTAAATTCTAATTTAACCCAATATATTTATTTTTACCCAAAAATTATTTAAAACCATAAAATTAATTTTTAAAAATATTTTATTCTTCAAAATATTATTTACCGATTTTTAGATGAAACTAAGCTAACAAATTGAGAATATAAATTACTAATTAACTCGATTAATTCTCAATTTTCACTCGGAACCCGATAAACTTACTCGAAACTACTAGACTTATTTTCGGGGCCTTGTGTCGAAAGTTTTCAACAGAACTTTCGTTATAAATATGTTATTTATTGAAATGGTTATGGAGATCGTTTGATTGAGGTTTGATTGTCGTTTTAGGGATAAGAGTTCATCTATGTTGCTTCTGCATCAAATCCGTATCAAGTGGGTATTAAAAACCTGAATTTCTGTAATTTGTAAACGTCAGAAAACATGTCCTTCTACGCCACACGGTAGTGTGGTAGGGCGTGTGCGTCGCACGACCGTGTAAGGCACTATTTAGGGTCACACGGGCTAGGGACACAAACATGTGTTCAGCCCGTATAACTCACTGTTTGGGACAACACTACTGTGTGCGAGGTCATTTGAGTAACTAACAGAGCCACATGGGTGTGCGCTAGGCCGTGCAGGCCACACGGGCCAGACACCCAAGCCGTGTGGATCCACACGGGCATGTGGATCAAGATTCTAAAATTTTTCCCTAGGGCTGTGAACGTCGTCTAGATCGAATGTAGGCCTTCCGTAGGGTTTGTATGATCGTATTAAGCTATAAAACTTAGGAATTGTTGATCTATTGCTGTATAACCAACTATCTGTATGTATATCTGTTTTGATTTAAGATAAGTAAAAGTGATTGCTAATGTATAATGTACCCCTGTTTGGATGCTTTAAGGCATGTGAATTATCCAGGTACAATCCGTATTCTGTTAAGTCTAATGGTACGCTCCTATGTTACTCTGTTGATTAAAAATATGTGATATTCGAATATGTTGAATTGATTGGTATTAATTCTGATTTATAGCCATGAATATGACTTCATGACAATCTGATATGATCTGTAGAGGTTAGATAAATCTATTTTACAAAGCATGGACTCCTATGCCTACTGATTCTGTTATTGTACGATAGCATGACCTACATGCTTATCAATCTGACTCTGCATGTACATGCCATGACATATTGCATGGGATTTGGGATGATGTGAAAGGAGGAAATTTTTGACAGTTTAATGATCTGCATTATCTGGTGGTTTATCTACAATTTTGTTCTAGTAGCTTAACTGTAATATAGCGGCATGACCACATGTATCTGATCTGACAGTTTTAACTTCTAATTCAGGTGGCACTGTCGACAACTATGTTTTGGTGTGATTTGGTTGGACGAGTCCTAGGGAACTCTATTTTGGTGTGTAGCGGAGTTGGGTAAGATGTTTTCTGATAAATCTGCAGTCTGATTAGTTTTCAAAAATACTGTATCGACATAGACATACATTTGTTGTTCTACTCTGTTCTATTTTGTTTTGTTATGATCTATTGTACTACCATTGTTGAAATCTTTGTGATGCTCTGGATCTGTTCCGTGCAGGTTATATGACTGCTATTAGGTTCTCTGTGTTACTATGATTTATATGTTGTGATCTATTTATTTGTATATGAGTTTGGTTATATAGTGTGCTTTGTAGCTCACCCCTTGTCTTATCTTTATCTGTTCAGGTAATTTCTGACTTAGGACCGGACATCATACGGGAGTTTGGATTATTTATGCACTGATGTAACTATGATTTGATCTTTTGGGTTTGTAATATGTTTTTGATCTCGCCTTTCTTTATGCCAATCTCGTCAATAACTGAAAATTTCTAACACGAAACTACAAAATTACTTAGTCGACTAAAATGGATTTTTAGTTTTCAAAGTTAAGACTCCGAAAAGTTTTCCGTTACAAATCAAGTAAAGTTTTGAGTGTTTTCTGAATTCTTATCTAAACCTGTTTTCAATGCATTGATGTAACTCCTCTAGATTTGGCTTAAACTTCTAGGCCATGTTTGGGGTGTTACATGAAACATAAGTTTTGAAACTAATAATAATACCAACACATTTGCAATATGTACGAAATTAAAATAAAAAACAATTTAACTTGTAAGTAAAAGAAAATTGAAATAGATATAAAGATATTTAAATGCACTCCAATTATTTATCATGATATTATCATTTTCTATAGCAAGTCAAATAGTTATCAAGTTAGTTAAAAGAAAATTCAATATTAAAATTCTTTTTTGAATTAAATATTGAGTTGTCTTGTGACACTTATGCAATCAATGACATTATCTATATATATACACAAATTTGATGAGATAAAACATTTTATGTTAAAAGTTATTTTTTAAAGTTTACTTAAGAATTATTAGTGTAATGGTAAATAATTTGTTTATAAATCTATTGAACATGAGTTTAATCCTTGTACATGTTAATTTTAGTTTTTTATTTAAGAACTATATAAAAGTATGAAAAGATAAAAAAGTCATCAAAATAATAATAGTAGTAGTCATTTAGTAAAATGGTATATTAATCATTTTTTATGGTACATAGTTAACTTGTGACATCAACTCTGTTAGGGGTTTTATTAATAGTATATATATTAAATAATGTTAGCTCAATTTATCAAACCAAAATCGTCAAGAGGGAAGGAGAATTGGCCTTTATGAAATATGGTGGAAATAATGAAAGAATATGAAACAATGAACACAAGAATTTAGAATTACCCTTAATAAAGTTTGATATGCAGAATAAGAGAAAACCTTGCAAACCGAGTTCACAGTATCTAAACATGTAGGGGTAGTTCGCGAAGCTTACCCTACTTAATGAGTTTTACACAGTGAAGACTTAGAATGTGTGAGCTACAATAGGAGTGAACCTTGATGTTGAAATGTGTACACTGTTTACTTAAACCAGAGTATCACCTGAATAAAAGTTAGTTTAAGCATGTTAATGAAAATACTTATATGATATTCTATTGCATGTTATTAACTTAAGCATATTTTGTGCTTTAACTTGTCGTGTGATGGAGGTTAGGTTAGGCTTTAATGGAGAGTCACTTAGATGGCTAGTGTAACGTTCTATAGTTCGGGTTCGGCAACCGGATCGAGTACGGTGCTTTATAAGTTTTCCTATATTTTGAAACCATAAATTCAAACTCCAAGCCTAATTCATCATAGACATCTTACAAATCATCAAAAGAATAAGAATTTGAAGTAGATGAGTTAGAAGTTACCTTAGTATCATTGATGGCCATAATGCATAGGTTGGCTACTTCTTGATCTTAATCATTGGAGGTATCCTCATCATTCCTTTTTATTCTTTTATTTTGTGAAGGCGAATCATCATTTTCTTTTCTTCTTTTCAAATTCGAACCTCCAAGTGATCAAAGTAAGACTTTATCAATTATTTTCATTATTCCTTTTACTTTAGCAAACTTAAAATCATAATCTTTTATTTCTCTCTTAGGTAGAACCTCTTGAAAAGATTTTTACAAAGATCTTGTTGAGGACAACCCTTAAGTGACCATTGAATCATCAAGGTATGACTACTATTTTAGATAATATCAATTTCTTTAGATGGATCACTAATCTAAGTTATTTTTAGGAGCGATCTAAGATCATCAAGATAGGTAAGAAAAGAGCCGTTCAAGTGTTTGGAAGAGAGGAGGTATTCCTTTACCATCGAACTACAAGCGAAGAAGCGAGATCTGGGGTTAGAGACTTTCCACCGGTTGTGGACCCTCTGCAAACGAGGATCGATTATTCAGTAGTGCGTACAACCGAACCACTTTACGTTGGTGGAATATCGGCGGTTTTGATCCATCTAGTGGAGAAAACCGCAAATAAGCATCATTCGTGAATCAGGGTAAGGATTTAGATCTATCGTTTATAAGTATAGTTTTGCTAACAATAGTTTATACTAACCGAGTTTATTAATCATTTAGGTGTGGACGAGCTAGAGTATTGTTCTCATTGTTACTAGGTGTGTAACCATACATTAAAAACTTCCATAGATTTATATTATTAAAAGTGATTATATGATAGTATGTTTTGACTGTGGATACCAATTATTGGTATACAAAATTGAGTATGTTACCCAATATTTCGTTTATTTTGATATATGCATCAATATGAAATAAGCATGACTATATCATGATTTGTGGGTAAATAGCATGAAAATATGATTTGATATGTATGTGCATGGGCATATGGGTATGTTTAATAAAGGAGGAAGTATTCGGTGGTTTTACCACAATTACGGTGACTTGGTCACATATGTGAAATTGGTGACTTGGTCACATATTTGACTCGGTGGCTTGGTCACATATTTGACTCGGTGGCGGTCACATATTTGACTCTGGTGGCCGGTCACATATTTGGCTCTGGTGACTTGGTCACGTATTTGAAATTGGACTTGATCGGTGACTTGGTCACATCTGTTTTGGTGGCTTTGCCACAATAAGGCGATGTGCATGTTAGCTGCAAGAAGCGCCTTCGATGGTGTGTAGCGGATGGAGGTCGATTTAGTAATCCCCACGGTGTCTTTGGTTGGTACGGGGTGTGTAGCAGATGGATATTTAGGTTGGTAGGGCTTGCATTTCATTTCATATACATATCCATGTAACATTGTATGATTATTATTTGATCTGCTATGAAATGGGCCTTTGGGCTAAATTTGAGTAAAATGGGCCTTTGGGCTAAATTTGAGCTAAAATGGGCCTTTGGGCTAAATATGAGTTAAATGGGCCTTTGGGCTAAATATTTGATTAAATGGGCCTATGGCCATATGTGAAAGTTTTGGGCTTAAAAGCTTTTGATAAATGGGCTTTTTAGTGTATGTGTTATACATTGAGTTTATGACTCACCCATTTTTATGGGATAACTTTTCAGATAACTCGTAGTGCGATGGATCGGGGCAGCAAGGATTTCGAGGTGGCCAGTGCTCGTATTAAGTATTGTGGAGATTTTCCAACTTAAACTCTTTAAGTTAAATTTTATTACTTAGACTTTATTTTGGGTTGCCAATATTATGTAATAAGGCCATTATAAACTTTCTTTAATTTCGTGTTTGGATTTACTTTTATTTTGCCATGAATAAATATCTATTTAATAACTAAATTGCTTTTTAATAATTATTTAAAAGGTTTTATCTTTAATATATAAATGTTTTCAAGGAAATTTTCTTAAGTTTGGTTTCCTATGATTTTATTAATTCCTTCTAAGAATAATGTTTTAAAGACAAAATTTCTTTACAATGGAATTCGCTAAAGTTTTACTCAAGGAACATACCAAATCCGGTTAGACTTTTTGGGCGGGTTGAGTGTTTCAATTTGGTATCGAGCCCGATTTTAAACTCTCGGCCTTGGGTTTTGAAGCCCATAGCGTTTTCAAAATTTTGGCCCAAAAGAATTTTGAAAATTTTCTTAAGTTAAATGGTTTTATAAGAGCATGGCTTTTCGAATTCTCGGCCCAGATCCATCGGTATGTACCTTTATTTGATAAGTGATATGAATGTTTGATAAGTCTAAGGAAACTTTAGAGACATGGACCCTAGGTGTATGTGTACTACTACGAAAACCACTGAAGATCTGTTTCATAAGACTTTCTTTTAATAAGAAGTGAAAAGATTCTAATACATAAGACTTTTCAGAAAAGCAGATAAGATCGTAGTAGACATGAGCTCTAGGGACGAGGTCGTCGTGGACATGGAAGAGGAAGGATGATTGTTTGAACCGATTCGGTTTGGTCAAGGTTAGAGAATGAAGCTCCACCACCGATTGTTGAGGCGGACTTCCAAGAACAAAATGAAGGAGGTGACGCAGATCACAAGTCATGATCATGAGTTTTGGAACAGTAGTGAAGCTAGTTCGAAATGGATCTCGAAGTCTGTGGTGAGAGACTTAGATCGAATGGAGTGAGGTTTTCGGAGGAGTATCTGGAGTAGCTCAAGCGTAGCTGAATATTGGTTGGAAGCGATCGAGAGGATCATGGATGATATAGACGCAGCGATGAAAGAAATTGAAAGGTGCTATTTCACTTCTTCGTGATGAAGCCTACCGGTGGTGGCTTACTATCAAGGAAAGTACCCACATGGATCGTTTGGATTGGGGGTATTTTAAAGTGAAATTTGAGGAAAATATGTCGGAGCTAGCAACATCGACTCTCAGAGGAAGACATTTCTGAATCTGGTACAAGGAAACAAGTCGATAGCTGAATATGAAGCAGAATTTTTGCGACTTAGCCGTTATGCCAGAGGGATAGTGGCTACGGAATATGAACGTTGCGTCAGATTTGAAGATGGACTTAGAGATGAGTTAAGAGTGATGATTGCCCCACATCGTGAAAGAGATTTTGCAATCTTAGTGGAAAGGGCAAGAATTGCTGAAGAGGCTAAATGGTGAGAGACGAGCGGGACGGAGGTCGAGCAAGAATAAAGAAGCTTTGGGTCTTGAGGTCGTCAAAACTTTGGAAGAAATCAAGGAATGATGGACCGCGAGGTCGACAATTTCACTGGAGTGCAAAGTCGTACTTGTTCTCGGTGTGGGAAAATGCACTCGGAGAATCTTTGGAAGAAAATCGGCGGATGTTTCAAGTGCGGTTGAAGGATCACATGATTAAGGATTGTCCGATGAACTCGGAGAAGAACCGAAATCCGACAAGTCGAGGTGCTAATCAAGGCGATGAAGTGGACAAGAACCGATAAGAGGCCGTGGTCCCAATGGAAGGGCAATGGTTAGGTAGAGGTCGTGGAACTTGAGCGAGGTAGTGGAAACTCGAGGCGAGACAACCGGGTTTGGTGTATGCGGTTAAATGCAGAGAAGACGATGGCCTTTTGATGTTATCACGAATGCGTTTTGATTTACGGGTTGCCCTTTATTGCTTTGATAGATATAGGGTCAACTCATTCCTATATTGCTAGTGAAGTATCCGGGACTTTGCATGTGACTTCAAAGCGTACCTAGGAAGATGATCGTACTTAGTCCTCTCAGATGAACGAGTGAGTTGTAGACAAACTCTTTAAGGAAGTGCCTCTAGAAGTTCAAGGGTTACAATTCGGTGATTTAATGGAGTTGCCATTGGAGAATTCGACCTAATTTTAGGCATGGGTGGCTTGTGAAGTACCGTGCAAATGTGGATTCTTGTTGCTAAGAGAATGTCCTTAAGAACTCTTGATGATAAGGAAGTTGTAGTGATGGGCGAAAAGACGGAACTACTTATCTAATGTAGTATCCGCTCTTAAGGCGGAAAGGATGGTTAAGAAAGGATGCGAAGCCTTCCTAATGTTGGTGAGTGCTTTGGAGGCTAAAGAAGCAACTGTTAATGAAGTCAGGACGGTTAATGAATTTGTAGATGTTTTTCCGGAAGAACTTCCAGGGTTGCCTCCGGATCGTGAGGTAGAATTCGGGATAGACTTATTGCCTAGAACGGCGCCAGTTTCTATTGCTCCATATAGAATGGCACCGAAGGAATTGGTTGAGCTCAAGGCTCAGATTCAGGAGTTGCTTGATCGTGGATTCATCCGACCTAGTGTGTCTCCATGGGGAGCACCGATCCTATTCGTGAAGAAGAAAGACGGATCGATGAGGATGTGTATAGACTAAGCAGTTGAATAAGTGACTATCAAGAACAAGTATCCTTTGCCCGGGATCGGCGACTTGTTCGATCGACTTAAAGGCTGCGGTATTCTCTAAAATTGATCTAAGATCGGGTATCATCGACTTAAAGTGAAAGAAATGGATATCCATAAGGCGGCTTTCCGAACTAGATATGGGCATTATGAATTTCTGGTAATGCCATTCGGATTAATGAACGCCTGACTACATTTATGGATATGATGAACCGGATTTTTCAGCCCTACTTGGATCAGTTCATCGTGGTATTCATAGACGACATCTTGGTGTATTCTAAGTCCGAAGTGGAACATGATGAGCATCTCCGGATTGTGTTACGAGTTTTAAGGGAGAAGAAAGCGACGCCAAATTCACAAGTGTGAATTTTGGT
Source organism: Gossypium rotundifolium (assembly GCA_025506655.1). Classification (NCBI taxonomy): domain Eukaryota; kingdom Viridiplantae; phylum Streptophyta; class Magnoliopsida; order Malvales; family Malvaceae; genus Gossypium; species Gossypium rotundifolium. The sequence continues at coordinate 63,310,905 of CP106734.1, read as the reverse complement.
GAAAGAAGTTGGATTTTTAGGACATGTGGTATCTGCAGAAGGATTAGGGTGGATCCTCGGAAGATCGAGGTGTACTAGATTGGAAACCACCTAAGTCCGTGGCGAGGTTCGCAGATTTCTTGGGTTTAGCCGAGATATTATCGAAGATTCGTCGAAGGATTTTCATCGTTAACCGCACCTTTAACGAAATTGCTTGAAAGGAAGTACCTTTTGTGTGGGTGATAAGCAAGAAGAGAGTTTTGAGAAGCTCAAGAAAGTTTTGACGGAAGCTCTGTTTTGATTGACGAAGCGAGAAAGGATTTTGTCGTGTATTGTGATGCTTCTCACACGGGATTAGGATGTGTTCGATGCAAGGCGGAAAGGTAGTTGCGTGTCGTCTCGGCGATTGAGACCATACGAGGTTAATTACCCGACGCACGACTTGGAGTTAGCGGTGTAGTCTTTACTCTTAAGGTTTGGAGACATTACTTATACGGAGAAAAGTCGGTGATATATACGGACCACAAAAGTCTAAAATATCTGCGACTCGGAAAGAAGCGAATTTGAGGCGGAGAAGGTGGATAGAGTTCTTTGAAAGACTACGATCGTTCCATCGAGTACCACCGGGCAAGGCGAATGTGGTGGCGGCGCTCTAAGTTGAAAAGTGGTGTCGATTTGAGGCGATGTTTGCTCATCTTAGTCTCTACGATGATGGAAGCTTGTTGGCGAACTTGAGTTAAGCGAGCATGGTTAAGTCAAGTAAAAGAGAGCAGTTAATAGATGAAGATCTGAGTAAAAAGTTTGACAGTGCGAGTGGGAAATTGGAAGATTTTGGTATTAATGTGACGTGAGTATTGTGTTTTAAAGGTAAAGTTTGTATCTTAGAAGGATCGGGAGTTGAGGCAAAAGATACTTGAGAATCGCATGGTAGCCCCTATGCTATGCATCCGGAGGAAATAAGTTATACCGAGATTTGCGAGATCAATTTTGGTGGCTTTGGTCTTAGCGGAAGTTCTTGAGTTTGTAGGGAAGTGCTTGGCGTGTCGACAAGTCAAGGTGAACATCAAGTACCATCGGGTTGCTTCAACCGATAAAGATTCTCTGATGGAAGTGGGAGAGAATCACCATGGATTTTGTTAGTGGGCTTCCTCTTACGCCTACTAAGAAAGACTCCATTTGGGTGATAGTGGACCGATTGATGAAATCGCACATTTTATCGATTCGGGTTGATTACTCTTTTAAATTGGCAAAGTTATATGTAGTGAAATTGTGAGATTGCATGGAGTCGTTGTCGATAATTTTGGACAGAGATCCAAGGTTTACGTCGCGATTTTGGAAAGCATTGCATCAAGCTTTGGGCACCAGATTGGATTCGATCGGCATTTCATCCTCGGTCGATGGTCGATCCAAAAGAGTAGTCGAGATCTTAGAAGATATGTTAAGGGGTTGTGTGATAGATTTCAAAGGAAGTTGGGAGGAATTCTTACTGTTGGCGAGAATTTGCGTATAACAACGATTTCAATCCGATATCTGGATGGCAAGTATGAAGCACTATATGGACGGAAGTGTCGCACTCCTACGTGTTGGGCGAATTAGGGAACAGCAGATTTTGGGTCCGAGATAGTGTCCGAATCGAAGAAAAGGTTAAGGTAATCCGGGCTCGGTTAAAGGAAGCGTCGCAGACAAAAATCGACGCAGATTTAAAGCGGAAAGAAATAGAATATGCGTTGGGAGACCAAGTTTTCTAAAGGTTTCACCTTGGAAAAAGGTGATGAGATTTGGTGCAAAGGAAACTAAGTCCCGAGTTCATTGGACCTTATCGGATTGTGAAGCGGGTCGGATCGTGGCATATCGATTAGATTTGCCTTGAATTGAAACAAATGCACAATGTGTTTCATGTTTCAATGTTACGCCGTTAAGCTGGATCCATCTCATGTAGTACCGATTGAGGAGGTGGAATTAAGATCGATTTGTCATATGAAGAGAGCCAATTCAAATTAGGCGAGATGTAAAGGTTTTACGGAGAAAATCGGTTCCTCTCGTTAAGGTATTATGGCGAAATCATGGATCGGAAGAAGCCTCGTGGGAGCAGGAGGAAGCGATGCGACGACAATACCCTCACTTATTCAGACGGGTAATTTCGAGGACGAAATTATTTTAAGGGGTAGAAGCTGTAACATCCCGATATTTTGGGGCTATGCATTTTACATAATTGAATGATGTTGCATGCTTAATCATTATTAAGTGCAATTTTGGAAGTTATTTGAGCTTCATTTTTTTTAAGTGAATGCTTTGTTAAACTTTTAATTTCTATTAATTAGAGGGAGAACTAAGCTAATAAGGCCTTAAGAATTGATGATGAGAAGTTCTAGCATAAGTTAAGTAATTGGGAAAGTGGTTAAGATGCATGGATGTATGCTTAAGGTGCAAGGTTGAATCTCTAGCTAACATTAGGGAGATTTTAATTTTTTGTTTTCTTCCTTGTAAGTGTCGGCCAAGAATATTCTAGAGTGGATGAGCTTTCATCCATTTTGGCTAGATGACCATGTGAAAAGGAAGTTAAAACTTAAGGCATGAAAGGATAAGTTGGTGATAAGATAAGGGGGACAAAGGCATGAAATAGGGCTATGTTTTGGGGATGTGTTCATGGTCAATTGACCATGAACCTAGACAACATGAAGGCTAAAGGAGAGGCCTAGTTGTGTAGTAAATTCTTTGGATATGATGGGGAAGAAACAAGGAGGAAAAAGGGGATATGTTGGCATTGATGTGGTCAATTTATGCTTTTCCATTAGGGGGAAAAGTTAGCCAAAAGTCCTTGTTTGTCCATCTTTTCTCATTTTCACCAAAAGCTCTCTCTTAGCCGAATTTGCCATAGAGTTTAGGTAAAACTCTCTTTTGTTTTAGCTTTCATCTTTTGACCAATTTTCTTCATTTTGGTAGAATGTACCTTAGTCTTTTGGTACATTTTCACTTTTGATTTAGCCTCAATTGCTTGAACCAAACACAACCTTCTTTCTCTCATTTAGTTTTCATTTTGAAACCAAAACCACAAAGATTAAGCACCATTATTCTTCTTCATTTCTCTCCTCTTGCAGAATGCATCTAAGTTCCATAGTCAATCTCTCTTCTCTTTGATCCTATTCTTTTTTTCTTTTCTTTTCATCTTATTTTCTCTTATCTTTCTCTCATTGCGAAATCACCATTATCATTTTCTTCTCCTCTTTCTCTTTACTTCCTTCTTCTTTCATTCTCTTTCTTCTTTCCCTTCAAAACCAAAACCATTATATTGAAGCCACCATTTTATTCTTTTATTTTGTGAAGGCGAATCATCATTTTCTTTTCTTCTTTTCAAAGCCGAACCTCCAAGTGATCAAAGTAAGACTTTATCAATTATTTTCATTATTCCTTTTACTTTAGCAAAATTAAAATCATAATCTTTTATTTCTCTCTTAGGTAGAACCTCTTGAAAAGATTTTTACAAAGATCTTGTTGAGGACAACCCTTAAGTGACCATTCGAATCATCAAGGTAAGACTACTATTTTAGATAATATCAATTTCTTTAGATGGATCACTAATCTAAGTTATTTTTAGGAGCGATCTAAGATCATCAAGATAGGTAAGAAAAGAGCCGTTCAAGTGTTTGGAAGAGAGAGGTATTCCTTTACCATCGAACTACAAACGAAGAGCGATGTCGGGGTTAGAGACTTTCCACCGGTTGTGGACCCTCTCGCAAGCGAGGATCGATTATTCGAAGTAGTGCGTACAACCGAACCACTTTACGTTGGTGGAATATCGGCGGGTTTTGATCCATCTAGTGGAGAAAAACCGCAAATAACTGTCATTCGTGAATCGAGGGTAAGGATTTAGATCTATCGTTTATAAGTATAGTTTTGCTAACAATAGTTTATACTAACCGAGTTTATTAATCATTTAGGTGTGGACGAGCTAGAGTATTGTTCTCACTTTGTTACTAGGTGTGTAACCATACATTAAAACTTCCATAGATTTATATTATTAAAAGTGATTATATGATAGTATGTTTTGACTGTGGATACCAATTATTGGTATACAAAATTGTGTATGTTACCCAATATTTCGTTTATTTTGATATATGCATCAATATGAAATAAGCATGACTATATCATGATTTGTGGGTAAATAGCATGAAAATATGATTTGATATGTATGTGCATGGGCATATGGGTATGTTTAATAAAGGAGGAAGTATTCTGGTGGTTTTACCACAATTCTGGTGACTTCGGTCACATATGTGAAATTGGTGACTTCGGTCACATATTTGACTCCGGTGGCTTCGGTCACATATTTGACTCCGGTGGCTTCGGTCACATATTTGACTCTGGTGGCTTCGGTCACATATTTGGCTCTGGTGACTTCGGTCACGTATTTGAAATTTGGACTTGATCGGTGACTTGGTCACATCTGTTTTGGTGGCTTTGCCACAATAAGAAGCGATGTGCATGTTGACTGCAAAGAATCGCCTTCGATGGTGTGTAGCGGATGGAGGGTCGATTTAGTAATCCCCACGGTGTCTTTGGTTGGTACGGGGGTGTGTAGCAGATGGATATTTAGGTTGGGCCGGGCTTGCATTTCATTTCATATACATATCCATGTAACATTGTATGATTATTATTTGATCTGCTATGAAATGGGCCTTTGGGCTAAATTTGAGTAAAATGGGCCTTTGAGCTAAATTTGAGCTAAAATGGGCCTTTGGGCTAAATATGAGTTAAATGGGCCTTTGGGCTAAATATTTGATTAAATGGGCCTATGGCCATATGTGAAAGTTTTGGGCTTAAAAGCTTTTGATAAATGGGCTTTTTAGTGTAAAGTAGCCTAAAGTTTTACTCAAGGAACATATAAGTGTTTCAAGCTTTTGTTTGCTTGATCCCTTCTTCTTCCATTAAGGACAACCAAACTTGATGTGTCACGATTTCTTACATTCATAGCAAATAATGGGACATTTCTACTTGGTAGATTCAAGCTTCAATTCTTCCATCTTTTGGAATATTATTCCTTTATTGGATTTCATGAACCTCTTAAATCTCCTAGCAAACATCTCCATATCTTTTTTTTATCCACCTCTTCACTTGATTCATTATCTTCATTTGTGGTGGATTTTAGAGCAATACCAACCTTCTTCTTCACAACTTCTTCTTCTTTAACCCCTTCGTTGAGTCTTATCTCATGTGTAAGCAAAGAACCGATGACCTAAACCAAAGTCAATGTTTTTAAATTCTTTACTTCTTCAATTGCAGTCATCTCGGCTTCCCACAATTTAGGTAAGCTTCGAAGCATCTTCCTTACCACCTTTTCATTTAGATAAATCTTTCCATAACCGATTAGACATCTCCTTAATATCCTCTTCGGGCTCCATCTTGAAAGTTTCATAGTTGAGTGTAATGATTCCAACTTTAGACTTTTTCACTTGGCTAGTTCCTTCATTGGTGGCTTCAAGCTTGTCTCATATCTTCTGGGCGTTTGAACAAGACAAAACTCTACTATTCTCATCTAGACCAAGTGTACAAGATAGAATGTACATTGCCTTGGAATTGAGTTGAATACTTCTCCTATCTTCCTCATTCCATTCCTTCTTGCTTGCTTTTTGGAACTAAAAGCTTCATTCTTGTTTGAATAGAATTGAATGACCATCCATAATAATGTCCCATACAGTAAGATTATTTGCTTGGATGAACAACATCATCCTTGACTTCCAATAGAAATAGTTAGCATCATTGAAATAATGAGGTTTGGAGATAGATTGAGACTAACCAAAGAAAATTGACCTAAAAATAGATGTCATTGTTGTAGAAAGAGTTTATGATCATTTGAGCTTCTCTGAGAATCTTCTCTTAGTTGTTAAACCGTCTTTAGAGACTAGCTATGATACCAATTGTTAGCTCAATTAATCAATCTGAAATCATGAAGAGGGAAGGTGATGCGATCCCGGCTGCATCATGTTACGACGCAACTCGACTTCATCAAGATTGGCCTAAGCTCGAGGGGCCTAAGTGCAAAATGAAGCTTCATTACAAGCTCATTCAGCTCCATAGGCGTTTCTTGCAATTTATTGCAAGCTGAACTCTAAATTATTTTTAATTCATCTTAGTTTAATAATTAAGTTGCTGGACTTTAATTAAACTCATCTTAGTTTAATAATTGTTTGTCAATTTTATTAAACTTCTTTTAGTTAAATAATTGCTGGAAATAAATGCTTAACTTAGTTTATTTAATTACTGGAATAACTTATTGTTAAATATGTTTATTACAGTTTATTAAATTAAGTTATGAGTTAAAGTAGTTCATTTATAAGTTTATTTACTAAGCTCATTAAGTTTAGTGTGTGTAATGTGTTTTGTGTTTAATATGTGTTTAAATGTGTTTAATATGTTTGTTTTAATGTGTTTGATTGCAGGTGACTAATCAGCTAGAAACCGTTACATTCAAGGGCTGTTACAAATTGATTAAAGTGACTTTTCAAGTAGAAATCAGTTACAAATAAAGGGGGCATTATACATCATTTAAAGGAGCTATTACATCATTTAAAGGAGAGCATTATACATCCTTTAAATTCAGCAGCCTCTCCATCTTCTCCAAGGAGTTGTTCAAAAATAGCAATGGACAACAATTAAAGGAGAGCATTATACATGTTGCTGGTGTCTATTCGGTTGCCCAAGGTTGATTTAATGAAGGAATTGAAGTCATTTGGCTGCTCAAAACATTGAACTCTTCCAGCCTAAGTAATCAGTTCATTTATTCAGCTGAATTGGAGCATTAAATCATGTTAAAAGTTGCTTTTACTTTGGCTTAGAAATTCAAGAGTTTGTGCTTAGTAATTAAGCTTTATTTCATCTCATTATTATCCCATTTAAGCTGAACAATTGTGACTTTTTAGCTAGGCCTTGTCTAGCACTATAAATACTTGTAATCAGCTCATTGTAAGACAACTTTTGTTGAATTTATGCTAAATTTGAGATTTGTGAGTTATCCAATTCTATTTGTTCTTTTGGAATTGATCTGACTTATCAAGCATAGCTTGTGGCGTCTATCCTTTCAATTGTTTGTCGAACTTATCACTTTCGAGTGTAGCATTCGTATACCTTTGGTTCCTATCACTAATTGATAGTGGGTCAAGGTTTATCCTTTGCTGTTTTCCCTAAACCGTAAATCACCTAAGGACCATTTGAGATTCAGGTCAACAATCCAATATTGTTGGTTCTTTTTCGGCCTTAGTCAAATTATCCATTATTTACTTAACCATTTTATCTTCTATCTTTTGTTTGAAACCTATTGCCTATTTTTTCATTCATTTTGAAACGAACCAAGTCTTACTCAAATTCACGATCGGGCAATCTAAACGACTCGAATCATCACCAAAACGAGTTCGTATCAGAAGGATAATTAGCCTTTAAGAAAAATGGTAGAAGCAATGGAAGAATATGAAACAATGAACATAAGAATTTAGAGTGGTTCGGCCCCAATTGCCTACTCCACTACCTTAGTTTCCACAACTAAGGATTTTCCTAAATTCACTAATTTGATAAGCTTTGAAGACAAGGTTTAACCTTACAATCTCCCTTAATATTTTTACCCAAAATCTTAAGATTGCAACTTCCTTAAAGTTTCTACCCAAACCTTAATATTCAACGCTCCCAGAGAGAAATAAAGAAGCAAACAAAGAAATAATCTATATAAGATCAGAATGTTTTCCAATAAAGCTCAAATAAACAAGAATACACTTGAGCTAAATAATAACAATGAAAGCTCACAAGTGTGTACAAGAAAAGTATGAAAGAATTAAGTACGAAGGTTGTTTTGATTGATCTTTAAGCTTGATGATTTCTCTTGTTGCTGTATGTAACACCCTTTACTTGTCTTCGTCACCGGATTAAGGTTACAGGAAATTAGAACAATTAACAGAACAATCGAAGATTATTTCAATTCAAAAATTTACTTTTAAATCAATCATCAATAATTTTATTCAATAAACATGTCATCCAAACTAAAACAAGACTTAAATTGAGCCTACACAGCATTAAAAGTTTTTGAGAAACAACCAATGATTAAACTGAATCAAAATATGAAAATAGTGTAAAAACTAAAAACAAGGGTCACACGACCGTGTGGCCAAGCCGTGTGACAGGACTCAACCGTGTGGAGTAGAGACATGGTCGTGTGGCCAAACTATGTAATAACCTATGCCCATGTAACTCAGGGTCACACAACCGTGTCGTCAAGCCGTTTAACTCTCTGAGATCGTGTGAACCTAAAATCACCAAAATTAAATAGGGCACACGACCGTGTCGTATAACCATGTGGGGCACATAGCCGTGTGGCAGACCATGTCTCAAGCTGTGTGTACTTAAAAACACCTTAAATCACAAGACATTTCACACACCTTTTCTTAGGTTATAAGCCATGCATTAACTAACATCCAAACCTATTCAAAATGTGCCAAAACATGTCAAAATATACCAATTCACAATCAACCCATGTGCCTAACCAATATGCCTTCATTGGTACCACAATTTAACCATAAGCAACAATCATTTTAAAAAAAGATATAATTAACATGTTAATCTCATTCAATCATCAATATATGTAACACCCCAAACTCGGCCTAGAAGTTAGGCCCAAATCTTAAATGTCATATTAAAGGCCCAATTTCAAAACGATTTTGCTAATTAACAATTTATAGCCCAAAAGCCCAAAACCCTTGCATCTTGTTAAGTTAAGAGGAAAAACCCACATTTTAGGAAAATGTTCATATGTTAAGTTATTTCGAAAACCACGTTAACTTTAATAATTTTATGAAATTTATTAAGCGGATAGTTGAAACAATAATAGTAATAATAAACCCAAAATCTAAGGTCAATTAGGATATAATGGCCTTATTATAATCCAATAAAAAATTATTTAAAACAAATTCACTTGAGCAAATTAAAAACAACTGATCAGCTTGTAGTGTGGCCATCTCCGAGTCCTCTCCCACATCGAGTCGTCGATTTAGGATTACCTGAAACAATAAATTAAAGGGTGTGAGTTTTGAAACTCAGTGTGTACAACCCTTGGCAATCAAATCACATACAAATATTCACATTGGCCTAAGCCTTATCAAAAATTGGTGGTCTTGGGCCTTAGCCCACAATGACCTCATATCATAACATATCGTATCATATACAAACAAGATAATGCAAAACCCATCCCAATAATCCATCCACTACACACACCATTTCCTTTCCAACCATTACACGCCTGTGGGGATTCCTAAATCAACCCACCCATCCTCTACACACCAAAGGTAGGCGGTTGCGATCCTACCAAACGTTGCAGCAAGGCTGCTAATCATATAATGAGCTTAAAGCCACCGGTGGATCCATGGCCATACGACTATGCAATCTTCAAATCTTCCTCCGTACCATAATTCCCACCTATATGCATCCTAAGCAGAATATAATATCAATGCATCAAAAACACGAGTAACATCCATAAACTCATATTCGTCACATAGGGGTATTTTTTCATTTCACTATCCAAGGGTATTTTCGTAATTCTACCCTATAGGGGTATTTTGGTAATTTGGCGAAATAGGGGTATCTTGGTAATTTTGCAAAATAGGGGTATTTTGGCAATTTACAATCTAGAGGTATTTTAGTAATTTTACAAATATAAGGGTATTTTAGTAATTTTACAAATATAAGGGTATTTGGTCCCTCTCGGGTTTTAGTTATGAACTTTGGCCCATCAACAAGTCCTCGCGGCTAAAGTGAACAGACACTATGCACCAAGTAGGATTCCAGAGAAGAGGAGGTGGGCCACTAGGACCGCTTAAGTACTAAGCTCTCTCTAGATCCAATCCTAAACATGCGTATGCCTGTTGCCACACCCTAACCCAGCAACTTGTTCACGGACATGTTTAATTAGATTAAGTCTTATGAAACTTAAGAGTGGTTCAAACTAGGCCTAAAGCCCATTAACCCTAACTTACTTGTCTACGTCCCCATAAAGCCCATCAAACCCAAATTTCATCCCTACGACCCATTAGGCCCAAATCACATCCTTATGGCTTGTTAAGCCCAAAACAATTCCAGATTATGAATTATGCTTAATCGACTCAATTCATACACCAATCCAAATGAACTCATCAAACCTAGCCTTAGGGCCCACCGGGCCCATTTAGCCACTTTTAGCTTTTCAGCTTTTTGGCATTGTCGATATCGTGTATGTGTAGTGTTTGTACACACCTGGTAACCTCGCGTGCTGTAAACCCCTTATTCACGAAACTACAATTGACATTATTAACGATTAACCAAAGCTTTAACACATACTTATCAAAAACCGAAACCTCACCGTACCCTTACCATGTGCCTCACGTTCTAATAGCCCTTCCTTTGCTACTATTGGCGATTATCCTCTAGATCTGCACCCAAATACCTATATCGTCAAAACCAAGTGACCCATATTGTTCATAAGTCACTATTATGAGTCACATCAGATTCGGCCGACTGAGTCGAGAACACTTACCACCTTGTTAGCAATCCTTACCTACCACGCTTGCGATTGTTGAGCCTTACCCTTATTCATACAGGTTAACGACAAGGATTGGGTTAGAATAGCCCTTCGACTTAAAACAAAACACATTAAAAAGTTCAACTAAACACTTACCGAAACCCTCCTTTGATCCTGCGGCCTAGATCGCTACTGAATAAGATTCGGCTTGACTAAAAGTGGGTAGCAATCGATTGTGATGAAGGAGAACTAACTAAAAATCGGCACAAGTGAAGCTATATTATAAGAAGGTGTATTCGGCTTTCAGGGACAGAAATAGAACATAACTCTGATAGGAATTTTCGACAAAAAAGAATGATGGGTTTCTTTCGGCAAATGGGAGAAACCGATTGAGGGGGAGAAAAAAAACTAAAGAATGCTCAAAGAACCTTTCAAGCCTTCGGCCCCCTCCTTTTATAGCCACAAGCCGAATATGCCATCCCCCTAAGTCCTATTCGGCACCAACTCCTCCCTTTCCTCATCTCTTGATTTTTTTCCCTGATAACACCTTAATCTTATCCGAAATTTCCTCCACATCCATATCACCTGCTTACCTCAAACTCTCCACGGCAAGAGTTCAAAACCAGCACAACTCTTGCTGTCCACCCATGCAAAATAAACTCTAAAATAAAACTTAAGGTAGCACTCGAACCTCAGACCTCCCTGGATGCATATGTCGCCACCTCCCTACACCCTAGTGGCGTCACTTAGTCACTTCACCACAGGCTTCTTTTTCCATTTTTCACTTATTTTTATTTAAAAGCCCACTACTCACAACCTTGATTCCTTAATTAAATAAATTAAGAATCCTCCACCACAAAACTTGAACCCAGAGCTTCTCCAACACACCTAGACACTCCAAATTTATTAAACCCTCAAAGCCCACATGCCAATTGTCATTTTCTCGCTCACTTAAAAATTTTATAAAATCCAAAGCCCAAAGCCCAATAGGCCCAATACTTCTAGGCCCAAATTCGGGGCATTACAATATATGCCAAAATAATACATTTATACCAACTTTCTAAAGGCAAACATAGTCAACCTAAAAACCATAAGATACCAAAACCAAAATGACCATTTCCACATTTATTCACCAAATAAAACACCAAAACTAACATCATTTCAATACATAAAAAAACCAACCCATGCTTACCATTCAAATGGTACAAATCATCATCTCACAAAATAGGGTCAATATAACATTTCAACTAGCTACTCCACATTCATCACAAGTTTAATATAAAACATAAACTTAACATTTTATAACAACTTTAACCAAGCTTGAAAATTCAACAAGAACTTTAAGTTCAACAACTTCAAAACCATAAAATCGAAATAACGAATTACCATACTATCGAAACAAAAGCTGGATAGTGTGACCTTCAAAGTTGATCCGTCCAACCAGTTTCACAAAATATTAACTACAAAAAAAAAAAAAAAAAAAAAGAGAGTAAGCTTAAATAGTTTAGTAAGTCCATAGATGCTTAAAATCACTTACCTCAATTAAACAATTTGAAATCTAAATAACTTAGATTAATTAAATTTGACCATAATTTACAAGAACACGTAGAATTAGTATTGAAAATGATTCATCATATGCTTCACGTTCCAAAATGATTCAATCAAGCCAATTCATATATATATATATATATATATATATATGTATGTATATATATCTACTTTTCATCACATTAATACCATAATGAAACATATTTACATGATCATTCTTGATACAAATATTCAAATGATTATGCATCATCATTTTAACATTAGTTACATATTTTCATAGCCCGATGAACTATAGTAACATGACTCGGATACTTGAGTTTCCCAAAACACACCAGAGAGCATCAAAATGCTAATAGAGGCATCGAAGTACAATCCCGTACAAGTACACGTTCTAACCCTATTGGCATGCCAATTGTATCCTAATTGTTTACTACGTTCAAGTAAACATTAACAAATCAGAGGCACTTCTATATAAGTAATTCCATATTCTGTAATAATTTACATTAATTTAGAAATCATACCAGTCATAGTTCTCAATGTAAAACATTTACAATCTCAAAATTTTTAAGATTTTACAGCAAGTAACAAGTACAAAGATATATTTTTAATGCACTATGAACTTACCAAAATACGGTAGCTATCAACACACGACGACAACTCAATGACTTTTCATTTATCGCGTTTATCAACCAACTGATCCGTTTCTTGATCTATATATAATAATTTTATTCAATTAACTAATTCAATATCATAAAATATTTAAATTCACATTTTTGACCCTTTAACAATATTTTACACTTTTACCCTAAACTTTTATATTTTATACAATTCAGTCCCTAAAATCGAAACTATTTAAAATTTCACATTTAACCCCTAATATTCAAACCCGAACAAATCAGCACCCCTATATAGCCTTTAAACATTCGAAAATTTCAATTTAATATGCTATATTTTTTCAAATTTTCATATTAGTCCATAGGTTTAAAATTATCAAAAATTCCTTTACAAAGTAGTCATATTTAACAATCAAGATTACAAATTTATCATTTAATCTCAAGAACACCTAGAATTCATCAATGGCAAGTTTCAAAACCTTTAACAGTTTTACGAAATAGTCCTTGAATTAGCTAGATTAAGTTATAATGATCTCAAAAACATAAAATTTACAAGAAACGGATACAAAAACCACTTACATGCATGAATTTTGTGATAGCCAAACCTTAAAGCTCTTTAATGGTTTCCTCTAACTATAATTTCGGTGGAAAAAAATCTAAGGAAGAATAACTTGTTTTATTTTTTATTTTGTTTATGTTTTATTAATCTAATTACTATTTTACCCTTAATAGTATCATCACAATAAACTAATTATTAACCTTTAACCGTCCACATAAATTTATTATGGTCTAAATACCATATAAATCCTCCCATATTTACTAATTAAACCATTTATTTAATAAATTTTAATAGTGATTAAGTTTTACGACATTTACGATTTAATCATTTTTCCTTAATTAACTAACCAAACATTAAAATTCCCGAACCGAACTTTCACGTACCAAAATAATAACTCTGTAAATATTTTATAGGCTTAGTTTACAGAAACGAGGTCTCGATACTTCATTTTCCACAACCACCTGTCTTTAAAAGCAACTTATTTGAACTTAACTATTCATTCAACTTGCAAAAATTTTTCAAATCAAAATTCAATATAAAATATATTTGACTCATATAAAATAAATAACAATAAAATACGAAATCAATGTCAAAATTGTGGTTCCGAAACCATTGTTTCCGACTCTACTAAAAACGAGTTTTTACATTATAGGATCTTTGGAAGATGGTATTTATACCCTCTAATTCATTTCCAACCGTTGGGGTTGTCGTGGAAGTTAATAGAGCCGTTGGGGATGAAAATACCATATCATTAAATTCACCTGCAACAACGAGTATCTATACTTGCTAACAAAGTATCGATACTATATCGATACTTAGCTGAATTGCTTGAAAACAAAATGTCAATTTGGTATCGATTTTAGAATGGGTATCAATATTTTTAAAACTATTGATATTTATTGATTTGTCTTAAAATAATTTTAACTTGGTTGAAAATGTTTAACTCAATTGAGACTATTTTAACTTGATTTTATCATTTTGTCAATTTTGTTCAACTTTAACTTTTATTCAAAAACATTTTAATTTGTTATATCAAAACATATTATCAAATAAAATTAATTTAACAAATGATAATAAAATCAAGATAGTTATGTATTTTTATCTTTAATTTTGAAAATTTACACACCTTAAAGTATTATCTACTTTCTAATGGCTTCTCACTTCTGGGATAAACTACTCACGTCTCTTGAAAAAAAAAAAAAAAAAAAAAAAAGAAAACCATATATATAATTACAAGAGTTAATTGCACCATATATATCCAAACTATGACCTCATTCTAAATTAGTCCTTAAACTTTAAAAATTATAATTACATTTCTAAACTATAAATGTTCCATCAATAAAGTCCTTTCGTTATTAAAATTGTTAATTTAACCAATAAATTAGATATAATATCTTATGTGCCATAATTTAAAATGAATCAGTTGAGACCTTAATTGAGGATTTTGATAGTTCTAATCAAGTTGAGGGGCACTAATATGGGTTTAGGGGTAATGGTTATAGTACTAAGGTGGTGGGTATTGGTAGTTCTGTTGATGGGAGTTGAATTGTGCATGTTGACGTTCTTGGGTGACTTGTATGGTGCTTGTTTGGGCTGGCTAAGACTAGTATTTTTTGGAGGTGTTCGGTGATCGATATAAGAGTTACGCTTAGTGATTGTTGAAACATTGATATTTAAAACATTAAAATCAATTAAATATATCGTTTAAAAATTTTAATCTCTTGATAATGTCAATAGATTTGTCACTATAATATTGAAAATAATTAAAATAATTAATTTAATCTCCTTCGAAATTTAAATTTGTATTTTATGTTTTTAAATTATCTTTAATGAAGTCAACTTAAATAACTCATCTTTAATAATTGTTTATAAAACCAAATTTCTTTAGATTATATTATTTTAAATCTTTCATGTTAAGCTAAAAGCAAAAAAAAAAAAAAAAAAACCTTTGCAATTAAATAAATTTATCTTCTATGCCAAACAAAACACATATTTTTTTCATCAATTATTTACCTAAATGAAGAACAAGCAATTAATTTAATTAATTGCGGGGATTTTCTTTGCTTTTGGCTTAACATAGAAGATTCAAGATCATATAATCAAAAGAAATTTAAGTTTCATAGACAATTATTAAATATGAGTTATTTAAGTTGATTTGTTAATAACATTTAAAGTGTTAGGAGATCAAATTAATTATTTCAATATTAAAATAACAAACTATCAAGGGATAATAAATTTGAACAATTTATTTATTTGATTTTGATGTTTTGAAATTTATATTTTAATATTGAAAAAATTAAAATTTTCTGTAATGGTATAAATAATAATTTGATAATTTTTACACATCATCTTAGTTTCTATCGCTTTTTGCTTTAACCTTTTAAATTTTTTATCTAGATCAATATTTAAAAAATAATTTCTTTTAATGTGAAAATAGTTTGACGTGTAACTCAACTGTGATTAAAATTTAACATTTGAGTAACTAAAATAAAAGCCTTCTCTAACGGTAGTGATGAAATCGTAAAGATTTTTTATGGACCAAAATGAAACCACCCGAAAAATTAGACCACCAATTGAGTAGTTTAAACTTAAAAATTATTTTTAGGAAATAACGTTTCTTTTCTACCATGTTTTAAATAAAATTTTCTAAAAATAAAAGAAGGAAAACGAAAACGTTGTAAAATAAGAGAAAAAAAATTGAAATAGAAGGACATTTAAAAAGGAAAATAAGAGGTCTACTTAATGTCTCATTTTTCTCGTAAGCCTTCCAAAAAAGGAAAATCTAAATTCTATTCTTCTATGGTCAATCAATAAAGGAATTTAAGACGACGAGTCTTTTTTCTTTTTTTTTTAGTAATTTTATCTGGTTGGAATCGGAGGTTGTGTTAGTAAATTGAGGAGGTGGAGGAGGAGGAAGAGGGGCTGATTTTATCTTTCTTTTTTCTTAATTTTAGGGAATTTAGGTTTTGAGATTCCGGGGGTGGATTAATTTTAACTTTATAACTGTTTTAATTATGGGATTAAGAAGCAATAGTGTGGATGATGTAGTGGTGGAAGACGGTGACGGAGGTGATGGTGGCGGTAATGGTGATTGCAGAAATGGAGGGAAGTCTTTCGGCTCGGTTTCATGCTCGATTTGCCTCGAAACGGTTACTGATAATGGAGATCGATCGTGGGCTAATCTTCAATGTGGTCATCAATTTCATTTGGGTGAGTCAAAATTCTCTAGATTTTGCAGCTGATTTTGTCAAGAAATATTTTCCTAAAAAAAATGGGATTGAAGATCTGGGCTCAATTTTGCTCAGTTAATTTCACGGATGCCTTTAATTGATCATGTATATGAGAACTTTTGAACTTTTTCTTTTTAATTTTTCAATCTTTGCTATTCTTTTAACTGGATATGATAGTTTAGCTTCATAGAAAAACATAACTAGTTGAATGAGACGCAATCTAATGGATTTTAGATGTTCCAATAAATTGTTCATTTTTGTGGGTCTGTTGCTGTGGCTGATTGGATGATCACAGTGAATGTTGTATTGCAATCAGTTTCCCCAGATTATTAGTGTCGAAGGGTATCAAGTTAGAAGAAAAAAAAAATTGTCTTTAGTTTCACTGCTTTTATCGATATATTTTGATGAACAACAGCCTGAGAGGGGTAATTTGATGGACATTAGTCGAATTTGAAGGATTTTAGAGTATTCTGTATGTTACATTTGTTGTTTTGGCAGACTGTGTAAGAAAATGATTGTTTAAAATCCTTTTTTTTAAGGTTCTAATTTATTATTTATATGTTTTTTAATTATTATTTTCAGATTGCATTGGTTCAGCATTCAATATAAAGGGTGCAATGCAATGCCCTAACTGTAGAAAAATTGAAAAAGGTCAATGGCTTTATGCCAATGGTTGCCGTTCAAACCCAGAATTTAGTGTGGATGATTTGACACATGATGACGACATTTATGATCTAAGTTTCTCTGAAATGGTAATGGAGCAACATTGCTATGCAAATTCTTTACATATAATTTCTGGCTTCATGCCATACCTAAATGACTTTTTATTGCCTTACTTACGGTCCTTTTTATTGATTTATTGAGTGATATGTGTTTTTTTTGAACTCTTAGTTAATAAACCAAATTTCTTTCACTGATTTAAACTAATCTTCATCATCTAGGTATGTTTTAAGTACAATAATTTCTGCCCAAAGTTCTTTGCAAACCTATACAATCATGTCTCCATGTTAGTGTTTGTTGTTTGCTTTCTTTATTTGCGTACACTTTAGGCTGACAGATGAGTTGAGTTGAAATCCATTTGCTGCTTACTTATTTTGGCTTTTTCTTTGTAGTCATTTGGAGTTCATTGGTGTCCATTTGGAAGCTTAGCACAACTTCCTTCATCATTCGAGTAAGCATTTTCTCATATATTAAAGGTTGAATCGGAGTAGTTTTCTGCTTCAATTTCTATGCTGAGAAGTGATGATCAGTTGTCTGTTCTTCACATCAAATGTTTGCCACCTTGTGCTTTTTGTTTTTTAAGGATTAATCTTTGCTATAGAGAGAGAGAGAGAGAGAGACAGAGAGTTTGGTGGAAATTTTGGGAGAGAGTTGGCATCTTCTTAGTTAGAAACTGATTTAGAAGTTGAGAAAAGGTTCATCCTCTGCTTATTATTTGCGGTAACAAGGCTCTGGAATTTAAGGGAGTCTGAGACAAATGGACCTAATTTTAACAGCTGGAACAGTAACAATGAAACGGCGCCCTCTTTAGTAAGATTTATATGAATAAATGCCCAAACCTAAATATGTTAGTGCTATGGGCGCTTGTACAATTCTCCTTTCATTTCTTGACACATCATTACATTTTTGTTTGCTTAGTTTTGCTTGCCGTGGTCAAGTTCCAACTATTATCTTTCCTTAATGTGTCATTTTCTTCTGTTATTTTTCAGGCAGGGAGAGTTTTCATCTACAACATGTAAGATATTTCTTAATTAATGCTTGTTATTGTGGGTTTTATTAGTGAAGGTGTCTGGCCTAATATGCTGATATGAGCTATATTGAAATGCAGATCATGAGTTATTGGGACAACATGCTATCTTTGCTGAACATTCTTCTTCTGCTACTCATCCATGCCAATATATAGCTTACTTTGGGCCAACGATACATCCCTCTTCCTCAAATTCCAGTGGAAGTATTTCAGATAGTTCTAGCTTCAACGGTCACTGGAATGGTCCATCTGTGCCTAGTGAGATACCTCCATCTTATGCTTTTCCTGCAATGAATCTCCATTATCAAGGTTGGGAGCACCATTCCCCTCCATTCTCTACATCTAACCGTCGAATTGGTGGTTCCGGTCAACCTTCAATTCCACCTGTCAGTCAAAGGTCTGCCAGGACCAGTTCAGATATGCCAAGACCGGGAACTTTTATGCATCCATTTGTTGCTGGCCACAGGTATAGCCCAAAGTAATGGAATTTTTTTATTTGATTGAGTTTTCACTGCTTTTCGCTTGTTCTTTTATGGAAGATGCAAAATCCATCATGTTCTCTTTCCTCACAGTCCTCACGGGAACTCCAAAAAAGGCTTAAATAAGACATTGAGAAAACATAGAGCTTGATTTTTTGGAATGGTTCTTCGTTTGTTAGACAAAAATATCATTCCAAAATATAGAAACATTTAGTTAGAGGGTTACATTTTCTAAGGATATAGACATCAAACAGAATGGTTTTGTTATTTCTCTGCTGATAATTTCAAATGCTGCATTTCCACAGTTCTGCTACTAGAACAGCAAGTGCCTTTGCTTCCTCATTTATCCCTCCTTACCCTGGTAGCAATGCCCGGGCTCGTGATAGAGTTCAAGCTCTCCAGGCATACTATCAATACCACCACCCAAGCACCTTGCCAGCATTACGGACACGCATTGTTTCTGGCTCCCGAAGGCTGGGCAGCCATAGAGGTCATGGTCATGGTCATGTTGGACCAGTGGCCTCTTCATCTGAACATATGGGTGGCTTCTATTTCATTCCATCAGGTACTTCAGGTGGCCGGAGCTTTCAAGAGCCCGAAAACCCTATGTCATCTCAGTTACATTCTTGGGAAAGAGACCGTTTATCATCATTTTCACTAAGCCAGGTTGAGAGAGATCCAGGTTGGGGTGCATTCCATGAGGCTGCTACCAGTGGTTCAGATCCCGGATGCAGCTTCCGCCAGAGGCTTGGATCTGAGAGGCCACCATCACAAAGTCGTTCATAGTGTTTTATTCCTTTATACCCCCTCCTGGGTGAGGCAAACTATGTCTACTATGAATGAAACCATAATGTTATGTATGCTTGAGAGACGGATGAAAGAATGCTCAAATCTGTGGATCCTGGCTGGCTGGAAAACTCTGTTACAGTGGCCTGAAAACGATCTTTATGATAGCCTTGGTGGTGTGCGTGACTCAATGTCTACTTCCTGTGGCTTTTGAGGATATAAAATAATTAAAAGAAAAAAGAATAACGTTTGATGGTAAAGATGGAATTTAAGCTTTACTTGATGGGTGTAGGTTATTTTACCATTGAGTTCTAAAATAAACTAGTTTTCCAGACCAAACGAAAGTACAAACAGCTTGCTTCTAATTTTCAAGTTAAATCAGAAAGCTAAAAATTCTAATGAAAAATTTAAATGGATATATTCATAATTTAAGTTTAATGTATTCCATAAAATATTAATGAAAATATCTAAAATAAAATCGGTAATTTTTATAATATTGGAATTAGAAGCTGTAAAATTTGTGGATCCAGAGAATGTTCTCCCTCCCATCCATTACACATCAGGTCCCAACCATTATGTTATAACAACAAATAAGTGGTTCATGGTTTAATGTCAATCATAGGTGGCATCCAAATATTAAACTACTACTCTTATGCTCAAGAGCTAGTCTTTGTAATCTCCATCTCCATCTCATCATTCAGATTTCTCCTGTCAAACCACACACAAACTCATCACAACCAAGCAAGAACGATGAGAATTATTAAGAGAAACTGAAAGGCAAGTAACATACAGATGGTGAATGAGAACGAGTTACACTTCGGCTCCTACTTGGACTGCGTTTCCGTGGGCGAGGCTGTGTATCCAAGCAAAGCATAAAGATTTCAACACAAGATAAACTATTGCAAATGCTCCCTCGCAAAACAAAAGACAAGAATCAACTTACAGATGGAGTGATTGATCTGGATTTGGATCGAGATCTGCAAAAAGTTCCACAAACAATGATTTCAATACCCAGAAATTCCTCTACTACCTTTTTTATTTTTTTGGTCCCAAGGCCTCATCATCACTTCCATATTACGAATATATCACCCATCTTTAACCAGAGCAACCAGCGGAAGGAGAATTATTACTTTAATGATCTCACTGTTCAGTAAAATATCTTTTCCTTTACAAGCTTATTATGATAGCTAAAGATCAAACCACAATGAATAGGGGCACAGATACGCATATCCTCAAATTCAAAGAGTGGCACAATAGACCGTGATGGTCAAGCATTGAGTGGCAAAAGTAAAAGCACTTAAATCATAGTCATCCTGCTTTAAAATCGCTACTCATCCTAACATGCTGATCCAGTTTAGCTCTCTTTGCGCTCCATACATCACATATCAGAAATTTTAGACCTTTAATGGTTTTCCCGGAGGTGCTCTACAACAACAATAAATTTACCTCAACCAAAAAATAAATGAGTTGCAGGCATTTGAGCACCACATCCCATCAAAGTTCCTAACATCCAATCCCCGGATTGCCGCAAAGAGCCAGATCTAGCAAGGAAACAAGGGAACCCTTATGAAAAAGGTATGATAACTGGCGACCAAGTAAGCCTTTTACTGTATTACCCTCTCCAGTTTGGAAAAAAAAATGTATTTTTTTACTGTAATTTGCAGGCTGGTAAAGAATAAGGGTTCGTATTACAGAATAGGACAACGTAAGTTCTATAATGTGGAAAATTAATTACTTTCATCTCGCATTAAACAAAAATAGTTTGTAGAACTCTGTTTTTTTTAGGGGTGTCCAAAATTCCGAGGCACAAGTTGATACCAAGAAGAATGGTGATTAAAAAATATTAGACTCCATAATCCAATTATTTTGATAGAAGATAATCCAAATATTTGATTAAACAAACAAAGGTGTAATTCGGGAAACTAAGTGAAGAATTAATGAAAAAAGAGTAGACGAGAAAATATTACAAATGGACTAGTCTGAAACTGTGGCTCACCATAAACAAACCAAGGAATGGATTACAATAGGAAGCTGAATCACCCCTTTAGAACACTTAAAATGATTTTAAAAGCAATAGAACAAAATTTGACGAGGGAGCAACCATCCAGAACCATTCTACAAACACACTTAGGTACTTGTAAGGAAAGTTTTGCTTCGGCTAGAGCTTGACAAACAGTGTGATACTTGTAAAAACTAGTAGAACGGTGTTAAGCACTTCTATCTCTAAAATATAACTAAAGTTCACACCTTTTTCTGCCAAGCCAAAAGCTGACATCCAGCCAAACTACAAGTAAACGGTAAAAGGTTTCACATCACACAAAGACCATGAAAAATGCAGGTCAAGACTCTTCAAGAAAAGGAACACAATAGCAATCAGTATTTTAATTGAAGTAAAAAAGACAGAAAAAGAAGTGAGCAGCAGCATTAAATCCCACCACTGAAGTTATTTAGCTTCTAGAAGAATAGAAAGACTTGGGTATTAAGTTTATACAAAATGAGAATATTGAAAACGAGAATATCACCAAGTTCACTTATAAAGTTTACAAATGGAAACTTGCGGTAAAATAAAAGCTTCAACAACATAAAAAGGAAGAAGTAAAAAATTAAACTTATGCCATACCTCGAATAGGAGCGAGCAGGTGACACTGAACGGGAACGAGGTGAGACGGACCTTGATACAGATAGAGACCGACGCAAGTATTTGGCCCTTGGAGACTTGCTGTAGAATAGGTTACAATAAGGGTGACTTCAATGGGATGAAATGTAAATATTCTAGCAGATATTTTCATGAAGGGAGACTCACCTCCTGCTCCTGCTCCTATAACTATAACTGTGACTAGGGCTTCGACTATATGGGCTACGACTAGGACTTCTAGAGTAGCTGCGCCTAGAATCATATCTTGAATCATACTCCTTCACCTGAAAAAAAAAAAGACAATTAGATACGATATCAAGTAATGTCGCAGAAGCATAGATCTAAGACTTAAAATGCATCTAAACATACTCGTATGTAAGCCCGGCTGAATGCATTTCGAAACTCAGAGTCATCAAGCTTCCTTATCTGCCAAGTCAAGATAGCGAATTAGAGGAAGTATAGCCTTTTAAGTTAAAGCATACACAAATACCAACTCCATGTAAACAAGTTAAAACTTAAAAAGTCCACAAGGTTAAAGAACAGTGGCTTACAGCATATTTCATATCATCATAGTTCGTGTAATCTACAATCCCTGTCATGCCTGTAAAGAATCCGCAATAACATTAATATAAAGTCAAATAATTTTTCCCTCAAGATAACTGTCAAATAAATGTAAACAAGAAGCAAATCATGTGCAGGAGCAAACTTGCAATGCGTCATGTTGATAAGCAATACATAAATCCCAGAGGAATCTAAGCTATTTCATCCTATAGTTAGTGAATGAAGTCCTTATGCGTTAAGGAGAATGATAAGGATTCTAACCTCCACGATCACGAAACACTTGAGAGAAACAGACATCCCCAGCTTTTCGCATGTGATCCTGGTCATAAAACAAAAAATCATTTAAAACGGAAAACACACTTTTATGCATTCCAAAAACGTTGATGCATAGACCATGTTACAACTTCAACTAATTTAATAATTAGTATTTTATCATCGTTTCCATATACATACACATATGTAGATCAAAGCCATGCAAAAAGGCAACAATCAAGGAAAAATTACAAGCACAGAAAAGAAATTGAGTAGTAAAGAACAAGCAATAGCTATAACACTAACCTTTAGGTCTTGCCATGAAGCAGAAGAAGGTAAACCAGTCACCAAAACTGCATATAAAGGGATTATGAGGTTAACTGAACACAGCAGCAGTTTGCCAAACTACAAAGATGATTTGGAAAACTATACATACCACGATAGTCAGAGCGCCTGGAAGGCCCACGGCTACTGCTACCACTGTAACTACTATAACGATCCACAGATGAAGAAGGTCTTCGCCCACCATGAGCAAGTTCAACCTAAAAATAAAGAATCATAACCATTGTCAGGCAGGTAGAAAGCTATAAACTAATATATATGAACTAAACAAGATTAGCTACAAACCCTTAGACGATTCCCATCAAAGTTATAACCATCTCGACCACGAATTGCATCTTCAGCATCACGAGGATCCTCAAACTGCAATATGCAATTGTTAGATTACTGAAACCTAAAAACTGATTTCCTATTATTCTTTGCCTCAAATCACAAAATATTAAAACTCACCTCAACAAATGCATAACCAGGGGGCCTTGGTGGGATCTTCAAGTCAATATCAACAATGGGTCCATACTGCAATATAAAAACACAAAATACTAAGCAAGCGGAAAACCTCCAAAACAAGATTAAGCAATGTGTTAAACAGTAATTTGGAAACCCAAAATTGGTTAATCCAACAATTATTATTATTATTATTATTATTATTATTATTATTATTATCACACAGCTAGTTATGCCATATCTCCGCTACCCAAAGTAAAACTATAAAAATAGGTCACAGTAGAGTAAGTTTTGAAACTATTTAGTAAAATACTGCAAGAATGAACATAGATGATGATTTAAGAATAACAAGGGAAAAGAAAACCTTGTAAAATAAATCTTCAACTTCTCTCATACGAGTATCCCCAGGCAGATTGCCCACATAGAGCGTGCGGCTTGAACGGCCCATTTTTCCCTGAAACAATACCCAATCTTAATCTAGAAATAAGAAAAAGGCAAGTAACAAAAAAGAAAAAATGGCGATTTCAGTGATAAACAGGTTCATCCAAGACATAGGAAAATTTCGAAGAAAATTTGTAGAACAGAGAATACCTAAAAAAGGGGGCTGGAGAAGAGGGAAGGTTGGGTTGTAGGGGATTTAGGTGATAGATAATTCTGGAAGACAATAGAAGAGGGCTTCGTGGGTGGCTTTGAAACATGAATCTTTTCAACTTAACCCTATGAAATGGTTTGTCACGTGTTCGTGTCTGATTTCTTTCTTTTTTGAAATTTCCAGCTGAAGCTGCTTTACGGTTTTACCCCCTCCGTCCTGAAAGTATCAGACGTGTTTTTGAGCCTGTTGTGATTATTTTGCTACGGAAATTTGGTTTGTAAGTTTAATGTGTATTAAAATGGATCATTTTCTTTTAACATCACTTTTGTATTAGATTTGAAGAAGTAAAAAGTTTGTATACAAGAAATAAGGATACCTTCGAGAAAATGGAGTACAGAATGAGTTTTATGGTTGCTTCATGGAAGCTTTTGAGTTATTGACATATTTATTTATTGCTAAAGGGTTTTATGAGAATTCTTAAGGTTGTTTATTTAGGATTGGAATACATAAGCATGATTCTTTATTCAAGGAATGCAAGGATCAAGACAGGCTACTAATGGAGTGACTAGCGAAATATGCTTCAAAAAGTCAAAATATCTTTCCCTTTTATCTTTTATTATGTACAAAAACGAATTTTCGGTTACTTGGGTTAATACTTGTTTTGCTCATCATTTATTAGCATAATTTGATTTGATGTTTGAATACTAATTTAAATCCTACTTTATTGGCTAACTTACCCAACATTGTTAAGAACATGAGTCAAGTAAAAGACTAGTTGTAATGCTAGTTGAAATAGGTAGAGTCGATGGATCAACCTTTAATTCTATGTCAACTGGCCTAATCAAATCCACTTATTATTGATTGGTTCCATTGGTTAAGCTAATTAACTCAATTTTTCTCTTCATGTTTGTGCACTTTTTTGTTAACCTTTTTGGGTCTTGAAATGTTAGCCCTACGAAGAAAACATCAAAATATTTAAGACCTTAGAAGCAATCCAAAGTTTTCACAAATGTTTATTTCTATTTAATACAAAATTATATTTTAATAAATGAAATTAATAAAATATATATACTTTTGGATTAGATCGGGTAGATTATTTGGAATTAGGTTATTCACTTATTAGGTTGGATTCAATTTAAATTATATATTTGTCGATTGAATCTTAGCTTGATTGTCATGAATATTATTGTCAATACAAGAGGATGTGGATTCGAGTGTCGCTGAAGCGCATTATCCTCCTATTTATTCATATAATGAGATTGTTAAAAAAATTAATTTATATATTTATATATAATATTATAAATATATTTACAATAAATAAAAATAATACATATTAAGTTAGTTAAACCAATTAATTTGGTTATGAAATTCATTAACTTATTGTTATCACGTTCGCTATTACTGACTCGCTACCCGGTTACCCAACTGGTCCGGCTCGTAGCCTACATAGTTCACATCTTGGGTTCGCATGTGATGAGTTCACATCCTCTCATGAACTCTTATGGGGTAGGTTCACACCACCATGCTGACGAACCCGTACGTATAGAACACATGTTAATCCTAGAATAGGGTATGTTTTGGCATGCATGGGAGCCTATCTATGACGTCACATCTAGGAACCATATCATATGAATAGAGAAATTAACACCCTTTGGAAACAGACACATTAAAATAGTCGACAATGTGGTGTGGTGAGCATAGACAAAATTTTGACCTTCAGATATTCAAAAAATTGATATGACTTACCCTAACGAGAATTTTCCCAGCAGCTTCCCATCGAACCAAGTAGGAGCTTCTGACACAGGCAATCAACCCCGTGAGATGAACCTTTTTGCTGGTTGGTTTGATGTCTGACTAGAAAACTTGGGCAACTCAAGCCAAGCAGGTGCCTTTGATTCTTTTGATCTTAATGTTCCCTCTGGTCAGGGACTATACTTCCCCTCTGACCAAGGAGCATCGCCACAATAGTTTTTTGGTTTACAGGAACAATTAAGGTTAATGAAAGAACAGATGACTTAACAAAGTACCAGGTTTGAACTGCAGTAATTGTTTCTTCAGGAGCTGCTAAAACATAATGAAGAATTAAGAAAAAAGATGCAGTTCGACCATTCTACTTTGCAAGATCATGTCGCGCTTCTCTAGGAAGAGGTTATGGGAGTACATGCAAAGACATGGTAAAATGATATGGATGTTTTACATAGAGATGTTCAAGCATTACACCATGCTGTACAAGACATGGACTGATTACTTTGTTCTAACAACCCTTTATCCCCAGAAGTGGCAGTTGTGAACCTACCATCCGAGTTCAAAGTGCCAAAAGAGATGTTTGAAGGTAGAAGAGACCCTAGGTATAACACCCCTAACCCGTAACCATTGTCGATCTAGGGTTAAAGGCATTACCGGACTAATTGAAACTTTTTACAGACATTTCACATTGTAACTAATCATTATGTAATTTAAATGTCCCTTAAATAGGTCTACAAGACCTTAAACATACTTTAGAAAGAGGCCAGGACTAAACAGAACACATACGAAATTTTCAGAAATTTAAACATTTTTCAAAGCTACAGAGGTCACACGTACGTGTGGTCAGGCCGTGTGCCTCACACGGTCCCAGACACGCCCGTGTGTCTAAACCGTGTCAAAACAGGGCATACATGCAGACTTGTCCACACGGCCGTGGACACGCCCATGTTCCTCACCCATGGTCGCTACTGACTTGTACCACACGGCCAGTCACACACCCGTGTGTCTAGCCCATAGTCATCACTGACTTGATTCACACGGCCAGTCACACGCCCGTGTGTCTAGTCCGTGGTCGAGTCTGACTTGTTTTGAAACACAACCACGAAGGACACGGTCGAGCCGCAAGCCCGTGTGCTTAACCGTGTGGGCAATTATAGGCCATTTGCAAGGCCAAAATGCCACCCACACTTTGGGTTAACCCTACAAGCACATACAAACATCATTCCAAACACTTATGGCAACCCAAAATACACCAAATTGACCATCTTTTTTGCCCATTCAAGAACATTTCAAACACAACATCTTATGTACCATTTAGCTCAATCTAATCACAAGCATTTCCAAGTATAATCCATCACAAACTTACTATTTCATTATGATAATCTATTATCAATAATAAATTAGCTTTGCATCATAAAAGATATTATCAATTTGGTCATCTCATTAGCCATCAAACCATTCCAAACTATGCATCATATAACATGACTACTCATTCACATCACATTCAATTATCTAGCCATATCATATGGCTATATACACTTCTCAAACATCAACCATTTCAACTAGACTATACATGCCATACTTAACTATGTACACATTCAAAAGGTACCAAAATAGAGTTTGATAGTGTGGTGATGATCCCCATAATCCCCGAGCCTTTCGTAGCTTTGACGATCTATAAAACAAATAAAACACACACACAGAGTAAGCTTTCAAAAGCTTAGTAAGCTATATACAAATAAACTTAACATATAGTATACATAATCATATCCAATATAAGATCATTAATGTTACTCAATTGTAAATTCATAACTCTTCTTTGGCTCATTTATTTAGCCATTGCTTACCCACAATTCATATCTCAAAGTATCTCTTTTGCTCATAACACAATCATACATTTATCACATTTTATCTCATTGAATCATGCACATATTTCTCTATTGCAAATTCACAAATACTTACCTTTTATGCTTAATCAAAGCATACGCATCAAACGTACCTGAAACGGTTATACATTTCACCCATTCTTTCATTTCTCGAACTTGCCCATTGAACCATTTGGAATCAAATAGGATAATCAGAATACTCGGAATAATCGTACAATGCCAACATCCCAGACATGGTCTTACATGTAACCAAATATCGATGCCACTATCCCAAATAGGGTCTTACACGAATCAAATACGATGCCAATGTCCCGGACATGGTCTTACATGTAAATCTCATATCGATGCCAACGTCCCAGACGTGGTCTTACACGATATCACATATCGGAAACCTATGTCATGACATATGAAATCCTATCTATTCCTAGGTTCGTACGGGACTTTTCGGATTTTGACACATTGTCGATATTTTCTCGGACTTCATGTATATGTATTTTCCGTAGACAATTATCACAATTTAATTTCATACAAACATAAGTAAATCAATTCAAATACATTTATTTGTATATAGACTTACCTCATATTCTGACTAAACGAACAGATTCGACTACTCGATCACTTTCGACTTCCCTCGGTCTAAATCTGTTTTCTTTGGTTCTTGATCTATACATATTCAAATTTAACTCATTTATTCATGAATTCATTCAATTCAATCCAAAAACACACATTTAAGGCAATTTACAAATTAGCCCTCATATTTTCACATTTTGACATTTTAGTACTTATTTCACAAAATTACAAAATACACATAATTCAATATAACTCATACTTAGCCGAATTCTCTATAGGTCCCTAGCAATCCATATATTTCATTTATTTTACATTTTAGTCCTTCAAAATATTATTTTCTCAATTTAATCCAAATTACTCAAATTCATCAAAAGTCCAAAGACAAACTATGTTAATCTATCACATATCTTTCATATTTCATCCTCAAACATCACAAAACTCATGAATTCATCAATGGCACATTTCAAAATCATCATCAATTTACAAAATTAAGGCATGGGCTTAGTATATTTCATAGAAACGATTACAAAAACGTAAAAATTATCAAAAGCTGAACAAAAACTAACCTTTAATCAAGCTTAAACATAGCCGAAACCTAAAACTCTTTTCTTCTTTTCTTTCTCTTTTAATTTCGGCACAAAGATGATAAGAAATGGCCGTTTTTCATGCATTTGTTAAATTAAATCTTTACTAAATTAATTAATTACCAAATTAGCCTTTTTATTATCATTTGTATTCCACTAACATATGGCATTTTTGTCCATCCAAAATTCCCTTAGTTTAATAACAACATAAGGACTCCATATAATAAAAGCCATAACAATTAGATACCTTTTCATAAAGCATGCAAATTTTGCATTAAATGCAATTTAGTCATTTTCTCTAATTAAGCACACAAACTGACAAATTAATTCACAAAACTTTCACACATGCTCAATCATATATTGTAAGCACAAAAATAATATTAAAATATTTTTCTAACTCAATTTGTGGTCCCAAAACCACTATTCCGACTAGGGTCTAAACCGGACTATTACACCAGGGTACATCTCATGCAATATAATGATTACATGAATATATTAGGAGCTTATGACGCGGCAAAGTGTAAAGCTTTCTCGACGACTCTCAGGGGAAGTGTGAATGATTAGTATTTATCTTTGCCACAGGGTTTCATTCAAAGCTTTTCGCAGTTGGGTCAGATGTCTTTGGGGAGGTTTTATGCCCATAAGAAGATAATGAGTACTCCTATAGGTTTGATGTCAGTAAAGTAGAGGAATGGAGAATCTTTACAAGATTATGTGAAACAATTTTATGCAGCCACATTGAACACGAAGAATTTGGAGGACCAATGGGCTATTGATGCCTTCATTATGAGGGTTCAAAATGACTAAATGTAGTATTTATTTACTGATAATAGACCATAGAGTTTGGCAGACTTATATGAGAATGCACATAAGTTTGTTGAGGTGAAAGAAATTAAAAGAGCAACTTACAACACCTTTAAGAGGGATGACAGACAGTTTAGGGGTCACCAGAATATGTGTGACCAACAAGGTATCCCTTATTAGAGTTTGCATGTCCAAGGTGGGGAACAACAGAGGAATTACTCACAAAATGAATCGCCAAGGACATTCCAAAATTCTCAATGCTAGTACGCAATAAGGTATGTTTCTCATGGAAAATTTGAAGCTTACATTCCTTTAAATGCTTCACGTACTTACATTCTTAATTAGGTCAAGAGTTTGGGCATTTTGTCGAGCCCACTACTTATGAAAGACAATCAGTTAGATCCAACTCAAGGGACATATGTAGTTTCCACAATGATAAGGGGCACAAGACTGAGTATTGTTTCTCTTTGAAGGATGCTATAGATGAGGCCGTTAGAAAGGACAAGTCAAGAAGTTTTGTAGCCCAAGATGTAACATCCCCAAACCCGGCCCACAAGCCCTGACCGGATCTGGTATGTCACTGCAGAAAAACGGTTGGGAAATCTTTGACTTTAGAACAAACTTGAAAATTTTGTTAACTTTTGAAAATGTGTCCATTAAAATTATTTAGTAATATAAGCTCGTTATAAAATATGTGAATTAAAACTTTATGATAATTTATTATATTATAAATCATGTGAAGAAAATATTTCTAAGTATAGTATAAACTTCAATAATCATATACCCAAAGCGATAAGATAAAATAATTAAATCAAATAAAATATCTCATGCATAAAACATACGCATGGCCACCTTTGTCTCCACTCCAACCTTGGTCCAAGCTCATGAATCACGAAATGGTTAAGAAAAATTGGGTGAGTCCACAGACTCAGTGCATAATCATTACACATGTTTCCACACGTATGGGCTTGACCCATATCCACACAGTCCATGCAACCAGTCATGCCAAATGTATCCCAGCCCAACCTAAGTCCATCCATTACACCAACCTTAGCAGACTCCCTGCCCAAGGCCGTGGCTAATCCACCGATCACAATCGAGTGATCCCACATATCCTACCTCGGCAGACCTGCTGCACAAGGCCGTGGCTGAGCCACCGATCACATCGTGATCCTCAAATCCTACCTTGGCAGACTTGTTGTTCAAAGTAGTGGCGAAGCCACCGATCACGTAAGTGATCCCAATAAGAATCCGTCACGGTGATGCACTCAGCTATCAACCGCCGAGATGGGCACCTAGCCAACATCTCCCTTGATGAAGCACACAGCTAATCATCAAGCGCTAATGTAGCACGAGGCTAACATTAGACCACGTACATAATATGTACACCCCATCCTTCCTTGATCAAAACCAATCCCCATGCAAATATGCAAATGTATCATGTCAAATTATCATATCGAATGAGTATACCTCACATGCTCATTATTATATCACATGAGCACCATAAATAATTTAATATCACAATTTACTAACTGTTAACCGATTACCCCACACATGGGTATCCATCACTTTAGCCTTTATTGTCACTATCACACATCATACTCAAGTATACACATTAATAAACAATTAACAGGAGAAACAGTCACGATGATTACGCTTTGATTAACCTGATTGACTAAACCCTCAAATCACACGTGGCTCCTAAAAGTCTCAAGTCTCCAAATCTCGGAGATCACTCACGCAAATGCGACTATCGCCTCTAAAAGGTTACGCCTTCCTACAATCGGCCAAAACTAAACAACATAATCATGCTAATCAACCTCTGTGGTATAACCGTAATTTTACCTACCAAGGGCATTTTCGTAATTTACCCACCAAGGGTATTTTCGTAAATTCACAACTGTAATGGCCTTTCCGAAGGCCTAATGTCGCCACTAGTGACTCAGCTACCATTTTGATTAGTATCGGACGATTGGGCTAAAACCCGATTTCACTTCATCCTGCCCACATACTCGTGTGGCCTACCTAGCACAAATCTAGCCACGTATATAAGTTCCACCTAGTCTAGTTCAACATATACTAACCAATCATACAATTTACTCATATGGGCCCACGGCCCATTGGGCCCACTTTGGCCCATCGAGGCCCAAGCACTCTAACCCACGAGAATACTATCGATGGCCTCAACTATCGCGTGAAGCCCCACACGCGCTTCGCGCGCTCGTGTGGCTACTAATGTCGTGTAATTGACATTTCGGTATTTTTTGCAGCTACAACTAGAGTAGAGAGTTACACACCGATAGGACTCAGGGCTAATCCCGCTCCGATCACTATTGTGCCCAAACGCCTCTAAGATGTGTTTACTCTCCTCCTAAGATGCTCTTTATATAGCTAGCTCTTCACCATCCTTCTTTGTATCTTTCCGATATGGGATCCCTTCGTCGAGAGAGTTTAAATCCAACTGAAACTCTTGTCAGTCAAACCGCAAAATAAATACTCCTCGCTTCTCATGAGATTCAACCTAGGCTCCCTTGCAACATAATCCACGCCGCTAACCACTTGGCCACAAGCTCCTCTTGTGTCTTAAACCATGTGCAACTAAATATAAACTATGGGTCAAATTCTAAGGTCCAAGCAAAAGAAACCAAAATGCAAAAGCCATGACTTGAACCTTGGACCTCCTTCCTTCCTTGTGGCGTCACCCCTTGTCTCTTATGTGGCGTCACTTTGCCACTACACCACACACTCCACTTGTGTCATTTTCCTCCATATTTTATTCTTAAGGCCTATCCGCCAACTTCCGGGTTTTTTCACCTAAAACCAAAATTTCCCCAAAGCCAATATTTGATCCCGGACTTCATAAAGCCTCTAACCTTCCAAAATCACTTATCCAATAGGCCTAACTTGCATTTAAGCCGATCTCTTATTCTCCAAAAATTTAAACGCTACTACCCCTAAGGCCCATTGGGCTCAATTCTCCTAGGCCCAATTTTGGGATGTTACAAATCTACCTTCTTAAAGAAATTTCGTCTCGAAATTTCCAACTAACTCTGATTGCACATCCTAACCTACCACACTACGCTCTTGCAAGACTCGATTTTAATAAAACTAACCACATTCTCTAGGCACGCTTCTAAGTCCACATTCAAATTTCTAGATATCGTCATCCCGCCTCTACCACATCCACAGTATTGCGACCACGCCCTAGAACTCATATCTAGCGTCACGACTTAACATTTAGAAAGTTTTATGCATTAGAAATTTTGTTCCTCTATTTATCCACGAGCAAATTTTATGAATAGAAGTTCCGTAGTGGTTCTTTCGATCACACAAAGTTTCATCTCAAGTTCTCTATTCTAATTCAAACATTCACATTCTTCACTAAAACACATCCATTCAATTGGTATCTACCACACATTCACTATTCGGACATTTACTGCTTTCTACCCTAGGGTATTTCCATCATTTGTCCCATGAGGGTATTTTGTAATAAACCATTGGAAAAATCTTTACAAATCGAGCCATTTCAAAATTGTTAGAACTTAAAGGTATTTTGAAAATTTCCAAATTAAAGATGTCATTGAAATTTGAAATTGAGGGTTATTTTGGTAATTCGTAAGTTGGGGTATTCTTGTAAATTTCAATCTGGATATCTCAATATTTTGCAAAATAGGATTTTTGATATTTTGTAAAATAGGAATATTTTAGTAAAAGTCGAGGATCATATGAAAATTTAGAAACCAATGGCATGTTGAAAATTTTATCAACGTGGGTATTTTCGTAAATTTCCCCAAACCGAGTATCATAATATGTAAAACTCAGATTTTGGTATTTTGTAAAATAAAACCATTTTAACAAAAGTTGAGGGTAGTACGGTAATTTTACAATCTGAGGGCATTTTGTAATTTTACCACTAGGGCATTTTGGTAATTTTGTAAATCGAGAAAACATCTTTTAAAATCGATTTTGGGTTTACAAACCAAAGGGTAAATTTGAAAATTTAAAAAAAACAAGGATTTTAAAACAAGAAGGCAAATCCTTTCGGGTTTTAATAATTGGTTTAGCCTATGAATAAGTCCTCTTGGTTAAGTGAACCGTAGCTACGCACTGTGTAGGATTCGAGTAAAGAGAAGGTGAGTCGCTAGGATCGCTTAAGTACCAAGCTCTTCATGAATACCAATCCTGACATGCATGCGATGGTTGCCACACCTTAACTCAAATGACTAACTTCATGTGTTTGTTTAATAATCCTTAAGTTTTATGCATATGTTTGAGTAGACTAGTCCTAAGGTTCAATAGTCCTAATATTCTAATCTACGAGCCCAATTAAACCCATAACAATTCATATAACAAATCACTTCAAAAGTTCAAGTACTTACGGTGGACTTGGCCGAGGTATAAAGTGCCATGCCGAATAACTGAAAAGATTTTATGAAAGCCCGCATATTTGAAAAGCCCATTTTGAAAGCATTTTGGGCCCAAAACCTCAAAACCGAGTTTTGAACCGTGCTCTGATACCAAACTGTAACATCCCCAAACTCGGCCCACAAGCCCCGAATGGGATCCGGTATGTCCTTCATGAAAAACGGTTGGGAAATCTTTGACTTTAGAACAAACTTGAAAATTTTGTTAACTTTTGAAAATGTGTCCATTAAAAATTATTTAGTAATATAAGCTCGTTATAAAATATGTGAATTAAAACTTTATGATAATTTATTATATTATAAATCATGTGAAGAGAATATTTCTAAGTATAGTATAAACTTCAATAATCATAAATAGAACGCTTTAAATAAAAGTGGCCCTTATTACATCAAATAAATACCCAAAACCGATAAGATAAAATAATTAAATCAAATAAAACATCTATTGCATAAAATCATACGCATGGCCACCTTTGTCTCCACTCCAACCCGGTCCAAGCATGAATCACACGAAATGGTTAAGAAAATTGGGTGAGTCCACGACTCAAGGCATAATCATTACACATGTTTCCACACGTATGGGCTTGACCCATATCCACACAATCCATGCAACCGGTCATGCCAAATGTATCCCGGCCCAACCTAAGTCCATCCATTACACCAACCTTAGCAGACTCCACCAAGGCCGTGGCTAATCTACCGATCACAATCGAGTGATCCACATATCCTACCTCGGCAGACCACGCACAAGGTCGTGGTGAGCCACCGATCACATCGTGATCTCAAATCCTACCTTGGCGAGACTTGTGCGCCAAGGTCGTGGCGAGCCACCGATCACGTAAGTGATCCCAACAAGAATCCGTCCACGGTGATGCACTTAGCTATCAACCGCGAGATGGGCACCTAGCTAACATCTCCTTGATGAAGCACTGACTAATCATCAAGTGCTAATGTAGCACGAGGCTAACATTAGACCACGTACATAATATGTACACCCCGTCCTTCCTTGATCAAAACCAATCCCATGCAAATATGCAAATGTATCATGTCAAATCATCATATCGAATGAGTATACCTCACATGCTCATTATTATATCACACAGCACCATAAATAATTTAATATCACAATTTACTAACTCATTAACCGATTACCCCACACATGGGTATCCATCACTTTAGCCTTTATTGTCACTATCACACATCATACTCAAGTATACACATTAATAAACAATTAACCGGAGAAAGCGATCGATGATTACGCTTTTGATTAGACATGATTGACTAAACCCGAAATCACACGTGGCTCCTAAAAGTCTCAAGTCTCCAAATCTCGGAGATCACTACGCAAATGTTGACTATATGCCTCCTAAAAGGTTCGCCTTCCTACAATCGGCCAAAACTAAACAACATAATCATGCTAATCAACCTCTAATGGTATAACTGTAATTTTACCTACCAAGGGCATTTTCGTAATTTACCCACCAAGGGTATTTTCAGAATTCACAAGCTGTAATGGCCTTTCCGAAGGCCTAATGTCGCCACTAGTGACTCAAACTACCATTTTTTCGTATCAGACGATTGGGCCTAAAACCCGATTTGACCCATCCTGCCCACATACTGTGTGGCCCACCTAGCACAAATCTAGCCACGTATATAAGTTCCACCTAGTCTAGTTCAACATATACTAACCAATCATACAATTTACTCATATGGGCCCACGGGCCCATTGCCCACTTTGGCCCATTGAGGCCCAAGCATTTCTAACCCACGAGAATACTACCGATGGCCTCAACTATCGCGTCGAAGCCCCACACACGCGCCGCACGCTTCGTGGCTACTAATGTCGTGTAACCGACATTTCGCATTTTGCCGCTTACAACTAGAGTAGAGAGTTACACACGATAGGACTCAGGGGCTAATCCAGCGCTCCGATCACTATTGTGCCCAAACGCCTCCAAGATGTGTTTACTCTCCTCCTAAGATGCTCTTTATATAGCTAGCTCTTCACCATCCTTCTTTGTATCTTTCGATGTGGGATCCTTCACAAGAGAGTTTAAATCCAATGAAACTCTTGCAGTCAAACCAAAAATAAATACTCCTCGCTTCTCATGAGATTCGAACCTAGGCTCCCTTGCAACATAATCCACGCCGCTAACCACTTGGCCACAAGCTCCTCTTGTGTCTTAAACCATGTGCAACTAAATATAAACTATGGGTCAAATTCTAAGGTCCAAGCAAAAAGAAACCAAAATGCAAAAGCCAAGACTTGAACCTTGGACCTCCTTCCTTCCTTGTGGCGTCACCCCCTTGTCTCTTATGTGGCGTCACTTTGCCACTACACCACACACTCCACTTGTGTCATTTTCTCCATATTTTATTCTTAAGGCCTATCGCCAACTTCCGTGGTTTTTTTCACCTAAAACCAAAATTTCCCCAAAGCCAATATTTGATCCCGGGACTTCATAGAAGCCCTCTAACCTTCCAAAATCACTTATCCAATAGGCCTAACTTGCATTTAAGCCGATCTCTTATTCTCCAAAAATTTAAACGCTACTACGCCTAAGGCCCATTGGGCTCAATTCTCCTAGGCCCAATTTTGGGATGTTACACAAGAGGCTTCACTGTCAAGTCAGAGCTTGCAAGGTGCTAATAAAGGTAAACAAAAAGTCAGAGGCACGATACATGTACATATGAAGAGTGGGCAACATTGAACACTAAAAGGAAGGCTCATCTTAAGAGCTTGATGTCAGTTAGTTTACCGAAGGGGTTACGTCAACAAGAGAGATGAAAGGTAAAATTTAATGAGGAAGATGAGGATTTAGTATGTGATGAGAAAGGAAATCATCCCATGGTCATGACAACAACCATTTCAGGATTTGAGGTTAAAAGGATTCTGGTCAATAGTTGAAGTCCTATAGAGGTTTTAACTTGGGACATGTACTGAAAGATGGGGCGGAAGGAACATGCTTTGAAGAAGGTGACCCTTTTTATGGCTTCTCTAATCATCCAGTTGAGGTTAAAAGGTGTATTACTCTGCCTATTAC
Organism: Gossypium rotundifolium; assembly: GCA_025506655.1. Taxonomy (NCBI): domain Eukaryota; kingdom Viridiplantae; phylum Streptophyta; class Magnoliopsida; order Malvales; family Malvaceae; genus Gossypium; species Gossypium rotundifolium. Next base: position 63,273,551 of record CP106734.1, on the reverse strand, counting down.
CCTTGGGGATGGCAAGCACACTACCACAAAGTATGTTCAATTTTTTGTAATAGACCATCCTATGGCTTGCAATGCCATTTTTGGGCATCCTATAATGAGAATGGCTAGAATGATGATTGCCACATTTTGTATAACGATCAAATTCCTTACCAAGATGGGGATAGGTTTCATGAATCAGTGGTTAGCCAAGCAATGCCATATGTTGTCAGTTAAACAGACTCACGAATGAAGCCACAGGGATAGACTTTACAACAATTAGAGATGGCTAGTTAGGTTTTAGATATGGATAGCTTGAATGTTAGAAGCAAGGAAGGATTTTGAAAGCCAGAAGCAACAGAGGTAATAGAAACCCTGCAACTATTTTATGATGACACAAAAAGATTATAAAGGATTTTAGAGGCATTAGTAAAGGAAGAAAAGAAAGACTTAGTGTAGTGCTTAAGGGAGAATTCAGACATCTTTGTATGGTCTGCAACGGACATGCCAGGTGTGTATCCTCAGGTGATTATCCATTGGTTAAATGTGTCCCCGAGGTTAGACTAATCAATCAGGAAATAAGAAGGTTTGCTCTACAAGTTATAGAAGCCATCAGACAGGATGATACGATCCGCCTCGGGCTGAGTCGAGTCGTATGTGAGATGCCCGATTGTTTACGTAGGAGTTTCGTTCTATTTACTTAAAAAATGGATGGATTAAGTAAAATGACGACAGTTTTGAAACAAAGATAAATGATAGTTGAATGGATAGTTGGCTGAAAGAAGAAAGAACCCTTAATAGGAATTAAGGACTCGAATCTTATACGTTACAGAATTGGATAGATCGAGATAGGAACCAACGGTATTGAGTTGAATGCCACACCCGAATGGATGATAAGTTCAAAACAAAGTCAGATTGATGCCACTAGTTACTAGATAAGTCAATTTGAACCTTGAAGAATAATGAGAGTGAATAACTCACAATAAGAAAATTTCATTAAGGATCAAAAGTCCCTTCAATATGGCTAGTCACATATATTTATCGTGATAGAAAAACTAGCTGAAAAGTCATATCTTAATCTGCTAATTAAAATGAAATTAAACTCAAGACTCTTAATATTCTTGTAACAATTTAACTCCTTACTTGAATTCACTTTAATTCAGCTTTGATTAATCATCCATGAATGCTTAAAATGTCTCTTGAGTTGTCCTTTGGCTAGCCGAAAAGTCACCAGCAACTAAATGAAGATTTGAATGCTTGTTTTCATCCTTTAAATGATCAAAATTTGCTGGTAAGTGAAGAGGTTACTACCGAATTTAAGAGGAGTTAAAATGCTCCTTAAAATTCCTTTAATTGATGTGTTAAACATCCTTTGTAACAACCACTTCATTTGTAACCAAAATCAACTAAAAAGTCACTTCATTAAAGTTGTAACAACCCATGAATTGTAACGGTTGTGAGCTAAAAAGACACCTGCAATAAACATAATAAAATGAGCTTATTAAACATAATTTAACACTAATTAAACTCAAACACATTAAACACTTGACTTTAATAAATGAACTAAAAGTTAATACATCAATTAATGTAGCAACTAGTTTAATTATAGAAGCAGAATATGCTTCATTAAAATATCATAGTAACTAGATTAATTAATAAGCCTCTTATTAAACTCAACTTATTTATTTAAACTAAACACCTTTATTTAAAGCCAAAATTTAATTTAAAAGTTTGTATTCAGCAAGATAAAATTGCATGAACTAAATCAAACGAAACACAAACTGAATGAGCTGAATGTAAACTTAAATCGAGCTCAATGAGCTGAGATGAACTCATGTGAGCTGAACCGCATGGGAAGGGAGTTTAATTGAGCTGAAAATGAGCTGGAATCAGCTTCATTTTGCACTTTGGCCCCTTGAGCTTAGGCCACTTTCGATGGCGTCGGATGGAGTCGAACCATGATGCGACTAAGTTCGCATCATACCCCCTCTTGAAAGTGATTTGTCCTCGAATCGAGCCGTTGGTTCTTGAGGACATAGTTCCTTTTACCTGGCTTTCCTTAGTCGAACGGGACGGATGGTATTCATGTCTCCTGAAAAGAATAGCCTCTAGTTAGCAAAAAGTGATGCAAACAAACTCGTAATCTAGGCATAATCAAAACAAGACAAATATGACACATGTGGATGGATAGAATCGAATTATCATGCAAACCAAGTAATGCATCATCAAATGTTTGAAACAAATTTGAATGGATTTCAAAACAGGCATACAAACTAAATTGATTCCACAAGTCATGATTGGCATGCGAGAGATGAATCAAATGGTAGAATAATTGTCACAAGTAGGTAATTGAAAAGATTCACTATCATAGGCATCATGACGATTATCAAGAACAAAAATATTTTTATCATTAATCAAGACAGATAGATCATGTTCGAATGAAACAAAATAGTCAAACACATCATGATCTAAATATCTTTTAAAATGTAAATTATCAACACGATTGTTAACACCAACCGAGGAGAACAAAAACAATTCAAAAGTTTCATAAGTATTACCTTTAGAAATAGATAAACAAAGATTGTTTTTACCTTGCTCTTGCAACACAAATCTTCTCTCTTCGAAAATGTAATGTAAAACAAACCTTTTACTTCGATCAATTTGAATGGGCAATGAGGCACCATGACATCTCATGCTTCTCGAGGGATGGAATTCACAAAAATAAAAACGATTAGTATGAACAGAAGCGATGGACTTAAAAAGAAAAGAAGGGTTGTTTACAAAATTTGATTCAAGTCCAAATAAATGTGTCGAATTTACCTTTTCAAAATTAAACAAAAGTTTCATATGTGGCCAAGCAAGGTGATTAGAGATCAAATCAAAATTGTAACCCAAATCATTGAATTTCATTTCTTGAATAGAAGTTCGAACATCAAACAAACATAAGTTGAATGCAAAAGATGCAAAATGCTTAAATGTACCATAAAACAAATTTACGTAACATATGCCAGGCTTGAACACTCATACTTGATCATGAATTCCAACAGGCAACATGTTAGAAGAAAATGTAATCAACTCACCACATGACTGAAATTCCACTCGATCAATCAAAGAAGTGGTGAACATACAACTTTTCAAATGTTCGAGTCCATCACATGATTCAGACCTTACTCGAACAAATAGGAACATAGAGTTGGCAAAACCAAGCAGGCGTATATACAAATATTTATGCTTCAAAAATCTCATTCGAAAATGCAACTCAGGATATGGAGATTTCGCACAAAAGTTTAATGATTTAACTTGAAGAAAAATATTAATCGGATGAAATGTTTTACGCAAAAATCAATCACAAGTCAACTGATCAGGCATGTTTAAATAGAAAGATTGAGCATATGAATTCAAAGAATTTAGGCATTTAAACACATCAAGTTTGGCATTTGCAAAATTTGTATCGCAAACTTCCACATTTCGCGTGGGCATAACCATCTCAACAAAAGAGTTAAACATGTCATAAGATATAACTTTCATGGCATCGTTTGAAATAGGAACATTATCAATAAAAGATAAACAATTAGAAACCATATCAAAAGATGGAGCCATGTCAGAAATTGAACCACCAAAATCTTTATGAGCAATTATTAAATCGGACGACCTTGACACGGAATGTTTACCTCTCTTACCTTTGATCGCAAGTGGATGGTTGTCATTTGCAAACTCACTTTTTTCACTCAACCGAAAATGCCTCTCGTTTGAAAGGTAGTGAAGCTGGAATTGGTCGCACAAACTTCTAAGCACCTGAAAAGTTACATCACAAAAAGATCGAACAGGTGGGTTAGTAGAAATGATCCTTGCTTGATCACTCATATCTTTTCACTCAAATCTTTATTCTCAATTTCTTTTTCCACTTTTTTTTCTTGATCACATTTTTTTTCTCTCAAACTCTTTTTTGTTCTCATTTTCTTTTTCAATCTCTTTCTTGTTCTTATTTTCACTCTCGTTTTATTTTTCAATCTCTTTTTGTTCTTTTTCTTTTTCAGAGGCTTTTTTCGAGCTCTCTTAAAACTCGCTCATTTTCTCTCTTACTTGGCTTTTTCTCTCTTTTCTTTTTATTTCATTTTCTTTTTCTTCCTTTGCTTTTTTCTTTTTCTTTTTTACAAGAAGTTACAAAAAGTCATGAGAATATAAGTCTTGTTTGAAAGAAGAAAAACTATTTACATATGAATCACGATCAAAGCTTCGTGAAAAATACTCCGTGTAAGATTTCTTGGAAGAACTATAATGAGTATATATATCATCTTGAAAGTCAACTCGAAAGGATTCAAAATCAAGATCGGTCTCTCGTCGTCTCAAACACCTTGATGAAGAGGAATCTTGATAGAAATCTCTTGGTCTTGAAATCGATAACGAATGAAAATCATGATGGAAATATTTTCTCGAATAATCATTAAATGCATATCTCCATGATGCTTTCGATTCCGTTTTCTGACTTGATGAAACTTGTTCATAGGGGTCTATTTGTTCCACACGATTTAATCTCTCGTGCAATTTGTCGAATTTAGAATTCACCATTCTTCACATTTCTTGCACCAAATATTAAAACTTCGATCCGGTGAACTCTTCGCGAGACATGATTTTGGTTGATGAAAAGAAATATATTAATTCTCAAAAATTAAGTACCTCACCACAAAACTCACGATTTCACTCGAAAAGAAGAAGGAAAAGTGACACTCTCGCTCGTGTTTACATTCATTTGGCTTTCACCTTCACTCGAATGATCTCACTCGCTCGTGCCTTTTACCACTCGAATCCACCTCTCAAAATTCTGGAAGGTTGCCTTAGACATATTAGAACTTGTAGGTCGGCTTCAAGGGGTTTAAGCAAAGGAAAAATCGTTATAGGTAAAGGTAGGCTGAAAGAAATGGAATTGGGGTATGTGTGGCATTGGATGAAATGGAAAATGCCAAATGATGGTAGCAATGCTTCTTGGATGATCGGGGTAGGAAGATGAAAATAATGGCTTTGGAGCTCAAAAATTGAGGAGAAGAAAGGAGAAACTAACAAGATCACAAAACTTCACTTTTTTTTTATATTTTCATTTTTTTTCTTTTCAAATGCACGAAAATAATACAAAGAACACTTTGAATACAATTTGAATTTTTTTTTTAATTTTGAATTTTTTACGAACCTATTTTGGGATTAGCTCGTACGTCAGTACTCCTCATTTTCTAGCTCTGATACCAAATGATACGATCCGCCTCGGGTTGAGCTGAGTCGTATGTGAGATGCCCGATCGTCTACGTAGGAGTTTCGTTCGATTTGTTTAAAAAGAAAATAAATGGATGGATTAAATAAAATGACAGCGGTTTTAAAACAAAGATAAAGGATGGTTGAATGGATAGTTGGCTAAAATAAGAAAGAACCCCTAATAGGAATTAAGGACCCAGATATTATACGTTTCAAAGGTAAGTACGGAATTAGATAGAACCGAGATAGGAACCAACGGTATTGAGTTGAACGCCACACCCTAATGGATGATAAGTTCAAAACAAAGTCAGATTGACACCACTAGTTACTAGATAAGTCAATTTGAACCTTGAAGAATAATGAGAGTGAATAACTCACAATAAGAAAATTTCATTAAGGATCAAAAGTCCCTTCAATATGGCTGGTCACATATATTTATAGTGATAGAAAAACTAGCTGAAAAGTCACATCTTAATCTGCTAATTAAAATGAAATTAAACTCAAGACTCTTAATATTCTTGTAACAATTTAACTCCTTGCTTGAATTCACTTTAATTCAGCTTTGATTAATCATCCATGAATGCTTAAAATGTCTCTTGAGTTGTCCTTTGGCTAGCCGAAAAGTCACCAGCAACTATATGAAGATTTGAATGCTTGTTTTCATCCTTTAAATGATCAAAATCTGCTGGTAGGTGAAGAGGTTACTGCTGAATTTAAGAGGAGTTAAAATGCTCCTTAAAACTCCTTTAATTGATGTGTTAAACATCCTTTGTAATAGCCACTTCATTTGTAACCAAAATCAACTTAAAAGTCACTTCATTAAAGTTGTAACAGCCCATGAATTGTAACGGTTGTGAGATAAAAAGACACCTACAATAAACATAATAAAATAAACTTATTAAACACAATTTAACACTAATTAAACTCAAACACATTAAACACTTGACTTTAATAAATGAACTAAAAGTTAAGACATCAATTAATGCAACAACTAGTTTAATTATATAAGTATAATTAAACAAACTTAAACTCATGCTTCATTAAAATATCGTAGTAACTAGATTAATTAATAAGCCTCTTATTAAACTCAACTTATTTATTTAAACTAAACACCTTTATTTAAAGCCAATATTTAATTTAAAAGTTTGTATTCAGCAAGATAAAATTGCATGAACTAAATCGAACTAAACACAAGCTGAATGAGCTGAATGTAAACTTAAACCGAGCTCAATGAGCTGAGATGAACTCATGTGAGCTGAACCGCATGGGAAGGGAGTTTAATTGAGCTGAAAATGAGCTAGAATCAGCTTCATTTTTCACTTTGGCCCCTCGAGCTTAGGCCACTCTCGATGGCGTCGGATGGAGTCGAACCATGATGCGATCAGGTTCGCATAATAGGAGGTAGGCAAATTTTTGTCAATGGAGTTTATTAGGAAAGTAGCATACCTAGACTGGGTATCAAATGTTGTTATGGTGAAAAAGGCTAATGGTAAATAGAGAATGTGCATTGATTTTACTAGTCTTAACAAGGCTTGTCCAAAAGACAGTTTTCCTTTACCCTCAATTGACATACTAGTAGATGCTTCATTAGGGCATAGGTTCATATGCTTCACAAATGCATTCTCAGTGTGCAATCAAATCTTTATGGATCCGGAGGACCAAAATAAGACGACCTTTATCATAGAGAAAGTTTTGTTCTACTATAGGGTTATGACTTTTGGTTTAAAGAACGTAGGTGCAACATATTAGAGGTTGGTTAACAAGATTTTTAAAGAGTCTATTGGTCGCAGTGTCGAGGTCTATGTGGATGACATGTTGGTGAAGAGTACTACTTTAAGAGGGCATATTAAGGATTTGTCTAAAGCTTTTTCCATTTTGCGAGCCTATAACATGAAGTTGAATCCAGAGAAGTGTGCTTTTGGGGTAAGAGCAGACAAATTTTTAGGCTTAATGGTTTCAAAAAGAAGTATAGAAGTGAACCCTAAGAAGATTCAAGATATTCTATGAAACACCCCAAACCCAGCCCACAAGCCCTGACCGGATCTGGCATGCTTCTAGGAAAAACTAGTTGATTCTTATTTGAAACTTTGCTAAAATTTTCCGTGTTTTTGAAAACAGTTGATTTGGGTTGGGCTCAAATTTTAAAACCCGTGTTAATTATGTGTCAAAATGTTTAATATTTATACTTAAGAAAAATAGACTTTAACTTTGAATTATTAAAATCGAGTCATACTTAGATAATTAAATATGCATGTATAACAGTTCAAAGCAAGGCCTTATTACATCAAATCAAAACCCAAATTAAATCCAAAATACTTAAAATATAACAAGTCCAAAATAAAATAAAATCTTGAACCGAGCATGGCCACCACTAAGCTCCCGCCAACCCGGTCCATTAATGAGCATCACCGAAAAGTAATCCCACAATGGGGTGAGTCAAACAGACTCAATGTATCTGACCAACATAAGTCTCAATTAATTCGGGCATATCAATTCATACATAATAGCACATATACTTAATGATGCAAACCCAACCCAAGCCTAAGTATCCATCCGCTACACATCACCCGTACCAACCATCACACCGTGGGGACTACTAAGTCAACCCTCCATCCGCTACACACCATTGAAGGCGTCATTTGCAATGACGTGCTCATCGCCTCTTATAAAATTCGTGGCATAGCCACCAGATAATTATTTTGTGACATAAGTCACCACATTCATATATTGTGACATAAGTCACCACATTCGGATATTGTGACATAAGTCACCACATTCAGATATTGGGGTATTAAACCACCAATTCACTTCCCCTTTACATATCACCCATATGCCCCATGTCAAACATATCATGCAATAACATGCTTTATTTCACATTCTTATCACTATTAACATATATGCCATAATAGATCATAACCTACTCATAGTAGGAGTGGGTAAACATACCTGAGTATTTCGTTTGTACCATTGCATGGTACTTTTAGCCACTTCACATATATTTTTATTAACACATATATTAACGCATAACCATAAATTAATTAAACTTAGTGTGGGGGTATACACCTGATATACTTATCGAGTTCACTCTAAATCCCGAAAACCCGATCTACTGATTTAGATCTTAGATCCTATATTTGGCCATTGTTAGACATATTAGCAAAACTTATTCGGCTATATGATTAAATCCCGAAGGAAACGTATTTGAAATCTTACCTTGCCTGCCGATTTGAATACTTCTCAAATCCCAAAAACTTTGTGTTACTTCTTTCTTGCAATCGGCCAATACTAAGTCACTAGACTTGGTTAGTTCCGGCTTTTGAATAAATAGGAAATATATCTTAAAACACCAAATATGGCCTTGGCCGATTGTACATAAGTGCTTACCTTGCGATTTGAAATCCCGAAATCCTTGTATACCACTGTCGACTGCCCCTAAAGGTTACAGTCAGAATCGGTCAACACTAAAACCAAAATATGGCCTTAGGCCGAAAGTCACACTTCCTTACCTTGCTAACTAAATCCCGAAGTCAGTCCTTGCTCCAAGTGATGTCGAAATCCCTACAAATCATATGTTAGAAACGGCTACAACCTTAAACTCATGAAAAGTGGCCTATGGCCGAATACCACCTTGGCTTACCTCGAAAGAATCGAATCCCGAAAGAGTCCTTACTGCTCCTTAGCGTTGGCTACACACAAAAAGAACACATCACTATGGCCTTACACACTTTCGGCCATCCCTAAAACCAAGGTCAAGCATCTGGTTTCGGCACACTAAAGGAAAGAGTAGGGAAACCGATTATAAGAAGTACTTACCACCAACGTTTACTTGTGAATACTAACAGAGAATAGATTTGGCTAACTGCTTCACTTTTAAGATTTAAGAAAGAAGAGAAAATAGGCACTTTGAGATTCGACTAGGCTTTTCAATGACAAAGGGTCATTCGGCCATTCAAGAAAAGGTGATGAATTGAGTTTGAAAGAAAAGAGATTAGGAAGGGAGAGGAAATTCGGCAAGGCACAAAGAGAAAGAAAAAGATGAATGCTCACAACAAAAATTCAGCACACACTCCTTCACACTCTTCAAAGCCGAAAATACAAGCCCCTAAAGTCCAATATTCGGCCACTACATCCTCTCACTATCTAATCCCCTAATTCACTCTTCCTTAGCCAAATCTTGAAGTGTCCCTGTGCCGTCCACTTCCTCTTCTCCAAAGTCCATGTGCCGTCCACTTCCTTTCCTCCTTGTAGCAAAATAAAATCTTTTATTTGCTTTCCTTGTGACTCGAACCTTGGCCCATTTGCACCTGCTTGTGGCATCACTTACAGAGGCTTTAAATGGCGCCTCCAAGCCACTTAACCAAGCCCATTTGTGTGTCACAACTCCCCCATTTATTTTCTTAAGGCCTATCAGGCTTAACTCCCTCTTTTAGACTTAAAATTAAATAATTTCTAAGGCATTCACCTACGCACTAAGGTTCACAAAATTCATAGAAGACATTCTTAACACACAAAGGCATGAATACAATTTAGTAAGACTGCATAAGCCATAGTCCGGGATATTACATTCTAAATATGCCTCCTTCGAAGACTATCAAAGACATTCAACGTCTAACAGGGAGGGTGGTTACATTAAATAGGTTCGTGTCTAGAATGGTAGATAAGCATTTGCCTTTCTTCAAGGATTTGAGGACTTCCTTCAGTTGGAAAGAGGAATGTCAAGTTGCCTTTGAACAACTCGTACTTAATGTCTCCACCACTACTTATGTCACAGCAAATAAGGGAGACTCTTTCACTTTATCTAGTAACCTCTGATGAAATAGTTGGAACATCCTTGATCAGGACTGAAGGGGTTTGCCAGTTTCCTATATACTATGTTAGCAAAGTGTTGTAGAATGGTGATAAAAGGTAATCAAAGATAAAGAAGCTCATTTTTTCTTTAGTAGTGGCAACTCGCAATTTGCGACCATATTTTTAAGTCCATCTCGTAACAGTCGTGACAAGCCAACCCATCAAAGACATATTATCTAGAGTAGATACCTCGGGAAGAATGACCAAGTGAGGAATTGAGATAGTAGAATTTGGAATAAAGTATGCCTCGAGAACAACAATCAAAACTCAAATCTTAGCAAACTTCATGGTAGAATGTTCTTTTGATAGATCGTCAGACTCTAAAGGTAACTCTTTAATTTGAATCGCTATTACTTACATAGATGATATAATAATATGTCACAAAAGTTATTGAACTCATTTTGCCTCATGATAGTTCATTACAAATATACATTTGTTTCTAAAAAAAATTTTCTGACTGATTATGCAAGATGTAGTAGCTAGCTCACCATAGGGACAAACTAGCCTAATGTAAAGTCGAAATGCTGGACAGTTTGTGGATGGCTCAATAGTGAATACGGGATTAGGAGCGAGCATTTTCTTTATAGACCTAATAAACCATAAATTTAGCACATTTTAATCCCATGATTAGCGTGTTTTTGGATGTTTATTTATATAATTTGGTGAATTCGATGCTTATAATCCCTTAAATTCATTTTTCTACACTTATGAGAGCATAGGGAGCAAAAGGAAAAGAAAACGGGCCAAAAGAGGACAAAACGGGCCATCTTAAAGATCCACATGGCCAAAGCCCGCACCACATGAGTTGAGCACATGCCCGTGTGAACCACACGGGCTGGACACACGCCCATGTGCCAGCCCGTGTCGATCAAGAGCCATGCAAATTCTCACACGGCCTAGGCTTCCTCACACGGGTTGATCACACGCCCGTGTCCATGTCGTACCTTGCTTTGTTTTCACGCAAAAAAAAGCTAATTTTTAGTGTTTCTAAGCCTTCTAAAGTCTATAAATACACATCAGAGGAAGACCTAAGAGAGCACGCAGAGGAGATCAAAGCAATTACTCGAAGGAAGCCGTTAGAATCATCTCGGAAGAGGATTCACTCCAAGATTGAACATCTCCATCAAGTTCTTGAGAAGTTTTTGGGTTATTTATTTCTTGTTGTTTTCTTATTCCTAACATGTTTTCCTTTCACATTATGAATTAAACTCCCTAAATACCTAGGGAGGATGAAACCTAGATGAATCTTATTATTTAATAAATCTAAATTACGTGATAAATACTTGATCTTGTTCTTAATTATGTGTTCCTAATCCTTGTTTTAATGTTTACAGGAATATTATTTCAAGTTTAATGTGCTTATCAGTGGAGCAAAAGTCCCTGTTTAAGAGTGCGGAGTTGATTGCAACCCTAGAAATAGGGCAACATAAATTTGCTGGATTAGAGTCAAATCTAATAAGGAAATCCATAGCTCGAGTTAATGCGATGATAGAGGTTTTAATTAGAAAGAGGTTTCAATTAATCAACCTAGAGTTAGTTGTTTTTAGTCTCGAAAGAGATATTAACATAATTTAGGGATTTCTATGGATGAAGTCAAGTGAATAAATCATTTAATTTAGAGTCAGAATAATAAGTGAAGTCTAGTTAGATTCTTCCTTGGGTATTGTCTTTATCATTGGTTTATTCGATTACTTCTTTCACTCTTTGTCGCGTTCATAATCACTCTTTGTTAGTCAATTAGTTAGTTAAATTTTAGATTTAAACAAAAATCCCTTAATTATTAGGCTAGATAATAAAAAGATAGTTATTACTAGCAATTTTAGTCCTTGAGGATACGATATTCGGACTCACCACAACTATACTACTGTTCGATAGGTGCGCTTGCCTTTGTCAAAATATTAGTTAGTTCCGTGACCCATCAAGTTTTTAGTGCCATTGCCGGGGACTAAGATATTAGGAATGCTTAATTTTTATTACTTTAGCCATTATTATTTTTATTGCAATTTATTTTTATTTTATTTTAATTTGCTAATTTCTCTTTTATTTGCTCCTGGCAAGTATTTTAGTTTATGACTAGAAAAAACCCGTCAGGTCCATTGCTTTTTTACAGTGAAATAGAAAGTACCGCTCGTAGAAATCATAGGGAGATAAGGCGAAGTCTACAATACATAGAGGAAGAGCAAGAAGACGATACCAATATCGCCGAGGAGATGGCTGATAATAATTCGCTACCCCCGGTGGTCGCCGAAAATCCTACTCCTTGTACTATGTACGACTATGCTAAGCCTAATTTGATTGGGGCTGAATCGAGTATTGTGAGGCTTGCTGTTGCTGCAAATAACTTCGAGCTGAAGCCAAACATTATACAGATTATCCAACAATGTGTTCAGTTTGATGGTTTACAGGATGAGGATCCAAATATTCATTTAGCCAATTTTCTAGAATTCTGTGATACTTTTAAAATTAATGGCATTTCTGATGATGCCATTTGCTTATGGTTATTTTCCTTTTTGTTAAAGAACAAAGCTAAATAGTGGTTGAACTCGTTACCACGAGGTTCCATCACTACTTAGGAACAAATGACCAAAAAATTTTTGTTAAAATAATTTTCGTCGGCCAAAACGGCAAACTTGAGGAATAATATCTCTTCTTTTGTGCAGATGGATTTAGAAACACTTTACGATGCATGGGGGAGGTACAAGAACTTGTTGAGAAGGTGCCCTCACCATGGGCTACCCTTATGGCTACAGGTTCAAACCTTTTACAATGGTTTGAACCTCTCTACTAGACAACTGATTGATGCAGCCGCCGGTGGAACCCTAAATAACAAAACCCCTGAAGCAGTTTATGAGTTTATAGAGGAAATGTCACTGAATAACTATCAGTGGCAAGTAATGAGAACAGATCCAACAAAAGTCGCTAGCGTTTTTAACCTCAACGTAGTCACCATGCTATCAAACCAGGTAAAGCTCTTGAATAAAAAGATTGATGGTTTATGTGTTTCTACACAGGTACATCCGGTGATGCAATGCAACACAAATGGAGGAGGGATGCACACCACAGAATATCCATCCTACAACCTAGGCACTGAGACTGAACAAGTTCACTATATGGGTAACAATTCTAGACCTCAGAATAATCCCTATAGTAACACTTACAATCCAGGTTGGAGGAACCATCCTAATTTTTCATGGAGTGGTCAAGGAAATCAGAGACAACAACCCCCTCCAGGCTTTCAACAACAACCCCACCAATAGGAGAAGAAGCCGAACCTTGAAGAGATGCTAAAAAAATTCATCTCGGTGTTAGAAACCCATTTTCAAAACACCGAAACAGCACTTAAAAACCAACAGGCATCGATTTAAGGGCTCGAAAACCAAATAGGTCAGCTTGCTAAGCTGATCTCAGAATGACCATAAGGTAGCTTGCCAAGTAATACTAAACCTAATCCAATGGAGCAACTCCATGCCATCACGGTGTGCAATGACGAAGGGTTAGTAGAATCTGAATCTGAACCGAGGCAAGAACCTGTGATAAGTAAAGGTAAGGGTGGGGAAAGCCACAATATGCGGAAATCGGTAAGTAAAGAGCATGTACCTCGTGTACCATATCCTAACGCGACGAAGAAAGACCATACTAATGAGCAATTTGGTAAATTTCTTAAACTCTTAAAAAAGTTACATAATAACTTACCGTTTATTGAAGGTCTTTCGCAGATGCCCAACTCAGTCAAATTTTTGAAGGAGCTTCTAGTAAACAAACGGAAGTTAGACAATGTGTCGCACGTGGAGTTAAATGCAGTCTGCTCAGCCATTTTACAAAATAAACTACCCAGCAAATTAAAGGATCCAGGGAGTTTTACTATTCCTTGTTTAATTGGTAGTTTAGATGTTAATAATGTTTTGGCTGATTTAGGGGCAAAAATTAACGTCATGTCCTATAAAATGTTTAAGCAACTAGGTCTTGGGAAACCTAAACAAACTAGGATGAGTATTCAACTCGTAGATAAAACTATTAGATTTCCTAGGGGAATTGTTAAGGATGTGCTTGTAAAAATTGATAAATTTATATTCCTAGTTGACTTTATTGTTTTAGATATGAATGAGGACAGTGACGCACCATTAATCTTAGGGTGACCCTTTTTAGCAACTGCTAATACTAGAATTGATGTTGGTAAGGTGAGCTCACACTTCGTGCATGTGATGAAATGATCACTCTTCAGGCTCGTGACTTGGTTAGGACATCGAGTAATAAATGTGAATACATAAATTCTATTAATAACGATTCGGTCCAACCCTCTTTTCAGGAAGCACCTCGAAAAAACACAAATGAGTCATGTCCTAGTTCTCGTGCCAACAATGAAATAATTCATGAGGAGCGAAGGCTTCAGATCGATGAACTAGACGAATGGAGGACACATGCCAAGGAGAAACCAAGAACACACGAAGCAAAATCGAGGCAACTCCATGACGAGCTTAAAGGTGAAGCAAACTACTTCAAGGTTGGGGACTAGGTACTATTAGATGAAACGGACCCTAGAATAACCACCTCAGAGCTGAATTTACGGTACTCAAGGTTTTTCCATATGGAACAGTTGAGGTAACTCACCTAATTTTGGCACCTTCAAGGTAAATGTTACTCGACTCAAACCGTATGTTGATAATAGAATTGATAGCGAAAAAAGGAGTCTTGACTTCGCGAACCATCGTAACCGAGCGGATATAAGGTAAGTCTAGCTTAGGACGTTAAACAAGCGCTTTTCGGGAGGCAACCCGAGCACTAACCTTACTAATTAGTTTGTTTTCACTTTCGTTCATGTTTTAATGCAGGTTTTTAACCCACACGGCCTGGACACATGGGCGTGTCCTTGGTCGTGTGGATGTGGGGATTTAGTTTTAAAATTTAAAGAAATCGATAAAGAACTACACGGCTTGGCGACATGGCCATTTCACCCACACGGCCTAGACACACAGGCGTGTCCTTGGCCGTGTGGACCCTGGAGCTTAAAATCCCTAAAAATTGACAAAGACACGACATAAATATAGTTCACACAGGCGTGCGACACGGCCGTGTGGACCACACGGCCTAGTCACATGGGTGTGTCCAAGGCTAAGTGAAAATTGGAGCTTAATTTTTCAAATTTTAAACAAGTCAAGAGGCTCCACGGGCATGATACACGGTCTTGTGTTTGAGCACACAGGCGTGTCCTAGGCCATGTGAAAACTAGAGCTTAATTTTTCAAATTTCAAAATTTAAACAAGTCAGGGGGCTCCACGGGCAGGGCACACAGTCGTGTATGCGATCACATGGGCGTGTGGGAATCATACAAAGGCGTGGGAGAAGCGAAGGGCTTCGTACATGGCCATGCGATGCGGCCGTGTGGACCACACGGCCTAGACACACAGGCGTGTCTAAGGCCATGTGAAAACTAGGCCTCTCAAAATCACGATGAACACGGCTAGGGGATAGGCCACACGGGCATGTGACACGACTGTGTGGCCTAACACGGGTCGTTACACGACCTTGTCACTTTTAAAACCCTCAAACCCTTCTTCTTTCTTCTTCCTTCTCCTTTCTAAACCCCCCCAAACCCCCAATCCCTCCTTCCCCTTTTTTCTTTCTTCCCCAAACCGAAACCCTCTCCCTTCCCTCTTCTTTTCCTTTTTTCTTTCTTCTTCCTTTTCCCTTTTTTCCCTTTCCCTTTTTTTACACCGCTGCAAACCCCCTAACCCTCCTGAAACCACCGTCCACCCCACCCTCGCGCCGTCCCTAGCCTTGTTGACTGATCGACCTCTGCACCGCCGACCACCGCCCTACCGTCGGTCACCTTCCTTTTTCCCTCCATTTTAATTTATTTTTTATTTTTATTATTTTATTTATTTATTTATTTATTTTGTTTATTATTTTATCTTTATTGTTATTTTTATTTAGATTAGATTTATTGTTATTATTTTTATATTATTTGGTTATTATTCTTATTATTTCCATTTAGATTAGGTTTATTGTTATTATTTTATATATTCTCTTTATTTAGTTTGTTTACTCTCATTATTAATTCCTAGTCATGATGAATATTTAGTATGCTGATTAAATTTCTTTGCTTACTAGTTTTTCATTTGTTAGGTTAAATGCTATTTTCTTAGTTTGCAGCATTAGGATTATTTGTTTTCGATTTTTAGAATATAATAATTCGTTATTGTTTTAGTAGTACATTACTATTTCAGCTTAGTGGGATCGTACATCCTTAACATTGGTGATGCTTAGTTTATTTATTTTGTTTTTAGGCTTATTATGACGAACACACGAGGCAAGACCAAGGTCGCCATTCCCACTTCGAAAAAGCGAAAGGGTCCTGGTGCGACCTCATCGAGCACCTCTGCTGAAGTGCGCCACCCCTACCTTCGATTTATCGCAGACCCACCGGAGGACTCTTTCAACTCCTTCGAGTTCGACCCCTAGGTTTGGGCCGCTGTATTGATTGGACCGCATTGGAGCTGGGTCGCCTCACTGACGAGGTTCATGCCCTCATTATCACAACACCATGGGATCGCTTCTTCAGTATCGTCGAGCCCACTTATGTGGAGATTACCTTGGAGTTTTGCTCGATGTTCCACCTTCAAACCGTCATGTCAGTCCACGATGAGCCCGACACCATCGTCTTTCGCCTCGGTAGTTTGGTGCTCCACATGAGCGTCCTATAATTTGGTGCTGCTTTGGGACTTTATACGGAGGAGTTCATGAGCGATGACTTTTTTCAACTACATCACCACATTTCAAACACCCCAAACCCGGCCCAAAAAGCCTGATCGGATTTGATATGTTCCTCGAATAAAACTTTAGCAATTTCTCGTTTTGTTTAAGAAAAACTTGATGAGTTCAGATAAAATGTATTAACTTAATATTTAGGTTGAAATCGAATTTAAATAAATTTGTATCTTCTTAAAACATTATTTTTAAGAGAAATTTATAAGTTAAAAGAAAACCAAATTTAATGAAAATTTTACTTATTATTGTAAAACATATATATTAGTGTCAAAATAGTTTAAATTATTTATCGAAAACCATTTAGTTATTTAATAAATATTGTTCGTGGCGAATAAAAATCCAAACGCATAAAAATTAAAAAGCAGTTCATAGTGGCCTTATTACAAAAATAACAAAACCCAAAATAAATTCTAAGTAATAAAATAAGCTTAATAAGTTTAATTAGGAGAAACTCCAAATACTTTGTTGAGCAATGGCCACCACGTAGTCCTCATTGGTCCGATCCATCACGCTAAGAGTCATCTCAAAAATTATCCCACAAAGGGGTGAGTCATAGACTCAATGTATAACAAAACACTAAAAGCCCAATTGATCATGGCCTTTAAGCCCATTTAATAACACATATAGCCATAAGCCCAATTAAGTCATATTTAGCCATAAGCCCATTTTTATAGCAAATCAAATAAAATCATTTAGAAATCACATGGACATATATTTAATGAAATGCAAACCGGGCCCACCTAAATATCCATCCGCTACATACCACCGTATTCAACCAATCACACCGTGGGGATTACTAAATCGACCTCCATCGCTACACACACCATCGAAGGCGATTGTTGTAGTCAACATGCACATCGCCTTATAATTTTGTGGGAAGGCCATCAGATAATTGTGGACCAAGTCAATGGATTCAAATATGTGACCAAGTCACCAGATTCACATATGTGACCGAAGTCACCAGATTATGTGGTAAAACCACCTAACACTTCCCTTATCAATAACACCCATATGCCCATGCACATACATATTATTAGGTTTTCATGCCATTTACCCCAAAATCATAGCAAAATCATACTTATTTCACATTTATGCATATAGCAAAATTAATAAGTATTGGGGTAAACATACCGAATATCGCATACCACCGAATGGTACCCACAATCATTATCAAACATATTTTCATATAAATCTTATATATTTTAGATCTATGAGGAATTTAGTATAATGTTACACACCTTATGCGGTTGAGAACGATACCTTCCCTCGTCAACACCTAGTTAATTATCACACTTGATTAGAACACACTAATACTTATAATCTACACTATAGATGAGAGATCTAAATCCTTACCTCTAATCTCGGACAACCGTTATATGTGGTTTCTCTCCGATAGATGGATCAAAACCCGATGACAACCCACTAACAAAAAGTGGCTCTGTGTACGCATCGACTTCAAATAACCGATCTTCGTTAGCAGAGGGTCCACAACCCGTGGAAAATCTCGTATCCCCGATATGACCCCTTCGCTTGAAGTTTGAGGGTATATGAGCCACCCTCTTCCAAACACTCCTTACCGCTCTTTTCGAACCTATCTTGTTTGTCCCAAACTCTCACCTAAAATAAAGTTGATTAGTAATCTATCTAAAAGAAACGATATAACCGAAAATGATAATCATTACCTTGGATGATTCCGAATGATCTCTCCTAAAATGTTGGCTACCAAAAAGGATCCTTAAAATTCCCTTCAAAGATTCGGCCTAGGAGAATATGTGAGAATTAAATTTCTAAATCGGCTATTCTAAAAGAAGATAATGAGAACAATTGATAAAAATCCTTACTTGAATTATTGGGAGATTCGCCTTATCAATATAAAAGAAAAGGAATGATGATTTCGCTTGGACAAAAGAGAAGAGAAAAGATAGTATTTTTGGCTATGGTGGTTTGGTTTGTAATAAGAGAAAAGAAAGAAGAAGATGAAAATGGAAGATAGTTCGGTTTGACAAAAGAGAAGAAAGAAAATGGTGGTTTTGGTTTTGGTAGAAGATGGTTTGGTTGAAAGTGAAGAAGAAGATGATGAAAATTTTCAAAAGAAAAGAGATGAGTTTGGAGACTATGTGCATTCGCCATGAGGGAAAAAAGAAGAAAAATGATCTTTGATATTTGGTATTTTCGGTTACAAAGAGGAGAGAAATAAAGTATGATTTGGAGAAAAAAAATAAAAGGACTACTCAAAACCGAAATGGTAAAGTATCAAATGGCTAAAAGAAAAGAAAAGGTTTCTCTTTTGTGTAATATGCAATCGGCTAAGAAACAAGGTTTAGAGAAAAGGAAAAAGATGCACAAATTGGTTAAAATTTTGGCCAACATACACCCCAAATGCTAATGCAAAATTCGGCCAACACCTTGCCAACATGATCCCCCTTTTTCCTCCTCAATTCTTCTCCATCAATCCATTGATTCTATCACAATTAAACCATCTCCCTTAGCCCCTTATGCCATCTAGGTTCATGGTCAAATGACCATGAAAAAGCTTCCAAAACATCATCCCTTCTTCAAGCCCTTTGTCCCCTTATCCTACCATAACCTCATAACTTTGCCTTTTTCCTAAGGTATACTAACCAAAAATAAAAGATGTCCATCCATTCTAGATAAGCTTGGCGACACTATATGAAAGAAATTAAAAAAAAAAATCCTTCCACTTGCTAGCTAGGGATTCAACCTCTCCCTCATGCATTCACCCATGCGCCATTACCACCTTGCCAAATGACTTATTATGCTTAAAACCTCTTGTCAATATTTCTTAAAGCCTATCTTGCTTAGCTTCATCTTAAGTCTTAAAATTTAATATTTCTCTAAGCATTCACTTACATCTTGAAGTTCCTAAAACTTCCAAAGCTCACTCAACTACACATAGGCAATGTAACAAATTTCAATTAAGTAAAAATGCATAACCCCTTTATTCAGGATGTTACAGTTCTACCCCCTTAAAATAATTTCGACCTCGAAATTACCTGGCTAGAACAAGTGAGGGTATTGCTATCGCATCGCTTCCTCTGGCTCCCACGAAGCTTCTTTCGATCCATGATTACGCCATAACACTTTGACGAGAGGAACCGATTTTCTCCGTAAAACCTTTACATCCCGCTCTAGGATTTGAATTGGCTCCTCTTCATAAGACAAATCTGGTCTTAATTCCACCTCCTCAACTGGCACTACATGAGATGGATCCGACCGGTAACGACGTAACATTGAAAAATGGAACACATCGTGCATTTGCTTCAACTCAAGGCAATTTAATCGATATGCCACAGTCCGACTCGCTTAAAACCCGATAAGGTCCAATGAACATGGGACTTAACTTTCTTTGTGACCAAATCTCATCACCTTTTTCCAAGGTGAAACCTTCAGAATACTTGATCCCCACAAAGAAACTCTATTTCTTTCCGCTTAAAATATGCGTCGACTTTTGCTGTCGGATGCTTCTTTTAACCGAGCTCAATTACCTTAACCTTTTCTTGGATTCACCACTATTTCGGACCCAAAATATGACGTTCCCCTAGTTCTGTCCAACACGTAGGAGTGCGACACTTCCGTCCATATAGTGCTTCATACGGTGCCATCCGAATACTGGCTTAGTAACTGTTGTTATACGCAAATTCTGCTAACGGTAAGAACTCCTCTCAGCTTCCTCTGAAATCCATCACACATCCCCTTAACATATCCTCTAAGACTTGAATTACTCGCTCAGACTGGCCGTCAAACTATGGATAAAATGCCATACTGAAGTCCAATCTGGTGCCCAAAGCCTGATGCAATGCTTTTCAAAATCGAGACGTAAACCTCGGATCTCTATCCAAAATAATCGACACCGGCACTCCATGCAATCTCACAATCTCAGCCACATATAACTTCGCCAATTTCTGCAAAGAGTAATCAACCCGAACTGGGATAAAATGTGCAGATTTCGTCAATCGGTCTACTATCACCCATACCGAGTCTTTCTTAGTAGGCATAGGAGGAAGCCCACTAACAAAATCCATGGTGATTCTCTCCCACTTCCATGTGGAATCTTTATCTACCAAGTAATTCAAGGTACTTGATGTTTAGCCTTGACTTGTCGACATGTTAAACACTTTCCTACAAATTTCAGAACTTTTCGCTAAGACCAAAGCCACCAAAATTGATCTCGCAAATCTCGGTATAACTTACTTCCTCCAGATGCATAGCATATGGGCTACCATGCGACTCTGAAGAATCTTTGCCTTAACTCCCGATCCCCGGCATACTGATTTTACCTTTGAAACACAATACCCCATCGTTGTTAATACCAAAATCTTCTAATTCCTCATTCTGTACCTGCCGTAGCCTTGCACTTAGATCTTTGTCTACCAACTGTCTCTCTTTCACTTGACTCAACCATGTCGGCTTAACTTGTAATTCTGCCAGCAAGCTTCCGTCATCATAAAGACTAAGATGTGCAAACATCACCCTTAGATCTGACACCACTTTCCGACTTAGAGCGTCTGCCACCACATTCGCCTTGCCCGGGTGGTACTCAATAGAACAGTCGTAATCTTTCAACAACTCTATCCACCTTCGTTGCCTCAAATTCAGTTCTTTCTGAGTCACTAGATATTTCAGACTTTTGTGGTCCGTATATATCACTGACTTTTCCCCATATAAATAATGTCTCCAAACTTTAAGAGCAAAGACCACCGCTGCCAACTCCAAGTCATGCGTTGGGTAATTAACCTCGTGTGGCCTCAACTGCCGAGACGCATACGCAACTACCTTCCCGTCTTGCATCAGAACACATCCTAATCCTGTGTAAGAAGCGTCACAATACATGACAAAATCCTTTCCTGCCTCAGGCTGAATCAAAATCGAAGCTTCAGTCAAAACCCTCTTAAGCTTCTCAAAGCTCTCTTGCTGTTTATCAGCCCACACGAAAGGTACTTCCTTTCTCAACAATTTCGTTAAAGGTGCAACTATCGATGAGAATCCTTCGACGAATCTTCTGTAGTAGCCTGCTAATCCCAAGAAACTACGAACCTCAGATACGGACTTAGGTGGTTTCCAATCTAGTACTGCCTCAATCTTCCGAGGATCCACCCTTATCCCTTCCGCAGACACCACATGGCCTAAAAATGCAACTTCTTTCAGCCAAAATTCACACTTGCTGAATTTGGCATAAAGTTTCTTCTCTCTTAAAACTTGCAACACAATCCGGAGATGCTCATCATGCTCTATCTCGACTTAGAATACACTAGGATGTCATCTATGAATACCACGATTTAACCGATCCAAGTAGGGTTGGAAAACCGGTTCATCATATCCATGAACGAATCAGGGGCATTCGTCAATCCGAACAACATTACCGTAAATTCATAATGCCTATATCTTGTTTGGAAAGTCGTCTTATGGATATTTGCTTCTTTCACTTTAAGTCGATGATACCCGACCTTAGATCTATCTTTGAGAATACCGCAGCTCCTTGTCGATCGAACAAGTCATTGATCCTTGGTAAAGGATACTTGTTCTTAATCGTCAGCTTATTCAACTGCCGGTAGTTTATACATATCCACATCGATCCGTCCTTCTTTTTCACGAATAGGACCGGTGCTCCCCATGGAGACACACTAGGTCGGATAAAACCATGATCAAGCAACTCCTGAATTTGAGCCTTAAGCTCAACCAACTCCTTCGGTGCCATTCTATACGGAGCAATAGAAAGCGTGCCGTTCTAGGCAATAATTCAATCCCAAATTCTACCTCTCGATCCGAGGCAATCCCGAAGTTCTTCCTAAAACATCTACAAATTCTCTTCTTCCCGACTCCTTCAATAGTTGCTTCTTTAACCTCCAAGGCACTAACCAACATCGGAAAAGCCACATCCCTTTCTAACCATCTTTTTCGCCTTAAGAGCGGATACTACATTTGATAAGTAGTTCCGCCTCTCACCCATCACTACAACTTCTTTGTCATCAATAGTTCTTAATGACATCCGCTTAGCAAAGACAATCCACATTTGCACGATATTTCACTAGCCACCCATGCCTAAGATCGGTCGAATTCTCCAATGGCAACTCCATTAAATTAGTCGAAAATTACGCCCTTGAACTTCTAAAGGCACTTCCTTAAAGAGTTTGTCTATTACTACCGCTCATCCTAAAGGACTAAATACGATCATCTTTCTAGGTACGCCTCGTGGTTACATGCGAGTTTCAGATACTTCACTAGCGATGTATGAATGAGTTGACCTATATCTATCAAAGCAATAAAAGGCAACCCGTAAATAGAAACGCATCCATGATAACATCAAAAGTACATCTTCGCTTTCTCTGCGACGAACCGCATATACGGACACTGGTTGTCTCGCCCGAGCTACCATCGCCTCATCTCAAGTCCCGCGACCTCTACTAGAACCATTACTTCTTCCATTTGGACCACGACCCTTTATTTCATTGCCCACCTCTGTCACTGATTAACACCGACTTCTTTGGCGGTTCTTATCTCAATTCATCGGGCAATCCTTGATCATATGATCTTTAGACCGCACTTGAAACATCCCCGGTCTTTTTCCAACATTCTCCGGTGCATCTTCCCACATTGAGCACAAGTACGATGTTGTCCTCCGTAGAAGTCACGACCTCACTACCATCAACTCTTGGTTTCTTTTGAAAATTCCTGATGACCTCAAGACCCAAAGCTCCTCTTATTCTTATTCGGCCTCTGCCTTGTTCATCTCTCACCGCTTAACTTCTTCACTATCCTTGGCCTTTCTACTAAGATCGAAAGTCTCTTTCCGGTGTAGAGCAATCAACACTGCATGACTCATCTCTCACCATCCTCGAATCGACACACCGCTCATATTCAAGAGCTACTATCCTCTAGCATATCGGCTAAGTCGCAAGAACTCTGCTTCATACTCAGCTATCGACTTATTTCCTTGCACTAAATTCAGAAACGCCTTTCTATGAGAGTCGATATAGCTAGCTCCAACATATTTCCTTCAAATTTAACCTTAAAATACCCCAATCCACTCGATCCACGTGGGTACTCTCCTTGGCAAGTGAGCCACCACCGATAGGCCTCATCACGTAAGTAGTGAAACAAGACCTTTCAACTTTTCTTCAAGAAGGCGGTCCAAATCATCCATGATCCTCTCGACCGCCTCCAACCAAGATTCGCTACATTCTGAGCTACTCCAGATACTCCCTAAAATCTCACTCCATTTGATCTAAGTCTCTCACCATCGACTTTTGAGACCCATTTCCGTATTAGCTTCTACTACTGCTCCAAAACTCAAAGCACATCTTGTGATCTGCGCCACCTCCCTCATTTTGCTCTTGAAATTCCACCCCAATAGCGTTGTGGCGAGCTTCATTCTGGAACCTTGACCAGATCTAACGGTTCCGACACGACCATTCTTCCTCTACCACGCCCACGATGACCACGCCCCTAGAACTCATATCTACTACGATCTTATCTATTTTTACTTAAAAAGTCTTATGCATTAGAGTCTTTTCACTTTTTATTAAAAGAAAGTTTTATGCAACAAATATTTATTTAGTGGTTTTTCTGTAGTAGTACACATACACCTAGGGTCCATGTCTCTAAGGTATAGTTTCCTTAGGCTTATCATACATTCATATTACTTTATCAATAAAAGTACTTACCTGATGGACCTGGGCCGAGAACTCAGGTGCCATGCTTCTATAAAACCATTTAACTTAAGAAAACTTTCAAAAAGTCATTTGGGCTAAATTTTTGAAAACGTTGTGGGCTTCAAAACCCAAGGCCGAGAGTTTAAAATCTGGCTCGATACAAGTTAAAACACCCCAAACCCGCCCAAAAGCCCCGGCCGAATTTGATATGTTCTCTAATAAAACTTTAGCAATTTCTCGCTTTGTTTAAGAAAAACTTGATGAGTTCGTATATAAAGCAGATTAACTTAATATTTAGGTTGAAATCGAATTTAAATAAATTTGTATCTTCTTAAAACATTATTTTTAAGAGAAATTTATAAGTTAAAAGAAAATCAAATTTAATGAAAATTTTACTTATTATTGTAAAACATATATATTAGTGTCAAAAATAGTTTAAATTATTTATCGAAAACCATTTAGTTATTTAATAAATATTGTTCATGGCGAATAAAAATCCAAACGCAAAAATTAAAAAGCAGTTCATAGTGGCCTTATTACAAAAATAACAAAACCCATAATAAATTCTAAGTAATAAAAATAAGCTTAATAAGTTTAATTAGGAGAAACTCCAAATACTTTGTTGAGCAATGGCCACCACGTAGTCCTCACGACCGATCCATCACGCTAAGAGTCATTTGAAAATTATCCCACAAAGGGTGAGTCATAGACTCAATGTATAACAAAAACACTAAAAGCCCAATTGATCATGGCCTTTAAGCCCATTTAATAACACATATAGCCATAAGCCCAATTAAGTCATATTTAGCCATAAGCCCATTTTATAGCAAATCAAATAAAATCATTTAGAAATCACATGGACATATATATAATGAAATGCAAACCCGCCCACCTAAATATCCATCCGCTACACACCAATTACCAACCAATCACACCGTGGGGATTACTAAATCGACCCTCCATCCGCTACACACCATCGAAGGCGATTGTTTGCAGCCAACATGCACATCGCCTTATAATTTTGTGGCAAGGCCACCGGATAATTGTGAGAAGTTACCAGATTCAAATATGTGACCAAGTCACCAGATTCACATACGTGATCAAGTCACCAGATTATGTGGTAAAACCACCTAACACTTCCCTTATCAATAACACCCATATGCCCATGCACATACATATTATTAGGTTTTCATGCCATTTACCCCAAAATCATAGAAAAATCATACTTATTTCACATTTATGCATATAGCAAAATTAGCGAAGTATTAGGGGTAAACATACCTGAATATCGCATACCATTGAATGGTACCCACAATCATTATCAAACATATTTTCATATAAATCTTATTTATTTTAGATCTATGAGGAATTTAGTATAATGTTTCACACCTTATGACAGTGAGAACGATACCTTCCCCCTCGTCAACACCTAGTTAATTATCACACTTGATTAGAACACACTAATACTTATAATCTACACTATAGATGAGAGATCTAAATCCTTACCTCTAATCTCGGACAACCGTTATATGTGGTTTCTCTCCGATAGATGGATCAAACCCGATGACAACCCACTAACGAAAAGTGGCTCGGTGTACGCATCGACTTCAAATAATCGATCTTCGTTAGCGAGGGTCCACAACCGGTGGAAAATCTCGTATCCCGATACAACCCTTCGCTTGAAGTTTGAGGGTATAACAGAGCCACCCTCTTCCAAACACTCCTTACCGCTCTTTTCGAACCTATCTTGTCATCTAAACTCTCCCTAAAATAAAGTCGATTAGTAATCTATCTAAAAGAAACGATATAACCGAAAATGATAATCCTTACCTTGGATGATTCTGAATGATCTCTCCTAAAATGTTGGCTACCAAAAAGGATCCTTAAAATTCTCTTCAAAGATTCGGCCTAGGAGAATATGTGAGAATTAAATTTCTAAATCGGCTATTCTAAAATAAGATAATGAGAACAATTGATAAAAATCCTTACTTGAATTATTGGGAGATTCGGCCTTGTCAATATAGAAGAAAAGGAATGATGATTTCGGCTTGGACAAAAAGAGAAGAGAAAAGATAGTATTTTTGGCTATGGTGGTTTCGATTTGTAATAAGAGAAAAGAAAGAAGAAGATGAAAATGGAAGATAGTTCGGTTTGACAAAAGAGAAGAAAGAAAATGGTGGTTTTGGTTTTGGTAGAAGATGGTTTCGATTGAAAGTGAAGAAGAAGATGATGAAAATTTTCAAAAGAAAAGAGATGAGTTTGGAGACTATGTGCATTCGGCCATGAGGGAAAAAGAGAAGAAAAATGATCTTTGATATTTGGTATTTTTGGTTACAAAGAGGAGAGAAAGAAAGTATGATTTGGAGAAAAGAAAATAAAAGGACTATTCAAAACCGAAATGGTAAAGTATCAAATGACTAAAAGAAAAGAAAAGGTTTCTCTTTTGTGTAATATGCAATCGGCTAAGAAACAAGGTTTAGAGAGAAGGAAAAAGATGCACAAATTGGTTAAAATTTTGGCCAACATACACCCCAAATGCTAATGCAAAATTCGGCCAACACCTTGCCAACATGATCCCCCTTTTTCCTCCTCAATTCTTCTCCATCAATCCCTTGATTCTATCACAATTAAACCATCCCTCTTAGCCCCTTATGCCGTCTAGGTTCATGGTCAAATGACCATGAAAAAGCTTCCAAACCATCATCCCCTCTTCAAGCCCTTTGTCCCCTTATCCTACCATAACCTCATAACTTTGTCTTTTTCCTAAGGTCTACTAACCAAAAATAAAAAGATGTCCATCCATTCTAGATAAACTTGGCCGACACTATAGGAAAGAAATTAAAAAAATAAAATCCTTCCACTTGCTAGCTAGGGATTCAACCTCTCCTCATGCATTCACCTATGCGCCATTACCACCTTGCCAAATGACTTATTATGCTTAAAACCTCTTGTCAATATTTCTTAAAGCCTATCTTGCTTAGCTCCATCTTAAGTCTTAAAATTTAATATTTCTAAGCATTCACTTACATACCAAGTTCTTAAACTTCCAAAGCTCACTCAACTACACATAGGCAATGTAACAACATTCAATTAAGTAAAATGCATAACCCCTTTATTCAGGATGTTACCACATTCATTACTCACCCTCGCATTGTTGGAACGATATTTTTTTTTGAACTAGGAATTGGGAAAGTCACGTTGGGGGATTTTATGTTTAAGAAAATCCACGAATTATGCTTGTTCGAATTTTTCTATTACATTGAATAAAAAATTTGATTTTCATTGAAATTTTGGATTAAGGGAATTTATTGACTTTATATTTAAGGGGGGCGCTGGTTTTTTAAAAAAAAGGGGTTTCCTTAATTTTAAATATTCTTTGAATTTAAACAAGGTTTCAAAAACCAAAGTTAACCCATTCCTTCCCGGATGGGGAATTTGATTTGTTTTTTGAACCGATTTGAAGAACCCCCGTTTGTTTTGAAGATAAAACACCAGGTTTTTTCCCTTAAACCATTCAAAAAAGTGAAGGCTTAAACCGTTTTTGACTCCCCTTAATATTAAAAACCCAAGTTCCTATTTATTGCCCTTTTTGAAATTTGGGGGTTCTAACTAATTTTATATTTGGTTTGTTAAATTATCAATTATTCTAAAAAGTGTATAAACACATATTTGAGCTTAAAATTAAACGAGAAAAGGCTGACAAGAATTACGAAATAATTTTTTTCAGTTAGGAAATTGTAATTCAATTCGATTTTAGTCGAATTTTGCCTTAAATTCCCCTTTCCCTTTTGAGGCACCAAAGGGTAATTTGATTTTCATAAGATTGAAAACTTTTATTTTGGAGTGAAGCCTTCGGGCGAGGATTTGAGTAACCTTTAGGAGGGTAATTCTTGGGGTTTTGTAAGGTTTTTTGATCACCTATTTTGTCTAAAAATTTGTATTGGAGTTTGAACTTTGATTAAGCTAAAAAATTTGAAACCAGTTATACAAAATTAGAGGAATTATGAATTGGGAAGAATTTTTTGGGTTGGGTTTGTTGAATAAACAAATGAAGTGTGGGTATTTGTAAACCATAAAGTAAACTTTTAACTCAGAGAGTTTTGGATGTTTTTTTGAATTTGGGAATTAATCTTAATTTTAAATTCTTTTTACGGAAACAAAGGGGGAAAGGACGGAAAAGGACCAATCGGAAAAGCGGGCCATTTGGTGAAAGGACCCTTTGGCCACAACATGGAAAAGGTAACGGTGCCGTGGGGGGTCGTGGGGGAAATTAGAGGGCCCCAATGGGTTGTCAAAGGGTGAGCCTTATTTGTTTTAGAAAAAGCCTTTTTGGGCGAACCAAAAGTTAAAAACCAAAAAGGGTAAAGAGATAAGGGAACAAAGAAATTATGAAGGAAGCTTAAATCTAGGGGAATCCAAATTGGATTGTTTTGAGGTTTTGGTTTTTATGTTTTTGTTTTTTAAACCGCCTTTTTATGCAAAAAATAGGGGTGAGAAAAATTCTTTTAATTCAATAAACGAATTATTATCGACTTTATGGTTTAATTTTTGTTTTTAACAAGTTTAATGGATTTTGGCGTCCCATTTAGTGACCAACAAATTAAGGGAGTTATTCAACCCTAAAAATCTAAATTTGGAATTAGGGCCGGAACTATAGATTAAATGGAGATGGGAAAGAAAATATTTTAATTAATAACCTAATTGGCAAAGAATTTAAATAATTTGGGTTTCTAGGTAATGGAATAAATCTTTTTGGGAAAATAATGAATTGGTATTTTCCGGATTGTTTTACAGGTTTAAATTACTTCCATCTGCTTTCAAACCTTGTTGAATTGAGTTAAATTTTGAAAAACAAAACCCAATTTTGGCGAAATAAAAGAAGAAACAAATCCAGGATCGTTTTCACTCAAAACATCATTGAGATAAGCGGAAAATTTATTAGTTTCAGCCCATAAAAAAGGGAAATAATGGGGTATCTTTTTTGGTTTAGGTTTAAAATGTTCGTTGGAAAAGGTACAAATTGCAAAAGGGAAGGAGCGATAATAACCTAATTACTTGGTAGGACAAAGCTATGAAGAAAAGAGAAGTTAAAAATACCATGCCTCTCCCACTTTAATTTTTGAAAAGTTGTGTTTCGGAAAAAAACCGGGGCTTTTACAAGTTACCACTTAACTTTGAGAAGGGGGGATTCTTGGATAGAGAAAGGTTTGTGAATCGAAAGCCTTGTTAAATTGTAACATGGTCCCCTTAAAGCTTACGGGAAACTGGGAATTAACTGGTGCCAAAACCCTCAAATCGTTTGTTATTTAAATTTAATAATTTTTATAATTAACATCCCAAATATGGGGTTATTTGGAATTTAATTATTTTCTTATGTAAAACCTTATGTCATTATTTATGGAATAATAATGATCAATTTAAAACTTTGTGTTGGCTCGATTTGGTAGGAAATTTTAGTTTTAACTTTTAAGGTGGGCCTTGGCAAGAAGGGTGTTATAAGAATAAATGGGGATAATTTGGACATAAAATGAGCTTAGACCAGAAACCCACTTAAGAGCTACATGTGGCGCCACCAAGGGGCAAGGAGAGCCTTGGTTGAGTCAAAAAATCCCTCTTTTTGGCAATATGATGGGGGCACATGAGGGGTCCTATCTCTCTTTAAATTTTATTTTCTTTAGATAATCAAGGATAATATGAGTTTTTTTATTATTTTATTTTATGAGGATAATAGGGGATATCACATGGATTGTTTAAGGATTAATACTTATTTTGGAAATTAAATCAAAATAGTTAGGATTAAACTAAATGGTTGGCCTAAGTGATTCAAGGAGTTAAGATGAATCTTGGACTCCTTGTTGAGGAGAGTGGGGGCTAGGACTTATGAAGGAAGGGGAGTTGGAATGCTTATAAAAGCACCTAAGTGATCACCTTGATTGATTTGTTGCAGAAATTCAAACACTTTCTCCTCATTTTCTTTTATCATTCCATTCCTCAAAACCATAGGAACCCCCCAACTCCTCCTTGAAACCACATTCTTTAAGTCCCTTCTCCTTTTATTTCCTATAGGAATCACCACTTCCTATTTTTTCTTCTTTCTTTTCTCATTAAAATCAGCCTTGTTTAAAGCCAAATATAGGAATCTAGTACCTAGCAAAGTCGAAAATCTTTTCTTTTACTTGAAGGCACTTTGGGAATATCAAAGGTAACACAAGACCTTTGGGACTATCTATTCAATCGATTATCAAGGTAAGGGATGGGAACCCTCCTTATTTTCTTTTTCTTGTCGACTTATGGGATTGAATGGGAGTATCGGCAACTAGTAGCAAGTTCTAACCGGTGTTGAAATCGATGATAGGCCGGGATCTCAAAGCAGAGATCGGATCAGGCATTCTCGACATTGGTTTTGGGTAGGTGGTGGTAAGTGTTTACTTATAAAGATTACTCCTCTTGATTCGGGAAGCCATGGTTACTAATATTGACCAGCTGTGTTTATGACATTGCGATTGGTCGAAGCTAGGATTCAGCGATTAGGTAAATCTTGGTAAAAATATGACCCTTTAAATAATTTGGTTTGGCGAATGGCCATATTACTAACCTTGATAGTTGAAATATAGGGGCAAGGACTTAGATGGTAGATTGATTATCTTGAGTTTAAGACTATGTGTAGGTGTGTACATACACTATATAATATATTAAATATTTAACTTTGTGAATGCTCATTTTTATGAATGTAGCATTGGAATGAATAAAATCGGTATAAGTGGTGATTATGGTACAATTAGCGTGATTTATTATTATTAAAGCTTTTGGTAAGCATGATGTGTTGACAATGAAATTTAAGAATGTGATGGCATGAAATATATTATGTTTATCATTGTGGGATTGATGAGTGGAGGCGGTGATATTGTTGGGGGCACATGTTTTAGTAACCCGTGACTAAATGTCACGGGGTTTGGCACCTCGGGGTTTGGTACCTCAATAGCGACTTGTCCTTGGTTAACACCACAGTGGGTTGGCCCCGAGATATGGGATTGCCGGGATTTGGTATCACCGATGGGTTGGCCCCATCCCCGATTTGTTCTGGACACGGTGTTTTGTAAACAAGTGACTATATGTCACCGGTGGTTTAGCACCACCGGTGGTTTGGTACCGCAGGGTGAAACAGTGGCGTATGGTTGGCTAGGTTGGGTACAATTATTTTGCATATTAAATGTTATATTTGTGTATGAAAATTGTTTTGGGGAAGGGTTACATCTTGAGTCTTGGTGACTCACCTTCTCCATTAATTTTTTGGGATGCTTAGTGGGCGTGGGCGGAGGGACTTGAGGAGGCCATGGGGATTTAAATTTAAATAGACTTTGATTTTGATATTTTAAATTTTGTTTGGGTTGTTTTATTTTGGATGTAATAAGGCCTCATCATACTTTACTTTAGTTATTTTCCTATATGTTGGGATAATTCATTTTAATTAAAATTTGAATTACGTTTTCTAAATTAACCGAAAAATGTTTTATCGTGCCATCAAACATCTAAAATTTATTAATAACTTGACTTAATTTAATTTTCAAATTGGACTAAGTATAATTTAAAGAAAACTTAAAATGGCGATTTTAAACAAAACTTAAGTGGATCTGAAAAATGGGTCTCAAAAGTTCTTCTTAATGCCCATATTAGGTCCTAAGATTGGTAGGGTTTGAAATTTACAAATTATATCGAGCCAGTTCAAAACTTCATTTGTGGGGCAGGCCCAAAAATGTTTTAATAGGCCTTATTAATTGTTTTGGGTTTTAAAGCATCATGGCGAGTCTAAAGATCCGCCCATAAGTACCTCTAAACTTCTTTGTGAATTATCTTACGTAGAAGGGTAGGAAGCATGGAGCGGATGAAGAAAATTTGAACCAAGGTTAGATTACTCAAACACACAACTAAACATAAGACTTAAAGCTAAACCAATCTATGACTTAGTCAGAGCTGGGTGTGGTAACCCCTGCATGTCTAGGATTGGGCAGGAAGACTTGGTATTTAAGCGGTGGTGACTCACCACCTCTTGGGGGTATCCTGGTGCGTAGCGGGTTCACCACAACCGAGAGGCTCGTGGTGTGGTAACCTCATGCATGTCTAGAAAGGTTCGGGGGAGCTTGGTATTTAAGCTCCGTGACTCACCTCCTCTCCACAGAAACTGCACAGTGGTGCTTGGTTCACCACGACCAAGGGGCTGGTCATAGGCCAAACATAATGACTAAAACGAAAGAATTGTTAATTTTGAAAAATGATGAAACAACAACACTTGGTTTTAAAACTTTTCAAATCACCTTAAAAGTAAGAACAACTCTTTTACCGTTTTCCTCGAAAAGTTCTATTTGTGGAAAAATTACGAAAATGCCGGGGTAAAATTTCTAAAATACCCTTGGTCCATAAAATATCAAATCAATGATTTTGTCCAAAAATTTTAACTATTCTATAATTATTCAACAACTTAGCCAAATCATCAAAAATATTTGGTTTGGAAAAATTACAACTTCAACTTATAAAATTACCAAAATGCCCACGGTACAAAATTTTTGCAACATCACTATTTTAAGAAAAAAATTCTCAAAAGGGACCCGAGTTTTACAATGGTTAAAACACCCTTGTTTTACAAAATTTACCAAATTACCCCGATGGACAAAAATACCAAAATACCCCGGTTTGAAGTGATGGCGTATCTTTAAAATTTTACAACTTTTGAGAAAAACCCTCCGGTGTTGGGAATTTCAAAAAAACAATCTACTTACTAAAGTTTTAAAATCTCTTTCATTCGAAAATACCACGGGAAAATGGCGAAAATACCCCGGGTTAGAAATAGAAATGTCAGAAGGCGAATAGGTATGGAAAGTATTAAGGAATGGATGAAGAACTTCTTTGTGTGAACTAGGATGAAAAATGAAACCTTGTTTGCGAAAAATTCCTAATTAAAATTTCTTCATAAAATTTCTTGCTAATGAAGTGGAACAAGCAATACATAAAATTTTCTTAATCAGTTAAAAGCCGTGATAGAATGAGTTCTGAGGGCGTGGGCCAGTGGGCCGGGGGGTAGGATAAGGTTTGAACCCGTCAGTGGGACAAGGTTAACGATGTCAACCACCACCCCAAACTTTTGGAGGGAGGAGGCGGATCGGGGGAGGAGGCGATTATGGCGGTATTCAGTCCTCAATTGGTGGGGAAATGGTGGAAATTTAGGGGCTAAATCTGTTCGGCGTTGTCAAAATGAGGTGTTGGGTGTGTCAGGGCACCAGTGTAGCAGTATTTGGAATCTTGAAAAGGATAATGGATGATCTTGACTTTGGGGGAAAAATGAAAGGGGTGTCCTTTAAAGGATGAAGCGTCGTGGTGGT
Source organism: Gossypium rotundifolium (assembly GCA_025506655.1). Taxonomy (NCBI): domain Eukaryota; kingdom Viridiplantae; phylum Streptophyta; class Magnoliopsida; order Malvales; family Malvaceae; genus Gossypium; species Gossypium rotundifolium. Next base: position 63,239,674 of record CP106734.1, on the reverse strand, counting down.
GAGTTCGGGATGGAGCCAAATGATCTCCGTGGGACTACTTTAAAGCCTTTTGGAAAAGTATGTGGGCCCGGCTACGGTGAAGGAAGGCTTTTGAGTTTAGTCAAGGAACTAAGTAGGTGGAGTATGGGCGGAGTTTTAAAGATAGGTATGCGGAGGAATCGTACTTCAAATTGTCCGAGGCGGACTCAAAGATGACTTGAGTTCTTGATTGCCCATGACAAGTTAGTGAGTTTTCATCCTTGGTGGAAAAGGCTAAAATGGGAGGGGATCAAGGGGGTGGAATTATAGTAGGAATAATCGAAGAGGATTTGGGTCATTTGGATCCGTGGTAATGATCAGAAGAAGGCTAAGGGATGGGCCGTCGGGACAAGGCGGGCTAAAATTCGAAACCCGGTAATTGGGAAGTCCCATTGGGGAGGTTGTTGGCGATAGAGGATGTTTTAGTGTGGATCTTTAGAACATGTTGAAATTGTCCCGGCCGAAACGGCCGGGAGAAAGGCCGGGGAAAAATGTGGGACCGGAGGTCGTGGCAATGGGGAAAAGCAATGGTCCTAGCAGAATCGAGGGACTGGGGAAGGTTAGCAACCGGAGGCTAAGGACTGGCTTATCTATTTGGGCGTCGGAGGAGGGGCCTGCCGGAGTCCCAAAAGTCGTTTGATTTTTGGTCTTCCTTATTATGCATTAATTGATGTGGGGTCCACATTCATACATAACAATAGTGTGGTAGAGACTTTGAACCTAGACTCGGGCTATCTAGGGAGATGGTTGTAGTGAGTCCTTTAGGTCCTCTGTAGTAGAACAAACTTTTAGGATACCCTAGAACTCCAGGGGGTGTTGGCGTCGATGGAACTACCATTGGGAGTTGATTTGATCCTTGGAATGGATTGGTGGCTAAGTTCGGTAATTTGGATTCTTGGCTAAGCATGGTTTCGTGAGAATGGTGAAGTGGTTATGATAGGTGATAGAAAATTACCTATCAATGTGGTGTCGCCTTGGGGAAAAAAGATGGTCAAGAAGGGTTGTAAAATTTGGTTAATTTGTGCTTTGGAAGCTAAGGTGATGTTGGAAAGGTCGAGCGGTTGGGGAATTTCGATGTGTTCCCGGAAGAACTTAAGTGCCTCCGGATGGGAAGTCGAATTGATATAGACTTGATCGAGCGCCCATGTCTAGCCCCAAAATACCAAAGGAATTGGTGGGGAAAGCTCAAATGAAACTCTTGGATAAAGGGTTTATTGACCTAGTATATCTCAGGGGGGCGCTGTGTTGTTTGTCGAAAGGGCGGTTATGCGGATGTGCATCGATTCGTCGTTAAACAAGTTAACGATCAAAAACAAGTACCCATTGCCTCGGATCGATGACTTGTTTGAATTGGGTTTTTTAAGAACACGAGGTGGGTTACCATCAACAAGGTGAAGGGGGATGTTCACAAGGGGCGTTTGAACTGGTATGGGCATTCGAGTTCCTAGTGATGCCCCGGGGTTGACCAATGCCGGGGCGTTCATGGACTTAATGAATAGGGTATTTGGTACCTAGATCAATTTGTAGTGTTCATGGGACATATTGGTCTACTCAAAGGCGGAGGAAAGCATGACAAGCATTTCGGATAGTTTACAAGTGTTGAGGAACGTTGTATGCCAAATTGATGTCCAATTTTGGCTAAGGAGGTGGCTTTCTTAGGTCCGTAGTGTCGGGAAGGATTAAGTGGATCCCAAGATTGAAGCGGTATTGGAGTGGAAACCTAAGTGGGTGGGAATCGGAGTTTTAGGTTAGCGGGGATTTGGAGATTTGTGGAAGGTTCTCTCGATGGGTTAATAAGTTGCTAAGGAAAGGTGTTAGTTTGTATGGTGGAAAACAAAGCTTTGATAAGCTGAAAATTTTGGGAGCTCGTTTATACAACTGAAAATTATTCCGTCTTTGTGATGCATCTCCTTGGTTTGGGGTGTGTGTTGATCGGGATGGAAGGTATCCTTCGTCCGTCCTAAGGCATGAGGTTAACTATCAACTCACGACACAGGTTAGGGTCGTCTTCTGGTATGGAACATTATCTTTATGGGGAGAAGTCGGTGGTTTACGGACCACAAAAGTTTGAGGTATCTTGACCAAAGGATCGAATCGAGGCAGTGGATGGATTGGTTTAAAGGACATTGTTCCATGAATATCATCGGGTAAGGCTAACGTGGTGGGGCGTTGGGGAAGGTTGGCGGACTTAAACAATGTTTGCTGTTGAGCCTATATTGGGATAAAGCCTTTTGGGAACTTCAAGTTAAGCCAACATTGAGGAGATTAAAACAAGCAGTTAGTGGATGAAGGCTTAAATGCTAAGAGAATGCAAGTTCGGGATGGTGGTTTAGAGGGTATAGTGTGGGGTGATGGTGTGTTATGTTTTAGGGGGCCTTGTATGCCAAAAAATATGGAGTTGAGGCGAAAAATTCTCGGGATGCTCATGGACCCCTCGCTATCATCGGGAGGAAGCAAGATGTATGGAATCTGAAAGCGATTACGGTGGCGGTTGAGGCGTGAGATAAGGAGTTTGGGAAGTGTTTGGCGTGTGGATTAAAGGAACACCGTTACCATCAGGCTACTTCAGCCGGTAAAATCCCTCAATGGAAGTGGGGGCGGATCACTATGGATTTCGTGGGCTACCCCGACGAAAGATCGATTTGGTGTCGTGGTCATTAAATCACTCACTTCATGGTGAGAATGGACTACTCCTCGAAGCTAGCAAAGTTGTATTGGGAAATATTGCATGGTGTACTGTGTTATCTAGATAGGGACCCAAGTTCCGAGGTTTTGGAAGCGTTACATCAAGCGTTGGATGCGGTTGGATTTACCAACTTTCCATCCTCGAAGGGAAAGCGGAGAAAGGTCCTCTGATCTTAGAAGATATCTTTGAGGGTGTCTTGGAATTGAGGTAGTTGGGAGAATTCTTACCCCTAGCAGTTGCCTAAAAATAGCTGCGATATTGAGATGGCCCTCTAAATTTATGGGCGGAAATGCGAACTTCACGTGTTGGGGAGTTGGGTGAGCGACAAGTGTTGGGCCCGAAATGGTAGCGAGGCGAAGAAAATCAAAGTGATTGGTCTCGTCTCAAGGGAAGCTGAGATGCGGAAAATTATCCGATCTCAACAAAGGAAATGGGTATCTTTGTGGGAATAAGGTCTTCTTGAAGGTTCCCTTGGAAGAAGGCTAAGATTTGGGAAAAGGGAAGGACCCAAATTCGATACCCATTCTGATTTGGCATAGGACCGGTAGTTATCGGAACTGCCGTTTAATCATCGGCGTTTTCCGTATCAATCTTTGGGCGGTGTTCGGTACCGGTTCTTGAAAGGGTTCGACTTTTTTGAGGAAGGTTTCTTGGATAAATATAAATTTGGGAACATGCCCTTGGAAAGCTTTGTGGGGAACCATGGTCTTTGGGAACTACTGGGAAAGGGAATTAATTGGGAAATATAGTTTTAGGTAATTTAAATGTTTATTTTGGGTTTATAAATCCCAAATATGGGGTTATTTGGAATTTAATTATTTTCATTAAGGCTTGTTTTTTTGGAAAAAATTAATTTAACTTTTGGTTGGGTTTGGAGGAAATTTTATTTTAATTTTAATGGGATTGGCAAAATGTTTAAGAAAAATGGGGAAAGGCAAAAATGGCAACCAAGGGCAAACGACAAACTCTTGGCCCAAAGGGGCAAGGGGGGTCCAAAATCCTCTTTAATTATTAAAATAGGGATTATTTTTTAAATTTTTATTTTTTTAGATAATGGATAAATGGTTTTTTTAATTTTTATTTTATGGGAAATAAATCAAATTGTTTAAGGATTAAACTTATTTTAAATTAAATCAAAATAGTTGGATTAAACTTGGTTGGAGAGTGATTCAAGGATTAAGAGAAGGTCCTTGTTGGGAAAAAGGGGCCCTAGGACTTTGAAAAGGGTTGCCGAATTTTAAAAGCCCTAATTCCCTTATTTTTTCAAAAATTCAACCTTTCTCCTCTTTTCCAAACCATTCCCTAAAAACCTTCCCTATCCTCCTTGGAAACCACTTCTTTAATCCTTCTCCTTTTTTTCCTCAAAAATCACCCTTTTTTACCTTTTTCTTTTTTTCTCATTAAAATCCCTTTTTAAAGCCAAATTTGGGAATTAAATAAAAGTCGAAAATCTTTTCTTTTATTAAGGTTTGGGAATTCAAATAACAAAACCTTTCTTCATTATGATTATAAGGAAGGGATGGAACCCTCAAGTTTTTCTTTTTTTCGATTAGGGATTAAGGAAGGAAGATCGGCAATTGAATTTCCCGGTTTGTGTGTGGGGGGTTCAAAAAGAATCTCAGGATTCTCGAACGGTTTTATTGGAAGTGTTTATTATAAAGTTATTCTAATGATTCGAAAGGAAGCCTGGTTACAATATTGACCCTTTATTTTGCGTTTGCATTATCAACTGGATTGGATTAGGGAAGGCTTAAAATTGATTTAAATAATTTGGTTTGGGAATGGAATTACTAACCTTATATTAAAATAGGGGCAAACTTGGGTGGGTTTTGATTACTTGGTTTAAACAAACTTATAAGTGGTAATCCTTAAATAATTAAAAATTAATTTTAAGCCTTTTTGTTAGCATTGGTGAAAAAATTAAATGGTGATTGGAAAAATTGGTGTTTATTATTTTGTTTTGGTAAGCTGATTGTTGAACCGAAATTTAAGAAGGTGGCTAAATTAGAGTTTTAACTTTGGGGTTGTATAGGGCGTTGAATTGTAAAAGGTTTGCCCAAGGATTGTCCGGGGTTTGGACCCGGAGGTTGGCCTCAAAGGATTGTTGTTTAAACCGGTGGGTTGGCCCCGAATATGGGATGTTTGCCGGTGTTTGGTACCACAGGGTTGGCCCCATCCCGATTTGTGTTGGACACTTTTTGTAAAATTTATATGTGGTGGTTGAAATTGGTTTTAAACCCGAGGGTAACAGTCTTGGTTGGCTATTTCATTATTTTGATTTAAATGAAGTTGGATAAAAGTTTTAAAGGGGAAGGGTTAATTTAGCTTGGTTATTTATTTTTTTGGGTGTTAATAGGATGGGGAAATTAAGGCCATGGGTGGATTTAAATTTAAATAATTTGATTTTGTTTTTAAATTTTTAGGGGTTTGTTTTATTTTGGATTAAAATTATACTTTACTTTATTATTTTCCAAATTTGGGATAATTATTTTAAAAAATTTAATTCGTTTTCAAAAAACAAAAAGTTTTATCAAATTAAAATTTTTTAATTGACAATTTAATTTTCAAAGGATAAGTAAATTTTTGAAAATTAAAATCATTTCGACAAAACTTAAGGGTTGAAAATTTAAAATTTTTTAAATAAAAGGTCCAAATTAATAGGGTTTGAAATTTACAAATTATAAATTAAAATTTTTTGGGGAAACCCAAAAATTTTTAAATGGTTAAATTGTTTTGGTTTTAAAGATAGGCAAGCTTTGGTCCGGGTATATTAAATTTTTGTGAATTATTTGAGAATAAACATCTAATGATGAAAATTTAATAAATTAATTATAAAACAAGTAAACTAAATTAAAACAAAAACAGAAGCCCATGGGGTTGTCCCACTGCTTTGGTTCAGGAAGCCCATATTTAAGGGTATACTCCCACCTCTTGGGGTAAAGTGCTCGGTTCACCCCAACTAAGGGTTTTGGTAACCTCCTGCCCTTCGAAAGGGATGGGACTTGGTTTAGATTACTCACCCCTCCCAAGAAAGTGTACTTAGGTTCAACACCGGGGTGGTTAGGAAACTTATAAAACGGGAATTAGGATTTTGAAAATGTAAACAACAACCTTGGTTTAAATTTTAAATCACCCTTCAAAATAAGAAAATTTTTTATTTTAAAAGTTCTATTTGGGAAAAATTACAAAATGTAGGGGTAAAATTTTAAAACCCTTGGCCAAAAATTCAAATCAATATTTTGTAAAATTTTAATTTCATAATTTTAAAAGTTGAAATCATGAAAAATTTTGGTTTTAAAATTAAAGCCTTTCATTTAAAATTCCAAAAGAAATACAAAATTTTGCAAATCCATTTTAAGAAAAAATTCCAAAGGGCCCTGATTTTAAATGGTTAAAAATTGTTTTAAAAATTTCCAAAACCTGGAAAAAATTCCAAAATCCCGGTTTGAAGTGTGGCTATTTTAATTTTAAATTTTAGAAAAGGGGGAAAAAAAAACAATCTTCTCTTTTTAAAACCTTTCAACAAAAAAAAGGAAAATAAACCCACCATTAAAATTGGCAGGAACGAAAGGTTGGAAATTTAAGGTGGACAAAACTTCTTTGGGAACTAATGAAAGGGAAATTGTTTCCGAAAGTTCCTAATTAAAATTTTTAAAAATTTTTGGGTTAATGAACAACCTTTTAAAAATTTTCTTTCAAAAAACCTGATAAAGGTTTAAGGGGGGTGGGTTGGTGGGGTAGGATAGGTTAGAACGCTGGGAAGGTTAAATGTATAAAATCATTTTGGAGGCGGGAGGCAATGGAAACGACCATGGGGTTTCAAAGCCTAATTGTTTTGGGAGTGGTAAATTTGGGGCTAATTTTCAATTTACAAAATTTGAGGTTTCGGGGGGCAGTGGCACCAGTGGTAGTTTTGGAATCGAAAGGTAATGGATGTTTAGAAAGGAAAAATTGAAAGGCTTGTTCAAAATGAAGCTATTTACAAATTGGGATGGGATGAAATGATTCAGTGGGACTATTTAAAGAAATTTTGGAAGAAGTTGTGGGCAAGACCGGGAGGGGCTTTTGAGTTTAGTCAAGGAACTAATCGGGATATGGCATTTTAATATATGGGAAATCGTAAAGGAACAATGGTTGCTTTGAAAGGGGACTCAAGAACTTGGGGTTCTTGTTGCCCATGAAAGTTTGATTTTCATCCTTTGGAAAACTAAAGTAAAGGGGGATAAGGAGGGGTGAAATTAAGTAGGAATAATGAAAAGAGGATTTGGGTAATTTGGATCGTGGAATGATCAGAAGAAGGCACGATGGGGTGGGTAAAAGCCTGTAATAATGGGAGGCCTCTTTTTGTGGGAATCCCTTGGGGGGTTTTAATGAGGTTTTTGTTATTTTAGAAAATAGTTGTCCCCATCAAATCCCGGGAGGACCCTTTCGGGGAAAATTGGGGACCGGGGCGTGGAATCCAAAAAATTCCACAAATGAACCCAAAGGTTGGGAAAGGCTAAGGCTGGTTATTTTTGGGGCATAGGAGGGGTTTGGGATGCATATCTTTGATTTTGGTCTTTTATTAGATTAATTGATTTCCCAATTCTAAATAAAAGTATTGGAGGACTTTGAATGACTAAGGTCTTTAGGGGTTTTTATAGTTTTGATTGGTAGTAGCAAATTTTAGGGGGCAGCTGGGTCTATATGTCAGGAATCCTTGGGGTTGATTTGACCGGAATGGGGTGGTAAGTTCTAATTTGGTTTGGGCAAGGATGGTTTAAAAGGTAGAAGGGAAGTGGTTTGGGTGTAAAGAATTCCACATGGGTGTGCCAAAGCGGAAAAGTGGTAAGAAGGGTTTAAAATTTGGTTGAATTTGTGCTTTGGAAGCAAGGGTGTGGTTGGAAAGTCCGAAGGGGGGTTTGTTTTCCCGGGGAACGGGTGCCCGGATGGAAGGAATTGTTGCTTATGGGAAACCCTTTATCCAAATACAAAGGTTTTGGGGAAAGCTCTTGACCCGGTGGGTTTTTGAAGTTTCCGTGGGAGGTTGGTTTTTTCAAAAAAACGGTTATGCATGGCTCGTTGCGTTAAACAAGAACGTAAAAAATAATTTCCCATGGCGTTTACGGAAAGGGTGGGTTTTAAATGCCCAAGGGGTTACCACCTTAAGGGAAGGGGGTGTTCAAACCCTTGAACTTTGGTTGGGCATTCTATTCCTAATGGGGGAAATCCCGGGGTTCATACAATAAAGGGTATTTAATCCTAACAATTGTGATTTCATAGGCCAATATTTTATCAAAAGGAGGAAAATGACAAGATTTACATGTTCTAAAGTTTGAGGAATTGTTGAAATTGTAAATGAATTTTGGAAGGGATCTTTTTGGTACATGTCGGTGGAAGGTTAAGTATCATAAATTAAGCTTTGGGTAAAGTAATCTGGCGAGAAAACGGAGTTTTATTAGCTATTCAGGAATTTTAACCTGATTGGTTAGTTAACTAAGTTGTAAGGAAATGTTTTTGATTGGGGGCAAAAACTTTTAATGAAAATTTTGAATCGGTTTATCAAGGGGAAATTTTAATTATTGGATGATTTTTGGGGGGTGTGTTATCAATAAAGGTTTAATTTCCCTTTTAAGAAAAGGTTTCAAATCAGCCGAGTTAAAACCTTTAAGGAATTGGAACATTTTTTAGGGAATGGTTTTAGGACCCAAAAGTTTATTCTTAAGAAGGTCCCAATCAACTTTGATATTTTTTCTGGTTTTCCATAAACTGGGTAAAGGCCTGGTTTTGGCTTTTTGGGTAAAGGGCCTTAAACAATGTTTGGATTCCTTATTGGGTGGAACCTTTTGGGAACTTTTAACCAACAGGTCAAATTAAAACAACATTTTGAAGGCTTAAATGCGAAATCAATTCGGGTTGGTTTAAGGGGAATTTTTGGTATGGTGGTTTATTTTTGGGGGGCCCTTGACAAATATGGATTAGGCAAAAACTATCTCAACCCCAGCATCATGGGGGAAAAATTATGGGTCTCAAACTTATGGCTTAGGGGAGAACGGATTTGGGAAGGTTTCTTTCTTAAAATGAAACCGTTCCTGAGGTCTTCAGGTAAAGATCCCAAATGGGTGGGCATCCTATTTTTCGGGGTTTCCCACACAAAAAATTTATTTGGGTTTAAACCCATTTTAAATATAATTTTTGAGAATGGCTCTAATAAAATTTTATTGGGAAATTAATAGGGACTTTCGATTATCCCAAATAGGGAAATTTTTAAATTTTAACGTTCCAACTTTAGGGGGATTCCCATTTATTCGAGCAAGAGGGTCAGAAAATCCTCTGATCAGAAATATTTTGAGGGTTTTTTGGAATTAGATGTTGGGAAATTTTACCCTGGGGTTCGTCCAAAATAGCTACCACATTTAATGGCCCGAAACCTTGTTCAAATTGAATTTCCCTGGGGGATTGGGTAACCTTTCGAAATGGTGGAGGGAAAAAAATCAAATATTCGGTTCCTTCAAGGGCATGGTGGGGAAATCTACCAAAGGCAAGAAATGGGTACTTGTAAAAGGTTTTTGAATTCCCTTAAAAGGGATAAGTTTGGGAAAAGGAAATGGGCCCAATTTTGCCCTTTTGATTTGAACGGTAATAGGAAATTCCTTTGAGCTGCCGGTTAATCAGATACCGTTTTTATCAATCTTTACGACTCAATCCACATTCTTGGGCAGGTTGATTACTTTTGAGGAGGGAGGTTGGATTTTAAATAAAATTTCTAAGAAATGATGCCCTTTTAAAGTTTTGGAACCATTCTTTGAAAAACCTGGGCTGGGATTATTGGGCCAATACCCTTTTTTTATTATGAATTTGGAATGAAATTTATTTTAATAGGCAAATCCCAAAATGGGGTTTTTGGAATTTAATTTTTTCTTAGAGACTTTCTTTTTATGGAATAATAAGAAATTTAAAACTTTTGTTGGTCTTTGGAGGTTTGTTTTTAAAAGGAACCTTGGGGGGTTTAAAATTGGGGTAATTTCTAAAATGGCTTAACCGTGGCAAAGCAAGCCCACTTGAGTAATTCCCCCAAACAGGAGGGTTTTTGACCTCCCTTTTTTTAAATGTGGGCCCTGGGAGGTCCTTCCCTTTAAATTTTTTTTTTTAGAAATTAAAAATATATTTTTTAAATTTTTGAGGAAATGGGGAATCCTGGATTTTTAAGGATTAATACTTTTATTGGTTAAATCAAAATTTAATTTTGGTTGGCCAAGTACAATTTGAATCTTATCCTTTTAGGAGTAGGGGCTAGGACTTTGAAAAGGGGGTTTGGAATGTTATAAAAGACCAAGGACATTGATTGATTTTAAGAAAATTAAAGATTTTATTTTTTATATTTTCCCAAAAAATGAACCCCAAAATCCTTTTTAAAAAACATTTTTGCCTTTCCCTTTTTTTCAAAAATCCCATTCCCATTTATTTTTTTTTTTTCCATTAAAAATAGTTTTTAAAACCAAATTAGAATTAGACCTACAAAGTTGAAAATCTTTTTTTCTTAACCTTTTGAATATCAAAGGAACCAAGATTTCCCACATTCTGATTTCTAAGGGACAACCCTCATAGTATTTTTTTTCTTGCGACTTTTGGGATTAATGGGGAAAATCCAATGTCAATTCTAACGGTGTTTTGTCCGGGATCTAAACGGGTCATGCTTCTACACGGTTTTGGGTTGGTGGTGGTTTTACTTTAAAAGTTATTTAATATTTTAGGAAGCCTTTACTAATTTGCCACTTGTTTTAAATTGGTTTGGGAACTGTTCCAAGGAAGGTTGATACAAATTCCCCTTTAAAAATTTTTTCTCCTATTACTCCTTGTAGTTGGTAAATTGGGGCAAATTGGGTTAATTATTTCTTAGTTTAAACTTTGGTGGTTTTCAATTTAAAATAATTTAAATAAAACTTTTAAGCCATTTTATGAAGGTTGGAATAATACCAAATTATAATGGTGTTGGAATAAAAGGTATTTATTTTAATTAAACTTTTGGTAACTATGTTTCACTAAATTTGTGGTCATGTAAGTTTATCATTTATTGTGGTGGAGGGGGATATTGTTAACGGGATTTTTTTAACACCGGGTAAAATTCCGGAGGTTTGGACCTTTTGGTACCTCAATGGATTTCCACGTTTAAAAATGGGTTCCCCAATATACTCGCTGTTTGGTATTACATGGGTTTCCCATTTTCCCCACACGTGTTTTTAACTTGGCTATATGTCCGTGGTTTAAAGGTTTTTAAACCCCGGGGTAAGATGGGATTTGGCTGGTTTCCAATTTTTTGCTATTAAAGTTATAGTTTTTTTGTTTTAAACAAAGGGTTTCTTATTTGGGCTCCCTTCTCCTTAATTTTTGGGAGCTTAACCCTTTGGGGGAGAACCATCTGGTTTAAATTTAAATCTTTATTTTGATATTTTAAATTTTTTATGGGGTTTTTTATTTTAGAAAAGGCCCACAATTTCTTTATTATTTTCCTTTTTGGGAAATTTTTTAATTAAAATTTAATTGTTTTTAAATTAACACAAAATGTTTTACTTATCCCTTAAAATTTAGTAAAACTTCTTTTTAAATTTTTCTTTCTTGTGCTCAACTACAAGGTTTTTTTCCTTAATGGGCTCGGTTCTCGTACTTGCAGGGTCATAGCGTCTCCACTGCGCGTGAAGAAACCAATATCCTAGCTCTCTTCTGAAGTGCTAACAGAGTTTTCCTTTATTGGGATCATCATGGTGCAAGCATAATTCCATGGAACCCTTTTTGCTATCATTATAGGGAAAAGCCACGAGTTTCTAAATTATGGCTCTTGGCACAACTTGTGTTCCCGCTTCATTACTTATTGGTGGTGAAATAATCACCACCGGATGGTTGACCTTGTAGACTTTCTCTGTTGATCCTTCCTCTGAGGTGCAAACATCTCTTCCTTCCGAGCCCTTCAAATCTTTAAAGAATTCAAACTATTTGTTATCCATCAGACTTTGCACCAAAGCTTTGAACTTAGTGTCCCCTAGATCTCATGACCTTCTTTAACATGGAACTCACAGTAGCTTCTTCCCTCTTTAGGTACCTCCTCTGAATCTTAAATGATTAATCCCACGTCTATCATTTTTTGCTAAACCCATTTTAGTAGGAATTTCACTTCCGCAACATCAGTTTTGGTCCTCTTTCCTCCACTCTCAATTATCACATTTAACCCTTGGTCAGAATGACCCAGTAACAAATTTCCTGCCCCACTAGGTCCCAAAGGATCATCGAACCTTACAATCCCCATCTTGATGAACCTCTCAATCAAATTTTTGAATGCAGTGCAGTTTTCAATTTAGTGTCCCATTATTCCTGCATGGTACTCGCATTGAGCATTCGTATCATTAAGTATTCGATCGAGTTGAGTTGAATCGAGTAAAAAATTTTTGAATTAGTCGAGTTGGAAAATCCTATTTTAGCAACCGAACTCAATTTGTGAAACAACCCACACCCAGCCCACGAGCGTGAACCGGATCTGGTATGTTCCTAAAGTAAACAGGTTTCAAAGATTTTTGTTACTTAGAAAATTTGTGAATATTGGGAAAAGATGTTGTCGTGGATTGGGCTTAGATTGGAAACCCATTTAAGTAATCTTGTAAATCCAATTTTTGATTTAGTGGTGGCAAAATAATTTTAAGTTTTAAAAAAATCACTTAACTTTAGTCATAATAGTTAAGTAACATAACAAATTAAAGTAAAGCGAATAAGAAAAATCCACTGGGCCTTATGGCCTTATTACATCAAGTAAAACCCAAAAGAAATAAAATAACAAAGTCCAAATTGAATAAAAATCTTCAAATGAAACATGGCCACCTCGAGGTCCACCGTCCGGTCAAATCCTTTGTTCATCACTGAAAATATTTCCCATAACGGGTGAGTCAGCAGACTCAATGTGCACACAATACTAACATTCAACAAATCGAGGCATACACGTTCATATCAATTTCATGTAAAATAAATGATGATGCAACCCAACCCAAGCCTAATGGTCCATCCACTACACCACCGTACGCCGGTCACACCATGGGGACTACTAAGTCAACCCTCCATCCGCTACACACCATCGAAGGCGTCATTGCGATCGGCGTGCTCATCGCCCATATAATTTGTGTCATTAGACACCATATTCAAATAATGTAAATCAAGATACCAAATTCAGGATAATGGAACAAGAGTTACCATATTCAAATTTTTGTGACCGTAGTCACCATATTCGACAGTGAGACCAAGTCAACACCTTCTTCCCTTTCACATAAATCCGAATGCCCCATAAATTTTATGCATAACATACTTAATTCTTATTCATATATTCAAAATATATCATATTCATAATCCTATCGTAAGTAGGAAACATACCAGTACTCTTGTACCACTTTAGGGTACTTAGCCATATTCATATACTTACGTATAATCATAAAAATAATTGCCATATGAAATATTGAAAGTTAGTGTGCGTACACACCGATTTGTTAATAGGTTCCTTGAGATCTCGAAAATCCCAATCTAACTTTAGATCCTATATTCACCAACCATTAAAATATATTAACAACCTATTTGGCTTAAAACCAAATCCAAGTAGGATTTGTATTACTTACCTTGTTGCCGAATTGAAAGCGTAAATCAAATGTCAATTTTGATAGTATTCCTTCCTTAAATCGGCTAGTCACTAAATCGGTAATTATGTCGGTTTTAACTTTTGAGTAAATGGAAAATAAATTCCAAATATCAAGAACAAGCCTTGGCGATTGGATCCATGTACTTACCTTATAGTTTCCAAATCCGAAAGTTTCCTTGTCTTGAATATCTGTCGAAATCCCTAAAATTCATATGTTAGATCTCGATCTAACTTTAATAAGTAGTAATTGGCCTTTGGTAGAATGTATCTCACCTTAAATTCCTTGAATCAAATCCGAAACTCTTCCTTTGATATTCGGCCAAGAGACATAAAAGAGGTTATTTCCTTAGATCTTGATTAAGCGAATTAGAAGAACAAGAATTAATTGTTCTTACCTTAGATCCTTGATCTTTATATTACGATAATTGTGGAAACCCGAGAGACCCTTGTAGATTGACTAAGATTTGCTAATAGGATTAGTACGAATTTTGGTAAAAGAAAGGAATAGAAATTGATTGGCCAGATCTTACCCTTTTGATGTTGTAGTTGTTTGCTCCTTTACTTAGAATCAACAAAGATTAGAACTTTGACAATAGAAAGAGAAGAAAATAGAAGAAGAGAGAATGGATTTTGCTTAAAGAAAATTGAGAGAGGGGAGAAAGCTTAGGAAAATTTCGCAAGCTTAGGAAAGATGAGAGAATAGCCTTAATTCTCCTCCTTTAAACTGAAATTGCTAGACCAAGAGTCCTTGACTTGGCCACCACTCCCCACATGTGATAATATTATCTTTTAATTATCATCTTAATTAAATTAAGAGTATTTAATCCATCCTTTATCTCCTCAATTATCTTATTAAGAGAAAATCCTTTACTTAACACTTAATTAATCAAATTTTAACAGAAATAAAACTCCTCCCTTTTCTAGAAATAGGTGCCGTCCACCCCTAGCCTTGGAAGCAAAATAAAACCTTCAATATTTGCTTTCCAAGTGACTCAACTTCGAGGCCCATTCCTCTTACATGGCGCCATTTCCATAAGCCTTAAGTGACACCTTCAGCCACTTTTCCAAGCCCGATTGTGTGTCAAATCTTACCAACTTTTTCTTTTAAGGCCCTCTTGTCCTTATTTCCTATTTTGAACTTTAAAATTTGTCATTAGGCATTATTTCTAAGTTTCCTAAAATTTTGATCGGCTCAGTAACTTGCCATTTTTCTTACATCTTCGTGTTTCCAAAATGTTCGGGTTTCCAAAATGTTCAGGTTTCCAAAATGTTTAGGTTTCCATTTTCATGCATTTCCGGTTTCCAAAAATATCAAAAATTTATTCTTAGTGCTTAAACTTGTCATTTCATACAATCAAGCTGAAAATGCATAGGCCCTTTTCGGGATGTTCTGATTCTACCTCTTAACAAAATTTCGTCCCCGAAATTTCCTAACTAAAATAATTGAGGGTATTCTTTGTCGCATGGTCTCCTCGACTCAACGAAGCTTCTTTCGTTCCATGATTGCGCCATAGTACTTTGTGAGGAACCGTCTTCCTTCGTAGTACTTTCACATCACGTTCCAAGATCCGAATCGGTTCTTCCTCGTAAGATAAGTCGGCCTTAGCTCCACTTCTTCAACAGATACCACATGCGACGGATCCGATCGATAGCGGCGTAGCATGGATACATGAAATATGTCGTGCATCTGCGCAATTACGGTGGCAACTCTAATTGGTATGCCTTGGCCCAACTCGCTTCAAGCTTGATAAGGCCTATAAACCTTGGGCTTAACTTCCGTTTTGACCGAACCTCATTACCTTCTTCCAAGGCGAGACTTTCAGAATACTTGGTCTCCCACTTCAAACTCTATTTCCTTACGCTTAAGGTCTGCGTCGACTTACGCCTATCGAGGCTTCCTTCAAGCGTGCGAATTAACTCAACCTTCTCTTGATTTACGCCACTAATTACGGACCCAAAACTCGGCGTTCTCCTAACTCGGTCCAACAAGTAGGTGTTCTACACTTCCTTCCATACAATGCTTCGTATGGTGCCATCAAGAATGCTAGCTTGATAGGCTGTTGTTGTAGGCGAACTCAGCTAAAGGCAAGTAATCTTCCCAACTTCCTCGAAATCTATTACGACCTCTCAACATATCCTCCAACACTTGTATAACCTGTTCGATTTGCCCGTCGATTGTGGATGAAAAGTAGTGAAGTCTAGCTTAGTGCCTAAAGCTTGATGAAGTGCCTTCGAATCGAGGCGTAAACCTTGGTCTCTATCGGAGATGATCGACATTGGTACTCCATGTAATCTCACAATCTACGCCACATATAACTTAGCCAACTTCAAGAGAATAATCCATTCTTCTTTGGGATGAAATGTGTGGACTTGGTCAAGCGGTCCACTATCACCCATCTGAGTCCTTCTTAGTAGGCGTGGAGAAGCCCACTAACTAAGTCCATGGTAATTCTTTCCCACTTCCATTGGGGAACTTCGATTGGTTGAAGCAACTCGATGGGACTTGGTGTTCAGCCTTAACTTGTCGACACGTCAAACATTTCCCCACAAATTGGTCACCTCTCGTTTGGATCGGACCACCAAAGCTGTTCCTTAGATCTCTATCTGACTTGATGCCTCGGGATGCATAGCATAAGGGCTACCATGCACTTCCCGAAGAATCCTTTGTCTCAACTCCTCGTTCCTCGGCATACAAACTTTTCCCTTGTAGCACAATACTCCTTCATCATTGACACCATAGTCCTTTAATCCCCTCTTTTGTACTTGTCGCAACTTAGTACTTAAGTCGTTATCGACCAATGTACCTCTTTCACCTCCTTGACCATGTGGGCTTGACTTGCAACTCATAGCAGAGCTTAGTCATCATCTGAGGCTTAAATGGCGAACAAAGCCCGTAGATCCGATATAACCTTACGACTTAGGGCATCGGCTACCACATTCGCCTTGCCGGATGATATTCTATCGAACAATCGTAGTCCTTCAACAATTCCACCCACCTTCGTTGCCTCAAGTTTAACTCCTTCCGAGTCAATAAATACTTAAGGCTCTTGTGGTGCTGTAGATAATCGACCTTTCTCCATAAAGGTAGTGCCTCCAAACCTTAAGGCGAAAACCACTGTTGCTAGCTCTAAGTCATGAGTTGGGTAGTTAACCTCATGAGGCCTTAGGCTGCCGGACGCATAGCGACTACTTTTCCATCTTGCATTAACACACGCCTTAACCCCGTGTATGCAGCGTCACGAGACACCATAAAATCTTTTCCGCCTCCGTGAATTAATCTTTGAGCTTAGTCAATACCCTTTTAAGCTTTTCAAAGCTCTCCGCCTTTGCTTATTCGTCCATTAGAAGGTACTTCCTTCCTCGGCAATTTTGTTAAAGGCGCGACTATTGATGAAAATCCTTCCACAAACCTTACAGAATAGCCTGCCAAGCCTAGGAAACTTCGGATCTTAGCCACGGATCTAAGTGGTTTCCAATCCAACACTGCTTCGATCTTCCTAGGATCCACTCTTATTCCTTCTGCGGTTACTACATGTCCTAGGAATGCCACCTCCTTAAGCCAAAATTCGCACTTCTTGAATTTGGCATGAAACTTCTTCTCCTTAACACTTCTAACACGACTCGGAGATGCTCATCATGCTCCTCCTCCGACTTGAGTACACCAAAATATCGTCGATGAACACAATGATGAACCTATCCAAGTAGGGTTGGAAAACCCGATTCATCATGTCCATGAACGCTGGGCGAGCGTCACAACCCAAACGGCATTACCACAAACTCAAGTGACCATATCTTGTCCTAAAAGCGGTCTTATGGATGTCACCTCCTTTACCTTCAAGCGATGGTATCCCGATCTTAAGTCGATCTTTGAAAATCTGCGGCCCCTTTGGTGATCGAACAAGTCATCGATCCTTGGCAAGGGATACTTGTTCTTAATGGTCAGCTTATTCAACTGACGGTAATCTATGCACATACGCATAGTTACATCCTTCTTCTTCACAAATAGGACCGGTGCTCCCCACGGAGACACACTTGGGTCGAGATGAACCCACGGTCCAACAATTCTTGGATCTGAGCCTTGAGCTCCACCAACTCCTTTGGTGCCATTCGGTATGGAGCGATTGACACAGGAGCTGTTCCCGGTAGCAAATCAATCCCAAATTCCACCTCCCTGTCTAGGGGTATTCCCGGTAATTCCTCTGAAAACACATCCACGAAGTCCCTTACCGTCCTAACTCCATTAATACCTTCTTCCTTTCCACCTATCGCACTTACGAAGGCTAGGAATGCCTTGCACCCTTTTTTAACCATCTTCTCAGCCTTTAGTGCCGAAACTACGTTAGACAAGTAGTTCCTCCTTTCTCCGATCATTACTACCACTTTATCCTCTGGGTTCTTAGTTCCATACGTTTAGCCACACAATCCAACAAGGCTCGGTGTTCTACTAACCAATCCATTCCGAGTATAAGTTCAAACTCCAAAGGTAACTCCATTAAATCGCTTGAAAGTTCACTCCACGAATCTCTGAGGGTACATTCAAGAAAGATCTTGTCTACCACTATAGTTTGGCCTAATGGGCTTACTACGGTCATCATCTCATCGAGAAGTTCGAGTCTAGGCCTAGTGTTTCCACTACACTACTTGCAATATAGGAATGGGTCGAGCCCACATCAATCGAGCAAAATAGGGTTTGTCAAAATAAAGAACGTCTAGGTTATTACATCGGTGCGTCTCCATCTTCCTTCGGCGAACCGCATAAACCAAACCCGGTTGTCTTATCGCATTAACATTAGTACCTCGACCACGTGTTCCACGGCCTCGCCAAAGACCACTACCTCCTACACCGAACCACGACCCGTTGAAATTCTTTGTCGCCTCTACCGGTCTGGCTAGCATTCGAATCACGGTCGGCTCTCATCAGTTACTTGGGACAATCCTTAAGCATATGGTCCTTGGACCCACACTTGAAACATCCTCCGTCTTTCTCCAACACTCTCCCATGTGCTTCTTTCCACAATGCTCACAAAGGCGTCTTCACCTGTACCAAACTCTGTCGATTTCGTGGCCCGTCAACCCTAGGCCTCTTGTAACCCTTTCGGATGGCCCAAATCCTCTCTTGGCCTTATTCCTATCCACAGTGCGCTTAGTAGCATCCTTAATCCCCTAAGCAACCTTGGCCTTTTCCACCAAAGCAGAGAATTCACGCCTCACGATGCGGTGCTATCAGCGATCTCAGTCATCTCGGTCCGTCCTCAAGCGGACACGGCGTTCATGCTCGATTGCCACTACCCCTCGAGCATAAGCGGCTCAATCTCGTGAATTCCGCCTCATATTTTCTGCAGACTTACTCCCTTGCACCAACCCTAGAAAAGCCTTCCTTTGTTCATTTGTATACGGTTCCCATACTTTCTTACGAAATGCCTCTTTAACATACTCCCGGGTCAAATTTTCGGTAGTGGTACCATCACGAGCGATTAACCACCATCGATACGCTTCATCGCGTAACAACGCTACCATCCCTTTTAATTTTCCTCCGAGTCGGATCGAGCTCATCCATGATCGCTCCGTTGCTTCTAACCAACTTTCGGTTGTCTTTGGGTGCCACATTAGATACTCCTCGAAACATCTTTGCTCCATTAGCTCGAGCCGATTCGAACCGACTTTCGATTTCTTGAATTTCCTCTTGACCGCCACCAATTTCAAAACTCGCAAGACCTGACTGCGACAGCGTCTTCCGTCGTCGAGCTTTCTTGCTCAACATTAACAATTTGGGGTGGTAGTGGCGGTGGCATTTCATTGTCGGACCTTGACCCGATCTAGCGGGTTGAAACACGATCATCCTTCCTCTACCTCGACCACGCACGACCACGTCCTCTAGAGCTCATTTTCTAGCATCGATGTCGATTAAGAAATTTTATGGATTAGTCATTGTTCCACTTATTTACCAGCGAAGGAGTTTTATGAAAAGGGATTTAAGAGTGGTTCTTTCGTATACATACAAACACACAGTCTTTTCCATTCATTCATTCATCCATCAAACAAGTATGAACTTTCATTCATTCAGAGAAACGTTGTAGTTTTTTTTGTTGTTGTTGTTGTTGTTTTCCACTACCCAGGGGTATTTTCGTAATGTTATCCTACAGGGGTATTTTTGTAATTTTGTCTTACCAGGGTATTTTTGTAATTTTTCTAAGAAAACGTTCCTTAGTGTTTTTTCAAAAGTATTTTGAAAATTTCGAAGTCTCGGGTAATTTGGAAAAATTTTGAAATCAGGGGTATTTTGGTAATTTTGACAAATCGAGGTAAATTTGTAAGTTTAATAAATTTAGGGGTATTTGAAAGTTGTAAAACTCGAGGGTTCTTTTCGAGAATTGTTCCTTCAAAATGGAAATGTTGCAAAATTTTGGAAATCGTGGTCATTTGGAAATTTTGTAATTTAGGGGCAATTTTGTAATTTTTCCAAAATCAAGGTATTTTGATATTTTACAAATTAGGATTTTGAATGTTTATAAAATAATGAAATTTTGGTAAGCTGTTGAGTAGTTGAACATTTTATAAACCAAAGCGTTTTGGTAATTTCACCCCGAGGGCATTTTGTAATTTTCGCAAATCGGGAGTTTTTGAAAATGTTGTAAAATAACTTTCTCGATTTAAAGAAAGTTTTAAAAGTTTGGAAAAACTAGGGTTTGTTGTTTTGTTCTTTCTTCTTCTTCTTCTTTTTTTTTTTTAAAAAAAAAACATGGCTAGTTCACTTTCGGGTTTTAGTCATTATGTTTAGCCTATGACCGAGCCCTCTTGGTCGGGGTGAACCATAGCTACGCACCTGGCGAGATTCGTGTGGAGAGGAGGTGAGTCACGCTGGACCGCTTAAATACCAAGCTCCCACCGAAACCATTCCTAGACATGCGCATGAGGTTGCCACACCACCGAGCCCTCCGGGTTAGGGTGAGCCGGAGCTACGCACTGTAGGATTCTGCCAAGAGGAGGTGAGTCACTAGGACCGCTTAAATACCAAGCTCTTAGGATCCAATCCTAGACATGTGTACAGGGGTTACCACACCCTAGCTCAGTGACTTAGCCATAGGTTTGTTTAGTACTTTAAGTCTTATGTGGTTTTGTGTTTGAGTAGTCTAATCCTAGGGTTCAAGTTCCTATCATTCTATTCTACGTTCCATGCCTTTTCTACCCTTATACAAGTCATGAATCACAGAATCACACATAGAGTTAAGGGTACTTACCTGGTGGACTGCGGGTCGGAGACTTAGGGGCCATGCCAGAAGCCTGCTTATTTTTCAAAGATAATCATTTGGCTCACTTTGAAAGCGTTTTGGGCCTTAGCCCCTGTGTCGAGAGTTTAAAGCGGGCTCGATACTAAATTGAAACACCCCTTTTAGGCCCACAAGCCCTGAACCGGATCTGGTATGTTCCTAAAGTAAATCGGTTTCAAAGATTTTTGTTACTTAGAGAAAATTTGTGAATATTGGGAAAAGATGTTGTCGTGGATTGGGCTTAGATTGGAAACCCATTTAAGTAATCTTGTAAATCCAATTTTTTGATTTAGTGGTGGCAAAATAATTTTAAGGTTTTAAAAAAAATCACTTAACTTTAGTCATAATAGTTCGTAACATAACAAATTAAAGTAAAGTAGAATAAGAAAAAATCCTTTGGGCCTTATGGCCTTATTACATCAAGTAAAACCCAAAAGAAATAAAATAACAAAGTCCAAATTGAATAAAATCTTCAAATGAAACATGGCCACCTCGAGGTCCACCGTCCCTAAAATCACTTTGTTCATCACTGAAAATATTTCCCTAGCAGGGTGAGTCAGCAGACTCAATGTGCACACAATACTAACATTCAACAAATCAGGCATACGTTCATATCAATTTCATGTAAAATAAATGATGATGCAACCCAACCCAAGCCTAATGGTCCATCCGCTACACACCACCGTGCACTGCGGTCACACCATGGGACTACTAAGTCAACCCTCCATCCGCTACACACCATCGAAGGCGATCATTTGCAATCGACATGCTCATCGCCCATATAATTTGTGTCATTAGACACCATATTCAAATAATGTAACCGAAGTTACCAAATTCGAGATAATGGAACCGAGTTACCATATTCAAATTTTTGTGTAGTAGTCACCATATTAGTTGGTGAGACCAAGTCAACACCTTCTTCCCTTTCACATAAATCCGAATGCCCCATAAATTTTATGCATAACATACTTAATTCTTATTCATATATTCAAAATATAACATATTCATAATCCTATCGAGTAGGAAGCGTGCACAGTACTCTTGTACCACTTTAGGGTACTTAGCCATATTCATATACTTACGTATAATCATAAAAATAATTGCCATATGAAATATCAAAAGTTAGTGTGCGTACACACCTGATTTGCTTAATAGGTTCCTTGAGATCTCGAAAATCCCGATCTAACTTTAGATCCTATATTGACCAACCATTAAAATATATTAACAACCTATTTGGCTTAAAAACCAAATCCAAGTAGGATTTGTATTACTTACCTTGTTGCGAATTGAAAAGCGTAAATCAAATGCGAATTTTGATAGCATTCCTTCCTTAAATCGGCTAGTCACTAAATCGAGGTAATTATGTGGGTTTTAACTTTTGAGTAAATGGAAAATAAATTCCAAATATCAAGAACAAGCCTTGGCGATTGGATCCATGTACTTACCTTATAGTTTCCAAATCCGAAAGTTTCCCTTGTCTTGAATATCTATCGAAATCCTAAAATTCATATGTTAGATCCGATCTAACTTTAATAAGTAGTAATTGGCCTTTGGCGAATGTATCTCACCTTAAATTCCTTGAATCAAATCCCAAACTCTTCCTTTGATATTGGCCAAGAGACATAAAGAGGTTATTTCCTTAGATCTTGATTAAGCGAATTAGAAGAAGAAGAATTAATTGTTCTTACCTTAGATCCTTGATCTTTATATTCGATAATTGTGGAAACACGAGAAACCCCTTGTAGATTCGACCAAGATTTGCTAATAGGATTAGTACCGAATTTTGGTAAAAGAAAGGAATAGAAATTGATTGGCCACAGATCTTACCCTTTTGATGTTGTAGTTGTTTGCTCCTTTACTTAGAATCAACAAAGATTAGGCTTTGTGATGAAAAAGAAAAGAAAATAGAAGAGAGAGAATGGATTTTGCTTAAAGAAAATTCGCAAGAGAGGGGAGAAAGCTTAGGAAAATTTTAAGCAAGCTTAGGAAAGATGAGAGAATAGCCTTAATTCTCCTCCTTTAACTGAAATTGCTAGACCAAGAGTCCTTGACTTGGCCACCACTCCCCACATGTGATAATATTATCTTTTAATTATCATCTTAATTAAATTAAGAGTATTTAATCCATCCTTTATCTCCTCAATTATCTTATTAAGAGAAAATCCTTTACTTAACACTTAATTAATCAAATTTTAACAGAAATAAAACTCCTCCCTTTTCTAGAAATAGGTGCCGTCCACCCCTAGCCTTGGAAGCAAAATAAAACCTTCAATATTTGCTTTCCAAGTGACTCGAACTCAGGCCCATTCCTCTTACACATGGCGCCATTTCCATAAGCCTTAAGTGACACCTTCAGGCCACTTTTCCAAGCCCGATTGTGTGTCAAATCTTACCAACTTTTTCTTTTAAGGCCCTCTTGTCCTTATTTCCTATTTTGAACTTTAAAATTTGTCATTCCGGCATTATTTCTAAGTTTCCTAAAATTTTCGATCGGCTCTGTAACTTGCCATTTTTCTTACATCTTCAGGTTTCCAAAATGTTCAGGTTTCCAAAATGTTCAAGTTTCCAAAATGTTTAGGTTTCCAAAATGTTTAGGTTTCCAAAATGTTCAGGTTTCCAAAATGTTTAGGTTTCCATTTTCATGCATTTCCAGGTTTCCAAAAATATCAAAAATTTATTCTTAGTGCTTAAACTTGTCATTTCATACAATCAAACTGAAAATGCATAGGCCCTTTTCAGGATGTTACAATTTGAATTTTTTCGAATTGAGTAAAAAATTTAGAGTCAAATCGAGTTGAGTTAACGAATACTATTATTTATACTTAATATTGTGTTTAGATGGGCGATTATTTAACTAGTAGGCGAAGTGCAAGATTATTTAACTACATGAATAATATAATGATTTAGTCTTTTAACTTAATAGGTAAACATTTATCAAAACAGCGTAGTTTTACCTTTTAACTTAATTATTTTGAATTTTAACTTTTAAAAAAGTAAACATTTATCAAAAAGATATAGTTTTCTCTTTTCTTATTTGGATTTTGGATAACTTTCGAATTGTGTAATTCATATTGAGTTAAATAAAAAACTTAATTTTTATTTGAGTTGATCCAAATAACTTGATTAACTCAAATAATTCAAACTATTTAATTCAAAATTTGAATTTTTTATCGAGTTTTTCGAATTGAATCAAATTTTGCTCACCCTTAGGCATCATACCATTTTGGGAATGGAGGTTGCATGGGTTTTAAATAAAATGGGGATAGCACATGCGCGTCGAAAAATTCGATATAACTTTCTATATGTCATGAGGATGGGTGTGAATTGAAGTTTTTCCGTGTTTGGCTTTGAGTTAGATTCTTCCCTTGAAGGGCCTTGATGGCTGGTTGTCACGGTCCTTAATTGGCCTACAGTAACCGGTTCTGAATAGTTTTTATTATACACACTCGCGGTGTTTACTTTGTTTTCTTTCTTTCTTGGGGCAGACCTTTTAGCATTTTCCCCTGCATTTATTTTCCCACTCCTTACTGCATTTTCAATCATTTCTCCAGACATTACTATATCTAAGAAGCTCTTAGTAGCAATTCCCAACATATGGTTAATGAACGGGGCTTTTAGAATGTTTATGAAAAGCATAGTTTCTCCTTCTCTAGAAGAGGTGGTTGAACTTGCGTTACCACCTCCCTCCATCTCTGAGTGTATTGCATAAAGCTTTCACGTTTCTTCTCCATGTTTTGCTAGTGTAATTCTATCGGGTCTCATGTCGGTCACATGGCTGTATTGTTTCATGAAAGCCTATGCCTAGTCTTTCCATGAGTTGATTTTGGCATGGCTTAGTTGATGTACCGTTTGGCAGTTGACCTAATCAAACTATCCTAGAAGCAATTGATTAACAATTGGTTGTTATTAACGTATCATGTCTATAACACCCCAAACCCGGTCTATGCGTTAAGACCAAATTTGACATGTCACACAAAATGAACATACACCTAGTCTTTTAAAGATTTAAAGAAAACGGATTTTTTAAAAACATTTTAACGTGGAGTTATTGAAAACTAAGTTTGATTACTAAATCTAATAATTTGGGTCGTACAAATTTATAAATTGAAACTTGGGAAAAATTGATTTAATATTTTGAGAAAATTTAAAGAGTTCAAAAGTAATTTGAAAACAAAATTTAAAAATATTATTCTGAGAAAAATTCTTGAGTTAAAACTATTTAAGAATGAAACCCTTTTAAATACGTTTATTTAAGAAAAGCGTTTATTTCTATTTTTAGAAAAATAATCACTTAAGTATTTAAAGCATATTATAAAATCCATCCACAAGTAAAACATCCATAAAATTTAAACAGAGGCCTTATTATAAACTAGCAATAATAATAAAAAGTACTTAAAAAGAAATCTGAAATTTAAATAACCCATTATTCGTAGTATGGCCTCCACTGAGTCGTCCCCGGCCCAAGCCTCCATCACTGATCATTATCTGAGGAGGGTAAAGAAAACGGGGTGAGTTACTTAGAACTCAGTGTGTAATTCTCTTACCATTGTCATTGGGCCAAAAATTCAATTAAGCATTTATTGGGCCAAAGCCCATTTACAATCATAACATAATATCATATATAACATGTATGTGTTATGCAATTTTCCAACCAAACCTAGTTTTCCATCCGCTACACACCACCCGTACCAACCAACACACCTGTGGGGAACTTTAGTCACCCACCTTGCCAACACACCAAACTGGGCATTAAGCTATATATCAAACTGGGCATTAAGCAATATATCAATTTGTGGACAAGCCACCAGAATTTTGTAGTAAAGCTACCAAAACTTCTCTTCATCAAAATCCCAACCCATGCAAATCATGTATATAACATGCATATCCAATTACAGTATTCCATTCATATAATTATTACGAACAATATGGCCCATTTATCACATATCACATTTGGCCCATTTATCACATATCACATTTGGCCCATTTATCACAGTCTTAATACCGATTTTTATAGTTTCTACCAAAATAATGATAATTACGCCATCTTACTCGATTTCACTAACAAGTGACTAAATCAAGCGATTTACCATTAGTCACAATATAAATATCTATCCCATGAAATATGGTGTGAGATTACACACCTGATTACGGTAAGCACTACACTTTCCTGATCGTCAACACCTAAAAATATTTTAACGCTCGATTAGATCATTAACACTTATAATAAATCCATTCTAAGATAAGCGGTCTAGATTTTTACCCTCGGAATCTCGAATAACTACTATTTGCCGGTTCTCTCCGGGTGACGGTTCACAACCTGTTGGAAAAATCTGAACAGCTAATGGCTCAGAACTGCAAATAACCTCGAATAATTGATTTTCACTAGAGGAGGGTCCACAACCCGGTGGAAAGTCTCGAATTGCCGAAACGGCCCTACGATTGAATTTAGGAGTTGGGATCGTCAATCCACTCCTTTTGAGATCACCACTAGATTTCCCTTTCAACATATTACTACGAGCCTCCATTCGTTAGATCTTCAATAAATCAATAATCTATTAAAGTATGGACTTAACAAAATTGTATAGATAGGCTTACCACGAAGTTCCAAGTGATCCACGAATAAATCCCTATATAAAATAATCGGTTACTCCTTTCCATACTATTAATCCTCTTAATAAATAAAGGATGATCATGAAATCCGTGGAGAATTCTTACCTTGAAGGTTTTGATCCGAATTCTAGTGATTACGAGATAACCCGAAGAAATGGTAATTGACCTTTCTCTAATTCACTATAAAGGCGAAAAATAATTTGTCTAAGAGAGGTAGATGATGACATTTTAAGTCAAAAGACCCTCCCAAGCCAATATATAGATTTGGCAAAGAAAAGAAAAAATAAAGCATTGAAGAGGGTTCTTACCGATTGATCAAAACATGTAACATCCCGAAAATGGGGTTATTTGGAATTTAATTATTTTTCTTATGTAAGGCTGCTATGTCATTATTTATGGAATAATAATGATCAATTTAAGTCTTTGTGTTGGCTCGATTTGGTAGGAAATTTTAGTTTTAAACTTTTAAGGTAGGGAGCCTTGGCAAGAGGGTGTTATAAGAATAAATGGGATAATTTGGACATAAAATGAGCTTAGACCAAGTGGCAAAGCAAGCCCACTTAAGAGCTACATGTGGCGCCACCAAGGGAGCAAGGAGAGCCTTGGTTGAGTCACAAAAATCCTCTTTTGGCAATATGATGGATTTGCACATGAGGAGAGTCCTATCTCTCTTTAAATTTTTATTTTCTTTAGATAATCAAGGATAATATGAGTTTCTTTTATTATTTTATTTTATGAGGATAATAGGGATATTACATGGATTATTGGGGATTAATACTTATTATTGGAAATTAAATCAAAATAGTTAGGATTAAACTAAATGGTTGGCCTAGAGTGATTCAAGGAGTTAAGATGAAACTTGGACTCCTTGTTGAGGAGGAGTGGACGGCTAGGACTCATGGAAGGAGGGGGGGAGTTGCCGAATGCTTATAAATAGCATCAGCTTAGCATTTGTTTTGCTCTTTTCTCCATCTTTGCAACTGCCGAAACTCTCAAACCTCTCATCTTATATTTTTCTTTCTTTTACAACCTCTCCAAAACCTTGGCCGAATCCTCCACATCTCCAAAGCCCCTCTATTTCTTTTCTTCATAAAACCCCTATTGTCCCACCTCTAAATAGCGAATCTAATATTCTCTTGAAGTGCGAAACCTCACATCCCTCCTTGATTGCACTTTGGCGAATAGTGTAGTGGTTGGATTTCTACTATATTTGATTGTAGCGAGGTAAGAGGTAATAGCCGAATACTATCTTTTTCTTTTTCCTTTTCTTACGTGTCCCCATCGACATCCATAAGGGAGAGTAAGTGCCGATTTCAATAGTGTATTAACACCCTTGTGAAACCGACTTCTTTTTAGGAAACTCGGGATCTCAAAGAAAAGCGGATCTTCCATTCCTTAGCCAATCAGTGGTAAGTAGGTGGTAAGGATTTATGATAAATAGAGTGCTATTACGGTAAGTCGATTAATGATTAAAAGCAAGGCTATTGGTATTATTACTAATCGATGGTGGTTGGCGAAGAGCGTAAGCGGAATTGAGTCTTGTGATTAGGAACAAGAAAGGATAAAGGTAAGGTTCGGGTTCAAGGAATCCCTCTCAAATTAATTGGTTTGGCCGAATGGCCCATCTCACTAACTTTATTATGGCGAATATAGGAACAAAGGGATGCGAGGTGGTCGACTCCTTCATTTCGGGATTTAGATTAATCGTGGTGACGGTGTGTACATACACACTATATAATACATTAAATATGCTTAACTTTGTGAATGCTCATTTTTATGAATGTAGCATTGGAATGAATACCAAATCGGTATAAGTGGTGGTTCGGTAAGTACACATTAACGTGATCTATTATTATTAATGCTTTTGGTAAGCATGATGTGTTGACACATGAAATTTAAGACCGTGATGGCATGAAATATATGTATGTTTATACATTGTGGGATTGATGAGTGGAGGCGGTGTTATTGTGCCGACGGGCACGGTGCTTTGGTAGCACACCGTGACTATATGTCACTGTGAGGTTTGGTACCTCCGGAGGTTTGGTACCTTAATAGCGACTTGTCCCCGTGGTTAACACCACCGTGGGTTGGCCCCACTTGAGATATGGGATCGTGCGCGCTGATTTGGTATCACACGATGGGTTGGCCCCATCACCCGATTTGTGTCTACGGACACGGTGTTTTGGTAACACATTGTGACTATATGTCACAGTGGTTTAGCACCACCGGTGGTTTGGTACCTAGCAGGGTAGAGCAGTGGCGTATGGTTGGCTAGGTTGGGTACACATTATTTTGCATATTAAATGTTATATTTTGTGTATGAAAATGTTTTAAAACGGGGAAGGGTTACATCTTGAGTCTTGGTGACTCACCTTCTCCATTAATTTTTTCGGTGATGCTTAGATCGCGACATGGAGTAGGAGGGACTTGAGGAGGCCATGCGGTGGATTTAAAACTAAATAGACTTTAATTTTAGTTATTTTAAATTTGGTTATTGGGTTGTTTATTTGATTAGTAATAAGGCCTCATATTACTTTACTTTGGTTTTTTTTATTGGATATTTTATTTGTACCATGAAATTTGAATCACGCGTTTTATAAAATTAACACGAAAATGTTTTATCGTGCCATCTAGAACATCCGAAAATTTGTGTAACAACTTGACTTAATTAAATGTTCAAATTGGACTAAGTATAATTTCACAAGATAACTTAAAATGAGCGTTTTCAACAAAACTTAAGTGGATTTAGAAAATGGGTTTCAAAAAACTTCTTCTTAGTAACGACCCATATTAGGTCCTAACGATTGGTAGGGTTTGAAATGTTACAAATTGGTATCGAGCCAGATTCAAAACTTCAATTTGTGGGGCCAAGGCCCAAAAGTGTTTTAGTAGGCCTTATTAATTGTTTTGGACTTTAAAGCGGCATGGCCGAGTCTCAAGACCGATCCGCCTGTAAGTACCTCTAAACTCCTTTGTAAATTATATACGTAGAAGGGTAGGAAGCATGGAACGTAGATAGACTTATAGGAATTTGAACCTAGGATTAGATTACTCAAACACACAAGCTAAACATAAAACTTAAAGAACTAAACCAATCTATGACCCGATCATTGAGCTGGGTGTGGTAACCCCAGACGCATGTCTAGGATTGGAAGGAAGAGCACTGGTATTTAAGCGGTCCAGAGTGACTCACCACCTCTTCGCAGGTATCCTACCTGGTGCGTAGCTCGGGTTCACCCTAACTCAGAGGGCTCAGTGGTGTGGTAACCTCTGTGCACATGTCTAGAAAGGTTCGGTGGGAGCTTGGTATTTAAGCAGTCCGCGTGACTCACCTCCTCTCCACACGAAACCTGCCTGGTGCGTAGCTTGGGTTCACTCTGACCAAGAAGGTTCGGTCATAGGCCAAACATAATGACTAAAACCCGAAAGGGAATTAGCTTTGATTTTCGAAAAAAAATGATGAAACAACAACACTTGGTTTTAAAACTTTTCAAATCACCCCTTCAAAAGTAAGAACAACTCTTTTTACAACGTTTCCCTCGAAAAGTTCTATTTGTGGAAAAATTACGAAAATGCCCTTAGGGGTAAAATTACTAAAATACCCTTGGTTCATAAAACATCAACTCAATGATTATGTCCAAAAATTATAACTATTCTATAAATATTCAACAACTCAGCCATGAAAATCATCAGCAAAATATTTGGTTTTGGAAAATTTCGGCATACTCAACTTATAAAATTACCAAAATGCCCCTGAGTACAAAATTTTTGCAACATCACCGTTTTAAGAAAAAAAATTCTCAAAAGGGACCCTCGAGTTTTACAATGGTTGAAACATCCTTGATTTACAAAATTACAAAATTACCCTTGGAGGACCAAATTACCAAAATACCACGGTTTTGAAATAATGCCATAACTTCAAATCTTGTCAATTTTCAATAATACCCTCCAGCTTTTGGGAACTTCAAACAATCTACTCTACTAAAGTTTTAAATTTTCTTTTATTACGAAAATACCCAGAGGAAAATGGCGAAAATACCCGCAGGTTAGAAATGGGCGTAAATGTCAGAAGAGTGAATAGGTATGGAAAGCATTAGGGAATGGATGCAAGAACTTCTTTGTGTGAACTAGGATAGAATATGGAACCTTGTTTGCACGAAAGAATCCTAATTAAAATTTCTTCATAAAATTTCTTGGCGAGTAATGAAGTGGAACAAGCGCTAATACATAAAATTTCTCTTAATCATTAAAAGCGAGAGATAGGATGAGTTCTAGAGGGCGTGGACGCCGTGGGCCAGTAGGGGTAGGATGATTATACGAACCCGTCAGTCGGGACAAGGTTCAAAGCGATGTACCACCGCCACCACCACCTCAAACTTTTGGGCGGAGGAGCAGGATCGAGGCGGGAGGAGGCGATGCGCAAGCGGTATTACGAGTCCTCGAATTGGTGGTCAATGGTGGAAATTTAGGAGCTCGAAATCTGTTCCGGCGAATTGATCCAATGAGTTGAGGTATTCAGGCGTGTCGAGGAGTGGCGCCCGGTCAGCAGTAGTATTTGGAATCTCGGAAAGGATAATGGATGACCTTGACTGACCGAGGAGGAAAAAGTGAAAGGCGGTGTCGCTTCTAAAGGATGAAGCATACCGGTGGTGGTCGACAGTTCGGGATGGAGCCACGGTGATGATCTTCGATGGGACTACTTTAAAGCCGCCTTTCAGAAGAAGTATGTGGGCACCAGCTACACTGACGCGCAGAGGAAGGCTTTTCTGAGTTTAGTACAAGGAACTAAGTCCGTGGCCGAGTATGAGGCGGAATTTTTAAGGCTGAGTAGGTATGCCAGAGGAATTGTAGCTACTGAACACGAGCGCTGTGTCCGCTTTGAGGACGGACTCCGAGATGACTTGAGGTTCTTGATTGCGCATGACAAGTTCGTGAGTTTTCATCTCGGTGGAAAAGGCTAAAGTTGCCGAGGGATTAAGGAGGCGTGAGGCGTAATTATAGTAGAAATAATCAGAAGAGAGGATTTGGGTCAGCTGGATCCAGTGGTAATGATCAGAAGAAGGCTAGGCAGAATGGGCCAAATCAGCAAAGAAGGCCGTAGCTACTAATCGAGGCCGACTCGATTGCAATCGTTGTGGAAGTCCCATTGGGGAGGTTGTTCGACCGGCGATAGGGGATGTTTTGAGTGTGGGTCTTTAGAACATCGGGTCAGAGATTGTCCCCGGAAGCGAGCTCGAAATCAGCCAGAGAGTCAGAACCGTACTCAGGATCGAAATGTGGGACCGCAGAGGGGTCGTGGTAATGGCAGAGGTAGCAATGGTCCTAACCGAGGTCGAGGAACTCAGGGCAGAGGTTCAGGCAACACAGAGGCTAGGCAGCCTGGCTTAGTCTATGCGGCCAGGCGTCGCGAGGAGGGTGACGCACCGGATGTCATAACCGGTACGTTTCTGATTTTTGGTCTTCCTTATTATGCATTAATTGATGTGGGGTCTACACACTCATACGTAGCCAGTAGTGTGGTAGAGACTTTGAACCTAGACTCGAGGCTCGCTTGCTAGGGAGATGACAGTAGTGAGTCCTTTAGGTCACTCTGTTGTGGTAGACAAACTTTTTGGGACGCACCCTAGAACTCCAGGGTCGATTAGGTCGATCTAATGGAACTACCATTCGGGAGTTCGATTTGATCCTTGGAATGGATTGGTGGCTAAGTATCGGGCAATTTGGATTCTTGGCGGCTAAGTTTATGGTTCTTAAGGCGGTGAGAATGGTGAAGTGGTTATGATAGGTGATAGAAGGAATTACCTATCCATGTGGTGTCTGCCTTGAAGGCGAAAAAGATGATCAAGAAGGGTTGTAAGGCGTATTTGGTTGAATTTGTGCTTTGGAAGCTAAGGAGTCGATGGTTGGAAAGGTCCGAACGGTTGGGGAATTTCTGATGTGTTCCTGAAGAACTTCCGGTCTACCCAGGGCCAGGAAGTTGAATTGATATTGACTTGCTACGGGCAGCTTTTGTCTATAGCACCTCACCGAATGGCACCGAAGGAATTGGTGGAGTGAAGGCTCGATTCGTGAGCTCTTGGATAAGGGTTTATTCGACCTAGTATATCTCCGTGGGGGCGCTTTGTATTGTTTGTCAAGAAGAAGGGCGGTTCTATGCGAATGTGCATCGATTACCGTCGATTAAACAAGTTAACGATCAAAAACAAGTACCCTTTGCCTCGGATCGATGACTTGTTTGACCGATTGAAGAGGCGTCGGTGTTTCGAAGATAGACCTTAGGTGGGTTACCATCAACTTAAGGTGAAGGGGTCGATGTTCACAAGGCGGCTTTTCGAACTCGGTATGGGCATTACGAGTTTCTAGTGATGCCATTCGGGTTGACCAATGCACTTGCCGGCGTTTATGGATCTCATGAACCGAGTTTTTCAACAGTACCTAGACCAATTTGTTGTGGTGTTCATAGGCGACATTTTGGTCTACTCAAAGACGGAGGAGAGCACGACAAGCATTTACGGATAGTTACGCAAGTGTTGAGGAAAAACGGTTGTATGCCAAATTGATGAAGTGCGAATTTTGGCTAAGGAGGTGGCTTTCTTAGGTCACGAGTGTCGGCGGAAGGATTAGAGTGGATCCCATAAGATTGAAGCGGTATTGGAGTGGAAACCGCCTAAGTCGGTGGTCTACCCCTTACGCCCGACAAGAAAGATGCGATTTGGGTGATCGTAGACCGTCGATTAAATCACTCACTTCATACCGGTGAGAATGGACTACTCACTCGAAGCTAGCAAAGTTGTATGTGGCGAGATAGTCGATTACGGTGTACTGTATCGATTATCTCGGATAGGGACCCAAGGTTCACTTGAGGTTTTGGAAAGCGTTACATCAAGCGTTGAGTGCAGCGGTTGGATTTCAAAGACTTTCCATCCTCGAACTGACGAGCGATCGAGAAAGGGTCATCTGATCTTAGAAGATATCTTTGAGGGTTGTGTCTTGGAATTCGAGGTAGTTGGGAGGAATTCTTACCTCTAGCTGAGTTCGCCTACAACAATAGCTACCAAGCAAGTATTCAAATGGCACCATCGAAACCTTGTATGGGCGGAATGCGAACTCAAGCGTGTTGGGCGGAGTTGAGTGAACGACAAGTGTTGGGCCCGAAATGGTAGCGAGGATCAAGACAAAGTCAAAGTGATTCGGTCTCGTCTCAAGGAAGCATCGATAAGCGAAGTCTTATGCCGATCTCAAACGCAAGGAAATGGAGTATCTTTGTGGGAGATAAGGTCTTCTGAAGGTATCGCCTTGGAAGAAGGTACTAAGATTTGGGCGAAAAGGAAGCTAAGCCAAGATTCATTGGCCCATATCTGATCTTTGAAGCGAATAGGACGGTAGCTTATCGGTTAGAGTTACCGCGAGAATTAAGTCGGATACATGACGTCTTTCACGTATCAATCTTTGAGGCGGTGTCGGTCGATACATCCCATGTGGTGCCCGTGATGTAAATCGAGGTTAACGCAGACTTATCTTTTGAGGAAGAACCTGTTCGGATCTTGGATAGAGATATAAAGGTTCTACGTGGGAAGTCGATGCCCTTAGTGAAAGTGCTATGGCGGAACCATGGTCTTGAGGAAGCTACGTGGGAACCCGAGGATGTGATACGGCGACAATACCCTCATCTGTTTTAGTTATGTAATTTGGAATGAAATTTATTTTAAGGGGTAGGCGTAACATCCGAAAATGGGGTTATTTGGAATTTAATTATTTTTCTTATGTAAGAAGCTGCTATGTCATTATTTATGGAATAATAATGATCAATTTAAGTCTTTGTGTTGGCTCGATTTGGTAGGAAATTTTAGTTTTAAACTTTTAAGGTAGGGAGCCTTGGCAAGAGGGTGTTATAAGAATAAATGGGGATAATTTGGACATAAAATGAGCTTAGACCAAGTGGCAAAGCAAGCCCACTTAAGAGCTACATGTGACGCCACCAAGGGAGCAAGGAGAGCCTTGGTTCGAGTCACAAAAATCCCTCTTTTTGGCAATATGATGGACGGCACATGAGGGAGAGTCCTATCTCTCTTTAAATTTTTATTTTCTTTAGATAATCAAGGATAATATGAGTTTCTTTTTATTATTTTATTTTATGAGGATAATAGGGGATATTACATGGATTATTAGGGGATTAATACTTATTATTGGAAATTAAATCAAAATAGTTAGGATTAAACTAAATGGTTGGCCTAGAGTGATTCAAGGAGTTAAGATGAAACTTGGACTCCTTGTTGAGGAGGAGTGGACGGCTAGGACTCATGGAAGGAGGGGGGGAGTTGCCGAATGCTTATAAATAGCATCAGCTTAGCATTTGTTTTGCTCTTTTCTCCATCTTTGCAATGCCAAACTCTCAAACCTCTCATCTTATATTTTCTTTCTTTTACAACCTCTCCAAAACCTTGGCCAATCCTCCACATCTCCAAAGCCCCTCTATTTCTTTTCTTCATAAAACCCTATTGTCCCACCTCTAAATAGCCGAATCTAATATTCTCTTGAAGTGAAACCTCATCCCTCCTTGATTGCACTTTGGCCGAATAGTGTAGTGGTTGGGATTTCTACTATATTTGATTGTAGCAGAGGTAAGAGGTAATAGCGAATACTATCTTTTTCTTTTTTCTTTTCTTACGTGTCCCCGCCGACATCCATAAGGGGAGTAAGTGCCGATTTCAATAGTGTATTAACACCCTTGTGAAACCGACTTCTTTTAGGAAACTCAGGGATCTCAAAGCGTAAAGGCGGATCTTCCATTCCTTAGCCAATCGAGTGGTAAGTAGGTGGTAAGGATTTATGATAAATAGAGTGCTATTACGGTAAGTCGGTTAATGATTAAAAGTCAAGGCTATTGGTATTATTTACTAATCGATGGTGGTTGGCGAGGTAAGGCGGGAATTGAGTCTTTGTGATTAGGGCAAGAAGGATAAAGGTAAGGTTGGGTTCACAAGAATCCTCTCAAATTAATTGGTTTGGCCGAATGGCCCATCTCACTAACTTTATTATGGCGAATATAGGAACAAAGGGATCTAAGGTGGTCGACTCCTTCATTTCGGGATTTAGATTAATCGTGGTGTGAGTGTGTACATACACACTATATAATACATTAAATATGCTTAACTTTGTGAATGCTCATTTTTATGAATGTAGCATTGGAATGAATACCAAATCGGTATAAGTGGTGGTTCGTGTAAGCACACATTAACGTGATCTATTATTATTAATGCTTTTGGTAAGCATGATGTGTTGACACATGAAATTTAAGACTGTGATGGCATGAAATATATGTATGTTTATCATTGTGGGATTGATGAGTGGAGGCGGTGTTATTGTGCCGACGGGCACCGTGCTTGGTAGCACACCGTGACTATATGTCACGGAGGTTTGGTACCTCAGAGGTTTGGTACCTCAATAGCGACTTGTCCCATGGTTAACACCACAGTGGGTTGGCCCCACTTGAGATATGGGATAAATCGCGGTGATTTGGTATCACACGATGGGTTGGCCCCATCACCGATTTGTGTCTCACGGACACGGTGTTTTGGTAACACATTGTGACTATATGTCACCGGTGGTTTGGCACCACCGGTGGTTTGGTACCACAGCAGGGTGAACAGTGGTGTATGGTTGGCTAGGTTGGGTACACATTATTTTGCATATTAAATGTTATATTTTGTGTATGAAAATGTTTTAAAAGCAGGGAAGGGTTACATCTTGAGTCTTGGTGACTCACCTTCTCCATTAATTTTTTCGGTGATGCTTAGATCGCGGACATGGAGCCGGAGGGACTTGAGGAGGCCATGCGGTGGATTTAAAACTAAATAGACTTTAATTTTAGTTATTTTAAATTTGGTTATTGGGTTGTTTATTTGATTAGTAATAAGGCCTCATATTACTTTACTTTGGTTTTTTTTATGTTGGATATTTTTATTTGTACCATGAAATTTGAATCCATGCTTTTATAAAATTAACACGAAAATGTTTTATCGTGCCATCGAACATATCTGAAAATTTGTGTAACAACTTGACTTAATTAAATGTTCAAATTGGACTAAGTATAATTTCACAAGATAACTTAAAAATGCGATTTTCAACAAAACTTAAGTGGATTTAGAAAATGGGTTTCAAAAAACTTCTTCTTAGTAACGACCCATATTGGTCCTAACGATTGGGCGGGTTTGGGCATTACAAAACATGAGTAGAAAGAATGATTGAGAAGGAAAAAAAATATATGTGAAGAGAAAGATTCAGCTAAGGAGATGATCATTGACATTCGGTCATGGTGAAGAATTAGAGAGAGAGATGTTTGAGAGTTTTTTGTAAGAAGAAAGAAGGAAAAAAAGAAATAGAAGTAGGGTGTTTATGTGTCGGTTTTCGAGGATGGAAGATGAACAAAGAAAGAGTCTTGTGGTTGGTGTGCATTCGACCAAAGGGAAGAAAAAGAAAATGAATTATGCTTCTTCAAAGTTGTATGGTTTCGCACAAAGGAGAAAAGAGTTTGGAGAGAAAAGAAGATGATACTAATTTGGTCAAAAAGAAATGGCCAAACAACCAAAAATTTACCTATTGCTACAACCACATTTGGCTAGGGAAATGGTTTTGGAGAGAAAGGAAAATAATGCTCATGTTGCTAAAGAAATTGACCAAACTAGCTCCTAATCCCTATCAAGCTACTAACAAAATTCGGCCAACCTCCCTAGCCCTAAAAATCGTCCAAGTTCATAGCCATCAAGTATCAAATTTTGCCAACCTTTCTTTCCATAGCACATTCCACAAATTAAGCCATTTGTTCCCTTACTTGCCTTATCCTATTGATTCCTTTCCTCAACTTCAATGTTTCCTTAATCCATTTAGCCACCTTACCATAAAAATTAAAAGTCCAACATACCAAAAATGAAGCTTGGCCAACACTTGATAGGAGAATGCAAAAATTTAAGTCTCAAAATGCATACCAAGAGATTCAAACCTCTCCCCTCAAGACAATACATATGGCGCATATCCTCTTAACCAATAGCTCATTTATGCTAAATACTTACTCAAAAATTTCTATATGCTATAAATCCACTGACTCCCTCTCTTAAAGTACCATATGCTAAAAATTTTCACTAGGTCCAAATAGATCCCAAGCCTTCTCAGGACCTCCTTAGCAAACAAAATTAATAATCTAACAAGCTTAATCACCAATTTAATGTAACACATACAAACTCAAATTCTAAGGTGTTACAATTCTACCCCCTTAAGAAAATTTCGTCCTCGAAATTTACCTGGTTAAAAGAGGTGAGGATATTGCTATCGAATTGTGTCCTTAGATTCCCACGTAGCTTTCTCCACTCCGTGATTACGCCAAAGAACCTTAACCAACGGTAATGACTTCTTTCTTAACACCTTTACATCTAGATTTAAAATTTGCACTGGTTCCTCCTCAAAAGACAAATCAGGACTTAACTCAACTTCCTCCACCGGTACAATGTGAGACGGATCCGATCGATAACACCTCAACATTGAGACATAGAAAAATTATGAATCTGACTCAATTTTAGAGGTAACTCAAGATGGTAAGCTACTGGTCCATCACGTTTTAACACACGATATGGTCCAATAAACCGGGGGCTCAACTTGCCCTTCCTTCCAAATCTGAAGATCTTTTTCCAAGGTGAGACCTTTAGAAAGACTTGATCTCCCACCGCAAACTCAATGTCCTTACGCTTGGATCCGCATATGACTTTTGTCTATCCAAGCTTCCTTTAAGCGTGCTAGAATCACCTTTACTTTTTCTTTCGTCTCGATATCAATTCGGGACCCAATAACTGTCGTTCCCCAATTCAGGTCCAACAAGTAGAAATCGACACCTACGACCATACAATGCTTCAAAGGGTGCCATTTAGATATTGGATTGATAACTATTGTTATCGCAAACTCGCTAACGTAGAAAATCCTCCGACTACCTCTGAAGTCAATCACACAACCCTTAACATGTCTTCCAAAATCTAGATTACTCTTTCCGACTAACCATTTATCTGAGGATGAAAAGCCGTGCTGAAGTTTAACTTTGTTTCTAAAGCCTCATGTAAAGCTTTCCAAAACTGTAATGTAAATCTAGGGTCCCTGTCCGATATAATAGACACTGGTACCCCATGCAACCTCACGATCTCCGTTACATACAACTTAGCCAACTTCTACAGTGAGTAATACGTACGAACAGGTAGAAAATGAGCAGTCTTCATCAACCGATCCACTATTACCCCCAAATTTTTCTTAGTAGATGATAAGGGTAACCCACTAACAAAGTCCATCGTTATCCGTTCCCATTTCCATAAAGGAATCTTCACCGGTTGTAGAAATCTCAATGGCAATTGGTGTTCTGCCTTAACTTGTTGACATGTTAAGCACTTACTCACAAAATCTGTAACTTCCGTTTTAACCCTGGCCACCAATATTGATCATGAAGGTCTCGATACATTTTATTTTTCCCGAAGTGCATAGCATAGGGGCTACTATGCGCATCTCGCAGAATCATTTGGTTTAATTTCGAATCTTTGGGCATACAAATTCTTTCGCGAAAACACAGTACGCCGTCATTATTCAATCCAAAATCCTTTATCACACTAGCTTCCACTTGCTGAAGTAAGGAACCTAATATTTCATCTAAAGACTGCTTTTCCTTGATCTGATCTAACCACACCGGTTTCACCTGAAGTTTGACTAACAGATTTCCATCTTCATACAAACTGAGATGAGCAAACATTGTTCTTAACTCCGATATTACCTTACGACTCAACGCGTCTGCCACCACATTAGCCTTTCTAGGGTGATACTCAATTGAGAAGTCGTAATCCTTCAACAGCTCTATCCACCTCCGCTGTCTTAAGTTCAACTCCTTTTGAGTAAGAAGGTACTTTAGACTCTTATGGTCCGTATAAATGATCGACTTCTCCCCGTAGAGATAATGCCTCCAAATCTATAGAGCAAAAACCACCGCAACCAACTCCAAATCATGAGTGGGATAATTTACCTCGTGCATCCTTAACTGGCGAGATGCATA
The DNA here is from genome assembly GCA_025506655.1 of Gossypium rotundifolium. Classification (NCBI taxonomy): domain Eukaryota; kingdom Viridiplantae; phylum Streptophyta; class Magnoliopsida; order Malvales; family Malvaceae; genus Gossypium; species Gossypium rotundifolium. Next base: position 63,200,369 of record CP106734.1, on the reverse strand, counting down.
AGCCACCACCTTTCCACCTTGCATCAACACACATCCCAAGCCTGTGTGTGATGCATCGTAGTAAACAATAAACTCTATTCTAGCCTCAGGTTGAATTAGTACTGGCGCTTCCGTTAGAATCTTCTTCAATTTCTCAAAGCTCTCTTGCTACTGATTTGACCACATAAATGGTACTCCCTTTTGCAACAATTTAGTTAGGGGTGCAGTAATCAATGAAAACCCTTCCACAAAACGCCGATAATAACCAGCCAATCCTAATAAACTTTTAATTTCAGCCACTAACTTTGGTGGTTTCCAATCCAACACAGCCTCTACTTTTCGGGAATCGACTCTTATTCCTTTGACCGACACAACATGCCCCAAAAAGGTCACTTCCTTCAGCCAAAATTCACACTTACTGAATTTGGAAAAAATTTACTTTTCCCGTAATAATTGCAATACTATGCGCAGATGTGTGTCATGCTCTTCTTCATTCCTCGAGTATACTAAGATATCATCTATGAACACCACCACGAACCGGTCTAGGTAGGGTTGAAATTCTCGGTTCATCATGTCCATAAATGTAGCTGGTGTATTGGTCAACCCAAATGGCATCACCAAAAACTCATAGTGTCCATAACAAGTTTGAAACGCCGTCTTATGAATATCCGCCTGCTTAACCTTAAGTTGGTGATAACCCGATCTCAAATCTATCTTCAAAAAAACTTAACTCCTCTTAGTTGGTCAAACAGATCATCGATTCTTGGCAATGGGTACCTATTCTTGATTGTCAGCTTATTCAACTACCTATAATCAATACACATATGCATCGACCCATCCTTCTTTTTGACGAACAAGACTGGTGCTCCCCACGGTGACACACTCAGTCGTATGAATCCCCGATCCAACAACTCCTGAATTTGAGCCTTAAGCTCCGCTAACTCCTTCGACGCCATCCTATAAGGAGAAATGGATACCGGAGCCATTCCGGGCAAAAGCTCAATGCCAAACTCTACTTCCCGGTCTGGAGGTAAACCCAAAAGTTCATTGAAAAGACATCTGAATATTCTTTCACCATTCTAACATCTTCCACCGATAATTCCTTGGCATCCAAAGCACTAATGTAGGCTAGGAATGCTCCACACCCTTTCTGTACCAACTTTTCTGCCTTTAAAGCAAATACCACATTTGCTAAATAGTTTCTTTGTTCGCCTATCATCACCATTTTCTTATCTTCGGAGTTCTTATCGTCATCTGCTTTGCAGTACAATCCAAGTGTGCATGATGCTTTACCAACCAATCCATGCCCAGAATAAGATCGAACTCACCGAAAGGCAGTTCCATCAAATCTGCCAAAAATATTTCTCTTTGAATTTCTAAAGGCACGTCTCTATACAATTTATTCACTACCACGAACTATCCTAAAGGATTACTTACCGTCATCTCTCTATCGGTAATCTCAGATCTAATATTTAGATTTCCAGATATAGCACTAGCAACATACGAATGGGTAGATCCGACATCAATCAAAGCAGTAACAGGTACATCGGAGATAAAGAACGTACGGGTTATCACATCAGGGGCATCACCATCTTCTCGACTTCTAACCACATAAACTAACCCTGGCTGTCTCGCCTCCGCATTACCCCTAAAACCATTACCTCTACCCGGTGCACCTTGACCTCGAACTGCGCCATTACCACCTCGACCTTGTCCACGGCCCCTTGGTGGCTGCTGAGCACCTCTAACTGGCTGTGCATTAGGTTACGATCTTCTTGAGTCAGAGCAGTCCGTCGAGGATAATTCTCAAGCTGATGATCCTCAGAACCACATTTGAAACATCCACCGGTTCTCTTCCAGCATTCACTAGAGTGTCGTCTCCCACAGTCAACACATGGTTGAATCTGATTGGTAGCCGCAGGTGCTCTAGCTTGAACTAATTCATCATTCCGGGCCTCTTATGAAACCTTTTAGCAGGACCCGAATACCTAAAGTCTTTTTGTTCCTGCCTCTTTCTCAGTTCTGACGTTCTGAGTTCTTAGCCTCTTCAGCTATTTTGGCTTTCTCCACTAGCGTGGCAAAAGTCCTTTCTTGTTGCGGGGCTATCAGTACTCGCAATTCATCATTCAATCCATCCTCAAAATGCACACAACTTTCATGATCAGTTGGCACTATAGTTCGAGCATAGCGACTCAAACGTAGAAATTTTGCTTCATATGCTGCCACAGTCTTACTTCCTTGAACCAGATTAAGGAATTCCTTCCTTCGGGCATCCACATAGCTTGCCCCAACACACTTTCCTTGGAATGCAGTTTTGAAGAAATCCCAAGTAATACATTCGGCCTGAGTGCCTTCTCGAACAGTGAGCCACCATTGATACGCCTCGTCCCTCAACAAGGACACAGCTCCTCTTAGTTTCTGCTCGATAGTACACTCCAGGTCATCCATAATCGCTCCATGACCCGAGCCAATACTCGCAACATTTGGGGCTACTCCCGAGATACCCTAAAAGTCTCAAAGACCATTTGATCTCGAGTCGCTCGATATTGATCCACGAGCTCTCGGTCCTAATTTAACCTCAAAGAACCCTTTCCAAGATTCGTAACATTGCTTGGGATAGAGCAATGTCTTCTCTCATCTGATCGGTGATCCATTTTAAACACGTGTGATGTCGGAGTATCCATTTTCGGCATATGCCCGATTTTTCAGACACAACTCTAGCACCTCGGCCTCTACCACGGCCACGTCTACCACGTCCACGTCCTCTAGCACTCATATTGACTATTTCGTTTTAATCTGATTACAAGTTTTATGAATTAGTATTCTATTTCAGTGTTTTATTAACAATATTTTATGAGATATAGGAGGCAGAGTTGTTTTTGTAAACACATCCTATAGTCTTAATCTCTATAGTTTCAACATCTAAAACTAAAAGTTATAGAGTGTTCCTATAGTCATATCACAATAATAATCATTAAATTTCAATACAGTTACTTGACTTGGTGCCGGATACTCGTGGTGCAATAATACATTTAAAAACATAATTCAAACAGTTTTGAACAATAAATGTTGTTGAACCCACACCACAGCCGAGTTTTGAACTAGGCTCTGATACCATAAAATGTAACACCCCAAACCCGGTCTATGCGTTAAGACCAAATTTGACATGTCACACAAAATGAACATACACCTAGTCTTTTAAAGATTTAAAGAAAACGGATTTTTAAAAACATTTTAACGTGGAGTTATTGAAAACTAAGTTTGATTACTAAATCTAATAATTTGGGTCATACAAATTTATAAATTGAAACTTAGGAAAAATTGATTTAATATTTTGAGAAAATTTAAAGAGTTCGAAAGTAATTTGAAAACAAAATTTTAAAAATATTGTTACAAAAAAATTACCGAGTTAAAACTATTTAAGAATGAAACCCTTTCCGTATGTTTATTTAAGAAAAACGTTTTTTATTTTTAGAAAAATAATCCCACTTAAGTATTTAAAGCATATTATAAAATCCATCCACAAGTAAAACATCCATAAAAATTTAACCGAGGCCTTATTACAAAATAGCAAAAATAATAAAAGTACTTAAAAGAAATCCAAAATTTAAATAACCCATTATTTGTAGTATGGCCTCCATCGAGTCGCCCCCACCCAAGCCTCCATCACCGATCATTACCGAGGAGGGTAAAGAAAACGGGTGAGTTACTTAGAACTCAGTGTGTAATTCTCTTACCATTGTCATTGGGCCAAAAATTCAATTAAGCATTTATTGGGCCAAAGCCCATTTACAATCATAACATAATATCATATATAAGATGCATGTGTTATGCAATTTCCCAACCAAACCTAGTTTTCCATCCGCTACACACCACCCGTACCAACCAACACACCTGTGGGGAACTTTAGTCACCCACCTTGCCAACACACTAAACTGGGCATTAAGCCATATATCAAATTGGGCATTAAGCCATATATCAAACTGGGCATTAGGCCATATATCAATTTGTGGACAAGCCACCAAAATTTTGTAGAAAGCTACAAGAACTTCTCTTCATCAAAATCCCAACCCATGCAAATCATGTATATAATAAACATATCCAATTACAGTATTCCATTCATATAATTATTACGAACAATATGACCCATTTATCACATATCACATTTGGCCCATTTATCACAGTCTTAATATCGATTTTTATAGTTTCTACCAAAATAATGATAATTACGCTATCTTACCCGATTTCACTAACAAGTGACTAAATCAAGCGATTTACCATTAGTCACAATACAAATATCTATCCCATGAAATATGGTGTGAGATTACACACCTGATTACGGTAAGCACTACACTTTCCTGATCGTCAACACCTAAAAATATTTTAACGCTCGATTAGATCATTAACACTTATAATATATCCATTCTAAGATAAGCGATCTAGATTTTTACCCTTGGAATCTTGAATAACTACTATTTGTCAGTTCTCTCCCGATGACGGTTAACAACTCATTGGAAAACCCCGAACAGCTAATGGCTCAAAGCTGCGAATAACCTCGAATAATTGATTTTCACCAGAGGAGGGTCCACAACCTGGTGGAATGTCTCGAATTGCCGAAACGACCCTACGTTTGAATTTAGGAGTTGGGATCGTCAATCCACTCCTTTTGAGATCACCACTAGATTTCCCTTTCAACACATTACTACGAGCCTCCATTCGTTAGATCTTCAATAAATCAATAATCTATTAAAGTATGGACTTAACAAAATTGTATAGATAGGCTTACCACGAAGTTCCAAGTGATCCACGAATAAATCCCTATATAAAATAATCAGTTACTCCTTTCCATACTATTAATCCTCTTAATAAATAAAGGATGATCATGAAATCCGTGAAGAATTCTTACCTTGAAGGTTTTTGATCCAAATTCTAGTGATTACGAGATAACTTCGAAGAAATGGTAATTCAGCCTTTCTCTAATTCACTATAAAGATGAAAAAGAATTTGTCTAAGAGAGAGGTAGATGATGACATTTTCGGTCAAAAAGACCCTCCCAAGCCAATATATAGATTTGGCAAAAGAAAAAGAAAAAAAATAAAGCATTGAAGATCAAAATGTGAGTAGAAAGAATGATTGAGAAGGAAAAAAATATATGTGAAGAGAAAGATTCGGCTAAGGAGATGATCATTGACATTCAGTCATGGTGAAGAATTAGGGAGAGAGATGTTTGAGAGTTTTTTGTAAGAAGAAAGAAGGAAGAAAAAGAAATAGAAGATAGGGTGTTTATGTGTCGGTTTTCAAGGATGGAAGATGAACAAAGAAAGAGCCTTGTGGTTGGTGTGCATTCGACCAAAGGGAAGAAAAAGAAAATGAATTATGCTTCTTCAAAGTTGCATGGTTTGGGCACAGAGGAGAAAAGAGTTTGGAGAGAAAAAAAGATGATACTAATTTGGTCAAAAAGAAATGGCCAAACAACCAAAAATTTACCAATTGCTACCACCACATTCGGCTAGGGAAAGGGTTTTGAAGAGAAAGAAAATAATGCTCATGTTGCTAAAGAAATTGACCAAACAGCTCCTAATCCCTATCAAGCTACTAACAAAATTCGGCCAACCTCCCTAGCCCCAAAAACCGTCCAAATTCATAGCCATCAAGGATCAACTTTTGCCAACCTTTCTTTCCATAGCACATTCCACAAATTAAGCCATTTGTTCCCTTACTTGCCTTATCCTATTGATTCCTTTCCTCAACTTCAATGTTTCCTTAATCCATTTAGCCACCTTACCATAAAAATTAAAAGTCCAACATACTAAAATGAAGCTTGGCCAACACTTGATAGGAGAGTGCAAAAATTTAAGTCATAAAAATGCATACCAAGAGATTCAAACCTCTCCCCTCAAGACAATACATATGGCACATATCCTCTTAACTAGTAGCTCATTTATGCTAGATACTCACTCAAAAATTTCCATATGCTATAAATCCACTGACTCCCTCTCTTAAAGTACCATATTCTAAAAATTTTCACTAGGTCCAAATAGATCCCAATCCTTCTTAGGACCTCCTTAGCAAACAAAATTAATAATCTAACAAGCTTAATCACCAATTTAATGTAACACATACAAACCCAAATTCTAGGGTGTTACAATGTCATTCTTTGATAGAACATTGTGATATGGGCTTCAGGACAACTAGTCCCATTATTTTTTGATTTCTGGAGTTTTGAATTTTGATGAGAGCACTAGATCTGGGACTAAACTCAATTCCTTAGCATCGACCGCAAAGGTAGTCAGCACTCTCCATAGCTCTAAATTTCTCCTCCAACCACTTGCATCGATCTTCTAGCTGTTTTGGAAATTCTAATCTTGCTCTATCCATTTCCTCCATGTTGTCCAAATTGGGAATAAAGGGGTTGGTCGGATTATCCCCAGATTGGAACCTGAACCTGTTAGGTAATTCACCAGTACTGAGGTGCCAGCTTGGTATTGTTGTGGTCTTATAGTAACGGGTACCTTTCATGGATATGTATCTAATTGGGCTTGGACATTCATTAGGGTAAAGCCTGGGGGTATGTAGCATCTTTATTATCATCCCCAGAGTTAATCACATTACTTTTCCCTTTTTCAATCCCTACAACCAGCAACTGGGTCAACTGGCTTATCATGCTTTGTTGGGACTCTTGTATTTGATCCCTCATGTCTTGCTGTACTTTAGCTAATTGGTCCAGCAGCTGCGCTTGCAACTGATCTTGCATGTCCTTCTGAATTTGTTCTAGTCTCTCTAACATTTGATCCATGGCTTTGGTTTTACCGCGGGTACCGTATCGATATTCAATTGGCAGATTCTTGTTGGTTTCCAGGGTAACTGTCATAATTTCGATTGATTAGGGTCCTTTTATGAAATTTAATGCATATGATGAAATGTATTGCTGATGAATGAATGAATACAAAAAGAGGTATTGATTCGATTTAATTCTATTAAAACAACTTTACTAGAAAACAAATCTCTTTACATAAAATGGATATATTTTACATATATGGCCTTGCCTTAATACCCAAAGCCTTGACTTTCCTAAGAAGCCAAGCTAATTCTCAGCCCCGATTCTGATTCTGATTCATATATCAAGCTTATTATGTCAACCTGAACCGCTAGGGGTTGCAAATAGTCGGCTACTTCCCGTACTTGAGTCAAAGCTTCACGCATGATGTGATATCTATCCCTGATCTGACCTGGAGAGCATTGGAGTTACTCTTTCCAATGTTCATTGTTCATTTCAAGAAGCTCAAATTGAAGTTCACAATTTTACAGTGTGGCCTCGAGCTCTTCTATCTTTCCCTTCAACTCTTCGAACTTAGTCAGGCTTGCTTTCAACTCAATCACAGAGTTGCGACTACGATATTGATGCAGTGACCTTTCTAATTCTGCTACCCGAGCTCTCAATCCAACCTCTTCATTTTAGCTTTCTAACAAGTCCCTTTTAGAGCATCCTCTGGACTCGAGCATCTTGGTTTTTTTTCCATTGATCAACTCTAATTTTTTTCTTGAATTTCTTGTCGCCATTGTTCCGATGTTTTACCCAACCTGACAGTCCTTATTGACAAACGCAACTTCTTATAATCTGTTTTTAGACTTTCAAGTATTCCTTAGCCTTGTTTTTTCATTTTCTCATTTTTTTAGCTTCTAACTTTTGGATGTCGACATCTAATCCTAGTTGAATCATTTTCTCTTCCAACTTTTCTAACCTTTTCCCCAGCTCCGAAATCCTCTTTTCAAAGTCTTGCTTTACGATCTCTAACTCAAACGGGATCACTTGTAAGTGTTCTTATATTAGCCGAGTGTTTTTTTGACTTGACGTAGGGATATTGTCATTGATTCATTTACCCTACCACCAATCATATTTTGGGGTCGTCATGGGATTTGTGGCAAATCTTTTCATTTTATGAGTTTGGTTCCAAGCGTTCGATATTTCACGAACCTTTGTTTTTAATTATCACATTTGTACACAAACTCACATTAAGTCAACCCTTGCATTATCGGTATAAACTTCCTTGACCTATACTGCCTCAATACAAGTAGAGGTGCGTATCCAACAGCTCGCCACATCCCGAGTAGAGAGACCCAGCCGAAGTCTCCACATTGGTACAAAATTTCATCAGGGATCATCTAAGGGGCCCTCCATTCAACGTCTTTATCTTAGAGACTCTGGAGAATTGCCATCCACTTTTCTTTAGAAATGTTGTCTCGTCTCGGATTAGCCACAAATTCTTTCAACAAAGAGTAGTATTCAGAGAACACTCGATAAGAGACCTTCTCTACCTTCCAAAAGTGCCTATGAAACCATGCTAACAAGAGTTGTGTACACATGATAAATCTTCCTTCACTTGCTTTTTGACACGCACTTAAAGATCTGAAAGTTTTATCCAAAATTGCTTGACGGGCGTGTCCTTTTGTCAAGCCGATCAAATAGATCTAAAACTGCTTCATCTATATGCCCTAGTGCTTTGGGGAAGATGACCAACCCCGTAAATACTTAAGGTGAAGACGTTGACTCTTTTCTTCGTATCTAGATATGCTAAGATCAAACTCTAAAACTTTTCCAAGGGATGCATTTACTATCTCCCTTTTATTTAATCTGGGCCGCGACCCATTGCTCGCTCATCCCAGTTATGCTCATTAGCCTCTTTAAGAAAGTCGGGATGTTGGTGGCTCTAGAATAAGCTTTGTCGGCTTGGATCCTTGGGAAATGGAGTAGTGTTGTGTACTTTTCTATGGTGGGAACCAAATCTACCTTCCCAAAAGTAAAACAGCTATAGGTGGGATTCCAATAGTGGGCAAAAGCTCGGAATAAGTGCTTATCCACTTTAAAATCGAGTTAATAATGCAAATCACCATACCATGCTTGGTTTCATCATCCCATTGGTCCCATATTTCTTTCAACTCTTTGAGATTATTCTGAGCTACACTGATGTGAGTGAAATCCCATAGTTCTGACATAAATCCCTCCGTCAGGCCGCCCTTCTCTTGTTGTGTCTTCTCGGACCATATTCGTACAGCCGCATTATCTTCCACTTTATCAAGAAATCCCTTTTCAATGATAAGCTCTCTATTTAGAAATTGAACGCGAGTCAACACCCTTTTCTATGATGAAAATACAATGCAATCACAACAACAATAAAAACAAAACAAGTTAGTACATTTCATACAAAGCTAGAATACAAAGCAAGAAATAATAACAGTGTCCATAATCATATAATAATTACTATTCTAGTACAAATATAAATAGTCAAAGAAAGATAACAACAACAACAACAACAACAACAACGACAACGACAACAACAACAATGACAACAACAACAACGACAACAACAACGACAACAACAACAACGACAACAACAACAACGACAACAACAACGACAACAACAACAACAACAACAACAACAACGACAACAACAACAACGACAACAACAACAACAACAACAACAACAACAACAACAATAACAACAAACAACAACAACAACAACAACAACAACAACAACAACAACAACAACAACAACAACAACAACAACAATAGAGGCAACAATAATAGAGGCAACAAATGTGCAAATAAAAGGAAAATGAATAATATAAATTGTAAATATAAAAAAGGGTAAAGAAATAATAAATAAATGAATAAATAAATAAAGTTCATAAAAGGTTGAAATTAAATAAATAAAGGACTAAATTAAAATTTAAATGAAATTAAAAGCATAAATTGTAATAAAATAAATAAATAGATAAATTAATAAGGACTAAAATGTAACACATTGAAAAGAATATGGGCCGAATAGGAAAATATTCCCAAATAAAATACTAAAATATAACACTCGAAAAATGAGTAGGGGGCGAATGGGAAAATATTCCCAACCCCGGACACGCGTCATTCCTCAGAAGGTCGACGCTGAGTCAAGAGACTAATTTGTAAGCAAGTTAAAATTGCAAGGGAATAAATAAAATAATTAGAAAGGAATAGGACTAAATTGAAACAAGCCGCAAAAGTAGAAGGATCAAAGGAATAAATAGACCCCCATATAAAAAACGCGCAGATCCTCTACGGTTCGGGTTGGGTTGTTGGGCTAAGCGTCAAAACAACACCGTTTTGGGCGTTTGAAGGTCAAGCCCAAAACGATGTCGTATACGGCCTTATATAAATAAAAAAAAATCAAAACAAAAAAGTATTTTAAACCCTATTTTTTTTAAAATCCCTTCTCTTATTTTTTTTCTCAAAACTCTCTCCCACTCCGGCCACAGGGCCATCGTTCGTTCGCTGCGGCCACTGGTCATCGACGATGGCGATCATCGCCTCTGGTGGTCGAAAAACCCCTTTTTGAGCCTTTTTTCCCGGAAAACATGATTATGGGGTCAAAACATACAAAAAGATCATAATCGGACCAAAACCCCGAGGGACCTTTCGGTTTCTCCTCCTCTTTGACGCGGCTTCAAGCGAATCCCTATGGATTCGACAGCCTTCTAGGCTAGAGAGGACCACCGACTACGGCGGTGCAGGTAAAAAAAATACCTTTTATATACATATATATATATATGAAAAAAAAAATATATGAAAAACTACCTTCTATTTGAACTATTGCAATTTCTATTCTCTCTTATGCTTTCTTTTTTTATTTTTTCTTCTATATTTCTCTATGTAAAAAATACATCTCAAATCTCTGGCTTTTATAGCTGATTATACACATGTTTTTTTTTCTTTTTGTTTTGTTGTTTCTGCCAATTTTATCATCTGTTTTGTTTTCTTTTTCTTTGTAGGCATTCGTGGACGGTCAAGGGCAACGGTGGGAGTCGCACTTTAGCCATTTTGGTGCAATGGTGGTAGAGCGGCAAACCTCAGGGTGCAGATGTCTTTGAGCGAAGTGTTCGCTAATGTGGCAAGTAGTGGCGACTCAAAGGGCTAGGGTTGTTTTAGTTTGCTGAAAGCTTAAGTTGTGGGCCTTAGGGTTTTGTGTTATTGGGCCTATAAAATGGGCCCTATTTTTTGTAAGTGGACTTGTGTTTTTTCATTGTTTGTTTTTATATTTTGTTTATTTATTTTTGGTTTTGGGTCGTGTAACACCCTTCACCCAAGACCGATACTGGGTCTGGATACGAGACATTACTATGCTTGAACTCACTGAAACATGTACTTACGGGCTATAAAATTTCGATCCAACTTAAAAAATTCACTTTCTTAGTCAACACATATAACAAGGGCCTACGGGGCCTTTAACTCATGTCAGAAAACTTTGAATTAAAATCAAGTAACTCATTTTTGAAGCAGGTTCATGCCTGTGTGACTTGGAACACGCCTGTACCCTTAAGCATGCCTATGCCCTAAAACCGTAGACTATCGACTATTTCACATGGCTTAGACACGCCGTGTCTACCAACTGTGGAGGTTCTTGACTAATTTCACATGGCCATGACACGCCGTGGGCTTAGACCGTGTGCTAATCCTTGATATACTGACTAAATTAACACGATCTAGGAACACGCTCATGTCCAAACCGTGTGTCTTACACGGCATACACACACGGCCGTGGGATTTGCCCGTGGCCTATTCTGATTAATAATACTAAGGTGCAGGGTTAACACGGCCTTGACACACGCCCGTGTGTTCAACCGTGCACTTAAAGGCTATTTACTAAGCCATTGGCCACCTTGAAAAGAAGATCATACATAAACTCAAATCAACAATGCAATAACAACCCATCTTTCATGAATAATACTACATGCTTTATTGATCTCAATAAGCATACATACTTAGTCAAATACAAAAGAATAATGAACTTGATGGCCTATACAATGGCCTTTCCTAAAGCATATACACAAAATGAATGCTTCCTATACATGCCATACTTAGTAAAGTAACATGGCTATACCAAAATAAGAGTTGATAGTGTGCTGCGAGCTCCGACTTTAATGATCCACTAGTTAGCTTGGCGGGACTGCATAGTAAGAAAGAGTCATAACGTAAGCATATAGCTTAGTAAGTTTGTATGTACAACACATGTCAATATACTTGCTTAACATAAACCATCTAGCTTAGAATGGTATCATAATTTCAACTATAAAACTTACTTACTCATGCTTGATTCTTACATGTCTTATGATACTTAACATTCTCATACTTGTAAGGTAAACATGGTACCTGTATCACTTGATCACATTGATCAGTATACTTTAATAATAATCATAGTCTTTACTTCCTCATTCATAACATGAATAATACTCAATTTCATCTTGATACTAACTTTTCTTTCTCAGTTTTCTTGATATCTTCTTTTTGACTTACTCGTTTGCCCGATGAATTTCTGCAAATAACCGAGGATACTAAATCTCGACCTACATAACTTGATACCAAAGCCATATCTTCGGTATGGTCTTACATGGGATATCTCATCTTAGTTTCAAGGCCATGTCTTGACATGGACTTATATGAAGTCTTGCTCTTGATAACATACTCAATGCCAAGCTTGCCTTGGACTTACATAATAACTTGCTTGCTAACTTGATCAATACCAAGCTTGTATTGGACTTACATGATAACTTGCTTGCTAACTTGATCAAATGCCAAGCTTGTCTTGGACTTACATGATTACTTGCTTGCTAACTTGATCAATGCCAAGCTTGTCTTGGACTTATATGATAACTTGCTTGCTAACTTGATCAATGGCAAGCTTGCCTTGGACTTACATGATATCTTGTGTGGTAGATCGAGTATCCTAGGGAAATTCATCTTCAATCGGGACTTGCTTGTACATATTATTGTGATTTCTTGCTTGAACATAACATGATCATTTCATACAATTATTGTACATTATACTAAGCAAATTAATGATGAAAATCATAAAACTTAGAAATCATACAAACTTACCTCAATATACAAAATGTATGTAGATATGCAATTTAGTCCACAACTTTGTTCTTGCCTCGGTTTCGATCCGAGCTTTGTTTTTCTTGATCTATAATCATAAATAGATCATTTAATAATCATATTGACTAAATTAACACATAACTCATTTTCTAGCAAAATTACTATTTTGCCATTATACTATCTAATATTTGCACTTTTGCCCCAATTCTCGTAAGCTGATTTTCATGCAACTTTCTTAAACTTCATGCTTAGAAGAATCAGTTTCTCTTCTATAACAATCATCAATTCTTACTATTTCTAGTAGGTATGACCAAATTTTATAACTATTACAAAATGGTCCCTACTACCATTTCTTCATTAAACTCATGAAGGAAAAGATGTTTATCTAACATCAAACTCTCTTAAACTTTCATAAAACATCATTTAACAAACATATCATTCAAGGGTAAATTTTGAACATGCATCTTAGCTCATTTCATAGCTAAAATTAGCTAATTCATAATCTGAGAACTTTAAAATACGAAGAATATTAAAGCAGGGCTAAGATGAACTTACTATGAGCTTGAAAAAATGAAGAACCCTAGCTATGGTGTCTTCAAAATTTCGAAGCACAAGGAAGAAGTCGAGTGAATTTTTCTCACCTTTTTCCCACTTAAAAAACTTAATAGGTAAATGACCAAAATGCCCTTCCTCATAAAAAAATCTATTTAACACCATCTCAAGGTCAATTTTGTCCAAAATTTTATTTTTGGGCAAATTGCTATTTAAGGGCTCATAATTATTATTCTAAAGCTATTTCATGCAAAAAGCTTCTATTGCACTTTTGTAATTTAGTCCTTTTTGGACCAATTGACCTCAACTTAATAAAATTGCTTTACAAAACTTTCATACTAACGTGAAAACATGGCATAAACTTGAAAAACTCATAAATTCACCTTGGGTTCGTGGCCTCACACCACTATCCCTACTAGGCCCTAAATCGAGCTATTACAATTCTCCCCTCTTAGGGATTTTCGTCCTCAAAAATCTTACTAGCAAAAAGGTTTGGATACTGGTTTCTTATACTCTCTTCTGGGTCCCATGTAGATTCTTTGATTCCATGTCTTTGCCATAATACTTTTGTAACATCCTAGATTAGGGGTTATGCATTCGTGCATAATTCATGAGTAGTAGGTTTTGGCAGTGTTTGGAAGTGAATTAAGGGTTTTTTAAAATTCTAGGATGGAAGAGAAAGCTTTGGACAATTATTGGTTTTTAAGTTAAAAAGGGGGAGCTAGGCTAAGGTAGCCTTAAGAAAAGTTTTGGGGAGTTTAGGACACAAGAAGTGATGTGGAAAAGTGGCAAGGGATGCCACCTAAGGTGCAAGGGTGGTTGCATCACTTGGAGTGCCCAGGGGAAGAGGTTCGAGCGACATAGGAAGCATTAGGGACTTTTATTTTTTTTTTAGAGTTAAAAAAGGGAATTGGGCCAGGGAGGCCTTAAGGGAAGTTATAGGCGCTTTTGGACACAAAGAGTGCCTTGGTAAAGTGGCTGCAAGGTGCCACTTAAGGCTTTGGCAAGTGACGCCTCAAGCAATGGGTAGAGGGCCCAGGTTCAAGTTGCGAAGGAAGTAGGAAGGAGCATTTATTTTTGCGTCAATGAGGAGCTTGGCTAAGGAGGTTTTAAAAGAAATTATGGGTAGTTGATGACACAAAAGAACCAGCAGCAAAGTGGCTTGGACGCTTGCGGCAAAGGGAGCTTCAGGAGGGCTAAAGTTCGAGTCTTGTGGGTAGCATAAGCGTGTTTTTATTTTTCCAAGTTGGCGCTAAGGGAGAAGAAGGCCTTAAAAAGAATTGTTGGGGTTTATGATGCAAAGGAGCTAGCGACAAAGTGGTCGGTAGTGTGTGGTGACACCAATGAGTCTCATGTTTGATTCACATGGGCAAGAACGAGTGGGGTTTTATTTTTTGGCTTTTAACGTCAAGAATGGGGAAAAGTTGAATGAAATTGGACTTCTAATTGGATGAGGATTAAGCATATTTATCCTTTTAAAATTTGGCTAAGAGTAGGATATATGTGGATTTAGTTTGTTTATTTTATTTATGGGAAGATGAGAGATAAATGTGATGGATAATTAATTATTTTATTAAGGTGATAGATGAGAAGATGATTAAGGGATTTGATAGGAAATAGTTAATGGATTATTTTTTGTATTATTTTATTAAGATAATAAAGGTGGATTTATTTTAAGTTGATAAATAGAAGATAATTATAGATTTATTTTTATATATTTTGAATGTGTGATTAACAGATCATATAGGAGATTGAGATAGGATAAAGGATGGATTATTTTTAAAATATTAATTGGGGATTAATTACCGAAATTGGGTAGTATAAATAGGTGTGCTCATCTTTTTGCAATTCTTTTTCCATTTATTTTCTTATTGCCAAAATTCTTCTCTTCCTCCCCTATTCTTCTTATTTTTTTCTTTCAACCTCAAATCTCTCTCTATTTCTTTGAAAGCCGAATATACCCATAGCCCATAGCCGATTACTCCAATAAGTCCAAAAGCTAAAATCTGTGACAACTATTCAGTCTTCCTAGCCGATTTCTTTAGGGCTTCAAGCAAGGGAGGTTGTCGACTTGTGTATAAAGGGGTAAGGATCTATAAGTCATCATCTTATTTCTTTTTCTAAGGCCAAAATTAGGACTCTAAATCTATTAATGTCTATGGCCGACTACTTGAAGGAAGTTTCGGGAATTAGGTGCTGTCGACTGCAAAGAAGAAACTTTCGGGACTTCTAAGATCTAAGGTAAGCTATGAATACCGTTCGGCCATGTGTTATATTATTATGATTTAATGTTAGATTAGATCTAACATGAGTATATAGGAATTTCACCATCACTAAAGAAGTAAGGATCCAATTCGAGATTTACGAATCACAAGGGCCAGTCGACAATAATATACAAGGATTCCGATATTTAGATCACAAGTGCCTAGCCGATTGAAGGAAGGAATAACACAAAGTTTCGGGATTTGCTGATAGTCAATTCAACAAGCAAGGCAAGGGTTTAAGTGTGTTAATCCTTCGAGATTTAGTAGTATAGTCGAATAGGCTTTTGTTTAAATATTAAATGTTGGCCGAATATAGGAAGCAAGATCTAGAGCAGTAGATCGGGATTCTTCGGGATTCAAGTGAATTTGCTAAGTTAATCAGGTGTGTACCCCACACTATTTCTTAATAAGTTTTATGGCAATGTTTAATATAAGTATGTGTATAAGAATGTGAATATGGCTAAGGTACCATGTCATGGTACAAAGTACTCAGGTACGTTTCCTACTCCTACTAGGATTATGAATATATGTTATTTTTAACATGTGAAAAGTGATGAGAATGTGAATTAAAGCATGATATGCATGATATGTATGATATGGGGCATATGGGATATTATGAGAAAGAGGAAGTGAACGTGGTGACCTAAGACCACGATATATCTAAATGTGGTGACCTAAGACCACGATACGATGTGGTGACCTAAGACCACAATATAGAATGTGGTAACCTAAGACCACGATATCCGAATGTGGTGACCTAAGACCACGAATTTTTATAAAGGCGATGAGCACATCGATCGCAATGACGCCTTCGATGGTGTGTAGTGGATGGAGGGTTGACTTAGTAGTCCCCGGTGTGCGAGTGATGATGCGGGTGATGTGTAGCGGATGGCATATAGGTTTGGGTTTGGGTTGCATCATTATTTTATATCTGCTATATGATTATGTATGTGAACATGTATGATAATGTATGCCTAAATTATTAAATTTTAGTGTTGGTTACACATTGAGTCTATTTGACTTACCCGTTGTGGGAACATTTTTCAGGTGATGATCAGTGAGGGACCGGGTCGGCAGGAGCTTAGGGATGGCCATGCTCAGCAAGAAATTCATTTTATTTGGACTATTTTATTTTATGTACTTTGGTTTTAATTTTGGGATTTAATTGATGTAATAAGGCCATAGTGGATTACTTTATTTTACTTTTATTTACCATGTACTAATTTTTATCAAGTGAAGTTTAAGTTTTATCAAGTAAAGTTTTTCACCTAAAGTAAAGGATTTTAAAATGAAATAAGCTTGTTTTTCAAGCCCAACCCAAAAACAATCTTTCTTTCAAAACACACAAGTGGAACATACAAAAAGAATTTGATCCGGTTCAAGGCTCGATCCGGGGTGGGGGGTTTGGGGTGTTTCATTTAGTATCGAGCCCGATTTTAAACTCCGGCTTTGGGTTTAAGGCCCAAAACATTTTCAAAGTTAAGCCCAAAAGAATTTTTGTGAATTAAGCGAGTTTTTCGGCATGGCACACTAAGTGTTCAATTCAAGTCCACTGTAAGTACTTGACTTCGAAGTGATTTGAATATGTGAAATGTATGGGCTTTTATGGCAATGTAGATTAGTGAACTAGGATCTGTTGAACCCTAGGACTAGTCTACTCAAAACACAAGTACATAAGACTTAAGGACCATTAGACAAACTCGTGATTAAGTCGCCGAGCTAGGGTGTGGTAGCTGTTATGCGCATGTCAGGAGTGGATTCAAGAAGAGCTTGATATTTAAGCGATCCTAGCGACTCACCTCCTCTTTACTCGAATCCTACCACCTCACCCTCAAGAGGACTTAGTCATCTAAACCAATGATTAAAACCCGAAAGGGACTACCCATATTTTTATAAAACCTTAGTTTTAAAATCCTTAAATTAACCTTCGATTTGCAACAAAATCTATTTTGAAAATTTCCGAAAAAAATTCTAGTTTGCCAAAATTACTAAAAACGCTATAAAATTGTAAAATGCCCTTGGTTTCTAAAATTACCATATTACCCTCGATTTTAGTAAAATTCTCTATTTTTCAAAAGTGTCCAAAACTCTATTTTATGAAAAATTCAAGGTACTTTGATTTGGGAAAATTACTAAAATGCCCTGTGTTATAAATTAATAAAATACCCTTAGTTTTTAATATTTTCAAAAATACCCTCGACTTTTGTTAAAATGTTTCTACTTTACAAAAATACCAAAAACTTTTGTTTTACAAATATCAAGATACCCTGATTTGGAGAATTTACGGAAATGCCCCTAACTTCTAAAATTACCGAAATAACCCCGAATTCTGAAATTTCTGCAACACCGCTAATTTGGAAAACAAATTTTCAAGATAACCTTGAGTTTTTATAAATTTTGAAATACTTTTTGATTTATAAAGATTATTTTCGAAGTGACCCCAATTTATTACCAAAATACCTTATAGGAAAAATGATGAAATTACCCCTGGAGGGATGATCAGGAATGCCCAAAGTAGTGAAGTGAATGTTGTGAATGAATGTGTATCTTTCGAGATGGATGAATGTGAATGTGAATGTGAATCTTCAATTAGAATAGTGAACTTGAACTGAGACTTTGTTTGATCAAAAGAACCACTATTAAACTCCTTTTCATAAAGCATTGTCGGATAAATAGTGGAACAAAGTACTAATGCATAAAACTCTTTAATCAGATTAAATCGCGACGTTAGAAATGAGTTCTCAGGAACGTGAACTTAAAAAAAAAATTATGCCTAGGAAGTATGATGGCTCTATTAAGATCAGAGTGCACAGCATAAGCGTAGCGTGTAAGTTAAGATGTTCGATTATTCGTTAGTAAGTAATTTTGAGGACGAAATTATTTTAAGGGGGTAGAACTGTAACATCCTAGATTAGGGGTTATGCGTTCGTGCATAATTCATGAGTAGTAGGTTTTGGCAGTGTTTGGAAGTGAATTAAGGGTTTTTTAAAATTCTAGGATGGAAGAGAAAGCTTTGGACAATTATTGGTTTTTAAGTTAAAAAGGGGGAGCTAGGCTAAGGTAGCCTTAAGAAAAGTTTTGGGGAGTTTAGGACACAAGAAGTGATGTGGAAAAGTGGCAAGGGACGCCACCTAAGGTGAAAGGGTGGTTGCGTCACTTGGAGTGCCTAGGGGATTAGGGACTTTTATTTTTTTTTAGAGTTAAAAAAGGGAATTGGGCCAGGGAGGCCTTAAGGGAAGTTATAGGTGCTTTTGGACACAAAGAGTGCCTTGGTAAAGTGGTTGCAAGGTGCCACTTAAGGCTTGGGCAAGTGACGCCTCAAGCAATGGGTAGAGGGCCCAGGTTCGAGTTACAAAGGAAGCAGGAAGGAGCATTTATTTTTGCTTCAATAAGGAGCTTGGCTAAGTAGGTTTTAAAAGAAATTATGGGAGTTGATGACACAAAGAACCAAAGAAGAAAGTGGCTTGGACGCTTGATGCAAAGGAGCTTCAGGAGGGCTCAAGTTCGAGTCTTGTGGGCAGCATAAGCGTGTTTTTATTTTTCCAAGTTGGCGCTAAGGGAGAAGAAGGCCTTAAAAAGAATTGTTGGGGGTTTATGATGCAAAGGAGCTAGCAGCAAAGTGGCTGGTAGTGTGTGGTGACACCAACAGGTCTCATGTTCGATTCACATGGGCAGCAAGGAGTGGGGTTTTATTTTTTTGGCTTTTAACGTCAAGAATGGGGGAAAAGTTGGACGGCAATTGGACTTCTAATTGGATGAGGATTAAGCATATTTATCCTTTTAAAATTCAGCTAAGAGTAGGATATATGTGGATTTAGTTTGTTTATTTTATTTATGGGAAGATGAGAGATAAATGTGATGGATAATTAATTATTTTATTAAGGTGATAGATGAGAAGATGATTGAGGGATTTGATAGGAAATAGTTAAGGGATTATTTTAGTATTATTTTATTAAGATGATAAAGGTGGATTTATTTTAAGTTCATAAATAGAAGATAATTATAGATTTATTTTTATATATTTTGAATGTGTAATTAACGAGATAATATAGGAGATTGAGATAGGATAAAGGATGGATTATTTTTAAAATATTAAATGGGACTAATTGCGAAATTGGGTAGTATAAATAGGTGTGCTCATCTTTTGCAATTCTTTTTCCATTTATTTTCTTATTGCGAAATTCTTCTCTTCCTCCCTATTCTTCTTATTTTTTCTTTCAACCTCAAATCTCTCTATTTCTTTGAAAGTCGAATATACCCATAGCCCATAGCCGATTACTCCAATAAGTCCAAAAGCCAAAATCTGTGACAACTATTCAGTCTTCCTAGCCGATTTCTTTAGGGCTTCAAACAAGGGAGGTTGTCGATTTGTGTATAAAGGGGTAAGGATCTATAAGTCATCATCTTATTTCTTTTCTAAGGTGAAATTAGGACTCTAACTCTATTAATGTCTATGGTCGACTACTTGAAGGAAGTTTCAGGAATTAGGTGTTGTCGACTACAAAGAAGAAACTTTGGGACTTCTAAGATCTAAGGTAAGCTATGAATACCATTCGATTATAAGCTATATTATTATGATTTAATGTTAGATTAGATCTAACATGAGTATATAGGAATTTCGCCATCACTAAAGAAGTAAGGATCCAATTTGAGATTTACAAATCACAAGGGCCATCGACAATAATATACAAGGATTAGGATTTAGATCACAAGTGCCTAGCCAATTGAAGGAAGCAATAACACAAAGTTTTGGATTTCTCGATAGTCAATTTGACAAGCAAGGTAAGGATTTAAGTGTGTTAATCCTTGGATTTAGTAGTATAGTCGAATAGGCTTTTGTTTAAATATTAAATGTTGGCTTAATATAGGAAGAAAGATCTAGAAGCGAGAGATCGATTCTTCTGGATTTCAAATGAATTTGCTAAGTTAATCGGTGTGTATTCTACACTATTTCTTAATAAGTTTTATGGCAATGTTTAATATAAGTATGTGTATAAGAATGTGAATATGGCTAAGGTACCATGTCATGGTACAAATTACTCAGCACGCTTCCTACTCCTACTAGGATTATGAATATATGTTATTTTAACATGTGAAAAGTGATGAGAATGTGAATTAAAGCATGATATGCATGATATGTATGATATGGGGCATATGGGATATTATGAGAAAGGGAAGTGAACGTGGTGACCTAAGACCATGATATCCGAATGTGGTGACCTAAGACCACGATATCGAATGTGGTGACCTAAGACCACGATATCCGGATGTGGTAACCTAAGACCACGATAAATTGTTAACCTACCAGATTTTTATAAGGCGATGAGCACGTCGACCGCAATGATTGCCTTCAATGGTGTGTAGTGGATGGAGGGTTGACTTAGTAGTCCCCACGGTGTGCGAGGATGGTACGGGTGATGTGTAGCGGATGGCATATAGGTTTGGGTTCAGTTGCATCATTATTTTATATCGCTATATGATTATGTATGTGAACATGTATGATAATGTATGCCTAAATTATTAAATTTTAGTGTTGGTTACACATTGAATCTGTTTGACTCACCCTGTTGTGGGAACATTTTTGGTGTGATGATCAAGAAGGGACCTGGTGGCAGGAGCTTAGGGATGGCCATGCTCAAAGAAGAAATTCATTTTATTTGGACTATTTTATTTTATGTACTTTGGTTTTAATTTTGGGATTTAATCGATGTAATAAGGCCATAGTGGATTACTTTATTTTACTTTTATTTACCATGTACGAATTTTTATCAAGTGAAGTTTAAGTAAATTTATTTTAAAACAAAGCCTAAACGTTTTGTCACCTAAAGTAAAGGATTTTGCAAAATGCAATAAGCTTGTTTTCAACTCAAGCCCAATCCAAAAACAATCTTTCTTTCAAAACACACAAGTTTTTCCTAAGTAACAAAAGAATTTGAAACGGTTTTCACCGGAGAACATACCAGATCCGGTCAAGGCTCGTGGGCTGGGTTTGGGGTGTTTCAACTTTTACTAAGGCAATACTCTTATTCCTCAATTGCTTGACTTCCCAAGCTAAAATCTTGACTGGTTCTTCACCATAAGTCATGTCGGGTGAATCTTTATTTCTGAAGGGGTAATTACATGTGAAGGATCTGATCTGTAGCGTCGTAACATTGACACGTGAAACACATCATGTATCTTTTCTAATTCAGAGGGAAAAGCCAAGATCTCTTGAAGGAACATTGGTCTAGCTCTCAACTCAGTTAAATAGAACCATCATCGGATAAAGATATTTTTGAATTCAATGCTTTCAAGGCAAATAGGGATTTTCTGCTTAAAGCATCGGCGACCACATTCGCCTTTCCAGGATGGTAATCAATGACCACCTCACAGTCCTTTATCAACTCTAACCATCTTCGTTGTCTTAAGTTCAACTCTTTCTGCATCATCAAGTATTTCAAACTTTTGTGATCGGTAAAAATCTGACATTGTTCACCATATAAATGGTGTCTCGAAATCTTCAAAGCGAAGACTATGGCGACCAATTCAAGATCATGCGTCGGATAATTTTTCTCATGAGGCTTCAACTGTCTAGAGGCATAAGCAATTACCTTGCCTTCTTGCATGAGTACACGACCTAATCCATTTAAGGATGCATCGCTATAAATTATGAATTCTTTCCCGCTTGGGTTGTACTAAAGCTGGAGCTTCACAACATTCTTTCAACTTCTCAAAACTTTGTTGGCATTTTTCGACCACTCAAACTTCACATTCTTACGTAACAATCTAGTCATTGGGGTTGCAATCATAGAAAACCCCCGACAAATCGTCAGTAGTAGCTTGGCCAGGCCCGTAAAACTTCTAATCTCGTGATGTTCTTGGTGGTTTCGGTCTATTATAGTGAGATCTTAATTGGATCTACTCGGACTCCATCTCTCGAGACAATATGTCCTGTGGATCCCACTTCCTTGAGCCAAAACCCACTTTTACTTGAATTTGGCATACAACCGATTTTCTCAAAGAGTCGTAGAAACTATCCGTAGATGATCGGCATGTTCATTCTCGTCTAGGAATAAATCAATATGTCGTCAATAAAATGACTACAAACTTGTCAAGGTATGGTGCGAAAATGCGGTTCATTAAGTCCATGAATACCGAGGAGCATTGGTCACCAAAGGGCATGACTAAAATTCATAATGCCCATACCTCGTTCGAAAGGCAGTCTTTGATACATCTGAATCTTTCACTCTCAGCTGGTAGTACCCTGATCTTAAGTCTATTTTGGAGAACATAGTCGCTCCTTTCAATTGATCAAACAAATCGTCGATCCTAGGTAATAGGTATTGGTCACTTTATTGTCGACGGTAATCAATGGACAATCTCATGGTGCCATCTTTCTTTTCACAAACAAAACCGAGCGCCCATGGTGAACAACTTGATCTTGCAAAGCCTTTGTCAACTCTTGCAATCAGAATTTCAACTCTTTCAACTCTGTTGGAGCCATTCTATAAGGAGTAATGGATATTGGTACAATACCGAGAGTTAGCTCAATGCTGAACTCAACATCTCTAACTAGTGGTAATCTTGGTAATTCCTCAGGAAAAACATCCACATACTCACATACTATTGGCACTTATTCAATCTTTAGCTCTGTCTCTTTATCATTCAATACAAAGGCCAAAAATGCCTCATACCCTTTTCTTAGATATCTCTGCTCCATCATATGAGAAATTATTACCGACGATCTACCTTGCTCATCTGATTCTACATGAAGAGTATCCCTATTCTCACATCTCATCTCAATGTATTTCTTCCCACAATTTACAATTACATTATGAGTAGTCAACCAGTCCATACCAAGAATGAGGTCGAATTCATCAAAAGGTAACAACATAAGCAATAACTTTGGTATTGTAAAGAGAAAAGGTACCCGTAATAACATCGGGGAAGACGCCTCTTCGCGAGTGCGAATGGCATAAGTCCTTACAGGCACTCTACCCTCGAGTCTCACAGCCTACTCTCTGGGGTTACCTCTTCCACTTGCCCCTCTTCCTGGGTTCCTCTGTAGTCCCCCTCTGACCATACTCTTGGATCTTGGGTTCTGAGTTCTCTCTTCTTTAGTCATCTCTAGACAATCTTTTATGAAATGGTCTTAGGAACCACATCTAAAACATACATTTTCATGTGCTCGGCATTCTCCCAAATGGCGTCTACCACATTGTGGACATTCTAGTCTGTCAGGTCTAAAATTCCCAACACTTGCAACTAAAGTCGTCTGTGCTTTATTTCCCAAATACTGCTTACTCTTGTCTTTTCTTGAAAATCCAAATGGAAGTAGTCGCTCGAGTAGAGAAATCTCTTGACTTCTTGGATGACGATTGGAATGACTTGTTCCACTGTCTCTTTCTAGAATCGTGAGGCTCCATTTCAAATTTCTTTTTCTCTTTTACTAGTTCTTTAGCTTTGTAAGCCCTTTCCACTAGCATAACAAATTCTTTTAATTCGAGGACATCAACAACCAGCTTAATGTCCTTGTTTAAACCATATTCAAACCTTTTACTCATAATGGCCTCGGTGGACACACATTCATGGCGCATTTGCTGATTCGTACAAACTCTCGCTCATAATTGATTCGACATCTTGCCTTACTTTAGCTCTAAAAATTCTTTCCTCTTCTGGTGTACAAATCTCAGGCTGATATATTTTTTCTTAAACTCTTCTTGGAAGAATTCCCATGAAATCTTTTCGCTTGGTACCACCGACACAAGGGTGTTCCACCATTGGTAAGCAGAATCTCTTAAGAGAGAGACTACACACTTCATGCATTCATCGAGTGCGCAGCATTTCGTTAAATACCACGATGGTATTTTCTAACCGTAACTCACTCTTTCTAGATCATCATTTTTCTAGCTCGAATTCTTACGCCCTGTGCTTCTGATCCTATCAATTGGATGTTTATCTCCTCTTACCACCTCTACTACTTGAGGGCTACTTGGAGTAGGTTGTGGAACAGTAGGGGTGGAGGGGTTGTGCAT
This sequence comes from Gossypium rotundifolium, assembly GCA_025506655.1. Lineage (NCBI taxonomy): Eukaryota > Viridiplantae > Streptophyta > Magnoliopsida > Malvales > Malvaceae > Gossypium > Gossypium rotundifolium. Next base: position 63,175,656 of record CP106734.1, on the reverse strand, counting down.
TCAGTTCGCTCAAACGAACTCCGTGTACTGTGCATCCATCATATGAAGGAAGGCTTTCTAGCCTCTTCTCCTCCTCCTTCTTGACTCACCGTAGTGGGTCTATTCTCATTCTCATACTAAGATCGTCCCTTATCGCGGGAGTGAGTGCGTTACTTTCTACGTCATCCACCTCAGCTCTTTCGGGATCCATTTACTATATGTATAAACATAATTTAAGTCATCAAGAGTCGTCACACTATCATTATAAAAACATTCATACGTATGGCATGTATAACTAGACTCATGCTCATGCTACGTTAGTCTTAGAACCGACTAAATCATAGCTCTGATATCACTAAATGTAACACCCTGCACCCAAGATCAATACTGGGTCTACTATGATTGAACTCACTGAAACATGTACTTACGGGCTATAAAATTTTAATCCAACTTAAAAACTTCACTTTCTTAGTCAACACATATAACAAGGGCCTACGAGGCCTTTAACTCATGTCAGAAAACTTTTGGAATTAAAATCAAGTAACTCATTTTTGAAGCAGGGTTCACACGTCTGTGTGACTTGGAACATGCCCGTGTACCCTTAAGCACGCCTATGCCCTCAAACCGTGTAGGGCTACTGACTATTTCTACACGGCTTAGACAAGCTCGTGTCTATAACCGTGAGAGGTTACTGACTAATTTCACACGGCCATGACATGCTCGTGGGCTTAAACCATGTGCTAATCCTTGATATACTGACTAAATTAACACGGTCTGGGCACACGCCCATGTCCAAACCGTGTGTCTTACATGGCATACACACACGGCCATGGGATTTGCCCGTGGCCTATTCTGATTAATAATGCCAAGGTGCAGGGTTAACGCGGCGTTGACACACGCTCGTGTGTTCAACCTTGCCGGCACTTAAAGGCTATTTACTAAGCCATTGGCCACCTTGAAAAGAAGATCATACATAAACTCAAATCAACAATGCAATAACAACCCATCTTTCATGAATAATACCACATGCTTCATTGATTATAATAAACATACATACTTAGTCAAATACAAAAGAATAATGAACTTGATGGCCTATACAATGGCCTTTCCTAAAGCATATACACAAAATGAATGCTTCCTATACATGCCATACTTAGTAAAATAACATGGCTATACCAAAATAAGAGTTGATAGTGTGCTGCGAGCTCCGACTTTAATGATCCACTAGTTAGCTTGGCGGGACTGCATAGTAAGAAAGAGTCATAACATAAGCATATAGCTTAGTAAGTTTGTATGTACAACACATGTCTTATATACTTAACATTCTCATACTTGTAAGGTAAACATGGTACCTGTATCACTTGATCACATTGATCAGTATACTTTAATACTAATCATAGTCTTTACTTCCTCATTCATAACATGAATAATACTCAATTTCATCTTGATACTAACTTTGCTTTCTCAGCTTTCTTGATATCTTCTTTTTGACTTACTCATTTGCCCATGAATTTCTGCGAATAACCGAGGATACTAAATCTCGACACACATAACTTGATACCAAAGCCATATCTTCGGTATGGTCTTACATGGAATATCTCATCTTAGTTTAAGGCCATGTCTTGACATGGACTTATATGAAGTCTTGCTCTTGATAACATACTCAATGCCAAGCTTGTCTTGGACTTACATAATAACTTGCTTGCTAACTTGCTCAATGCCAAGCTTGTCTTGGACTTGCATGATAACTTGCTTGCTAACTTGACCAATGCCAAGCTTGTCTTGGACTTACATGATAACTTACTTGCTAACTTGATCAATGCCAAGCTTGTCTTGGACTTACATTATAACTTGCTTGCTAACTTGATCAATGCCAAGCTTGTCTTGGACTTACATGATAACTTGCTTGCTAACTTGATCAATGCCAAGCTTGTCTTGGACTTACATGATAACTTGCTTGCTAACTTGATCAATGCCAAGTTTGCCTTGGACTTACATGATATCTTACTCAATGCCAAGCTTGCCTTGGACTTACATGATATCTTGTGTGGTAGATCAAGTATCCCAAAGAAATTCATCTTCAATCGGGACTTGCTTGTACATATTATCGTGATTTCTTGCTTGAGCATAACATGATCATTTCATACAATTATTGTACATTGTACTAAGCAAATTAATGATGAAAACCATAAAACTTAGAAATCATACAAACTTACATCAATATACAAAATGTATGTAGATATGCAATTTAGTCCACAACTTTGTTCTTGCCTCGGTTTCGATCCGGGCTTCGTTTTTCTTGATCTATAATCATAAATAGATCATTTAATAATCATATTGACTAAATTAACACATAACTCATTTTCTGGCAAAATTACTATTTTGCCCTTATACTATCTAATATTTGCACTTTTGCCCCAATTCTCGTAAACTGATTTTCATGCAACTTTCTTAAACTTCATGCTTAGCAAAATTATTTTCTCTTCTATAACAATCATCAATTCTTACTATTTTTAGTAGGTATGACCAAATTTTATAATTATTATGAAATGGTCCCTACTACCATGTTTTCATGAAACTTATTAAGGAAAAGATGTTTATCTAACATTAAACTCTCTTAAACTTCCATAAAACATCATTTAACAAACATATCATTCAAGGGTAAATTTTGAACATGCATCTTAGCTCATTTCATAGCTAAAATTAGCTAATTCATAATACGGAACTTCAAAAATACGAAGAATATTAAAAGCAGGGCTAAGATGAACTTACTATGAGCTTGAAAAAAATGAAGAACCCTAGCTATGGTGTCTTCAAATTTTCTAAGAAGACAAGGAAGAAGATGAGTGAATGTTTCTCATCTTTTCCCACTTAAAACACTTAATAGGAAAATAACCAAAATGCCCTTCCTCATAAAAATTCTATTTAGCACCATCTCAAGGTCAATTTTGTCCAAAATTTTATTTTTGGGCAAATTGCTATTGAAGGGCTCATAATTATTATTCTAAAGCTATTTCATGCAAAAAGCTTCTAGAAACTCATATATTGCACTTTTGCAATTTAGTCCTTTTTGGACCAATTGACCTCAACTTAATAAAATTGCTTTACAAAACTTTCATACTAAGTGCAAACATGGCATAAACTTGAAAAACTCATAAATTCACCTCGGGTTCGTGGCCTCACACCACTATCCCTACTAGGCCCTAAATCGGGCTGTTACAGGTTGGATGAAATTGGGCCTTTACACTCGATCCAGTTGGTGGACCCGAGTAATAAGATGCTAAGACAAAATTCAACAATCAACATAAACTTTACTAAACAAAATTCCAAATACTTCACATCAAATCACATATAGTCAAACATATTGAAAATTTGTAATCTACATGGACCTACTTGTGAAATTCAGGCATATAGTAGGATTAAATTGTAAAATTTTAAAGTTTAAAAATAAATATTGAAACTTCACATTTGGTATCTGATGTGTCTATAACTAACTATGATCACAATAAAGGCAAGCACACCTATCGTTTAATAGTATAGTTATGGTAAGGCCGGAAATATCGTATCCACAAAGACCAAGAGTACTAGTTATTACTATCTTCTTATTATTTAGCCTAAGAATTGGAGTGATTTCTTTTAAACTAAAATTAATTAAAAACACGACAGAGAATGAATTGGGAAAATACTTTAAGACAAATATATGATAGAGGCAATACCCAATGAAGAATTCACCTAGACTTCACTTATTACTTCTGATTCATACGATTTATTCACTTGACTTAATCCATAGAAAATCCTGTAACACCCCAAACCAGGCCCAAAATGCCACGACTAGATCTAGTATGCTACGGTTAAATGTTGAAAACTTTACTTTGGAGGGTTTTGAAAATCTCGATTCGTTTATGTAGGTATTCGTTAAATAAGTGATTTTTGGAGAAAACCTTTGTAGTTTTTTTTTTTGTAGAACTTGTTTGAAAATCCCATTTTTTTCCTTCTTATAATCAAGTCCTTGAACATAAATTTATAGAATGTAATCATTAACAAATATAAATTGATAACCTAAGCTATGGAGGCCTTATTACATAAATAATCCCAAAATTAAAACTTAAAGGAAAACCGGAAATAGTTTATGAAAATAAAAGACTTGATGGCCCCTCGAGTCCGCCTCGGCTCCCATGTCCACGATCTACTGCTCATCTGAAAAGTCAGGGAAATAAAAGGGGTGAGTCACCAAGACTCAGTGTGCAAAACCCAAAAACACATAAAAGGCTTGAGGCCCACAAACACATTATGGGCCTTGGCCCACACACAATGGCAACAAAATATTTACATGCTACATGGCCCAACCCAACCTAAAAGTCCATCCTCTACACACCAGCCCGTACCAACCATCACACCTCGGGGATTTCTACAATCAACCCACCAACCGCTACACACCATATCGTGATTATCTTTGCCTATTCCTAACAATCAGGAATAAATTTAATGTGGCTCAGCCACCGATCACTATTGTGACCTAACTTTACAATTCGTGGTTTAACCATCGATCACCAAATGACCTATTAGCATGCTCTTCCCCTTCATCATATTAACCCCATCCCATGCATACACCCATGCAGAATCAAAACAATATACTACCTAAAAGATCACAAACTATCACAAACTTTGATACACATAGAGAAGTTTCTATGATTACGCACTGCATCCCTTGCCTACCTTTTTTCGGGTATCTGACCGTCCATCTGACCTTTTTTTTTTGGCTTTTAGCCCATAACATATATAGTACAGATTAACTAATGTGATAGAGATCTACACACCTGGTTATAGACAAAACGAGACTTTCTATGTCGACACTATCAGAAGCTGATACGACTGCTAATTGTCTAAGGTTTTGTTCTGAAGCCGATCCACAACCCGATGGCAAATTTCGTACTGCTGACACCGCTCGCTTCTTAAATCTAGGGGTTGGATTTACGAGTCCAATTCCCTCTTTTGTTTGACTAGCGTTTGTATCCATGGAACAAATCTTAGTCAACAAACCAGATTAAAACATTGAATCGAATACAAACACGAATATACATTCATAGTGCAGAGGTCCCTTACATAGAAATCTCGAAAGAGATGGAGTTTAGAGACTAGCGATTTTCAGCTTTTAGATCTAGACGATCTACTTCGATTCCCAATGTGTCGCCCCAAAATAAGAACACGAGAACAATCAAAACATTACTCCAATTATAATCTTATCATGCCAACTAGCCTTTCGGCTTTGGCCTCAACAAAAAAAAATCGGAAGAGAAAAAGTGAAGAGAGAATTCGACACTTACCTTAACACCAACAGATTCGACTAACCCTTAGAGATTCCGACACTTAACTTGATAGAAGAAAGAAATCGGCAAGGAGAAAAGAGTGGACAAGGTATTCGGCTAGTAGGAAAGAGTGGAGAAGAGAGTTGAAGTGAAGAGATTCAGCTTTAGAAGAGATCAAAAGAAAAGATGTAGAGGGCTGTGAGGTTTGACTTGTAGAGAGAAGAGATAAAAAACAATGGAATTTTGGATTTTGCATAAAAGTGGAAATGAGAGGGAAGAAAAAAAAAAAGAATAGGATCCAAATGCTAGAATTGAAGAGATATCCCCCTACTTAACCCAAATTTGGCACCTACTACCTAAAAACGAAAATGCCCTTTTAAAACTAAAACTAAGCTATTAATCAAGGAAATTTTGGCACCCTTGAACATATCGAACCGATTCCTCCTTCCCTCGATGTTGGAATTTTGGCCACCATTGTGACCGAGAGATAAATCCTAAATTTCCTCCCTTATCTTTATCTTATCACACCTCTAAAAGAAGCCTAGATAACACTACCTCTTCCTCCCTTTATCTGCCATATTATCTGTATTATCTACTCAAATAAATCCTCCTATTTCCAAGCCTCATTGCCATCCCACTTTACCCTCTTAAATGCCAAAAATTAACTAAATTTAATTAAAATAATTGGGCTTCATGCAACTCGAACTTGGGCCTCCTCAATTGACGCCACCTTATAGCTCCCTTATGTAGCGCCACTACCCACTGAGCTACAAGCCCATTTTGTATTCTAAAATACAGATAACATCTTTTAAGCCCTATCCTAACTGGCTTTCCACTAGCATGTCCAAACAGAAAATTTGATTAAGGCCTCGGTCCAACCCTGAGCCCATTCTAGACCCCTAACACTCACATTAAACATAACCACACATTAAACGCAAAGGCCCATTAATTTAGGATGTTACAGTTCTACCCCCTTAAAGAAATTTTGACTTCAAAATTACCTGATCAGAATAGATGCGGGTATTACTGCCACATCGCTTCCTCCGGTTCCCATGTAGTCTCCTCAGAACCGCGATTCTGCCATAGAACCTTAACCAAAGAAACTGTCTTCCTTCGCAATACTTTGACATCACAATCCAAAATTTCCACTGGTTCCTCTTCAAAGGATAAATCGGGTCTTACTTCGATTTCTTCCACAGACACCACTTGGGATGGATCCAAACGGTATCGTCTTAACATAGAGACGTGAAATACATTATGAATCTGGCTTAGCTCAGAAGGTAGCTCTAGTTGATAGGCTAACGATCCCACTCATTTCAACACCTGATAAGGTCCGATAAATCTGGGACTTAATTTACCTTTCCTTCCAAACCTCAGTACTTTCTTCCATGGCAACACCTTCAAGAACACCTTGTCACCCACTGCAAACTCTATGTCCTTACACTTCAAACCAGCATAGGACTTCTGGCTATCTGACGCTTCCTTTAGTCGAGCCCGAATTAACTCAACCTTCTCCTCTGTCTCGGTAACCAACTCCAGACCCAAAATTCAACGTTCCCCTAATTCTGTCCAACAGGTAGGAGTACGACACTTTCACCCGTACAATGCTTCATAGGACACCATCTGAATACTAGACTGGTAGCTGTTGTTGTAAGCAAACTCGCTAATGGTATAAATTCTTCCCAACTACCCCTGAAATCAATGACACAACCTCCCAATTACCCGCTCAGACTGTCCATCGGTCTGAGGATGAAATGCTGTATTGAAATCCAACTTTGTACCCAACACTTGATGCAATGCCTTCCAAAATCGTAACGTGAACCTAGGGTCCCTATCTGATATGATCGATATTAGTACTCCATGCAACCTCACTACCTCCGCTATGTATAGGTTAGCCAATTTCTGCAGAGAGTAATCGACCCGTACTGGTATGAAATGAGCAGACTTCGTCAAGCGATCAACAATCACCCAGACCGAATCTTTCTTAGTAGGTGTGAGAGGTAGCCCACTAACAAAGTCCATTGTGATCCTTTCCCACTTCCATTGTGGAATCTTCACCGTACCGCAATAACCACGATGGTAAGCGATGCTCGCCTTTACCCGCTAATGTGTCAAACACTTACTCACCATTTCGATTACCTCTCGCTTCAAGCACGCCATCAAAACCGATCTCAAACTCGATACATCTTACTCCCTCCAGGGTGCATAGCATATGGGCTATCATGTGCTTCTTGCAAAATCCTACGCCTCAAATCCAGATCTTTTGGCATGCAAACTCTTCCTCGAAAACATAATAGTCCTTCCTTATTCTCACTAAATTCTATTGGCCCATCATTTGATATTAGCTGCAACTTCACCTTAAACAACTCATCGATCTGCTGCTTCTCCTTAACCTGACTGACCCAAGAGGGTTTCATTTGAAGTTCAGCTAATAAACTCCCATCATCATATAAACTGAGGTGAGCAAACATTGCTCTCAAGTCAGAGATTACTTTACGACTTAGGGCATCTGCCACCACGTTAGCTTTACCCGGATGATACTCGATCGAGCAGTCATAATCCTTTAACAACTCGATCCACCTCCTTTGCCTTAGATTCAACTCCTTCTGGGTCAAAAGGTATTTTAGACTCTTGTGATCGGCATAAATGACGGATTTCTCCCCATACAGATAATGTCTCCAAATCTTCAAGGCAAAAACCACTGCCGCCAATTCCAAATCATACATGGGATAATTCAATTCGTGTGGCCTTAACTGTCGAGATGCATATGCAACAACCTTTCCATCTTGCATCAATATGCATCCTAGTCCCATGTGTGACGTATCACAGTAAATCACGAACTCCCTTCCAGCCTCCAGCTAAATCAACACTGGAGCCTCCGTCAAAATCCTTTTTAACCACTCAAAACTCTCTTGCTGCTTATCAGACCAAACAAACGAAACCCCTTTCTATAACAACTTAGTCAATGGTGCCGCAATTAAATAAAATCCTTCTACAAACCTTTGGTAGTACCCGGCCAGACTAAGAAAACTCTAAATTTCTGCCATAGACCTAGGCGGCTTCCAATCCAACACCGCTTCAATTTTTCGAGGGTCAACCCTAATCCCCTCTGCCGACACAATGTGGCCTAGAAAAGTAACTTCACTTAGCCAAAATTCGCACTTACTAAATTTGGCATGAAACACCCCAAACCCGGCCCACGAGCCTTGATCGGATCTGGTATGTTCCCCGGTGTAAACCGTGTCAAATTCTTTTGTTACTTAGGAAAAACTTATGTGTTTTGAAAGAAAGATTGTTTTGGGTTGGTCTTGAGTTGAAAACAAGTTTATTTCATTGTTAAAATCCTTTACTTTAGGTGACAAAACGGTTAGGGTTTGTTTTAAAAATAAATTTACTTAATCTTTAAATTGATAAAAATTTGTAAGCTTAATAAATAATAGCAAAGTAAAGTAGTTCTACTATGGCCTTATTACATCAAATAATTCCCAAAAATAAAAAAAAATAAATTCAAAGTACTTAATGAAATATAAGTCCAAATAAAATAAATTCCTTGCTGTGCATGGCCACCTTTAAGCTCCTCGGCCGGTCCATTCTTGATCATCACCAAAAAGGTTCCCACAGCAGGGTGAGTCAACAGACTCAATATGTAACCACAACACTAAGTCATAACAAATTCAGACATTTGAGCATACATATTCTTATATCATAAAAAATGATGCAACCCAAACCCAAACCTAGATAGCAATCCGCTACATGTCCCCTGCACCAACCTCGCACACCATGGGGACTACTAAGTCAACCTCCATCCGCTACACACCATCGAAGGTAGTCGCTGCAGTCGACGTGCTCATCGCCCTTATAAAATTCGTGGTCTTAGGTCACCACATTCAGATATCGTGGTCTTAGGTCACCACATTCAGATATCGTGGTCTTAGGTCACCACATTCAGTTATCGTGGTCTTAGGTCACCACATTTAGATATCGTGGTCTTAGGTCACCACATTCACTTCCCCTTTTCATATAACCCATATGCCCCATATCATACATATCATGCATTAACATGCCAAATTCTTATTTCACATTCTTATAATGTCATATGTGTGTCGTAATAGATATTTAACATAATCCTAGTAGGAGTAGGAAATGTACCTAGGTACTCTGTACCATCGCATGGTACTTTAGCCATATTTTCACATTCTTAACAACACATTTAACTTTATCATTGTCATAAATCTATTAAGACTTAAGGAAGGGTACACACCTGATTCGCTTAACAAATTCGCTGAAATCCCAAAATCCAATCTACAGCCTTAGATCCTTAACTACCTATATTCGGCCAACACATGGTTAATTTACTAAGACCCATTCACCATGAAAACAAATCCTAGTAGGATTAGTACACTAAAACTTACCTTGGTGCCAATTGACTTAAGAATCAAATCCCGAAATCTTTGCTATACTCCTCCTTGTATTCGGCCAAACACTAGATCTATACATAGGTTAGTTTTTCGGCTTTTTGAATAATCAAGAAATAAATCTAGATACCAAACTAGGCCTTGGCCGAATGTGCATATGGACTTACCTTAAAAATCTTAAATCCCGAAAGTATTCCTTGCCTTAAGTGTCTGTTGAAATCCCTATAGCCACATATTAGTTCAATTTCCAACCTCAAATCTCAACAAATGGCCCTTGGCCAACTAGAATATTTGCTTACCTTAAGTCCTTGAAATCCCGAAAGATTCGTCTTTGAAGTCAACAATAGGCCAAATCCCGAAAGATCTCTTCAAAGTTTCGGCACACAAGATTATTAATAGGATTAGTATCCTGATTTTGGTTAAAAGGAAAAGAAATATAATGACAACAATAGGATTCCTTACCCTCAATATTGGAATCGGCAAAGAGTTTGCAGGAGAGATCAATTCAAAAGAATGAACCTTCGGCTTTAGGCTTTGTTGAACAATCGGCTAAAGATTGCCTTGAGATTCGGCTACCCTTTTTAGATGGTGATGGAGAAGTCGGCCACAAGAGGAAAAGATGTAGAGAGAAAAGCTAAAAGAATTCGGCTAGGAGGATAAAAGAAAAAGAAGAAATATGGATGCTCAATAACAAGAAGAAATTCAGATACAGAGAGAGAGGGAGGAAAAGGAAAAAGAATGAATACTGGCTTAATTCCTCCTTTGGCCGAAATTACTATGCTAGAGTCCCTTACTTGGCCAACTCTCCATATTTTGATAAATTTTATCTTTTAATTATCATCTTAATAAAATTAATCAATTATCTCTTCTTCTTAGGAATTTAATCCACACTTGAGCACACCTTTTAGCCAAATTTTAAAGGGAATAAAACTCCTCACTGAAGTTCCTTAGTGCCGTCCACCTCCTTTGCTTCTTGTAGCAAAATAAAATCCTTTATTTGCTTCCCACGTTGCTCGAACCTAGGCCTATTTGCATAGCTTGTGGCGTCACTTACCTAGGCCTTAAGTGGTGCCTCCAAGCCACTTAAACAAGCCTATGTTTGTGTCAAATTTCTTCTATTAATTTTCTTAAGGCTACCTTGTTTTAGTTTCCTCTTTTAAACTTACCATTTCTAAAACATTTCCTTACATTTCCAAGTTTCCAAAAATGTTCACTTTCCTAAACATTTACTTAACATTTCCAAGTTTCCAAAAATGTTCACTTTCCTAATTATTTACTTAACATTTCCAAGTTTCCAAAAATGTTCACCATACATTCATGCCATTTCGTATAATTAAATCAAAAATGCATAGGCCCATTTTCAAGGTGTTACAGTTCTACCCCCTTAAAATAATTTCATCCTTGAAATTGCCTGGCTAAAATAAATGAGGGTATTGCTGTCGCATTGCCTCTTCTAGCTCCCACGAAGCTTCCTCCGATCCATGATTGGCCACAACACTTTGACTAGGGGAACTAACTTCCTCCGTAATATTTTCACATTTCGATCCAAGATCTAAATCGGCTCTTCCTCGTAGGATAAGTCTAGCCTTAGTTCCACTTCTTCAACTGGTACCACATGAGATGGATCCGATCGGTAGCGACGTAGCATGGATACATGGAATACATCGTGCATCTGCTGCAACTCTGGTGGCAACTCTAGCTGGTACGCCACTGGTCCAACTCGCTTCAACACTCGATACGGTCCTATAAACCTTGGGCTTAGCTTCCCTTTCCAACCAAATCTCATCACCTTCTTCCAAGGCGAAACCTTAAGAAATACTTGGTCTCTTACATCAAATTCAATCTCCTTCCGTTTGAGATCTGCGTTTGACTTTTGTCTATCGGATGCTTCCTTTAATCGTGCCCGAATTATCTCAACCTTTTCTTCGGATTTTGCCACTAACTCTGAACCCAAAACTTGACGTTCTCCCAATTCCATCCAACATGTAGAGTCCGACACTTTCGACCATCTGATTGCTTCATAAGGTGCCATTCGAATACTTGCCTGATAGCTGTTGTTGTAGGCAAACTCTGCTAAGGGCAAATACTCCTCCCAACTTCCTCTGAAATCCATCACACAACCCTCAACATGTCCTCTAAAACTTGGATTACCCATTCAAATTGCCCGTCCATTTGTGGATGAAAGTCCGTAGTGAAATCCAACTTAGTGCCTAAAGCTTGATGAAGTTCCCTCCAAAATCGAGACGTAAATCTTGGGTCTCTATCCGAAATAATAGACACCAAAGCACTCCATGTAGCCTCACAATTTTTGCCACATATAATTTATCCAATTCAAGAGAATAATCAACTCTTATCGGGATAAAGTCGCGGACTTGGTCGACGGTCCACTATTACCCATACCAAGTCATTCTTAGTAGGCGTAAGGGAAGCCCACTAACGAAGTCCATGGTAATTCTTTCCCACTTCCATCACGGAATCTCGATTGGTCAAGCAATCCGATGGAACTTGGTGTTTAGCCTTAACTTGCGACACATCGACATTTCCCCACTAAATTGGTAACTTCCGCTTAAGATTAGGCCACTAAAACTATTCCCTTAGATCCTCAGACGACTTGGTGCCTCCGGATGCATAGCATAAGGGCTACCATGCGCTTCGAAGAATCCTCTGTCTTAACTCCTCGTCCCCAAGATACGGACCTTTCCTTTGAAGCACAATACTCCCTCATCACTAACACCATAGTCCTCTAACTCTCCATTCTGTACTTGTTGTAGCTTAGCACTTAGGTCCTCATCAGTAAACTATCCTTCTTTCACCTCATTTAACCACGTCGGCTTGACTTGCAATTCTGCCAATAGGCTCCCATCATCATACAAACTCAAGTGTGTGAATAATGCCCTTAGATCCGACATAACTTTTCGGCTTAGAGCATCCTCCACTACATTCGCCTTGCGGGTGATACTCTATCGCATACCATAATCCTTGATAATTCAACCCACCTTTTCGCCTTAAGTTTAACTCTTTCTGAGTCAGCAAATACTTAAGGCTCTTGTGGTCTGTGTAGATCGTCGACTTTTCACCATAAAGGTAGTGCCTCCATACCTTAAGAGCGAAGACCACTGCTGCTAATTCCAAGTCATGCGTCGGGTAGTTCACCTCATGTGGCCTTAACTGTCGAGACGCATATGCGACTACCTTTCCGTCTTGCATCAATACGCAACCCAAACCTATATGGGAAGCGTCACAATACACCGTAAAATCTTTTCCTACCTCCAGCTGTATCAAAATTGGAGCTTCAGTCAAAACCCTCTTGAGCTTTTCAAAGCTCTTCTGCTGCTTATCCGTCCATACAAAGGGTACATCCTTCCTTAACAACTTTGTCAAAGGTGCGACTATTGACGAAAATCCTTCCACGAACCTTCTGTAATAGCCTACCAAACCCAAGAAACTACGAATCTCCTCTACTGACTTAGGTGGTTTCCAATCCAACACCGCTTCGATCTTCCTAGGATCTACCCTTATTCCTTCAGCAGACACCACGTGCCTTAAGAATGCAACCTCCTTAAGCCAAAATTCACACTTGCTGAATTTGGCATAGAGCTTCTTCTCCCTTAACACTTGTAGCACAATCCGGAGATGCTCATCATGCTCCTCTTCAGTCTTGGAGTACACTAGGATGCCGTCGATGAACACCATGACGAACCTATCCAAGTAAGGTTGAAAAACCCAGTTCATCATATCCATGAACGCGGCTGTGACGTTTGTCAACCCGAACGGCATTACCACAAGCTCATAATGGCCGTATCTTGTCCTAAAGGCTGTCTTATGGATATCTGCCTCCTTCACTTTCAACTGATGATATCCTGACCTTAAGTCGATCTTTGAGAACACTCGCTTTGCCCTTAAGTCGATCGAACAAGTCATCAATCCTTGGCAAAGGATACTTGTTCTTGATGGTCAGCTTATTCAACTGACGATAATCTATGCACATACTTATAGTTCTGTCCTTCTTCTTCACAAACAGGACCGGTGCTCTCCATGGAGACACACTGGGTCGAATAAACCCACGGTCAAGTAATTCCTGAATTTGAGCCTTGAGCTCAACTAACTCTTTTGGTGCCATTCGATATGGAGCGATTGACACAGAAGCTGTACTCGGCAGCAGGTCAATTCCAAACTCTACCTCCTTATCTGGGGGTATTCCTGGTAATTCCTCTAGGAACACATCCTCAAAGTCCCTTACAGTTCTAACTCCACTGACACCTCCTTCCTTTCCATCTAACGCACTTACAAAGGCTAAGAATGCCTCGCACCTTTGCAAACCATCTTCTCGCCTTCAATGTAAAACTACGTTAGACAAGTAGTTTATTCTTTCTCCTATCATTATTACCACTTCATCTTTCGGGGTCCTTAGTTCATTCGTTTAGTGCACAATCCAACATGGCTCGGTGCTCTACTAATCAATCCATACCAAGTATGAGGTCAAATTCTCAGAGGGTAACTCTATTAAGTCACCAAAGCTCACTCCACAATTTCTAGGATACACTCAAAGATCTTATCCACCACCATAGTTTGGCCTAATGGGCTTACTACAGTCAATCTCCCTATAAGAAAGTTCGAGTCTAGGCCTAGTGTTTCCACTACACTACATGCAACATAAGAATGGGTCGAGCCCACATCAATAAGAGCAAAATAGGGCTTGCCATGAATGAGAAACGTACCGGTTATGACGTCCGGTGCGTCTCCATCCTCCCTACGGTGAACCGCATAAACCAAACCCGACTGCTCTTGCCTCAGTGTTAGCAGCACCTCGACCCGGTGTTCCACGTCCTCTACCAGTACCATTTCCTCGATTATTTAGACCACGACCTCGCTGAGGCTGCTGTCCACCTCTACCAGCCTGATTAACATTCTGAACTACTGGCCGATTCTCATCTGGTTTCCTCGGGTAGTCCTTGATCATATGGTCATTTGACCCACATCTGAAACATCCACCTGTCTTCTTCCAGCATTCGCCTAAGTGTCTCTTTCCACACTAATCACAAGGACGATACTGCCCTCCTGTACCAACTTGCTGACCCTGCGGCCCATCAGCTCTAGGCCTTTTCTGCACATTTCTCGATGATCCAAATGACCCATAACCCCTCTTGGGTCTATTCCTATCAGAGCTCTACTTAACCGAGTCCTTGATTCCCTCGGCTACCTTAGTCTTTTCTACCAACGCGAAAAACTCCCGCTCCTGATGTGGAGCTATCAATAACCTGAGGTCATCCCTTAAACCGTCTTTGAACCGAACACACCGCTCATGCTCCGTAGCCACTACTCCTCGAGCATATCGGCTTAACCTCAGAAATTCAGCTTCATACGCTGCTACTAACTTGTTCCCTTGAACTAACCCCAAAAATGCCTTCCTCTCGCTCATCAATATAACGTAGCCGACATACTTCTTCCGATATGCCGCCTTAACATATTCCTGTGTCGGATCCTCGGTTGTGGCACCATCTCGAATCGTTAACCACCATTGATATGCTTCATCGCGTAGCAATCCCACCATTCCTTTCAACTTCTCCTCAGGGGTCAGATCGAGCTCATCCATAATGCACTCGGTTGCTTCCAACCAAGATTCACCAGTCTTGGGTGCCACACCAGATAATCCATGGAACACCTCGGCGTCGTTGGCTCGAGTCGCCGGTATAGATTTTGAGCTCCATATTCCTCAAACACCAGCCACCATTTCAAGAACTCTCTCAGGTCCAACACCGCTTCGATCTTCCTAGGATCCACCCTTATTCCTTCAAGCAGACACACACGTGCCCTAAGAATGCAACCTCCTTAAGCCAAAATTCACACTTGCTGAATTTGGCATAGAGCTTCTTCTCTCTTAACACTTGCAGCACAATTCGGAGATGCTCATCATGCTCCTCTTCAGTCTTGGAGTACACTAGGATGTCGTCGATGAACACCACGACGAACCTATCCAAGTAAGGTTGAAAAACCCGGTTCATCAAATCCATGAACGCGGCTGGGGCGTTTGTCAACCCGAATGGCATTACCACAAACTCATAGTGGCCATATCTTGTCCTAAAGGCTGTCTTATGGATATCTGCCTCATTCACCTTCAACTGATGATATCCTGACCTTAAGTCGATCTTTGAGAACACTGCTGCCCCCTTAAGCTGATCGAACAAGTCATCAATCCTTGGCAAAAGATACTTGTTCTTGATGGTCAGCTTATTCAACTGACGATAATCTATGCACATACGCATAGTTATGTCTTTCTTCTTCAAAAACAGGACCGGTGCTCCCCATAGAGACACACTGGGTCGAATAAACCCACGGTCAAGTAATTCCTGAATTTGAGCCTTGAACTCAACTAACTCTTTTGGCGCCATTCGATATAGAGCAATTGACACAGGAGCTGTACCCGACAGTAGGTCAATTCCAAACTCTACCTCCCTATCTGGGGGTATTCCTAGTAATTCCTCTGGGAACACATCCTCAAAGTCCCTTATAGTTCTAACTCCACTGACACCTCCTTCCTTTCCATCTAACGCACTTACAAAGGCTAAGAATGCCCTGCACCCTTTGCAAACCATCTTCTCTGCCTTCAATGCCGAAACTACGTTAGACAAGTAGTTTCTTCTTTCTCCTATCATTACTACCACTTCATCTTTGGGGGTCCTTAGTTCCATTCGTTTAGCCACACAATCCAACATGGCTCGGTGCTCTACTAACCAATCCATACCAAGTATGAGGTCAAATTCTCTGAAGGGTAACTCCATTAAGTCACCGAAGCTCACTCCACAATTTCTAGGATACACTCAAAGATCTTATCCACCACTACAGTTTGGCCTAATGGGTGACTACTGATCATCTCCTATTAGAAAGTTCAGAGTCTAGGCCTAGTGTTTCCACTACACTACATGCAACATAAGAATGCGTCGAGCCCACATCAATAAGAGCAAAATAGGGCTTGCCATGAATGAGAAATGTACCGGTTATGATGTCCAGTGCGTTTCCATCCTCCCTATGGCGAACCGCATAAACCAAACCCGGCTGTCTTGCCTCAGTGTTAGCAACACCTCGACCCGGTGTTTCACGTCCTCTACCAGTACCATTTCCTCGATTATTCGGACCACGACCTTGCTGAGGCTGCTGTCCACCTCTACCAGCCTGATTAACATTCTGAACTGCTGGCCGATTCTCATCCGATTTCCTCGGGTAGTCCTTGATCATATGGTCATTTGACCCACATCTGAAACATCCACTGTCTTCTTCGACATTTTCCTAAGTGTCTCTTTCCACACCGATCACAAGGACGACATCGCCTCCTGTACCAACTTGTCACCATCATGCCCATCGACTCTTGGCCTTTCTCGTATATTTCTCGATGATCCAGACGACCCATAACCCCTCTTGGGTCTATTCCTATTAGAGCTCTGCTTAACCGAGTCCTTGATTCCCTCGGCTACCTTAGCCTTTTATACCAACACGAAAAACTCCCGCTCCTGATGTGGAGCTATCAATAACCTGAGGTCATCCCGTAAACCGTCTTCGAACCGGACACACCGTTCATGCTCTGTAGCCACTACTCCTCGAGCATATCGGCTTAACCTCATAAATTCAGCTTCATACGCTGCTACTAACTTATTCCCTTGAACTAGCCCCAAAAACGCCTTCCTCTGCTCATCAATATAACGTGTGCTGACATACTTCTTCTGATATGCCGCCTTAACATATTCCTGTGTCGGATCCTCATTTGTGGCACCATCCCGAATCGTTAACCACCATTGATACGCTTCATCGTAGCAATCCCACCATTCCTTTCAACTTCTCCTCAGGGGTCAGATCGAGCTCATCCATAATGCACTCAGTTGCTTCCAACCAGTATTCAGCTGTACTGGATGCCACACCAGATACTCTATGGAACACCTCAGCGTCGTTGGCTCAGAGTCGCTCGGGTATAGATTTCTGAGCTCCCATATTCCCTCAAACACCAGCCACCATTTCAAGAACTCTCAGCACAGCCTGCGATACAGTATCATCCCCCGTCTGAGCCTGCTGCTCGACACCAACAGCTGGAGGTGGTGGTGGCGGTGGTAACTCATTGTCAGACCCTTGACCCGATCTAACGGGTTCTGACATAGTCATCCTTCCTCGACCATGTCCATGACGATCGCGTCCTCTAGAACTCATATCTAACGACGCGCTTTAATCTGATTAAGAAATTTTATGAATTAGCCTTTATTCCACTGATTAACCGCGAAGAAGTTTTATGAAAAGAATTTTAGGAGTGGTTCTTTCATATTCATACATGCACACAGTCTTTACATTCATACATCCATTAATCAATTATGAACTTTCGTTCATTCAGAGAAATGTTGTAGTTTTCATTGTTGTTATTTTTCCGCTACCCAAGGGTATTTTCGTAATTTGCCCTACAGGGGTATTTTCGTAATTTGTCAAAATAAGGTTCCTTGGTGATTTTGTCAATAAGGTATTCGGAAATTTTGCATTCCCGAGGGTATTTTGGAAATTTTGAAATTACAGAGGTATTTGGTAATAAACCGAGGTAAATTTATAAATCTTAATAAAACAAGGATATTTTGGAATTTACAAAACTTGAAGGTTGTTTACGAATTTGTTTTCCAAATCGGTGTTGTTGCAGAAATTTTGAAGATCTGGGGTCATTCGGTAATTTTGTAACTTGGGGAGGTATTTTGGTAATTTGTGTAGGCGTGGGTAATTTCATAAATAATTTTTTTATAATCAAGGTATTTTATATTTTGTAAATTTAGGGTTCCTTTAAGCAAAGTAGTGAAATTTTGATAAGAAGCTGTGGGTATTTTGAAAATTTTCATAAACCAAGGGTATTTTTGTAATTTTACCACTAGGGGTATTTTTTGTAATTTTACCACTAGAATATTTGCTTACGTTAAGTCCTTGAAATCCCGAAAGATTCGTCTTTGAAGTCGACAATAGGCCAAATCCCGAAAGATCTCTTCAAAGTTTTGGCACACAAGATTATTAATAGGATTAGTATCCTGATTTTGGTTAAAAGGAAAAGAAATAGAATGACAACAATAGGATTCCTTACCCTCAATATTGGAATCCAAATAGTTTGCAGGAGAGATCGATTCAAAAGAATGAACCTTGACTTTAGGCTTTGTTGAACAATCGGCTAAAGATTGCCTTGAGATTCGGCTACCCTTTTAGATGGTGATGAAGAAGTCGGCCACAAGAGGAAAAGATGTAGAGAGAAAAGCTAAAAGAATTCGGCTAGGAGGCTAAAAGAAAAAGAAGAAATACGGATGCTCAATAACAAGAAGAAATTCAACACAGAGAGAGAGGGGAGGAAAAGGAAAAGAATGAATCTTGGCTTAATTCCTCCTTTAAGAAATTACTATGCTAGAGTCCCTTACTTGGCCAACTCTCCATATTTTGATAAATTTTATCTTTTAATTATCATCTTAATAAAATTAATCAATTATCTCTTCTTCTTAGGAATTTAATCCACACTTGAGCACACCTTTTAGCCGAATTTTAAAGGGAATAAAACTCCTCACTAAAGTTCCTTAATACCGTCCACCTCCTTTGCTTCTTGTAGCAAAATAAAATCCTTTATTTGCTTCATGCGTTGCTCGAACCTAGGCCCATTTGCATAGCTTGTGGCGTCACTTACCTGGGCCTTAAGTGGTGCCTCCAAGCCACTTAAACAAGCCTATGTTTGTGTCAAATTTCTTCTATTAATTTTCTTAAGGCTACCTTGTTTTAGTTTCCTCCTTTAAACTTACCATTTCTAAAACGTTTCCTTACATTTCCAAGTTTCCAAAAATGTTCACTTTCCTAAACATTTACTTAACATTTCCAAGTATCCAAAAATGTTCACTTTCCTAATTATTTACTTAACATTTCCAAGTTTCCAAAAATGTTCACCATACATTCATGCCATTTCGTATAATTAAATCAAAAATACATAGGCCCATTTTCAGGGTGTTACATGGCATACAACTGCTTCTCCCTCAGAATCTATAAAACCACTCGCAGATGTGAATCATGCTCCTCTTTCGACCTTGAATAAGCTAGGATATCATCTATAAATACCATGACAAACCGATCCAAGTAGGGTTGGAACACTCGGTTCATCATATCCATAAACGCTGTTGGTGCGTTAGTCAACCCAAATGGCATCACCATGAATTCGTAGTGACCATAACGAGCCCTGAATGCCGTCTTATGAATATCCGCCTCCTTAACTTTAAGCTGATGGTACCCTGATCTCAAATCTATCTTCGAAAATCCTTCAACTGATCGAACAAGTCATCGATCCTTGACAATGGGTATTTGGTCTTAATTGTTAACTTATTCAACTGATGATAGTCAATCCACATACGCATTGATCCATCTTTCTTCTTAACAAATAACACTGGCGCTCCCCAAGGTGACACAGTTGGTCGAATAAACCCTCTATCTAGCAAACTCTTGAATCTGCGCTTTCAATTCCACCAACTCCTTCAACGCCATTCTATATGGAGCAATAGATATTGGCGCTATTCCCGGAAGAAGATCGATACCAAACTCCACTTCACGATCTGGGGGTAATCTCGAAAGCTCTTCTGGGAAAACATCAAGAAATTCTTTCACCGTTTTAACATCCCCGACAGTTAGTTCCTTAGCTTCTAGAGCTCGAACAAACATTAGAATTACCCTGCATCCTTTCCTCACCATCCTTTCTACACTTAAGGCAGTCACCACATTCGACAAATAGTTCCCCTTTTCATCTATCACCAACACTTCGCCACCCTTGGGACTTTTTAACATCATACGCTTGGCTGCACAATCTACATTAGCTTGATACCTCACCAGCCAGTCCATGCCTAAGATTAAATCAAACTCCCCGAACGGTAATTCCATCAGATTAGTCGGAAAATTATTCCTGAACTTCTAAAGGTACCTCCGATAAAGCTTATTTACCACCACGAGTGTCCTAACGGGCTAATTACGGTCATCTCCTAGAGAAATCTCAAAATCTATGCTTAAAGTTCCAGACACCCTACTAGCAACATGTGAATGCGTCGAACCAATATCAATCAATGCAGTGTAAGGCAAACCAAAAATTAGAAACGTACCGGTTATTACATCCAGTGCGTCATCCTCCTCTCGACGTCTGGCAGCATGGACTAACCCCGACTGTCTCGGCTTAGTGTTTCCTACCCCTCGGCCTGATGCTCCATGGCCCCGACTGAAACCATTACCACCTCTGGCTGGACCACGACCTCTCTGTGGCTACTGACCTCCTCTGCCCTGCAGGCATTCTCCTGATCTGTGGGCCCTTCACTACCCAATTGCTGCGGACAATTTCTAACTTGGTGGTCCATAGATCCACACCTAAAGCACCTCTCACTGCCCGCCCAACACTCACCTACATGGAATTTACCAGATCGAGCACACTTACGTATGCGGCTAGCAGTGATGAGTCTCTCATCCGTCTCGGCCCATCCGACCTAGGTCTTTTACGAATACGCCCACCGCCTTGATGATCCAAAATTTCTCTTACTTCCACCCCTATCTCTATCCCGGTTCAATTTTTCTGTCCGTTTTACCTCCTCAGCTATCTTAGTTTTTTCCACAAGGACGGTAAATTTCCTCTCCCGTTGTAGGGCTATCAACACACACAGATTATCTCTCAGACCATCTTCAAATCGAACACACCGTTCTGGGTTTGTGGCCACCATCCCTCGAGCAAAACGGCTAAGGCATAAAATTCCGCTTCATATGCGACCACCGACCTACTTCCACGAACCAAATTCGAAATACTCACTGCGTGCATCCACATAACTCGATCCAATGTACTTACTCGAAATGCCATTTTAATGAAATCCCAGGTGATATGGTCAGCCACTGTACCATCCTTAACCGTAAGCCACCATTGATATGCTTCGTTCCGTAGGAGAGATACAACCCCTTTCAATTTCTCCTCTTCCGTGAAATCAAGATCATCCATTATCGTTCAACCGCCTCCAACCAATACTCAATTTGTGCTGGGGCTATACCGAAATTCCCTAAAACTTACGCCCCATTGGCTCTAAGTCGTCCGACACGGATTTTTGGGCTCCTGTGCCCATGCCTGCCCCAGCAACCCTCTCTAAAACCCTTACCATTGCTTGAGATACGGCATCATCTCCGGCCGTCTGATCCTAAAATTCCACCTCCACAGCTAGGGGTACTGGCATCTCGTCTCCTGACCCATGGCCAGATCCCACTGGTTCTAACACAGCCATCCTGCCCCTACCACGACCACGTGTAGGACGTCCACGACCCCTTGTACTCATTCTACCGATTCTTATTTATCTGATTAGAAATTTTATGAATTATTAATTTCTTTCACTGATTAACCACGAACAATCTTATGGACAGTAGTTTCAAGAGTAGTTCTTTCGAATTTGAAATTATATCTACGGGTTTCAATCTCAAGTCTGAATCTGCTAGCTCTAGGAACCATATACATTCAACCATCATACATCAACATACAAGCAGCATCCATTAACTCACATTCATCACATGAGGGTATTTTCGTCATTTTACTACCCAGGGGTACTTTCGTAATTTTATCATATCGGGGTATTTTTGTAGTTTTCCAAAATAGGGTATCTTGGTGATTTTACAAAATAGGGGTATTTTGGTAATTTTGTAATCTGAGGGTATTTCAGTAATTTTGCCAATCGAGTGTATTTTGGTAATTTTGTAAACAGGCGGTATTTCGATAATTTCACAAATTTTGGTAATTTTACAAATCCAAGGTATTTTGGAAAATTTTCACAAATCAAGGGTATTTTAAAAATTTTACAAAACTAGGGGTATTTTAGTAATTTTACGAAATAGAGTGGCTGGACCCTTTCGAGTTTTAGTTATAAATTTTGGCCCGTCAATGAGTCCTCGTGGCTAAGGTGAACAGTCACTACACACCAGGTAGGATTCCAACGAAGAGGAGGTGAGCCACTAGGGCCGCTTAAGTACCCAGCGACTTGTTCATGGACATGTTTAATTAGATTAAGTCTTATGAGATTTGAAGAATTGTTCAAACTAAGCCTAAAGTCCATCAAACTCTAATCATACTAGCCTACGTCCCTATGGAGCCCATCAAGCCCAACATGCATATCACATAATGTGTTTAGAATACTTACCTGCGTGGATTGGGTGCCGGTAGACTCGAATGCCATATCTCAATCGAAACTTTTCTCAAGTTCACCTCAATTTTACAAATCACTACTGGACCCATTTCACAGCCCGGGTTTTGCAACCTTGGCTCTAATACCAAAATGTAACACCCAAACCCGGCCCAAAATGCCACGACCAGATCTGGTATGCTACGGGTTAAATGTTGAAAACTTTACTTTAGAGGGTTTTGAAAATCTCGGTTTGTTTATGTAGCTATTCATTAAATAAGTGATATTTGAAGAAAACCTTTGTAGTTTTTTTTTTTTGTAGAACTTGTTTGAAAATCCCATTTTTTTTCCTTCTTATAATTAAGTCATTGAACATAAATTTATAGAATGTAATCATTAACAAATATAAATTGTTAACCTAAGCTATGGAGGCCTTATTACATAAATAATCCCAAAATTAAAACTTAAAGGAAAATCGGAAATAGTTTATGAAAATAAAAGACTTGATGGCCCCTCGAGTCTACCTCGGTTCCCATGTCCACGATCTACTACTCATCTGAAAAGTCAGGGAAATAAAAGGGGTAAGTCATCGAGACTCAGTGTGCAAAACCCGAAAACACATAAAAGGCTTGAGGCCCACAAACACATTATGGGCCTTGGCCCATACACAATGGCAACAAAATATTTACATGCTACATGGACCAACCCAACCTCAAAGTCCATCCTCTACACACTAGCCCGTACTAGCCATCACACATCGGGGATTTTTACAATCAACCCACCAACCGCTACACACCATATCGACAGCCATGCTGCCTATTCTTAACAATCAGGAATAAATTTAACGTGGCTTAGCCACCGATCACTATTGTGGCCTAACTTTATAATTCGTGGTTTGACCACCGATCACCAAGTGACCTATTAATATGCTCTTCCCCTTCATCATATTAACCCCATCCCATGCATACACCCATGCAGAATCAAAACAATATACTACCTAAAAGATCAAAAACTATCACAAACTTTGATACACATAGAGAAGTTTCTATGGTTACGTACCTGGCATCCTTTGCCTACCTTTTTCGGGTATACGACTGTCCATACAGCCTTTTTTCCAGCTTTTAGCCCATAACATATATAGTATAGATTAACTAGTGTGATAGAGATCTACACACCTGATTACAGACAAAACGAGACTTTCTATGTCGACACTATCAGAAGCCGATAAGACTGCTAACTGTCTAAGGTTTTGTTCTGAAGCCGGTCCACAACCTGGTGGCCAATCCCGTACTGCTGACATCGCTCGCTTCTTTAATCTAAGGGTTGGATTTACGGGTCCAATTCCCTCTTTCATTTGACTAGCATTTGTATCCATGGAACAGATCTTAGTCAACAAACTGGATTAAAACATTGAATCGAATACAAACACGAATGTACATTCATAGTGCAGAGGTCCCTTACCTAGAAATCCCGAAAGAGATGGAGTTTAGAGACTAGCGGTTTCTGGCTTTTAGATCTAGACGATCTACTTCGATTCTCGATGTGTCGCCCCAAAATAAGAACACAAGAACAATCAAAACATTACTCCAAGGATAATCTTATCAGGCCAACTAGCCTTTCGGCTTTGGCCTCAACAAAAAAAAAACTAGAAGAGAAAATGTGAAGAGAGAATTCGGCACTTACCTTAACACCAACAGATTTGACTGACCCTTAGAGATTTCGACACTTAGCACGATAGAAGAAAGAAATTGGCAAGGAGAAAAGAGTGGACAAGGTATTCGACTAGTAGGAAATAGTGGAGAAGAGAGTTGAAGTGAAGAGATTCGTCTTTAAAAGAGATCAAAAGAAAAGATATAGAGAGGGGCGTGAGGTTTCGACTTGTAGAGGAAGCGAGAAAAGAAGAATGGAGTTTTGACTTTTGCATAAAAGTGGATATGAGAGGGAAGAAAAAAAAAGAATAGGATCCAAATACCGAAATTGAAGAGATATCCCCCTACTTAACCCAAATTTCAGCACCTACTACCTAAAAATCGAAAATGCCCTTTTTAAAACTAAAACTAAGCTATTAATCAAGGAAAATTTTGGCACCCCTTGAACATATCAGAATCGATTCCTCCTCCCCCTCAGTGTTGGAATTTCGGCCACCACTGTGACCAGCAGACAAATCCTAAATTTCCTACCTTATCTTTCTCTAATCACACCTCCAAAAGAAGCCTAGATAACACTACCTCTTCCTCCCTTTATCTGGTATATTATCTATATTATCTACTCAAATAAATCCTCCTATTTCCAAGCCTCATTTCCGTCCCACTCTACCCTATTAAATACTGAAAATTAACTAAATTTAATTAAAATAATTGGGCTCATACGACTCGAACTTGGGCCTCCTCAATTAACGCCACCTTATAGCTCCCTTATGTAGAGCCACTACGCACTGGGCTACAAGCCCATTTTGTATTCTAAAATATAGATAACATCTTTTAAGCCCTATCCTAACTGGCTTTCCACGAGCGTGTCCAAACAGAAAATTTGATTAAGGCCTAGGCCCAACCCTGAGCCCATTCTGGACCCCTAACACTCACATTAAAAATAACCACACATTAAATGCAAAGGCCCATTAATTCAGGATGTTACAAATCCTTGATTTCTATTAATATCTCTTTCGAGACTAAGAACAACTGGCTCTAGGTTGATTAATTGAAATTTCTTTCTAATTAAAGCCCCTATTGTTGCATTAACTCGATCTATGGATTCCCTTATTAGATTTGACTCTAATCTGACAGGTTTATGTCGCTTTATTTCTAGGGTTGCAATCAACTCCGCTTAGTTGTGTTGATCTACTCTTAAACAGGGACTTTTGCTCCTCTGAATAAGCACACTCGAATTGAATCAATAACCTGAATTATCAAAACAAGAATAAGAGCTCACAATTAAGAATAAGAACAATTATTTATCTTATAAATCAAATAATAATAAGATCCGTCTTAGGTTTCATCCCCTTAGGTATTTAAGGGATTTAGTTCATAATGATAGAAGGAAGCATCTTAAAACAAGGAAAACTACAAAACATAAGAAAACCCAAAAACTTCAAGAGAAATTGATAGAAGATCTTCAGTCTTGATGGAGATCCTTCTTCTAAGCTGCTTCTAATGGCTATCTTCACGTATTTTCTGCTTTCTACTCTGTGTGTGTCTTTTAGGTCCTTCCCTAGGGTGTTTATATAGGCTTTGGAACACCTTTCTTGGCCCAAAAGTGGTCTTTTCTGAATAGAATTAAACTTGGGTTTGGCAGGGACACGCCGTGTGACACTTCCGTGTGCAAGAGCCTAGGCTGTGCTTGATTCTGATTGTCACACACGACAGTGTGGTCTACCCATATAAGGAAATCCAGGCCGTGTTGATTTTCGAGGTAGGCCCATTTTGTTCCTTTTGGCTCGTTTCTCGTTCTTTTCGACTCCCTAAGCTCTCCTGGGTATAAAACATGAAATTAAAAGATTAAGAGCATCGAATTCACCAAATCTAATGAAGATTCATCCAAAATTAAGTGAAGCATGGGGTTAAATTATGTATAATTTATGGTTTATCAAATATCCCTACACTTAAGCATTCGCTTGTCCTCAAGCAAAATCCTCAACTCCCAATTAAAATTAACTTCTTCAATTCATAATTCTCATCAATAATGACTCATCATAATTCACAGATAATTCATACATTGATAATTTAACTAAAAGAATCTTAAATATTCAAACAATTTAAGTCACAAATTTTTTTAGCATGAAAACATAGGTGTTTCCCCTTACCTAAATAATCACCTTTGATTCAAAATCGAAAAGAATTAACATCCTCATTAAAGATTCACTCAAATAACTCAAAGTGTTTAAGGTTCAAATTAAGCACTCAATAATCAAACATGAAGAGTTATTACCATAGGATTGCATGAAAATCAAATCTCCACCATTACAAAATGAGATGATACACAAATCAAAAGGTCTTAAAAATGGTTGTAATGGGGCTTTGGTTAAAGGTGTGGATAAAGGCCGAATTAAAAGGTTAAAATCGAGATTGAATTGAAAATTTACCTAACTAGAAAAATAAACTAATACTGAATAATTACATCAATTGAAAATAACACGGGCTTCTTCTAAACATTGTGAGATTAACTGCTTAAGCTCAAAAAAAAAAAAAACATAAAACTAGTAAAATAAATTTCCATTCCATTTTTTTAAGAATAAGAACAAGAAAGAATTTAATAACTGAAACAAAAAACATAGTTAGGTAACTGCTCAAATTGAATCTCGACAAAAAGGAGTTAAAAAAAAAGGAAAATTCTCAATGAATCAAAAAGGATGGGTCTTGGGTTAATATTGAGCGTAAATCAAGAAACGATTTATTAGGATCAAAGGGGTTCACTATGGGTTAATTATGAAGGTAGGCTTTTTGGGGTAAGTGGGTTAAATCCTAGGTGCCTTTATCATCTTAGTATATCAAATCAAAAGTGTGGTCTCGACATGCATAATTGAAGCAAGTTCTAGAATAACAAATCAATATTGACATACTCATAACCAATAATAAAGTAAGCAAGAAAAATATATGCTCAAGAAGGCTCAAAATCTCACAAAATTATGGTTTTTGATGTCAGCCTTGCAAATTTCAAACTTCAAAGTAATATTAAATTCAAGGAAACAACCTAAAATTATTTAATTCTAAAAATAGACTTGTCATGCTTGATTCTCCAATGTCTTAAAGTTTAAATGATCAATGCACAATTACCTATGACTTAATCCAAAACATATCAATAAAAATCATAAGTCAATAGAAGTTTCATTTTAATAGTAATATGAGAAAATATACTTACGAACAAGACATAATTCAGGGATTTTCTAATAATACTATAATTAACCTCCCCACACTTAAATGTACATTGTCCTCAATGTACAAAGATAAATAATGACAATATAGTAAAAAAATCATAAGATCGGAGAGAAGTAAAACTTCATGAATTTTGGATGGAGTCAACCAAAAAAACCCGATAAATTTGGGTAGAGGTGAACGTGGGGAAGGATACTCCAGCAGCACCTCGAACATTTTGAAATCGAATCAATGAAGCAGTCGGTATGAACTTATGGTACCCTAAGCTAAATCTAAATGGCATGAAGAATAAGAACAAAATAATAAAAATAAATAATGGAAAATAACTATGAATTCAAAACAAAGGAGAAAAAGAGTGACCAACGGTGGCACGGATGGTGGCTGGTGTAAAGAAAGAATAAGAGAAAGGGGAAAGGGGAGGTAGAGAGAAAGAGGGAAAGAAGATGGAAGTGGAAGAGTTTCGGGTTGAGGGAGAAAGAAAAAGGAGGAAGGAGGGTGGAGGTTGGTCAGCGGTGGCTGAAGGTGGGAAGGGGGAA
The DNA here is from genome assembly GCA_025506655.1 of Gossypium rotundifolium. Taxonomy (NCBI): domain Eukaryota; kingdom Viridiplantae; phylum Streptophyta; class Magnoliopsida; order Malvales; family Malvaceae; genus Gossypium; species Gossypium rotundifolium. Next base: position 63,147,389 of record CP106734.1, on the reverse strand, counting down.
AGCTGCGATGGCTAGGGTTGGGGGGAAATTTAGGGGAGAAGGTGAACAGTAGAATGGGTTAAATAGAGATTGGGGCACATGATCATGGCCCACGCTCGTGTTCCTTGGGCGTGTTAGGTCACACGGCTAAATCGCATAGCCATGTGATGCTTCGTTCTTTTCTCCCACGCCTGTGTAAAGATTTCCACGCCCATGTTGATTGATCAGTATCGACCACAGCTTATAAGCACAGGCGTGCCACACGCCCGTGTGATTTACTCAGCTTTGACCACCACTTTTGGGCACGGGCGTGTTGCACACCCGTGTCATTCATGCAGGATTGCCCACGGTCTTCAGGCACTCCCGTGTGGGTTTATCACATCCCGTGTTCTTTAGTCAATTTCGACCACGGTCGCGTCGCATGGTCGTGGCATTTTATCGTAGCCGTGTTTGAGGAAAATGTTTCCGCACGGTCTCCGCCACGTCGATGTACCTACTCGTGGTGTCCACACGGCCACAGCCATGCCTGTGTGCAAGGCGTGTGGGAAGGGAACTTGCGCTTATTAATTTGGTTAGTTTTTAGTTAGGTGCTAAAAATTGAAACTATGGACATTAATAAGGTTAGTCTTCGGGTTGCCTCCCGAGAAGCGCTTATTTAGAGCCTAAGCTCGACTCACCTTCCATTCTCATATTCATGGTGGTTCGAGGAGTTGACACTCTTCTCTCTTGCTATTAGTTTTGTTATCAATATATAGTTTGAGTTGAGTAGTTTTTACCTTAAAAGTGCTGAACTTAGGATTAGTTACCTTGACTATTCCGTATGGGAAGACATTGAGTACCGTGAAAGGGATTGCTCCATTTGTATTAAGGTCTGAAGTGGCGATTCGAGGTTCTATTTTATCAATAGAACCTAATCCCCGATCTTAAATTGGTTTGTGCCATCCTTAAGCTTGTCATTGAGTCGCTTTGGTTCATCGTGTTTTCTCGGTTTCTCCTTAACGTGTGTCCACCATTCATCTAGTTCATCGATTTGTAGTCTTCTTTCCTCATGAGAAGTTCTAATGGCTCTATCATCTTTTTCTGAGAGGTTTCCTGCAATGAAGATTTAACATTAAGTTCACTTGCATTAACAGGATTTGTATCATCTTGATCACTAGATATTCTGACAGAATCACGTGCTTGGAGTTTAATCATGTCATCACTTACACAAAATATTAATTCCCTTGTATCAACATCAATAATGGTCCTAGCAGTTGCTAAAAAAGATCGTCCTAAAATTAAAGGAACGTCATTATCCTCATCCATGTCTGAAACAACAAAGTCTACTGGGAATATGAATTTATCAATTTTAACTAGCACATCTTCGATTATACCCCTAGGAAATCTAATGGTTTTATCAGCCAATTGAATGCTCATCCTAGTTTGTTTGGGTTTCCCAAGACCTAGCTGTTTAAACATTTTATAAGTCATAACATTGATACTTGCCCCTCAATCAGCTAAAGCATTATTAACAGATAAACCATCAATTAGGCAAGGAATCGTAAAATTCCCTGGATCTTTTAACTTGCAGGGTAGTTTATTCTGCAAAATTGCTGAGCAAACTACATTTAGCTCTACATGCGACACATCGCCCAACTTCTGTTTCTTTGCCAAAAGCTCTTTTAAAAATTTTACTGAATTGGGCATCTGCGAAAGAGATTCAATAAACAGTAAGTTAATATGTAATTTTTTTAGAAGTTTAAGAAATTTATCAAATTGTTCATATGTGCGGTCTTTCTTCGTCGCATTGGGATATGGCACATGAGGTTTGTACTCTGTACTTACCAATTTTGGTTTATGGCTTACCTCAACCTTATTTTTATCTACCACGTTTTCTTGCCTCGATTTTGGTTCGTCTAACCCTTCACTATCGTGAGCAGTAATGGCATGAAGTTGCTCATTTGGGTTAGTTTCAGTGTTTCTTGGCAAGTTATCTTATGGTCGTTTTGAGATCAACTTGGCAAGCTGACCTATTTAGTTCTCGAGCCCTTGAATCGACGCTTGTTGATTTTTGAGTGCTATTTCGGTGTCTTGAAAATGGATTTCTGACACCGAGATGAATTTTGTTAGCATCTCCTCAAGGTTTAGCTTCTTTTCATGTGGGTAGGGTTGTTGTTGAAAGCCTGGCGGTGGTTGTTGTCTTTGATTTCCTTGACCACCCCATGAGAAGTTTGAGTGGTTCCTCCATACTGGATTGTAAGTGTTACTATAAGGATTATTCTGAGGTCTAGAATTATTACCCATATAGTTCATCTGTTCAGTTTCTATGCCAGGGTTGTAGGATGGATATTCTATATTGTTCGTCCCTTCTCTATTTGTATCGCACTGCATCACTGGATCTACCTGCGAAGAACCACACAAACCGTCAATTTTCTTACTTAAAAGCTATACCTGGTTTGATAGCATGGTGACTACGTCGAGGTTAAAACACTTGGTTGCTTTTGCCGACTTTGTTCTCATGACTTGCCAACGATAGTTATTTAGTGACATCTCTCTATAAACTCATAAGCCGCTTGGGGTTTTGTTATTTAAGGTTCCACCGTAGTTGCATCAATCAATTGCCTAGTTGAGGGTTCACACCATTGTAAAAGGTTTGAACACAGAGCCATAATGGTAACCCATGGTGAGGGCATCTTCTCAGTAGATCATTGTACCTCTCCCATACATCGTAAAGTGTTTCTAAATCCATCTGCACAAAAGAAGAGATATCATTCCTCCCGGCGAAAAATATTTAAGTAAAATTTTTTCAGTCATTTGTTCCCATGTAATGATTGATCCTCGTGGTAACGAGTTCAACCACTGTTTAGCTTTATTCCTCAACGATAAGGGAAATAATCGTCAGAAAGGCCATTAATTTTTAAAGTATCGCACAACTCTAAAAAGTTGGCTAAATGAGTATTTGGGTCTTTATCCTGCAAACCATCAAACTGAACAAACTGTTGAATCATTTAAATAGTGTTAGGTTTAGTTCAAAATTATTTACAGCAATAGTAGGTCTAACAATACTCGATTTAGCCCCAATTAAATTAGGTTTAGCATAATCATACTTAGTACGAGGAGTAGGATTTTCGACAAACAGCCATCTCCTCTGTAGTATTAGTATCGTCCTCTTGCTCTTTTGTATGTATTGTAGGCTTCACCTTATCTCCTTACGATTTCTGCGAGTAGTACTTTCTATCTCACTGTTAAAAAGCAAGGGTCCTAACGGGAACTAGAGACACCTGCCAGAAACAAAGAAATAGAAAAATTAGAAAAGTAATAATAAAATAAAATGAATGGCAACAAAGTAAAAAATCGATAAAGTAATAAAAATTTAGTGTTCCTAATATCTTAGTCCTTGACAACGGCACCAAAAACTTGATGTGTCTCTAACTAACTATGATCACAATAAAGGCAAGCGCACCTATCGTTTAATAGTATAGTTTTGGTAAGACCGAAAATATCGTATCCACAAGGACCAAGATTACTAGTAATTACTATCTTCTTATTATCTAGCCTAAGAATTGGAGTGATATCTTTTAAACTAAAATTAATTAAAAACACGACAGAGAATGAATTGGGAAAATACTTTAAGACAACCATATGATAGAGGCAATACCTAAGGAAGAATTCACCTAGACTTCACTTATTACTTCTGATTCATACGATTTATTCACTTGACTTAATCCGTAGAAATCCATGATTTATGTTAATATCTCTTTCGAGACTAAGAACAACTGACTCTAGGTTGATTAATTGAAATTTCTTTCTAATTAAAACCCCTATTGTCGCATTAACTCAATCTATAGATTCCGTTATTAGATTTGACTCTAATTCGACAGATTTATGTTGCCCTACTTCTAGGGTTGCAATCAACTCTACTTAATTGTGTTGATCTCCTCTTAAACAGGGACTTTTGCTCCTCTGAATAAGCACATTCGACTTGAATCAATAACCTAAATTATCAAATCAAGAATAAGAACTCATAATTAAGAATAAGAACAAGTATTTATCTTATAAATCAAATAATAATAAGATCTGTCTTAGGTTTCATCCCCTTAGGTATTTAAGGAATTTAGTTCATAATGATAGAAGGAAACATCTTAAAATAAGGAAAACTAAAAAACATAAGAATATCCAAAAACTTCAAGAGAAATTGATAGGAGATCTTTAGTCTTAATGGAGATCCTTCTTCCAAGCTGCTCCCAATGGCAGTCTTTGAGTATATTCTGCTTTCTACTCTGCGTGTGTCTTTTAGGTCCTCCCCTAGGGTGTTTATATAGGCTTTGGAACACCTTTCTTGGCCCAAAAGTGGTATTTTTCGAATAGAATTAAACTTGGGTTCGACAGGGACAGGCCCGTGTGACACTTCCGTATACAAGAGCCTAGGTTGTGCTTGATTTTGCTTGTCACACACTGCCATGTGGTATGCCCGTAAGGAAATCCAGGCCGTGTTGATTTCTGAGGTAGGCCGATTTTGTCCCTTTTTGGCCCATTTCTCGTTCTTTTTGACTCCCTAAGCTCTCCTGAGTATAAAACATGAAATTAAAGGATTAGGAGCATCGAATTCACCAAATCTAATGAAGATTCATTCAAAATTAAGCCAAGAATGAGGTCAAATTATGTATAATTTATGGTTTATCAGTATCGATACTGAATCGATGCCTTCTTCAAAATCGATACCAAATTTCAATTATATTTTCTTTGCAAAATAAAGGTGTCGATATTTATTTCATGGTATCAATATTTTATGAAAAGATACTTAAATAAAAATCGATACCATTTCTACATTCTATTTGTTTTAAAACTATTCATTTGGTTAAGTATCGATACGGATGCAAAAGTATCAATACTTGAGTTCGAAATGTTAAAACTTATATTTAAAATTTCCACTTATGCTCAAAATTTACCTAACCATAATAAAGGCATATAAATGAACATCCAAGCATTCCATTCATGTACAACTCAATTTAATACATCAGTATCTAAGCCAAATACATATACTTAAGTTCAACCCACCTAAACAATCAACCATTAAGGTACTTCAACATGAATAACAAAGCTTCCAATTTCATTTGTAAACGTACAACAAGGCATTATCATCCATTGCAAATTCAAATCATCTATCATCCATCATTCTCATAACTATGCATTAACCAAAAGCTCATCTAACATAATAACTTTTCAACCATTTGATCAATATGCATATAATCAAACTACTTTAACAAGACATATTCAATATGACCAATCCTACCAACCACATGCATACATATATGTAATACTTATAACATAGAAACCCAAATACCAACAAGATATAAAATGACCATTAAAATACAAAACTAACTTTATAACTCAAAAGACTTCCTAGGTACATGCCAAAACCAAAATAAGAACATCACCAACACTTGAGTTTAGGATTGTCACTGGATGCTGAGTTGACGTGCAAACTGAATAATAACTAACCTGCGCACGAACAACGATAACGCACGTTGAGTACAACTTAGTGGTATTTCTATATCAAATATTAAATTATAATATAAATTATGTAATGCATGACTTAACAACAATATCAAATAAAAATTATTATTGGAAAGCTACATGTCATAATGCATCATTTAATATTATAATTTGATTTACTTATAATAATTCAATCTAACATAATTGTATCACATATACATTTCTCCTATAAAAATCAAATAATTTTATCACATCAATATTATATAGACTCAACTTTGGTATCCTCTATTCAATTTCATTTATAATCAATGTTCCAAATATATCGTTATTTCATCCATCATACTTATATACATATACGCAATTATATTTATATATCACATCTTAAAACATATTCAATTTCATATATATATATATTATTATACGATATTTCCAAAATTATTCTTGTAACACCCCAAATCCGGCCTAGAAGTTAGGCCTGAATCTGGCGTGTCACATTGGGGTGCTTTTCAAGAAACCATGGTTTCATTTGAAAACCTTTCTTGATATTAAAAACTAAAGTCCCAGTTTGCGTTTGTTCATTATTAATCGACATTTATTAAAAATTTATTGCCAAAAAAAACTTTGTTGGTTGCAGAAACTTAATTAAAATGACTGACTTTTGAAAACGTGATGTTTACGACCTATTCGCGAAAGTGTAGTAATTTGAAAGAAGATATTGTTTTGGAAAACCGTGATACAAAGTTTAGCAGATTTAGGACATAATAAACTAAAAATCTAAAACTACAACTAGAATTTAAGAGAGGCCTTAATACAAAATATTAACCCAAGTTAAAAATAAGTAAAACACTAGAGTCCAAAACTACTCGTAGTGTGGCCACCTCCGAGTCCTCCAGCACGTCGAACCGCTTACTAAGGATTACCTGAGAAAAAAATATTAAAAAGAGAGTGTGAGTTTACAAAAACTCAGTGTGCATAACCCTCATCAATAAGAACATGAATCACAACAGTTTGGTGAAGCCCATTTCGATGAATGTGGCAATTGGGCCTTAGCCCATAAAAGCCTCGATTGGGCCTTAACCCATAAATGTCACAAATCATATTTATCCGGGCTGAGCCCATCTCAAATAAAACCACATATGCAATGCATTAATGCCCATACCAACCCTACACTCTGTCTCCTGTCCAACCCTGCACTCCTGTAGGGATTTATTTGACCCACCCATCCCTACACTCCTTATGTAGCATCGGTTGCGGCACTAACTTATCGGGCAAAGATAGCGCTTTCGGTGGTAAAGCCTTTGGTGGATCCACAGTCGTCAAGCGACCATGCGATCCTATCTGCACTTCCCCTTTCGAATAATCCCATCCCCATGCAACATAATAACACATGAATGTAACATACAATAATAATCATACGATAACAATCATAAATCACATACAAGAATAATCATATAACATGTAGGGATATTTTCGTCATTTTTCCCTCCAGAGGCATATCGGTCATTTTACCCATCGAGGGTATTTTCGTAATTTACCTACCAAGGGTACTTTCATAATTTACCCACTAAGGGTATTTTCGTAATTTACCTACCAAGGGTATTTTTGTAATTCTACCCTACAGAGGTATTTTGGTAATTTCAGAAATCAGGGGTATTTCAATAATTTTACAAATCGGGGGTATTTTGGTAATTTCACAAATTAGGGGTATTTCGATAATTTCACAAACTAGGGGTATTTTGGTAATTTCACAATTTAGGGGTATTTCGATAATTTTGCAAATCAGGGGTACTTTGGTAATTTTGCAAATTAAGGGTATTTTGGTAATTTCGTAAATCAAGGGTATTTTGGTAATTTCACAAATCAGAGGTATTTTAGTAATTTTGCAAACTGGGGGTATTTTGGTAATTTCGTAAACTAGGGGTATTTTGGTAATATCACAAATCAGGATATTTCGATAATTTTGCAAACCGGGGGTATTTCGGTCCCTTTCAAGTTTTAGCTATGAACTTTGGCCCATCAACAAGTCTTCGCAGCTAAAGTGAATAGACACTACGCACCAGGTAGGATTCTAGAAAAGAGGAGGTGGGCCACTAGGGCCGCTTAAGTACCAAGCTCTCCCTGGATCCAATCCTAGAAATGCGTACGCCCGTTGCCACACTCCAATCTTGCGACTTGTTCACAGACATGTTTAATTAAATTAAGTCTTATGGAATTTACAAGTTGTTCAAACTAGACCTAAGGTCCATAAACCCTAACATACATGTCTACGTCCCCATAAGCCCATCAAGCCCAAATCACTCCCTTATGGCCCATTAGGCCCAAATCTCATTATATGGCCTATTAGGCCCAAAACAAATCCAATTCATGTATCATACATGACTAATTCAATTCGTATAACCAACCAAACCATTTCATCAAACTTAGCCTCAGGGCCCACCGGGCCCATTTAGCCACTTTCGGCTTTGCTGATTTCGTGTGTGTAGTGTTTGTACACACCTGGTAACCACGCGCGCTGCAAACCCCTTAGTCACGAACCTACAATCGACATCACCTAACGATTAATCATAACTTAATATACACTTATCGGAAACTAAAACCTCACCGTAACCTTACCGTGCACCTCATGTTATAGTAGCCCTTCCTTCGCTACTATCGACAATTATCCTCTAGGTCAGCACCCAAACGCCCACCAAGGTATATTAACTCTCCTCATAGAATGCTCTATATATAGCTAGCTTCTCACCTTCCTTCTTTATATCTTACCGATGTGGGATCCTTCCGTTTGCAGAGTTTAAATCTAACTCAAACTCTTTTCGTCCAATCCGCAAAATAAATACTCCCTTGCTTGTCATGAGATTTGAACCCAAGCTCTCTTGCACCATTAATGACGCATTGCCACTAGACCACTCACTTTCTTGTGTTTAAAATCATGCGCAACTAAATATAACCCTATGGCAAAATTCTAGAGTCCATTTAAAAAGAAATCCCAAAATACAAGAGCCAAGACTTGAACCTTGGACCTCCTTCCTTCCTTGTGGCGTCACCCCCTTGTCTCTTATGTGGCATCACTTTGCCACTACACCACACACTCCACTTGTGTCATATCCACATTTTATTCTTAAAGCCTACCTACCAACTCCGGGGTTTTTTCACCTAAAACCAAAATTTTTAAAAAGCCAAAGTTTGAACCCGGGACTTCATAGAAGCCCCCTAACCTTCCAAAATCACTAACCAAATAGATCCAACTTGCACTAATGCCGTTCTCTTATTCTTAAAAATTTTAAACGCTCTCATGCCCAAGGCCCATTGGGCCCCAATCCTATTAGGCCCAAATTCGGGATATTACAATTTTCCTTAATCCTCATCGCAAATAATGAATTTGAATCGAATCAATTAAGATCTTTTTATCATTTATTGCTTACCTTATGATCTTCCCATGCAATACGGTTCATAAATGCAACAATTGAAGTTATTCGGGTTGTAGAAACACAAACCGTAATCTTCGAGCTATTCATCAATGACCTTGCATTTTCCCTTCTTTTTTGAGAAATTTGAGTTGACGTTAGCTACAGAAATAAATAAACCATACATATCATTTATACACAAGCAATTTCACATTTAATTGCTAATTTATACTACTTTTACACTTTACTCAATTTAGTCCCTAAAGCCCGGACTAACTTAACTTCCACATTACTTCCACATTTAACCCCAATTTCTAATATCAAATTCATTCTAAGACAAATTTAATTCCCTAATTCTCATTTATACCCCTAAATTTTGAAATTTTCATAATTTGGTCCCTATTACTCAAAATCAACAATTAACTTCACAATTTAGTCCTCTTTCATTTCTAACCTAAAAATCTATCAAATAAAACCCTAAAGCTTTAACTATGTAACATCCCAAAATTGGGTCTAGGAGGATTGGGCCTTGGGCTTTAGGAAAAATTTGAGTATCATCCTATTACTTGTGTTAGCTCGGGTAGGATTGTTTGTGTGTTTAGCATAGTCTGAGCTTGACACTTAAGTTAAATTAAGTGTTAAATTAAAGCACATGAGTAGTTAGTGGCATAGTGGATAAGGAGCTTGAAAAGTTGCTTGAGGGAAGTGGTTCAAATAGCATGGAAAGCATATTGAGGATTTTATTTTTGTTCATCTTAGCATTTATATTCGGTCAACTTTATTTATGATAAGGTTGGACTTTCAAGATTTTTGGTAAGTTCAATATTGGTTTAAGGAAAGCATGAAATTGGGGATAAGAATCTTAAGGTTATGAAAGGTTGCGGAGACATAAGGCTTGGTTTTAGGAAGATGTTTTGGAAAGTATTCCAAGGCCTTTAGTGCATGTATGTGGACGGCATGTGTGGCTAAGGGGGGTGACCGAATGATGAAAGGAAGCTTAGGGGGATAGTTGGCCAATTTTAGTTTTGTGCATCTTTTGCATTTGGCTTTCCTCTCCAAAACTCTCTCTTTGGTAGAATATATCTTTTGCATTTTGTGCAAATTTTGCTTTTGGTTTAGCCTTCATTTTGTTTGAACCAAAAATGTTATTTTCTTTCTCTCATCTTTCCTCTTGAAACCGAAACCTCACTTGGCTTTTGTGCACTTTCTTTTCGGCAAATAGGTGTTTGGTGAACCTCTCTCTCCATATCTCTCTTTTCTTCTTTTGATATTGGTTCATAATCACATTTTCTTTTACACTCTCTTGGCGAATCTTTCCCCATCTCAAATTCCATTTCTTTTACATTTACTCAAAGTTAAAACATCCATTTACATTCTATTTTTTTTCTTTTTATTTCACCATAGCCAAATCTTCTTCCTCTCTTTTGGGATTATTTTGGCCGAATATCATCAAGGTTAGGCATTCATTTAAGGTTTTCTTCAATCGATTTTGGAAAAGGGTAAGTGTTCATGGCCGTTTTTCCTTCTTTTCTTTCTCTTTTCTATGTCATTTTTCTTGTGGACAAAGGCCGAACCTATGGGCATTTATTGCAAGGTTCTAACCATTCTAGGAACTGATTTCTTTTAGGCTCCTCGGGATGTCAGAAGCAATCAATCTAAGCCTCGTATCTTTGTCTCTCGTTTTGGGTAAGCCAATAGGTAAGATTTGATATTTTATTCGATAACCCTTCGGGATTTGATGGTATGGTCGAATAGTTTTGTTTATAGTTTTGTGGTTTGGCCGAATGTTCATAGTGCCATAAAAGGTGTTCTTTTGTGTGTAGCTAAACGAAGGGCTCAGAGTGTGATTCGGGATTTGGTAGGAGACCAAATCGGCTTTAAGGGAGAAGGAAGAACCACATTTCGAGACCATGTTAGATTCGAGTGGTTCAAGATTTCGCTAATAGGCGGTGTGTAGTTAGCCTCTTTTTTTTCGGGTTTATGATTGTATGTGATATCTCATATGTGTTATGAATGTGCTAACTAGAGCATTGGAAATTGTGATGTGGATACCCTCAAGGGTATGTCGATAATTCGGTAAGTACCATATCGATAAAAAGTGATTTCTAATATGAATATGTGATAATATGTTGATGAACATGCTCATGCATCATTATATTATGTCATTATGGAATGTTGCATGTGCATGGGTTGGGATATGATATGAAAGAAGGTGCGGTGTACTTGAGTATGTGGTTTGATGTTAGCCTTGAGCTACATCGTGGATTGACGTTGACTAAGGTCACATTGTGGATTAATTGCGGTTTAGTTCAAGTGTGGCTTGATGGCGGCTATGTGCCTCATCATGGTTGATATCGGCTATGTGCCATATCGTGGTTGATGAGTGACTATGTGTCCCATCATGGTTTTGGTGTTAGCTACTGCTACATCGTGGATTGGTCTTGATCGAGGTCGCGTTGTGGATTATTGTGCTTAATTGCATGTGGACGGCATTGATTGTCTTTTGGAGTAAAAGGAGGGTGATTTGATAATCCCCGTGTGTGGTGGATGGATATGGGGTGTGTAGAGGATGAACCCTAGGTTGGGTTGGGTGCATTTGCATAATTTTAATGGATATGTGGATTAAATAGAAATAGGCCAAGCCTAGTATATGAATGTGGATCAGTGTGGAAATGGGTTAAGCCCGATATGTGGATTTATGCGGTTAATTACCTCATTACACGATAAGTGATATGAGTATAGGCCAAGCCCAGAATGTGTTATTAAGCGAATATGATATATTGTTATCTGATATATGGGTTAATATGTGGTTAATATGTGGGTGGAATTTAGTGGATTAATTACACACTGAGTCTGTGTGACTCACCCAATTTTTCTCAAACCTTTTAGGTGATGCTCGGACCGGTTGGAGTGGATACGAGGTGGCCCATGCAGAAGATATTTTATTTGTTTTACACATTTTATTTATGAAAGGTTATTTATTGTAATAAGGGCCACTTTAAGTATTTAAGGATTTTATTATGTTTTAAGTTGGATTGTCGATTATATTATTATTTGAAAATATTTTATTTTTAAACAACTTAATTTTATTTGGAACTTTAATTACACAATGTTTTAGTAAAGACAACAAAATTTTATGTTTTTAACTCTAAGTCAAAAGCTTTTCAAACGTTTTTCATGATGGCATTTCAAATTCGGTCATAGCAAATAAGTAGGGTTTGGGGTGTTACAATTTGGTATCGAGCCTGTTCAAAACTTGGCTTTGAGGGTTTTGGGCCCAAAACATTTTCAAAGATGGGCTTTTCAAAGATTTGGGCTTTCATAAATTTTTCAGTTTTATTCTAACATGGCACCTGTATCTCCGACCCGAAGTCCACCAGGTAAGTACCTTTGACTACTGAAGTGAATTGAATATGTGAATTTGATGGGCTTTTATGGGAACGTAGATTAGTAGATTAGGGCTATTGAACCCTAGGACTAGTCTACTCAAACACATGCATAAGACTTAAGGACTATTAAACAAACCTGTGACTAAGTCACCAAGCTAGGGTGTGGTAACAGTTGTGCGCATGTCTAGGAGTGGATCTGAAGAGCTTGGTATTTAAGCGATCCTAGTGACTCACCTCCTCTTTACTCAATTTTACACAGTGCGTAGTAACCGTTCACCCTAACCAAGAGGACTCATTCACGGGCTAAACCAATCACTAAAACCCGAAAGGGACTAGCCATGCGGTTTTATAAAAAAACTCTAGTTTTTAAATCACTAAACTACCCTTTTGATCTGTACAAACTATTTTGAAGACATTTCTCAAAATATTTTTGATTTAAATTAACCCTAATTTTCAAAATTTCTATCATGGTTCTGATTTGGGAAAATTTTTGAAATACCCTCGAGTTTTGAAAAATTTCAAAGTGCTTTGATTTATTAAATTTTTGGAATTGACTCTAAATTATTACCAAAATAACCTTATAGGATGAATGACGAAATTACCCACAGGTTGGGAAGGATGAAATGACTATAGAGGTGTAGTGAATGAATGTGTCTCGCTATGAATGAGAATGTGACTCTCGAACTAGAGTAGTGAAATTGAATCGAACCTTTGTGTGAACGAAGAACTACTTCTAAATACTTTATTTCAAAAAAAATTGTTTACGGTTAATAAGTGGAACAAATTTCGATGCATAAAACTTAATCGATTAAACATAACGTTAGAAATGAGTTCTAGGGGCGTAGTCATCGTGGATGCAGTAGAGGTAGAATGGTAGTATCGGAACCAGTAGGGTCTAGCCATGGGTCAGAAAATAAAGTTTCACCGCCAACAGTGGGCGCGGAGGATCAAGATCAGACAGGAGGCGATGATGCAGTATCGCGGGCCATGTTGTGAGTGCTCGAGCGAGTGGTAGGAGCTAGTGTAAGAAGCGGAGCTCGAAAGTCAGTGTCGGAACGACTCAGGTTGAACGGGGCTAAAGTTTTTAGAGGAATATCTGGAGTAGCTCCGAATGTGGCAGAGTATTGGTTAGAAGCAGTCAAAAGAATAATGGACGATTTAGACTGTACCGATGAGGAAAAGCTGAAAGGTGCTGTTTCGTTACTCCGAGACGAAGCTTATCGATGGTGGCTCACTGTCAGACAAGGTGTCCCGACAGATCGATTGGATTGGGATTATTTTAAGGTTAAATTTGAAGGAAAGTACGTTGGAGCCAGTTACTTGGACTCGCAAAGAAAGGCGTTTCTCAACTTAGTGCAAGGAAGTAAGTCGGTAGCAGAGTACGAAGCGGAATTTGTGCGATTAAGTCAGTACGCCAAAGGGATCGTGACCACTGATTATGAAAGGTGTGTCCGGTTCGAAGATGGGTTCTGAGATGAGTTGCGAATGTTGATTGCTCACAAAGAGAAAGGGACTTTCTTGTTCTAGTGAGAAAGCTCGGATCACTGAAGAAGTTTAGAAGACTGTAAGGGAGAACTGAGAAAAGGATAGGAATTGGAACAAGAGGAGTTTTGGCCCAGCAAAATCGTCGGAAGACTTTCAGAAAAGGCCAAGGATCGAGAATTTTCTACGTGCACCTGTACCAGTTGCTGAGAATCAGAATCGTTTATGTGCTCAGTGTGGGAGAACTCACACAGGAGAGTGTTGGGGTAATAGTAAGGAATGTTTCCGGTGTGGATCTAAGGCTCATTTGGTTAAGAATTGTCCTCAGACAACGAAGGTTTGTGGTCCAAACCATGGAGGAAATGGTTCTGGCCGAGCTCGTGGAACACCCGGTAGAGGTGCTGAAGGTTCGGATGTGGGACAACCAAGGATGTGATAGCGGGTAAGTTCTTTGTTTTGCTTTAGAGATAGCTCATTCTTGTGTTGCTAGTGAAATGCTTGAAACTTTCGATATGAACTTAGGAACTATGCCTAGAAGGTAAGATAGTTTTATCAGAGTGCGCAGCATAAGCGTAGTATGATGAGTAGGATTGCACGACTGTTAGTTTGTTGGAAATTTCGAGGACGAAATTTCTTTAAGGAGGGTAGAACTGTAACATCCCAAAATTGGGCCTAAAAGGATTGGGCCTTGGGCTTTAGGAAAAATTTGAGTATCATCCTCATTACTTGTGTTAGCTCGGTAGGATTGTTTGTGTGTTTAGCATAGTCTTGTGAAGGTTTGATTTTATTTAGGAAGTTAGAATAATGGTTAGTATGGTTTATTTAATGAAGTGGATTAAGTGAGCTTGACACTTAAGTTAAATTAAGTGTTAAATTAAAGCACATGAGTAGTTAGTGGCATAGTGGATAAGGAGCTTGAAAAGTTGCTTGAGGGAAGTGGTTGAATAGCATGGAAAGCATATTGAGGATTTTATTTTGTTCATCTTAGCATTTATATTCGGTCAACTTTATTTATGATAAGGTTGGACTTTCAAGATTTTGGTAAGTTCAATATTGGTTTAAGGAAAGCATGAAATTGGGGATAAGAATCTTAAGGTTATGGAAGGTTGGGGAGACATAAGGCTTGGTTTTAGGAAGATGTTTTGGAAAGTATTCCAAGGCCTTTAGTGCATGTATGTGGACGGCATGTGTGGCTAAGGGGGTGACCGAATGATGAAAGGAAGCTTAGGGGATAATTGGCCAATTTTAGTTTTGTGCATCTTTTTGCATTTGTTTTCCTCTCCAAAAACTCTCTTTGGCCGAATATATCTTTTGCATTTTGTGCAAATTTTGCTTTTGGTTTAGCCTTCACTTTGTTTGAACCAAAAATATTATTTTCTTTCTCTCATCTTTCCTCTTGAAACCGAAACCTCACTTGGCTTTTGTGCACTTTCTTTTCGGCAAATAGGTGTTTGGCCGAACCTCTCTCTCCCATATCTCTCTCTTTTCTTCTTTTGATATTGGTTCATAATCACATTTTCTTTTACACTCTCTTGGCCGAATCTTTCTCCATCTCAAATTCCATTTCTTTTACATTTACTCAAAGTTAAAACATCCATTTACATTCTATTTTTTTTTCTTTTTATTTCACCATAGCCAAATCTTCTTCCTCTCTTTTGGGATTGTTTTGGCCGAATATCATCAAGGTTAGGCATTCATTTAAGGTTTTCTTCAATCGATTTTGGAAAAGGGTAAGTGTTCATGGCCGTTTTTCCTTCTTTTCTTTCTCTTTTCTATGTCATTTTTCTTGTGGACAAAGGCCGAACCTATGGGCATTTGTTGCAAGGTTCTAACCATTCTAGGAACCGATTTCTTTTAGGCTTCTCAGGACGTTAGAAGCAATCAATCTAAGCCTCGTATCTTTGTCTCTCGTTTTGGGTAAGCCAATAGGTAAGGGATTTGATGGTATGGCCGAATAGTTTTGTTTATAGTTTTGTGGTTTGGCCGAATGTTCATAGTGCCATAAAAGGTGTTCTTTTGTGTGTAGCTAAAGGAAGGGCTCAAAGTGTGATTCGGGATTTGGTAGGAGACCAAATCGGCTTTAAGGGAGAAGGAAGAACCACGTTTCGAGACCATGTTAGATTCGAGTGGTTCGGGATTTCGCTAATAGGCAGGTGTGTAGTTAGCCTACTGTTTTCTGGGTTTATGATTGTATGTGATATCTGTATGTGTTATGAATGTGCTAACTAGAGCATTGGAAATTGTGATGTGGATACCCTCAAGGGGTATGTCGATAATTCGGTAAGTACCATATCGATAAAAAGTGATTTCTACTATGAATATGTGATAATATGTTGATGAACATGCTCATGCATCATTATATTATGTCATTATGGAATGTTGCATGTGCATGGGTTGGGATATGATATGAAAGAAGGTACGGTGTACTTGAAGACGTGGTTTGATGTTAGCCTTGAGCTACATCGTGGATTGACGTTGACTAAGGTCACGTTGTGGATTAATTGCAATTTAGTTCGTTGGCTTGATGGCTATGTGCCTCATCATGGTTGATATCGGCTATGTGCCATATCGTGGTTGATGAGTGACTATGTGTCCCATCATGGTTTTGGTGTTAGCTATGGCTACATCGTGGATTGGCGCCGATCGAGGTCGCTTTGTGGATTATTGTGCTTAATTGCATGTGGACGGCATTGATTGTCTTTTGGAGTAAAAGGAGAGGTGATTTGATAATCCCCGGTGTGTGGTGGATGGATACGGGGGTGTGTAGGATGAACCCTAGTTTGGGTTGGGTGCATTTGCATAATTTTAATGGATATGTGGATTAATTAGAAATGGGCCAAGCCTAGTATATGAATGTGGATCAGTGTGGAAATGGGTTAAGCCCGATATGTGGATTTATGCGGTTAATTACCCTATTACTTGATAAGTGATATGAATATGGGCCAAGCCTAGAATGTGTTATTAAGTGAATATGATATCTTGTTATCTCGATATATGGGTTAATATGTGGTTAACATGTGGGTGGAATTCATGGATTAATTACACATCGAGTCTGTGACTCACCCAATTTTTCTCAAACCTTTCGGTGATGCTCGGACCGGGTTAGAGTGGATACGAGGTGGCCCATGCGAGTAAGATATTTTATTTGTTTTACACATTTTATTTATGAAAGGTTATTTATTGTAATAAGGGCCACTTTAAGTATTTAAGGATTTTTATTATGTTTTAAGTTGGATTGTCGATTATATTATTATTTGAAAATGTTTTATTTTAAGCAACTTAACTTTATTTGGAACTTTAATTACACAATGTTTTAGTAAAGACAACAAAATTTTATGTTTTTAACTCTAAGTCAAAAGCTTTTCAAACATTTTTCCATGATGGCATTTCAAATTCGGTCATAGCAAATGGGCGGGTTTTGGGTGTTACAAACTACCCAACAATGGTAACATCTAAAATCTATAACAGTATTGAAAAAATAAACATGGTCAACTAGCTTACAGTGTCGGGATTCCGAAAACATAAAAATTATGAGAAAAGGGCTAAATTACATTAACCAATTTGAAGTTTGAAAATTTTAAGCCCTATTATTATTCTCCCCTTTTCTCTCCTTCTCCTTTTTGGTTTTGCATGAAGGAACATATGAAAATGTCTTTCATTTCTTCCGTTAGCTTTATTTTATTGATTAAAATATGTTTCATTTCATTTATTATTATTATTATTTTAACACTTATAACACAATTCATCAATTTAAACAACCATATTGTCATCCACTATTAACCTATTGGTATAATTACCTTTTAAGTCCCCTTTAATAAGTTCTAATTAAAATTATTTAGTAAATCACACATTTATCACTTATGCGATTTAGTCCCTGTACTTAAATTAAACACTAATTTGACGAAATTACCTAATCGAAATTCAATTCACCTCTAATATAACTCTGTCTGATTTACAGAAACGAGGTCATGATACCTCAATTTCCAAAACCACTGACTTTAGAACCAATACACTTGTACGTTGTCTAACTTTCCAAATAATTAAAATTATTAGACCAAATGTCAATATAATATTGTAATACCCACGTAAATATTAATAAATAATATTCACAAAGTCTATCATCGAAAACAACATTCTGAAACCATCGTTTCTGACTCCATTGACTTTTTGGTCGTTATAACTTAACTCTCATTTAATTAAAATTGTTCAATCTATCACCTTTAGAAATATCATGTTAGGGGGTATGCTTTATAAAAAAAGTTACTCTCAACCACTTTTGAGATGCCTCGCTCCTACTGAAGTTGAATACGTCATAAGGGAATATGTCGTGATCACCTGAGGGGAAGATTGTTAGCACAAAAGGTTTTTAGACAAGGATATTATTGGCCAACCATACAAAAAGATGCTCACGACATGGTTCACACTTGTAATTTCTAGCAAAAACATGCTTCAGTGCAGCGATCACCAGCTGAGCCTCTACAAATGATGTTTGGTCTTTAGCCATTTTCAACTTGGGGAATAGATATCTTGGGTCCATTTCCAATAGCCACATCTCAAAAGAAATTCATAGCTGTCGTTATTGACTATTTTACCAAATGGATAGAAGTTAAAGCTTTGGCTACAATAACATAGAGGCGAATGAAATCTTTTCTCTAGAAGTCCATTGTTTGCAGGTTCGACATCCCACATTTGATTATAATAGACAATGGAACTCAATTCCAAGGAAAATTCAAGAACTTTTGTAAGGACCTAAAGATATCATTTACTCAAAATTCTATGAAGATGCCCCAAACGAAAAATCAAGTAAAGGCAATGAACAAGAAAATCTTAGTAGCTTTAAAGAAGAAGATTGATGAGGCCAAGGGTGCCTGACTAGAAGAGCTACCAGGAATTATATGGGCCTTGTGAACATCTCCTCACACAACAACTAGGGAAACAACATTCTCATTGGTGTGTGGGGTAGAAGAAGTAATCCTTACTGAGATAAGCCTGCGATCCCACGAGACATCTCATTTCGATGAAAATGCCAACCAAGAGGCCATCAGACTCAATTTGGATCTTGTTGATGAAATTAGGGAGACAAAAAAAATAGAAATGTTGTGTGAACTCAGCAAGTCACTCGATAATACAACTCTAGAGTAAAAAAACAAGCAATTTCAAATGGGTGATCTAGTCTTAAGAAATACTGAAGCTAGTTTCCCAACATCACAATAGGGAAGAATGGCCCTTAATTAGGAAGGACCTTACAAAATTATTGAGAAAATAGGCTTTGGAGATTATAGAATAGAGAAAATGGATGTTCCTATTCTACCACGTACATGGAATGCTCACTGTAAACTCTAATTTATATAGAGTTTTTATAGTTGTTTTTGGCACCTTTTGACTTAAAAAATAATGTTAATCCCGAGTATTTGATCGTTAATAGGGTGAATTTTATTCATATTATGATAATGGGCATGGTTTAAAAAAATATGCAATTTTATGTTTTTTTTGTATTAATTTTGGGCATAATTTAATTAATTCATGCAACATATAAATTTCCTCTATTTTTGTTGCTGTGGGACCATGATCATGCATGAAGCTCATTTTAATTCTTTCATGGACATGATACTATTTCTACCCTAGTTGGACGACAAAAGCATGCAAATTGGGTCATGAAGATGTCACATTGATCCACTTAAAGATGGTTTACATAATGGACAAGTTTGACAACTAATTGGGGCATAAATTTGTCCAAACAAGAAGGAGAAAAGCCCAATTCGGCAATGGCATATATGCATCCCAAAATCAATTTTTGGGAGATTTAATTTGAGGTCCCTACACTTGGAAATGAATTAAAAATCAGCAAACCACTTTCACCCTTGAAACCGTCCACCACCTTGCTTGATTCAAACATGATTTCATGCATGAATCAAGCAACTAAATAACCCCCTATCTCCAAAATTTATGGTCAGCCATGGGAAAGAGAAACCTAAGGGATTTTAAGCTATTTTTGGCAACCCTCTTAGCCATTCATCCACTATAAATACCAACCTTCCTCATTCTATCATCTCTTATCCTTCATTCAATGTTCATTCTTCATTCTTTCCTCTCACTATATTTTCTTTTTCTTTTTTCAAGCATAACCATCCCCATTTTCGCTTTTCTTTCGCTAGAAATTCATTGAGAAAAAACACTTTCTTGGCTGGCCACCTTGAGGAACACTTTACGAATGAGCAAACACGAGGATTGGAGAAAGCCACTATGATTGATTCCTAGAGAACTGTCAAATCGATTAGAGTTTATTCTTCCTTATCTCTATTTTATTTGATATTAATCATGTTCACAATTTTTTTTGTTGATTTTCCATCAACAATGGTAGCTTAATTTTGTTTAGTTAGAATGATTACGTTAATTTGATGTAGTTCATTTGATTTATGTTCATAATGTTTTATGCATCAATCAATCATGCTTTCAATTAAAATCATGCATGTATTTCATTAATTAAAATGTGATTGAATACATTAGAATTATTTGAGCGATCCTAGCCATACGACGATTAATGGATGCAATACTTGAAAGTGCATGCTTAATTTATAACCTAACTCGATTAAATTAAAGGTTTGCAATAACTCGAAAAAGCTCTATTACCTTCATAGCTTTCAGATTTGTGTGATTATGTAACATCCTGAATTAATGGGCCTATGCATTTAATGTGTGGTTATGTGTAATGTGTTAATTAGAGTGTTAGGGGTCCAGATTGGGTTCGAGGTTGGGCTAAGGCCTTAGCAGAATTAGTTATTGGACACTCTAGGGAAAGCCAGTTTAGTTAGGACTTTAAAAATGTTATCAGGGTTTAAAGTACCAAAATGGGCTTGTGGCCCAAGGTGAAGTGGCGCTACATGGAACCATGGGGTGGCGTCATTAGCAGATGAAGAAGGCCCAAGTTCGATCACTTGAAGCTCAATTCTTTTAATACAATTTTAGCTAATTTTTGGCTTTTAAATGGATAGAGAGGGACGGCATAGGGGCTTGAAAATAGGAGGATAATAACATGTGGATAATATGTTGATAAAGGGAGGAAGAGGTGGTGCTATCTAGGCCTCTTTTGAAGGAGTGATCGGACAAAGATAAGGGAGGGAGTTTAGGAGTTATCTTCCAAGCACAGTGGTGGGGGTGCCGAAATTCTCTTTAAATAGAGGGGATATCTCTTCAATTCTGGTATTTGGTCCCTATTTTCTTTTTCCATTCTCTCATCCTCACTTTTATGCAAAACTCGAAAGTCCATTATTCTGTTCTCTTTTCTTTTTCTTTTTTCTTTCAAAAGCCGAAACCTCTCAATTGTTCTCAATATATTTTCTTTCAAAAGTCGAAACTCTGAACTCTCTTCTCATCCCCATAGCCGAATACTTCCTATTCCCTTTTGCCGATTTCTTCACTAAAGTTGAATCTACATAGACTTCTTCCTATCATCTTTTCTTCTGATCTTCTCAAAAGCTAGAATCTCTAAGGGGTAGTCAAATTCTTTGTGTTAAGGTGAGTGCCAATTTTCCTATCTCTTCACTTTCTCTTTTGGTTTTTGGAAGACAAAGCCGAAAAGCTAATGGTTTAATGGTTTTGTATAATTTCGTGTTGGGCATTTAGGTAGATCGCCTAGATTTAAAAGTCGAAAATGCTAGGCTCGGAGTCTCAATCTCTTTTTAGGATTTCAAGGTAAGGGTTCAATCCTTCCTATGTTGTTTAATCGGGTTCTTTTTCATTATTCGTGCCTTAACCTAATGTTGCGTTAAGCAATCATCATAGTATCTTCTGACCAAAGATCACTCATGGACTCAAATGTCAGCAAATCAAAGGAAAGGGTTGGATCTGTAGTTTCACCTCCAAAGTTCAAGAAACGTGTGGTGTTAGTGGTTCAGGATTGGCCGTCGGGTTGTGGACCGGCTTCGGAGCAAAACCATAGGTAGTTAGCAGTCGTATCGACTTCTGATAGTGTCGACATAGAAAGTACTGTCCTATCGGTAATTAGGTGTGTAGATCTCTATCACACTAGTTAAACTGTACTATGTATATGTTATTGGCTAAAAGTCAAAAATTGAGGTTGTATGAACAGTCGTAATACCTAAAAAGGGTAGGCAAGGGATGCCAGGTACGTAATCATAGAAACTTCTCTATGTGTATCGAAGTATGTGAAAGTATGTGATCCGTTTAGATAGTTTAATGTTCTGATTCTTGCATGTATGTATGCATGAGATGGGATTGATATGATGAAGAGGAGCAGGTTGCGAGGCGATCGGTGGCTTTGTCACATAGGTCACATAGTGATCGATCTTTATGACAGGCAGCGCAGCTGTCGTTATATATTATTAAGGTCGCATATTGATCAGTGGCTTTGCCACATAGGTCACATAGTGATTGGTCTTTATGAGAGACAGCACAGCTATCGATATGGTGTGTAGCGGATTGAGGGTTGATTGTAGAAATCCCCACGATGTGATGGTTGGTACGGGGGTGTGTAGAGGATAGACTTTTAGGTTTGGGATGGGCCATGTTACATGTAATATATATTCTGTGCCATTGTGAATGGGCCTAGGCCCATAATGTGTTTGTGGGCCTAAGACATTTATGTGTTTTCTAGATGTGAACAATGAGTCTTGGTGGCTCACCCTTTTATTTTTTTCCCAACTTTCCATATGAGCAGTAGATCGTGGACATGGGAGCCGAGGTAGACTCGAGGGGACATCAAGTTTTTTTTTTATCTTTATAGACTATTTCCCATTTTTTTCTTTATGTTTAAATTTGGAATTATTTTTGTAATAAGGCCCCCATAACTTAGGTTATCGTTTTACATTTTTTTCCTTTATTTATTCTATACGTCTTACAAACCTATATTTCCAAAGTCTTAATTATAAAGTGAAACCAAATGGGTTTTCCAAATGTGTCCAACGCAAATGTTAAAGTTTCTTCAAAATATCACAATTAATGATTAATCGGTTAAAATAAACTGAGATTCTTCAAAACCCTTCAAGTAAAGTTTTCAACATTTAACCCGTAGCATACCAGATCCGGTCATGACGTATGGGCCGGGTTTGGGGTGTCACATTTTGGTATCAAAGCCTAGTTCAAAGCTCGGGCTGTGAAATGGGTCCAGTAGTGATTTATAAAAGTGATGTAAGTTAAGAAAAGTTCAGTTGAGATATGACCTTCGAGTCTACTGGCACCCGATCCACGCAGGTAAGTATTCTAAACTCACTATGTGATGTGCATGTTGGGCTTGATGGGCTTTATGGGACGTAGACAAGTATACTAGAATTTATGAACCTTAGGCCTTGTAACATCCTGATAATTAGGGGCTATGCATTTTACTTAATTGAATGATGTTGCATGTTTATTTATTAATGAGTATATTTTGGAAGTTATTTAAGCTTCATTAATTAAGTGAAGGCTTAGTAAAACTTTTAATTTTTATTAAGAGAGAGAGAGAGCCAAGTAAATTAGGCCTTAAGAATTAATGACAAGGAGTTTCAAGCATAAGTTAAGTAATTGGCAAAGTGGTTAAGATGCATGGATGTGTGCTTGAGGTGTAAGGTTCGAATCTTCTAGCTAGCATTAGGGGAGGATTTTAAATTTTTGTTTTCTTCCTTATAAGTGTCGTCCAAGAAAGTTCTAGAGTGGATGAGCTTTCATTCATTTTTGGCTAGTTGACCATGTGAAAAAGGAAGCAAAGAACTTAAGGCATGGAATCATAAGTTCATGATAAGATGAGGGGGACAAAGGCATGATATTGGGCTATGTTTTGGGGATGTGTTCATGGTCATTTGACCATGAACCTAGACGGCATGAAGGCTAAAGGGAGTGGCTTAATTGTGTAGCAAATTTTTGGATATGATGGGGAGGAATCAAGGAGGAAAAAGGGGGATATGTTGGCCTTGATTTGGCCGAATTTGTGCTTTGCCATTAGGGGGGAGTTAGCCAAAAGTCTTACACAACCTTTTGTCCATCTTTTCTCATTTTCTCCAAAAGTTCTCTCCTAGCCGAAATTTACATTGAGTTTAGGTAAAAATCTTCTCTTTGTTTTAGTTTTCTTTTGACCAATTTTCTCCAAAACTTCTACTTTGGCGAATGTACCTTAGACACTTTGGTACACTTTTACTTTTGATTTAGTCCTCGATTGTATTTGAACCAAATACAATTTTGGTTCTCCCCTCTTTCTTTTTGAAATCGAAACTACAAAATACAAAGAATCAAATTCTTCATTTCTCTTCTTTAGCCGAATGCATCTAAGTCTCAAAACTAATCTCCTTCTTTTGATCATATTCTCTTTTCTTTTTCTTTTCACTTTATTTCTCTCTTCTTTTCCTCTCATTAAAACCACATAGGATCAAGAATCTCCTCCTTGGCCGAATGTGCAAAAGTTTCTAATCATCTCTTTTCTTTTGAGAAATCACCATTATCATCTTCTTCTCCTCTTTCTCTTTTCTTCCTTCTTCCTTTCCTTCTCTTTTCTTTTCCCTTTCTTCTTTTCCTCAAACCGAAACCACCATTTCTCTTCTCTTTTGTTAAAGCCGAATCTTGAAGGACTCAAGTAAGAATTCTATCAATTATTTTTATCATTTCCTTTCACTTTAGTAAATTTAGAACTATAATCTTTTATTTTCTCTCCTAGGCCGAATCTTTTGAAAAGATTTTTCAAAGATCTTTGTTGAAGACAATCTTTAAGTGACCATTCGAATCATCAAGGTAAGATTACTATTTTAGATAATATCAATTTCTTTAGATGGATCACTAATCTACGTTATTTTAGGGGCGATCTAAGATCAACAAGATAGGTAAGAAAAGGGCTGTGCGAAGTGTTTGGAAGAGAGGAGGTATTCCTTTACCATCGAACTACAAACGAAGAGCAGTATCGGGGGTTAGAGATTTTCCACCGGGTTGTGGACCTTCTGCTAACGAGGATCGGTTATTCGAAGTAGTGCGCATAACCGAACCACTTTACGTTGGTGGAATATCGGCGGGTTTTGATCCATCTAGTGGAGAAAAACCACAAATAACTGTCATTCGTGAATCCGAGGGTAAGGATTTAGATCCATCGTTTATAAGTATAGTTTTGTTAACAATAGTTTATACTAACCGAGTGTATTAATCAATTAGGTGTGGACGAGCAAGAGGTATTGTTCTCACTTGTTACTAGGTGTGTAACCATACATTAAAATTTCCATAGATTTTTATTGTTAAAAAGTGATTATATGATAGTATGTTTTGTTTGTGGATACCAAGCATTGGTATACAAAATTGTGTATGTTACCCAATATTTCGTTTATTTTTGCTATATGCATCAATATGAAATAAGCATGACTATATTGTGATTTGTGGGTAAATAGCATGAAAATCGATTTGATATGTATGTGCATGGGCATATGGGTATGTTTAATAAAGGAGGAAGTATTCGGTGGTTTTACCACAATTCGGTGACTTCGATCACATATGTGAAATTGGTGACTTCGGTCACATATTTGACTCCGGTGGCTTCGGTCACATATTTGGCTCCGGTGGCTTCGGTTACATATTTGGCTCTGGTGACTTCGGTCACGTATGTGAATCTGGTGACTTCGGTCACGTATTTGAAATTTGGACTTCGGTCAGGTGACTTCGGTCACATTTGTTTTGGTGGCTTTGCCACAATAAGGGCGATGTGCATGTTGATCGCAAGAATCGCCTTCGATGGTGTGTAGCGGATGGAAGGTCGATTTAGTAATCCCACGGCGTGTTGGTTGGTAATGGAGGTGTGTAGCGGATGGATATTTAGGTTGGGTAGGGCTTGCATTTCATTTCATGAACATAACCATGTAATATTGTATGATTATTATTTGATCTGTTATGAAATGGGCCTTTGGGCTAAATCGAACTAAATTGGGCCTTTGGGCTAAATATGAGTTAAATGGGCCTATGGCCATATGTGAAATTTTGGGCTTGAAAGCATTTGATAAAATGGGTTTTTTTTTTAATGTATGTGTTATACATTGAGTTTATAACTCACCCATTTTTATGGGATAACTTTTCAGATAACTCGTAGTGCGATGGATCGGGGCAGCAAGGATTTCGAGGTGGCCAGTGCTCGTATTAAGTATTGTGGAGATTTTCCAACTTAAACTATTTACTTTAAATTTTATTACTTAGACTTTATTTTGGGTTGCCAATATTATGTAATAAGGCCACTATAAACTATCTTTAATTTCATGTTTGGATTTACTTTTATTTTGCCATGAACAAATATCTATTAAATAACTAAATTGGTTTTTCGATAATTAATTAAAAAGGTTTTTGTCACTAATATATAAATGTTTTCAAAGAAGTTTTTCTTAAGTTTGGTTTCCTTTTTGATTTTATTAATTCCTCCTAAAAATAATGTTTCAAAGACAAAATTTCTTTACAATGTGATTCCGCTAAAGTTTTACTCGAGGAACATACCAAATCCGGTTAGGCTTTTTGGGCCGGGTTTGGGGTGTTTCAGGCCTAGTTTTGAACAACTCTTAAATCTCATAAGACTTAATCTCTAATTAAACATGTCTGTGAACAAGTCACAGGGTTAGTGTGTGGTAACAGGCATACGCATGTCTAGGATTGGATCCAGGAAGAGCTTGGTATTTAAGCGGCCCAAGCGGCTAATCTCCTGTTTTCTGGAATCCTACCTGGTGCGTAGTGTTTGTTCACTCTAACTGAGAGGGCTTATTGACGGGCCAAAACTTATAACTAAAACCCGAAAGGGACCAGCCACCCTATTTTTGTAAAAAATACTTATGTCCCCATTTTTGTAAAATTTTCGAAATCCCATTGATTTGTGAAAACTTCCCAAAATACCCCAAATTTGTAAAATCATCGAAATACCCCTAGTTGACAAATTTATCGAAATACCCCTGGTTGGCAAAATTACCAAAATACCCCAGATTACAAAATTACCAAAATACCCCTATTTTGTAAAATACCAAGAAACCCTATTTTGGAAAATTATGAAAATACCCCTGTGGGATAAAATTACAAAAATACCTTTGGGTAGTGAAATGACAAAAATACCCTTACATGATGAATGTGAGTTCATGGATGCTACTTGTATGTTGATGTGTGATGGTGGAATGTATGTGGATTCTAGAGCTAGGAAATATAAGCCTAAGAACTGAACCTTGTAGATAGAGTTCGAATTCGAAAGAACTACTGTTAAAACTACTTTCCATAAGATTGTTCATTATTAATCAGTGGAAGAAATTAATAATGCATAAAATTCCTAATCAGATAAACGCGAATCGGTAGAATGAGCACTAGAGGACGTGGTGTGTGGCCGAGGTAAAGGCAGGATTGCTGTGTCGAAATCGGTAGGGTCCGATCATGAGTCGGGGAGTTCAACTTAATATTAGGCATGGACTGGTTGGTGAAGTACCAAGCTAATTTAGATTGTGCAGCCAAGCGTATGGTGTTAAGAACCCCCGAGGGGGTGAAGTGTTGGTGATAGGAGAAAAGGGGAACTGTTTGTCAAATGTGGTGACTGCCCTAAGAGTAGAAAGGATGGTGAGAAAAGGATGCGAGGCAGTTTTAATGTTTGTTCGAGCTCTGGAAGCCAATGACTTAACTGTTGGGGACGTTAGGACGGTAAAGGAGTTTCCTGATGGTTTTAGAAGAGCTTACGGGATTACCTCCGGATCGTGAAGTGGAGTTTGGTATTGATCTTCTTCTGGGAACAGCACCAGTGTCTATCGCTCCATATAGGATGGCGCCAAAGGAGCTTGAAACACCCCAAACCCGGCCCACAAGCCCTGAACGGATCTGGCATGCTTCTAGGAAAAACCATTCGAATCTTATTTGAAACTTTGCTAAAATTTTTCGTGTTTTTGAAAACAGTTGATTTGGGTTGGGCTCGAATTTAAAACCCGTGTTGATTAGGTGTCAAAACATTTAATATTTATACTTAAGAAAGATGGACTTTAATTTTGAATTAATAAAGATCGTGTCATACTTAAATAAGTAAATATTCATGCGTAAACAGTTCAAACCAAGGCCTTATTACATCAAATCAAAACCCAAATTAAATTCAAAGTACTTAAAAGAGAAAACCCAAAATAAAATAGACTTGAAG
This sequence comes from Gossypium rotundifolium, assembly GCA_025506655.1. Lineage (NCBI taxonomy): Eukaryota > Viridiplantae > Streptophyta > Magnoliopsida > Malvales > Malvaceae > Gossypium > Gossypium rotundifolium. The sequence continues at coordinate 63,119,559 of CP106734.1, read as the reverse complement.
CTGAGCATGGCCACCCTTGAGCTCCTACCGACCCGATCCATCACTGAGTGTCACCTGAAAAATAATCCCACAAGAGGTGAGTCAAACAGACTCAATGTGTACAATCAACACTAAGTCTCAAACAGATTTAGGCATGTCACATCATACATATTCACATAGCATTTATATAGAATGATGCAATTCCCGAACCTAAGCCTATATAACCATCCGCTACACATCACCCGTACCAACCATCACACCGTAGGCACTACTAAGTCAACCCTCCATCCGCTACACACCATCGAAGGCAGTCGCTGCAGTCGACGTGCTCATCGCCCTTATAATTTCGTGGCATAGCCACCATATACATATTCATGACATAAGTCACCACATTCATATATTGTGACATAAGTCACCACATTCGGATATAGTGACATAAGTCACCACATTCACATATTGGGGTATAAAACCACCAATTCACTTCCCTTTACATATCACCCATATGCCCCATGTCATGCAAAACATGCAAAAATTATGCCTTATGCTTTATCCACATTCTTATAGTTGCACTTATATGCCATAATAGATCGTATTATATTCCTAGTAGGAGTAGGAAAACGCATTCGAACACTTTGTACCATCTCATGGAAACTTAGCCACATTCACATTATTATAACATATATATATATTAAATATTGCCTTACATCTATTAAGAGATAGTGTGGAGTACACACCGATTTACTTAGCAAATTCACTCCAAATCCAAAATCCAATCTATCGCTTTAGATCTTTATCGCCTATATTCTACCAACCCCAATCTTATTAGTAAAAGCCATTCGGCTATAAAACCAAATCCTAATAGGATTATTGTAATCAAATTTTACCTTGGTGCCGATTTCACTACTAATCAAATCCCGAAACGTTGAAATCCTTCTACCTTGTATTCGGCTAACATTAGATCACTTAAAGGGTTAGTTTCCGGCTTTTGAATAATTATGAAACAAATCTATGACACCAAACATGGCATTGGCCGAATACATAGACCCACTTACCTTGCAAATCCCAAATCCCTAAAGCACCAATTGGTTATGGAGATGTCGAAATACCTATACATATGTTAGATCCGATTCTAACATTAAATCACAAGTAGATAGCCCTTGGCCGAATATACACATGTCTTACCTTGAATCTTTAAAATCTTGAAATATCTTTCCTTGAAGTCGACAACACCTAGATCCCGAAACTTCCTTATGGTCGACTAGAGACAGATCCCGAAAGAGTCCTTCATGGTTTCGGTCAAAGACATTAATAGAGTTAGATTCCTAGTTTAAGAAAAAGAATGGGAACCGAATGACAATTGGCCCTTACCCTTAATACAAAAGTCGACAGCACCTTTGCTTAAAACCCCTCAAAGATTCGACTATGAAGACTAGCTAGTGCTCAAAAGATTTTGGCTTTTGCGACTTAATGGAGTAATCGGCTTCACAAGGATGAAAAGAGAGAGAGGTATGAGCTTTAGGAAGAATTGGCAATGGTTATTTTAGGGAGGGGTTTCGGCTTTGATTGATTTTGAAAAAGAAGAAGAGTATGTTGAAGGTTCGGCTTTTGGAGAATCAAAAAGGAAAAGAGAATAATTGGCAGAGAGAATTCGGCAGAGGAAAAGAAAGAATGAAGAATAGCCACCCTTTTCCCCTTTCTGCAGAAATTAGTCTACCTAGAGACCCTTATTCGGCCAACTCTCCCTATTCTGATAGCTTTATTTCTCAATTATCACCTTATTCAAATTAATAAAATTAATCCAACATTTATCCCTTATCTAGCCGAATTTTAAAAAAGATTAAACTCCTCCCTTGAGTTTCTTAGTGCCGTCCACCTCTCTGCTCCTTGTAGCAAAAAAACAAAATTCTTTTATTTGCTTCCCATGCGACTCGAACTTAGGTCCTTTCTCATAGCCCATGGTGTCATTTCCAGAGGCCCTAAGTGGCGCCTCCAAGCCACTTTTCCAAGCCCGCTTATGTGTCATATTTCCCTTATTTATTTTCTTAAGGCCACCTTGCTTCAGTTCCCTCTTTTAGACTTAAAACTCGATATTTTTCTAGGGCATTTTCCTTATATTTCAAGATTCAAAAATTCACATAACACATTCATAACATGTAAGACATGCTATTTCATATAATTAAGCTTAAATGCACAAGCCATAATCCAGGATATTACAGTTCTACCCCCTTAAAATAATTTCATCCTCAAAATTTCCTGACTGAAATAAGTAAGGGTACTGTTGTCGCATCGTCTCTTCTAGCTCCTATTAAGCTTCTTTCGATCCATGATTTCTCCATAATACTTTGACTAGGGGAACTGACTTCCTTCGAAGCATCTTCACATCCCTTTCCAGATTCTGGATAGGCTCTTCCTCATAAGACAGATTTGGTCTCAGCTCCACCTCTTCAACCGAACTACATGAGACGGATCTGATCGATATCGACGTAGCATGGAAACATGAAATACGTCGTGCATCTATTGCAATTTCGAAGGCAATTCCAACTGGTATGCCACCGGTCCAATTCGCTTCAATACCCGATAAGGTCCTATGAACCTCGGACTTAACTTCCCTTTTCGACCAAATCTCATTACCTTCTTCCAAGGTGAAACTTTAAGAAACACTTGATCTCCCACATCAAATTCTATCTCCTACCGTTTGAGATCTGCATACAAATTCTGCCTATCAGATGCTTCTTTTAACCGTGCCTAAATTACACCAACCTTCTCCTCAGATTCTGCCACAATTTTCGGACCCAAAATCTGACGTTCTCCCAATTCCGTCCAACATGTAGGAGTCCGACACTTCCGACCATACAATGCCTCGTATGGTGCCATCCGTATACTGGCCTGATAGCTTTTGTTGTAAGCAAATTACGCTAGAGGCAAATATTCTTCCCAACTCAAGTCAAACCTCTTAACATATCTTCACTTGGATCACTCATTCAGACCGGCCGTCCATTTGTGGATGAAAAGCCATCTTCAAGTCCAATCTAGTGCCTAAAGCCTGATGTAGTGCTTTCCAAAATGATACGTAAACCTCGGATCCCTATCCGAGATAATCGACACCAAGCACTCGTGCAACCTTACAATCTCCGCTACATACAACCTTGCTAACTTTTGTAAGGAGTAGTCAACCCAAGACTTTGGAATAAAATCGCGGACTTTGTCAATCGATCCACTATCACCCATACCGAGTCCTTCTTAGTAGGCGTAAGGGAAGCCCACTAACGAAGTCCATGGTAATTCTCTCCCACTTCCATTGGGAATTTGTATTGGTGAAGCAATTCGACGAAACTTGGTGTTCACCTTAACTTGTCGACACGTCAAGCATTTGCCAACAAATTGGTCACTTCCGCTTAAGACTAGTCCACCGTAATGTTCCCTTAGGTCTCTGTACATTTTACTACCTCGGGATGCATAGCATAAGGGTGCTATGCGATTCGAAGAATTCTTTGCCAAAGCTCCTCGTCCTTTGGCATACAATATTACCTTTGAAGCATAATACTCCTCATCATTAACACCATAACCTCTAACTCTCCATTACGCACTTGTCGCAACTTAACACTTAGATCCTCATCAACCAACTGTCCTTCTTTCACTTTATTCAACCATGTTGGCTTAACTTGCAGCTCTGCCAATAGACTTCCATCATCATACAAGCTTAGATGTGCGAACATCGCCCTCAAATCCGTCACTACCTTCCGACTTAAGGCATCCGCCACTACATTTGCCTTGCCTGGGTGATATTCTATGGAACAATTGTAGTCCTTCAATAATTCCACCCACCTTCGCTGTCTCAGATTCAACTCCTTTTGAGTCAGCAGATACTTAAGGCTTTTGTGGTCTGTGTAGATCACCGACCTTTCTCCATAAAGATAATGCCTCCACACCTTAAGGGCAAAGACCACTGCCGCCAATTCCAAGTCGTGCGTCGGGTAGTTAACCTCGTGTGGCCTTAGTTGTTGAGACGCATATGTAACTACTTTCCCCTCTTGCATTAATACGCATCCCAATCCTGTATGGGAAGCGCCACAATACACCACAAAATCATTCCCTACCTCCAATGAATCGAATCGGAGCTTGGTCAAGACCCTTTCAAGCTTCTCAAAGCTCTCCTATTGCTTATCGGTCCATACGAAAGGCACTTCCTTCCTTAACAACTTTGTCAGCGGCGCGGCTATCAACGAGAACCCTTCCACAAAGCGTCTATAATAGCCTACCAATCCTAAGAAACTCTCAACTTTCGCCACAGACTTAGGGGGTTTCCAATCCAAAACTGCCTCAATCTTTCGTGGATCCACCCTTATTCCTTCAGTAGATACTACATGTCCTAAAAACGTAACCTCCTTAAGCCAAAATTCACACTTGCTGAATTTGGCGTAGAGTTTCTTCTCCCTCAACACTTGCAACACAATTCGGAGGTGCTCATCATGCTGTTCCTCAGACTTTGAATACACCAATATGTCATCTATGAACACAACAACGAACTAGTCTAGATAAGGTTGGAAAACCCGGTTCATCATGTCCATAAACGTGGTGGGGCATTAGTCAAACCGAACGGCATTACCAAGAACTCATAATGCTCGTACCTTGTTCGAAAAGCCATCATATGGATATCAGCCTCCTTCACCTTCAACTGATGATATCCCGACCTTAAGTCGATCTTTGAGAAAACTGCGGCCCCCTTCAACTGATCGAACAAGTCTTCTATCCTTGGCAACGGGTACTTGTTCTTGATGGTTAGCTTATTCAACTGACGGTAATCTATGCACATACGCATAGTTCTATCCTTCTTCTTCACAAACAGAACTGGTGCTCCCCATGGAGACACACTAGGTCGAATAAACCCACGGTCTAGCAATTCTTGGATTTGAGCCTTGAGCTCAACCAACTCCTTTGGTGCCATTCTATACGGGGCGATTGACAAAGGAGCTGTACCAGGTAGCAAGTCAATTTCAAACTCCACCTCCCTGTTCGGGGGTATTCCGGGTAATTTCTCTGAAAAAGCATCCACAAACTCCCTTACAGTTCTAACTGCACTAACTCCCCCTTCTTTCCCATCCAAAGTACTAATGAAAGCCAAAAATGCCTTGCACCCCTTTCGAACCATCTTATCCGCCTTTAATGCCGAAACTACGTTAAACAAATAGTTTTGTCTTTCTCTTATCATAATTATCCCCTCACCCTCTAGGGTCCTTAACTCCATTCGTTTGGCTGCACAATCCAATACAGCCCGATGCTCCACTAGCCAATCCATGCCAAGTATAAGATCGAATTTCGAAGGGTAATTCCATTAAGTCGCCAGGAATACTACTCCTGAAGCTCCAAAGGAACACTCAAAATATCTTATTTACCACTACGCTTGACCTAGTGGGCTTACTACGATCATCTCCTATTAGAGAGTTTAGAGGCTATGCCTAGTGTTTCAACTACACTACATGCAACATAAGAATGGGTCGAGCCCACATCGATCAAGGCAAAATAAGGCTTGCCATAAATAAGAAACGTACCGGTTATGACGTCCGGTGCGTCTCCGTCCTCCCTACGGTGAACCGCATATACCAAACTCGGCTGTCTTGCCTCTGTATTACCACCACCTCGACCCGGTGTTTCACGTCCTCTGCCAGCACCATATTCTCTACCATTCAGACCATGCCCTCGCTGAGGCTACTGTCCGCCTCTTCCAGCCTGAGTAACACCCTGAGCTACTGGTCGATTCCCATCCTGTCTCATCGGACAGTCCTTAATCATATGGTCTTTTAACCCACACTTGAAACATCCTCCTGTCTTCTTTCAACACTCTCCTAGATGCTTCTTTCCACACTGATCACAAGTACAGTATTGGCCTTCTGTCACAGTCCGCTGACCTTGAAGCCCATCAACTCTAGGCCTCTTTTGCACATTCCCTGACGATCCAGACGGCCTAAAACCCCTCTTCTATCTAATCCATTTAGTGTTCTGCCTTACAGAATCTTTGATACCCTCGACTACTTTAGCCTTTTCCACCAATACAACAAACTCCCGCTCCCTATTATGGGCTATCAATAACCTCAGGTCTTCTCTTAGTCCGTCTTCAAACCGGACACACCGCTCATGCTTTGTAGACACTATGCCTCGAGCATAGCGGCTCAGCCTTAAGAATTCAACCAGAGTCACTACGGACTTGTTCCTTGAACCAAATTCGTAAATGCCTTCCTTTGTGCATCGATATAATGGGTACCAACATACTTCTTCTGGTATGCCGCCTTAGCATACTCCCAAGTAAGTTCCTCTGCTGTAGCACCATCCCGCACCGTGAGCCACCATTGATATGACTCATCGCGAAGAAGCGACACCAACCCTTTTAGCTTCTCCTCGTCAGTTAAGTGGAGCACATCCATAATCTGCTCAGTCGCCTCCAACCAATACTCGGTGATCTGGTGCCACACGGATATACCACGGAACACTTCAGCTCTGTTGGCTCAGAGTCGCTCAGGTACCGACTTTCGAGCTCCCATGCCTCCACATGCTCCAGCCACCCTTTCCAAAACCCACAGCATTGCCTGTAACACTGCGTCATCCCCCGTTTGATCTTGATATTCCACATCAGCAGCTGGTGGTGGTGGTGGCATTTCATTTTCAGATCCTTGGCCCGATCTAATGGGTTCAGACACGGTCATTCGGCCTCTTCCACGGCCACGTACGTTACGACCACGTCCCCTTAAATTCATACTTTCGCTTTGCGTTTATTTGATTAAAGAATTTTATGTATTAGCTTTGTTCCACTGATTTAACATGAAAATTTTATGTTTAATAGCTCTAGAAAGTAGTTCTTTCGAGTCATACACATACAGTCTCACATCATTCATTTAGTCACACACATGAACTTGCGTTCATTACAGAGAAATGTTGTAGTTGTCGTTGTTTGTTATTTTTCACTACCTAGGGGTATTTTTGTAATTTTGTCCTAAGGGGTACTTTGGAAATTTTCAAATTAGGGTATTTGAAAATGTTGCAAAATAGAGATTGTTGATGTTTTGCAAAATTAAAATACTTGCCGGAAAATTTTCAAAGGTGAAATGATAATTTTATACACTAGGGGTATTTTTATAATTTTTTTCAAGCCAGGGTCTTTTCAAAAATTTTTCGTAAAATATGGTTCCCGATGACTTTTCAAGACAAGGGTATTTTTAAGGGTTTTTAATTTGAGGGTACTTCATTGATTTTTCTTACTGAAGGTATTTTGGTCATTTGTACAGGTTAGGGGTAATTTGGTCATGTTGCAAATCAGGGGTAATTTCGTAAATTTTCCAAATTAGGATGTCTTGATATTTTGTAAAGTTTTTGGATATTCTTGCAAAGTAGGGAAATTTTATTGAAATCAAGGGTAATATGGAAATTTTAAAACCAAGGGCATTTTAGTAATTTTCACCACTAGGGGTATTTAGGTAATTTGTAAATTAAAAATTCTTAGAAAGTTTTTCCAAAATAATATTTTTCACAATTCAAAAGGGTAGTTTGTTGACTTTCAAAACTAGGGTTTCCATAAAAACATGGCTAGTCCCTTTTCGGGTTTTAATTATTGGATTTAGCCTGTGGCTGGGTCCTCTTGGTTAGGGTGAACCATCACTACGCACCAGGTAGGGTTTGAGTGGGTAGGAGGTGAGTCACTAGGACTGCTTAAATACCAAGCTCCCACCAAAACCAATCCTAGACATGCGCACAATGGTTGCCACACCCTAGCTCGGCGACTTAGTCACAGGTTTGTTTAGTTAGGCATTAAAGTTTTATGTAATTGTTGGGGTAAACTAGTCCTATAGTTCAAGTACTTATCATACTAATCTACGTTCCATTTCTACCCTTCTACAAATCATATGATAATCCACACAATAGATAGGGGTACTTACCTGGTGGACTTCGGGCTGGAGACTCAGGTGCCATGCTAGAAAGCCTGCTCATTTCTTAGAAAAACCCAATTTTCCAAGAGAAAACATTTTGGGCCATAAAAGCCCTCAAGGCCGAGTTTTGAAGCGGGCTCTGATACCAAACTGAAACACCCCAAACCCGGCCCACAAGCCCTGACCGGATCTGGCATGCTTCTAGGAAAAACCATTCGAATATTATTTGAAACTTTGCTAAAATTTTTCGTGTTTTTGAAAATAGTTGATTTGGGTTGGGCTCGAATTTAAAACCCGTGTTGATTATGTGTCAAAACATTTAATATTATACTTAAGAAAGATGGACTTTAATTTTGAATTAATAAAGATCGTGTCATACTTAAATAAGTAAATATGCATGCGTAAACAGTTCAAACCAAGGCCTTATTACATCAAATCAAAACCCAAATTAAATTCAAAGTACTTAAAAGATAAAACCCAAAATAAAATAGACTTGAAGTTGAGCATGGCCACCCTTGAGCTCCTGCCGACCCAATCCATCACTGAGTGTCACCTGAAAAATAATCCCACAAGGGGTGAGTCAAATAGACTCAATGTGTACAATCAACACTAAGTCTCAAATAGATTCAGGCATGTCACATCATACATATTCACATAGCATTTATATAGAATGATACAATTTCCGAACCCAAGCCTATATAACCATCCGCTACACATCACCCGTACCAACCATCACACCGTGGAGACTACTAAGTCAACCCTCCATCCGCTACACACCATCGAAGGCAGTCGCTGTAGTCGACGTGCTCGTCACCCTTATAATTTCGTGGCATAGCCACCATATACATATTTGTGACATAAGTCACCACATTCGGATATTGTGACATAAGTCACCACATTCACATAGTGGGGTATAAAACCACCAATTCACTTCCCCTTTGCATATCACCCATATGCCCCATGTCATGCAAAACATGCAAAAAATTATGCCTTATGCTTTATTCACATTCTTATAGTTGCACTTATGTGCCATAATAGATCGTATTATATTCCTAGTAGGAGTAGGAAAAACGTACCTGAGCATTTTGTACATCGCATGGAAACTTAGCCACATTCACATTATTATAACATATATATATTAAATATTGCCTTACATCTATTAAGAGATAGTGTGGAGTACACACCTGGTTTACTTAGCAAATTCACTCCAAATCCCAAAAATCCAATCTACTGCTTTAGATCTTTACTGCCTATATTCGGCCAAACCCAATCTTATTAGTAAAAAGCCATTCGGCTATAAAACCAAATCCTAATAGGATTATTGTAATCAAATTTTTACCTTGGTGCCGATTTCACTACTAATCAAATCCCGAAATGTTGAAATCCTTCTACCTTGTATTCGGCTAACATTAGATCACTTAAAGGGTTAGTTTCCGACTTTTGACTAATTATGAAATAGATCTATGACACCAAACATGGCCTTGGCCGAACACATAGACCCACTTACCTTGCAAATCCCAAATCTCAAAGCACCACTTGGTTATGGAGATGTCGAAATACCTATACATATGTTAGATCCGATTCTAACATTAAATCACAAGTAGATAGCCCTTGGCCGAATATACACATGTCTTACCTTGAATCTTTAAAATCCCGAAATATCCTTCCTTGAAGTTGACAACACCTAGATCCCGAAACTTCCTTATGGTCGACTAGAGACAGATCCTAAAAGAGTCCTTCATGGTTTCAGTCAAAGACATTAATAGAGTTAGATTCCTAGTTTAAGAAAAAGAATGGGAACCGAATGACAATTGGCCCTTACCCTTAATACAAAAGTCGACAGCACCTTTGCTTGAAGCCCCTCAAAGATTCGGCTATGAAGATTAGCTAGTGCTCAAAAGATTTCGGCTTTTGGGACTTAATGGAGTAATCGACTTCACAAGGATGAAAAGAGAGAGAGGTATGAGCTTTAGGAAGAATCGACAATGGTTATTTTAGGGAGGGGTTTCGGCTTTGATTGATTTTGCAAAAGAAGAAGAGTATGTTGGAGGTTTGTCTTTTGGAGAATCAAAAAGGAAAAGAGAATAATTGGCAGAGAGAATTCGACAGAGGAAAAGAAAGAATGAAGAATAGCCACCCTTTTCCCTTTCTCGCCAAAATTAGTCTACCTAGAGACCCTTATTCGGCCAACTCTCCTATTACGATAGCTTTATCTCTCAATTATCACCTTATTCAAATTAATAAAATTAATCCAACATTTATCCCTTATCTAGCCGAATTTTAAAAAGGATTAAACTCCTCCCTTGAGTTCCTTAGTGCTGTCCACCTCTCTGCTCCTTGTAGCAAAAAAACAAAATTTTTTTATTTGCTTCCCATGCGACTCGAACTTAGGTCCATCCTCATAGCCCATGGCATCATTTTCAGAGGCCCTAAGTGGCGCCTCCAAGCCACTTTTCCAAGCCCGCTTGTGTGTCATATTTCCCTTATTTATTTTCTTAAGGCCACCTTGCTTCAGTTGCCTCTTTTAGACTTAAAACTCGATATTTTTCTAAGGCATTTTCCTTGTATTTCAAGATTCAAAAATTCACATAACACATTCATAACACTTAAGACATGCTATTTCATATAATTAAGCTTAAATGCACAAGCCATAATCCAGGATATTACAGAGCTGGTAGAGTTGAAAGCACAAATACAAGAGTTGTTAGATAAAGGATTTATTCGACCAAGTGTGTCGCCTTGGGGAGCGTCGATGTTGTTTGTTAAGAAGAAGGATAGATCAATGCGCATGTGCATTGACTATCGTCAGCTGAACAAGTTGACTATCAAGAACTAGTATCCATTGCCAAGGATTGATGACTTGTTCGATCAACTGAAAGGGGCATCAGTGTTCTCAAAGATAGATTTGAGGTCAGGATACCATCAGCTTAAGGTCAAGGAGGTGGATATTCATAAGACGGCATTCAGGACTCGCTACGGTCACTACGAATTCATGGTGATGCCATTTGGATTGACCAACGCGCTAGCAATATTTATGGATATGATGAATCGAGTGTTTCAACCCTACTTGGATCTGTTTGTCGTGGTATTTATAGATGATATCCTGGTTTACTCAAGATCAAAAGAGGAGCATGATTCACATCTGCGAGTGGTTTTGCAGATTTTGAGGGAGAAGCAGTTGTATGCCAAATTTAGTAAGTGTGAATTTTGGCTAAGTGAAGTTACATTTTTAGGCCACGTTGTGGTGGCAGAGGGAATTAGGGTTGACCCTTGAAAAATTGAAGCGGTATTGGATTGGAAGCCACCTAGGTCTGTGGCGGAAATTTGGAGTTTTCTTAGTCTGGTGGAGTACTATCGAAGGTTTGTTGGAGGATTTTCTTTAATCGCGGCACCGTTGACTAAGTTATTACGAAAAGGAGTTCTATTTATTTGGTCTAGCAAGAAGCAAGAGAGTTTTGAGAAGTTGAAAAGGATTTTGACGGAGGCTTCGGTATTGATTCAACCAGAGGTTGGAAAGGAATTCGTAATTTACTGTGATGCATCACACACGGGACTAAGATGCGTGTTGATGCAAGATGGAAAGGTTGTTGCGTATGCATCTCGGCAGTGAAGACCGCACGAAGCAAATTATCCCATCCATGACTTGGAGTTGGCAGCGATGGTTTTTGCTTTAAAGAATTGGAGACATTATCTGTACGGGGAAAAATCTATTATTTATACAGATCATAAGAGCCTAAAATACCTCTTGACCCAGAAGGAGTTGAATCTAAGGCAGAGGAGGTGGATCGAGTTGTTAAAAGATTATGATTGCTCGATTGAGTATCATCCGGGTAAAGCAAATGTGGTGGCGGATGCCTTAAGTCGTAAAGTAATCTCTGACTTGAGGGCAATGTTTGCTCATCTTAGTTTGTACGATGATGGGAGTTTATTGGCTGAACTTTAAGTGAAACCCTCTTTGGTCACCAAAGTTAAAGAAGCGCAGAGTCGATGAGTTGCTAAAGGAGAAGTTTCATGTAGGATCAAGTGATTGATCGACGGACTTTAGTATGAATGAGAAAGGATCATTATGTTTTCAAGGAGAGTTTGCATGCCAAAGGATCCGGATTGAGGCATAGGATTTTGCAAGAAGCATATAGAAGTTCATATGCTATGCACCCCGGAGGGGGTAAGATGTATCGGGATTTGAGGGATTAGTTCTGGTGGCCAGGCTTGAAGCGTGAGGTAACTAAATTGGTGAGTAAGTGTTTGACCTGTCAGCAGGTAAAGGCAGAGCATCAGTTACCATCGGGGTTGTTGCACCTAGTGAAGATTCCACAATGGAAGTGGGAAAGGATCACAATGGACTTTGTTAGTGGGCTACCCCTCATGCCTACTAAGAAAGATTCAGTCTAGGTAATTGTTGATCGCTTGACGAAGTCTTCTCATTTCATACCAGTACGGGTCGATTACTCTTTGTGAAAATGGCTAAGCTATATGTAGGAGAGGTAGTGAGATTTTATGGGGTACCAGCATCAATCATATTGGACAGGGACTCGAGGTTCACGTCGTGGTTCTAGAAGGCTTTGCATCAAGCATTGGGCATGAAGTTGGATTTCAGTACAGCGTTTCATCCTCAGACCGATGGGCAAACTGAGCGGGTGATTCAGATCTTGGAGGACATGTTGAGGGGATTTGTTATTGATTTCAGAGGTAGTTGGGAAGAGTTTTTACCATTGGTGGAATTTGCATACAACACCAGCTACCAGTCTAGTATTCAGATGGCGCCCTATGAAGCATTGTTCGGGTGAAAGTGTCATACTCCTACCTATTGGACAAAATTAGGGGAACGTCAGATTTTGGGTCCGGAGTTGGTTACCAAGACAGAGGAGAAGGTTGAGTTAATTCGAGCTCGACTAAAGGAAGCGTCGGACCGACAGAAGTCCTATGCAGACTTGAAGCGTAAGGACATAGAGTTTGCGGTGGGTGACAAGGTGTTCTTGAAGGTGTCGCCATGGAAGAAAGTACTGAGGTTTGGACGGAAGGGTAAATTAAGTCCTAGATTTATCGGGCCTTATCAGGTGTTGAAATGAGTAGGGCCGATAGCCTATCAGCTAGAGCTACCTTCTGAGCTAAGCCAAATTCACAATGTATTCCACGTCTCTATGTTAAGATGTTATCGTTCGCATCCGTCTCATGTGGTGCCTGTGGAAGAAATCGAGGTGAGACCTGGCCTATCCTTTGAAGATGAACCGGTGATGTCAAAGTGTTGCGAACGAAGATGGTTCCATTAGTTAAGGTTTTATGGAAAAATCACAGTTTTGAAGAGGCTACATGGGAACCAGAAGAGACGATGCAGCAGTAGTACCCCCATCTGTTCTGATCAGGTAATTTCGAGGCCAAAATTTCTTTAAGGGGGTAGAACTGTAACATCCTGAATTAATGGGCCTATGCGTTTAATGTGTGGTTATGTGTAATGTGTTAATTAGAATGTTAGGGGTTTAGATTGGGCTCGAGGTTGGGCTAAGGCCTTAGCAGAATTAGTTATTGGACACTCTAGTGGAAAGCCAGTTCAGTTAGGACTTTAAAAATGTTATCAGCGTTTAAAGTACCAAAATGGGCTTATGGCCCAAGGTTAAGTGGTGCTACATGGAACCATAGGGTGGCGTCATTAGCAGATGAAGAGGGCCCAAGTTCGAGTCACTTGAAGCTCAATTCTTTTAATACAATTTTAGCTAATTTTTGGCTTTTAAATGGATAGAGAGGGACAACATAGGGGCTTGAAAATAGGAGGAAAACAACATGTGGATAATGTACTGATAAAGGGAGGAAGAGGTGGTGCTATCTAGGCCTCTTTTGAAGGAGTGATCGGACAAAGATAAGGGAGGGAGTTTAGGAGTTATCTGCTAAGCACAGTGGTGGCTGAATTTCCAACTCTAGGGGGTGCCGAAATTCTCTTTAAATAGAGGGGATATCTCTTTTCAATTCACTTTTATTCGAAAGTCATTATTTTTCTTTTTTTTTTTTCTTTCAAAAGCGAAACCTCTTAATTGTTCTCAATATATTTTCTTTCAAAAGTCGAAACTCTGAACTCTCTTCTCATCCCCATAGCCGAATACTTCCTATTCCCTTTTGTCAATTTCTTCACTAAAGTCGAATCTACATAGACTTCTTCCTATCATCTTTTCTTCTGATCTTCTCAAAAGCTGAAATCTCTAAGGGGTAGTTGAATTCTTTGTGTTAAGGTGAGTGCCAATTTTCCTATCTCTTCACTTTCTCTTTCGGTTTTTGGAAGACAAAGCCGAAAAGCTAATGGTTTAATGGTTTTGTATAATTTCGTGTTGGGATTTAGGTAGATCGCCTAGATTTAAAAGCCGAAAACGCTAGTCTCGGAGTCTCAATCTCTTTTCGAGATTTCAAGGTAAGGGTCCAATTCTTCCTATGTTGTTTAATCGGGTTCTTTTTCATTATTCGTGCCTTAACCTAATGTTACGTTAAGCAATCATCATAGTATCTTCTGACCAAAGATCACTTATGGACTCGAATGTTAGCAAATCAAAGGATGGGTTTGGATCTATAGTTTCAACCCTAATGTTCAAGAATGCGCGGTTTTAGCGGTTCGAGATTGGCCACCGAGTTGTGGATCGACTTCAGAGCAAAACCTTAGGCAGTTAGCAGTTGTATCGAATTCTGATAGTGTCGACATAGAAAGTACTATCCTGTCAGTAATCAGGTGTGTAGATCTCTATCACACTAGTTAAACTGTACTATGTATATGTTATGGGCTAAATGCCGAAAATTGAGGCTGTATGAACAGTCGTAATACCCAAAAAGGGTAGGTAAGGGATGCCAGGTACGTAATCATAGAAACTTCTTTATGTGTATCGAAGTATGTGAAAGTATGTGATCTGTTTAGATAGTTTAATGTTCTGATTCTTGCATGTATGTATGCATGGGATGGGATTGATATGATGAAGAGGAGTAGGTCGCGAGGCGATCGGTGGCTTTGCCACATAGGTCACATAGTGATCGGTCTTTATGACATGTAGTACAGTTGTCAGTATATATTATTAAGGTCGCATAGCGATCGGTGGCTTTGCCACATAGATCATATAGTGATAGGTCTTTATGACAGACAGCACAGCTGTCGATATGGTGTGTAGCGGATGGAAGGTTGATTGTAGAAATCCCCACGGTGTGATGGTTGGTACGGGGGTGTGTAAAGGATGGACTTTTAGGTTTTGGATTGGCCATGTTGCATGTAATATATATTCTGTGCCATTGTGAATGGGCCTAGGCCCATAATGTGTTTGTGGGCCCAAACCGTTTATGTGTTTTCGGGATGTACACACTGAGTCTTGGTGACTCACCCTTTTATTTTTTTCCCAACTTTCTAGATGAGCAGTAGATCGTGGACATGAGAGCCGAGGCGGACCCGAGGGGCCATCAAGTTTTTTTTATCTTTATAGACTATTTCCGTTTTTTTTATGTTTAAATTTGGGATTATTTTTGTAATAAGGCCCCCATAACTTAGGTTATCATTTTACATTTTTTTCCTTTCTTTATTCTATACGTCTTACAAACCTATATTTCCAAAGTCTTAATTATAAAGTGAAACCAAATGGGTTTTCCAAATGTGTCCAATGCAAATGTTAAAATTTCTTCAAAATATCACAATTAATGATTAATCGGTTAAAATAAACTGAGATTCTTCAAAACCCTTCAAGCAAAGTTTTCAACATTCAACCCGTAGCATACCAGATCCGGTCATGACGTATGGGCTGGGTTTGAGGTGTTACAGATTAAATTGTTTCAAACCTAATCTGTCCCTATTACTTCACATGAATTATTGGAAACCCTTAATTAAATATGATCATGGTAGTATGCATGTTTTTCTAAGTAAAGATTCCGAAAGGACTTAATATTGGTTTAAAAAAAGTTCATGAAAGATTGAGTTGCCATGGAATATTTTTTGGAACATTAAGAGCATGATAAAAATGAATTAAGTCAATTGATGTGATTATCTAGCCTATTCATGTTATTGTTGTTGAAATCTTGTGAATTCTATTGCTAAATCCATCTCATTCATTTTATTGCATAGATTGCATTTAGGTTAATTTGCATTAGGGATCACTTTGCATCTAGAGTATTTAATTTAGTTTAATCATCAATCACCACAAGAATATTGTGTTTTTTTAACCAAATTGTTAATATTAATTTTACAATTAATTGATTAACATACATAGTCTTTGTGTAACACCACTTACCCGTATTGGACACCTGAACCCGGTATGAGGCATTACCATACTTAACTTGCTCAATTGTACAATATCGATTCATAAAAATTTCATTTCAAATTAAAAATTTTCATTCAAGACCTTAATGTCCTTATAGGTCTACAATACCCTAAACTTGTACTCGGAATGATTCGAGACTAAACCGGAAACTCTTGAACACTTAGAGAAATTTAACATAAAATAGGGCCACATGCCCGTGTGAAGGATGGAACACACCCGTGTGGCATATCACATGCCGTGTTCCACACTCGCGTGGATTTATTTTTTAATTTGAACCTACAGGGGTTTTCACACGGCCAGACACACGCCAGTGCCCTTGGCCTGTGTCCCTCACACATCACGAATGCTCGTGTCTTAGCCCGTGCAAAAACCTTGGCATTCTGTTTATGATGTCATCACCTCAATAAGGTCACACGGCCAATGCACACGCCCATGTCCTTAGACCGTGTGTCAAATTAAATTCCAAATTTTAGGTGTAGACTTCACACGGCCCAGGCACATGCCCATGTCTTTAGCTGTGTCTCCCACACGGTCGAGACATACAACCGTGTCTCCGCCCGTGTGTTTACTACTGAGCATACTAACTTGCCAACCTAACATGCATGGGGACACACGGCTTCTCAACACACCCATGGGGCTGATCATGTGTCACACACGACCTAGACACATGCTCGTGTGTCTACCCGTGTGGACAATTGTAAGGCTATCTACCAAGCCATTTGCCACTCTACAAGGCAACCACACTTATACCAAATCAATTCAACATATATCATGACCATAAGGCACTTCTAGGAACTCAAAATTAAGACATCCACACAAGTATAAACTTCATGAATTTAATCATCATTGAATATATAAACTTGTCAAATTTTGGCCCATTTCCAATGACCACTTACAAAATGAATTTTATAACATTAATAGCCAACACTTTGGCTAACAAATATGACATAACAAAATGACCAAGTCCTATTCATGCCATACTCAAAATAAATCTAACTTTGTTATACCAAAGAGAAGTCGATAGTTTGATTCCGAACTCTAACATTTCACGATCTCCGAGCTAGCTTGGCAATACTACAAGGGACAGGGAAATGAGAGGGGTGAGCATAAAGCTTAGTAAGTTTGCATGAAATAAATAGCAACATAAAGGCTCATAATGTCATCTATCCATTGCATTGAATAGAACAAAAGTCCTAACCACATTGCCATAACTTACACATGCTTACTCTTACCAATTACATATCATGTCTCATGTCGTAAACATTTCTCGTGAATTACTCACATGTACCTATATCACTTCAGCACATAGATTTAGCACTAATCTCATCTCTATTATAAGCTTAGCTATTTACCCATTGAATCACTTGGGATACTCAAAATTACATAGTTATCATCATTCACATGAATGCAACGCCAACGCCACATCCTAGATATGGTCTTACATGGGGTCACCTCTAGATGTCGATGCCATATCCCAGATATGGCCTTATACGGAATCTCATATCGATTGTCGATGTTATATCCCAAATATGGTCTTATATGTTCTCATTTTCAGGTCGAGGCCATGTCCCAGACATGGTCTTATACGGGACCTTACCTATCTCAAGTTTTAATAATATTATTCTCTCATTTATTAAAGTCCAACCGGGACTTCAACATCACAATTCTCATAATTTTCTCATTCAACATCATTATTAAAATTCATAGAAATATCAAACATCTTCACAAATATCAAACATTTTAAAATATACTAGCATGATGTTGAACTTATTACACACAAACTTACCTCGATTTCAAAATACGCCAAATTGCCAATCTAGTCCGATACCTTACCCTTTCCTCGGTCAAGGTTAACTCTTCGTTCTTCTTAATCTATAATAACAAATTAGCTCATTTAATTGTCACATTAATCAACACATTTCAATAATCATACTTTGGAAAAATTACCATTTTGCCCTTAGACTTTCACAAAATGACTATTTTACCCCTAAGCTCGTAAATTGATTCTAATCAAATTTCTTCCTTTTACAAGCCTAGATAAACATTTATTACTCTTATGGAAACCCTAAATACTCATTATTTCACACATTTACCACATATTTTACAACCTTCACAAAAAGGTCATTTTAGGTGTTTTCATGGTAACACCTTTCACAAAAGTTGTTGTAACATCCTGAATTAATGGGCCTTTGCATTTGATGTGTATTATGTTCAATGTGTTAATTAGAGTATTTAAGGGGCTCATATTGGGCCGAGGCCTTGGATAAATTTTCTATTTGGACACAAGAAGGTTTAAAAGATGTTATCAATGTTTTAAACACAAGTGGGATTGTGGCCGAGTGGCAAAATGGCACCACTTAGAGAGCAAGGAGGTAGCGTCAACTGAGGAGGCCCAAACTCAAGGGGCATGAAGCCCAATTCCTTTAATTTTAATTAGCTAAATTTCAGCATATAGGTGGGTAAGGTTGGACAGCAACAAGGCTTAAAAATATGGAGATTTATCTGTTGAATAATATAGATAATTGTGCTGATATTAGTTATGAGTAGATTAAGGAGAAAAGATAGGAGTTATTTGTTGTAAGCAGAGTTGGCTGAAATTCCAACTCTGAGGGGAGGAAGAATCGGTTTTAATGTGGCATAAGGGGTGCCAAAATTCCCCTTGTTTATCAATTAGTCTCGATTTTGAGAAGAGGGCAATTCTGGCATTTGATAGGTAAGTGCCAAAATTCTCAGTCCTTCTCTACACTCTCTATTCTCTTTTCTTTTCCAAAAGCCAAAACCTCTTAACTTTCTTCTTATCTCCATAACCGAATACCTTTGTCTATTCCTTTTCCTCTCTGTCGATTTCTCTACTAAAAGTTGAAACCTCTTAATTCACTTTTTTTTTTCCATTCTTTTTCTCTTGTGTTGATTTCTCCATAAATTGAGATTTTCTTGAAGTGTCGATTTCTCTGTAAAGGTAAGAACCAAATTCTTTTCTCTTTCAGTTTTGAGACTATAGCCGAATGGCTAGTAGATTGATAGGCTATCTTTAGTTTGACTCTTTCGTTAATCGCATGTTCTTTTGGACGACACTCTGGGAAATAGTAGTAGATCGAATCATCCAGATCTCAAAAAGTCAAAAACCATTAATCTCTAGTATCCTATCGATTTCAGGATCTCAAGGTAAGGGATTTCTTTAGATTCCTATTAAGATTTGCTATCATAATTGAGATATTAACTCATATGATATGGTTTAACCCTATTTCGCTATAGTAGTTCTTACAAGGACTTTTTGGATCGAATCAAATATGGATCAGGCAAAGAAGAGGGTTGGGTCCGTAAACCCAATCCCTAAGTTTAAGAAACGAGCAGTGTTCACTGTTCGAGATTGACCGTCGGGTTGTAGACCGATTTCTGAATAGCATCTTAGGCAGATAGCAGCCGTATCAGCTTCTGATAGTGTCGACATAAAGGGTGTCGTCGTCACCATAATAAGGTGTGTAGATTCTTAACACATAAGCATTGATATATTATATGTATGCCAAGGGCTAAAAGATGGAAAGAAAGACTGTATGAACAGTTGTATTACCCCGAAGGGGTAGGCATGGGATGCCAGGTATGTAACCATAGAAACTTTTCTATGTGAATCGTAGCATGTGAAAGTATGAGATCTATTAGATGACTTGATGACTTGTTTCTTGTATGTATGCATGCATGGGATGAGATTGATTGAAGGACTTATGGTAGGGTAGCAGGGTCGCGAGGCGATCGTGGCTTTGCCATAAGCGACATAGTCATCGAATACTAAATGTATTTCGAGGTTCAGCGTGTTTACCGGTCTATATGAAAGGCAGCATAGCTGTCGAATACTATAATGTATTTCTAAGGTTCGCGTAAGTGATCGGTCTATATGAGAGGCAACACAGCTACCGATATGGTGTGTAGCAGATGGAGGGTTGATTGTAGAAATCTCCACGGTGTAACAGTTGGTACGGGGGTGTGTAGAGGATGGACTCTTAGGTTTTGGGATGGGCCATGATGCATGACATATTTTGTTACCATTGCATGCATGCCAAGGCCCAGAATGTGTTTGTAGGCCCTAGGCTTTTATGTGTTTTCAAGTTTTGCACACTGAGTCTTAGTGACTCACCCTTTTATTTTTCCTACTCTATAGATGAGCAGTAGACCGTGGACACGGGAGCTGAGGCAGACTCGAGGGGCCATCAAGACTTTTATTATCATTATGGATTATTATTATTATTTTGGGATATTTTTGTAATAAGGCCCCATAACTTAGGTTTCCAATTTATTTGTTACTTGTTTTACTTTATTTTACTTTAATATGTCACATGTTTATAAACCTATTTGTGCCCAAATTCTTAATAATAAAATGGAGTGATAAATGGGCTTTTCAAATCCACTCAACATAAAAGTTTAAGTTTCTTTTTTTTTTTCAAATAATGACTAAAGAAACTAAAATTTTCAAAACCCATCGAAGCAAAGTTTTCAAGAATTAAACCCGTAGCATACCAGATCCGGTAATGACGTATGAGCCGGGTTTGGGGTATTACATTTTTGGTATCAGAGCCCAGTTCAAAACTCGGGCTATGAAATGGGTCAAGTAGGAATTTATGAAAGTAATGTAAGTTGAGAAAGGTTTTGGAAGATATGCCCTTCGAGTCTACCAGCATCCGATCCACCCAGGTAAGCATTCTAAACTTTGGTATGATATGTATGTTGGGTTTTGATGGGCCTTATGGACGTAGATTAGTATGATAGTGTTAATGGACCTTAGGCCTAGATTAAACAATTCTTCAAATCTCATAAGACTTAATTTTTCTTAATTAAGTAGGTCTGTGAACAAGTCACAAGGTTAGGGTGTAGAAACAGGCATACGCATGTCTAGGATTGGATCTAGGAAGAGCTTGGTATTTAAGCGGTCCTAGTGACTCACCTCCTCTTCTCTGGAATCCTACCTGGTGTGTAGTGGTTGTTCACTCTAACCGAGAGGGCTTGCTGATGGGCCAAAAATTTATAACTAAAACCCGAAAGGGACTATCACCCTATTTTTATAAAATTACTTATATACCCCTGATTATGTAAATTATCCCAAATGCCATAGGTTGAGGAAATTTACTAAGACACCCTTGATTCTTCAAAATGACCAAAATACCCTTGTTTGAAAAATTTACCGAAATACCTCTGGTTTGCAAAATTACCAAAATACCTCTATTTTGTAAAATCACCAATATACCATATTTTATAAAATTACCACAATACCCTTGTAGGTTAAAATTACAAAAATACCCCTAAGTAGTGAAATGACGAAAATACCCCTAAGTGATGAATGTGAGTTCCTGGATGTTTTTTGCGTGTTTGATGCTTGTATATGGTGCTCTGCTTGATGTTGATTGAATGTGAAACTCTAGAATTAAAAAAGCAGACTTGAGGCGAACTTGTAGATAGAATTGAATTGAAAGAACTATCATTAAAACTACTTCCCATAAGGTATCTGTTATTAATCGGTGGAAGAAAGAATTATTAATTCATAAAATTTCTAATAAGTTAAACGCGAAGCAGTAGAATGAATACAAGGGGTCGAAAACGTCCGACGCGTGGCCGTGGTAGGGGTAGAATGGTTGTGTCAGAACCCGTAGGGTCTGGTCACGAGTCAGGGAATGAATGGGGCAAAAGTGTTTAAGGGAATTTTGGGTGTAGCTCCTAGTACAGTTGAGTACTGGTTAGAAGCAATGGAGCGGATCATGGATGATCTCGACTTCACGGAGGAAGAGAAGCTGAAGGGAGTGGTGTCCCTTCTTCGGGACGAAGCTTATCAATGGTGGCTTACGGTTAATGAAGGTACCGTAGCTGACCATATCACCTGGGATTACTTTAAGGCGGCATTCCAAAGTAAGTATATTGGAATGAGTTATGTGGATGCTAGACATAGGCGTTCCTGAATCTAGTTCAGGGAAGTAGGTCGGTGGCGGCATATGAAGCAGAATTCCTACGCCTTACCCGTTATGCTTGAGGGATAGTAGCCACAGAGCATGAGAGATGTGTCCATTTTGAGGATGGCCTGAAGGATAATCTACGTGTGTTGATAGCTCCACAACGAGAGCGGGAATTTACTGTGCTTGTGGAGAAAGCTAAGATAGCTGAGGAGGTGAGATGGACGAAAAAATTGAATCGGGATAGAGATAGGGGTGGAGGTAAGAGAAACTTTGGGTCATCAGGAACAACTAGGAGTAACCAAAAAAGACCTAGGTCGGATGGACCGAGACGGGCTGAAAACCTGCTGCTAACCAAACACGAAGGTGTGCCCGATGTGACAAATTCCATGCAGGCGAGTGTAGGGCAGGCAGTAGGAAGTGCTTTAGGTGTGGTTCTTTGAACCATCAGATAAGAGATTGTCCTCAGCCACGGGATGAGGAAAGACCCACAGGGCAAGGAAATACTCAGCCGGGTAGAGGAGGTCAGCAGCCACAGAGAGGTCGTGGTCCGGCTAGAGGCGGTAATAGTTTCGATCGGGGTCCTGGGGCACCAGGCCGATGGGCAAGAAACACTGAGGCGAGGCAGCCAGGGTTGGTTTATGCTGCCAGACGTCGAGAGGAGGCTGATACACCGGATGTTATAACCGTACGTTTTTAATTTTTGGATTGCCTTATGTTGCATTGATTGACATTGGGTCGACACATTCATATGTTGCTAGTAGTGTGTCTGAAACTTTAAGTTTAGATTCTGAAGCTACCCCTAGGGTGATGACGGTAATTAGCCTATTAGGACAATCTGTGGTAGTAGATAAACTTTATCGGAATGTACCCTTAGAAGTTCAGGGAATAGTTTTCCTAACGAATTTGATAGAATTACTGTTCGGGGAGTTTGACTTAATTTTAGGCATGGAATGGCTACTAAAGTATCAAGCCAATTTAAATTGTGCAGCCAAGCATATGGTGTTAACAACCCCCGAGGGAGGTGAAGTGTTGGTGATAGGAGAAAGGGGGAATTGTCTGCCAGACGTGGTAACTGCCCTAAGAGCGGAAAGAATGGTGAGAAAAGGGTGCAAGGCAGTTCTAATATTTGTACGGGCTTTAGAAGCCAATGACCTAATTGTTGAGGACGTTAGGACGGTGAAGGAATTTCCTGATGTCTTCCCGAAGAGCTTTCGGGATTACCTTTGGATCGAGAAGTGGAGTTTGGAATTGATCTTCTTTCGAAAACAGCGCTGGTATCTATTGCTCCATATAGAATGGCACCGAAGGAGTTGGTGGAATTGAAAGCGCAAATCCAGGAGTTGTTGGATAGAGGGTTTATTTGACCAAGTGTTTCGCCTTGGGGAGCGCCGATGTTATTTATTAAGAAGAAGGATGGTTCAATGCGTATGTGCATTAACTATCATCAATTGAATAAGTTAACCATCAATAACAAATAACCCTTATCGAGGATCTATGACTTGTTCGATCAGTTGAAGGGGGCCTCAGTCTTTTCAAAGATAGATCTGAGGTCTTGGTATCATCAGCTTAAGATCAAGGAGGTGGATATTCATAAGACGGCTTTTAGGACTCGCTATGGTCACTACGAGTTCATGGTGATCCATTTGGGTTGACTAACGCACTAGCAGTGTTTATGGATATGATGAACCGAGTGTTCCAACCCTACCTGGATTGGTTTGTCATGGTTTTTATTGATGACATCTTGGTCTATTCAAGATCGGAGGAGGAGCATGATTCACATCTGCAAGTGGTTCTCTGATTACGAGGAGAAGCGACTTTATGCCAAATTCAGCAAGTGCGAATTTTGGCTAAAGGAAGTTACTTTTCTAGGTCACGTGGTGTCAGCAGAGGGGATTAGGGTTGACCCTTGAAAAATTAAAGCGGTGTTGGATTGGAAGCTGCCTAAGTCGGTGTAGAGATTTGGAGTTTCCTTGGTTTAGCCGGGTACTACAAAAGATTTGTGGAAGGATTTTCTCTGATTGCAGCACCGTTGACTAAGTTGCTATGGAAAGAAGTTCTATTTAGTCTGATAAGCAGCAGAAGAGTTTTGAAAAGTTGAAAAGGATATTGGCGGAGGCTCCGGTGTTGATTCAACCAGAGGTTGGAAAGGAATTCGTGATTTACTATGATGCATCACACACGGGACTAAGATGCGTGTTGATGCAAGATGGAAAGGTGGTTGCGTATGCATCACGACAGTTAAGACCGCACGAAGCAAACTATCCCACCTATGATATGGAGTTGGCGGCGGTGGTGTTTGCCTTGAAGATTTGGAGGCATTATTTGTATGGGGAGAAATCTGTCATTTACACGGATCATAAGAGTTTGAAGTATCTTTTGACACAGAAGAAGTTGAACCTAAGGCAAAGGAGGTGGATCGAGTTGTTAAAGGATTATGACTACTCAATCGAGTATCATCCAGGTAAGGCCAACATGGTGGTAGATGCTCTAAGCCGTAAGGTGATCTTTGATTTGAGAGCAATGTTTGCTCACCTTAGCTTATAGGATGATGGAAGTCTACTAGCTGAACTTCAAGTGAAACCCTCATGGGTTAGTCAAGTTAAGGAGAAACAGCAGATTGATGGATTGCTTAGGGGGAAGTTGTAGTTGATTTCAAGTGATGAGCCAATGGAATTCAGTGTGAATGAGGAGGGATTATTATGTTTTCAAGGGAGAGTGTGCATGCCAAAAGACCTTGAGTTGAGGCGAAGGATTTTGCAAGAAGCGCATAGTAGTCCATACGCTATGCATCCTGGAGGGAGTAAGATGTATCGAGATTTATGGGAGCAGTTTTGGTGGCTAGGCTTAAAACGAGAGGTGACTGAATTTGTAACACCCCTTACCCGAAACCTTTGCCGGAGTCGAGTATGTGGCATTACTAGACTTGACTACTAATTTGGGGCATAAAAATTTAAAGCTGTCCAACTGCGTCATACTGACTAAATTGACCATAACTCGAGTTACAAAACTCAAAATTTAGATCCGTAATTTTTTCTTGAAACTAGACTCATATAACTTTTTACCATAATTTTTCCAGAATTTTTCATGTGGCCAATTAGTACAGTTTATTCATCAAAGTTACCCTATTTCACTGTTTAATAATTCTGACCTATCTATACAAAAATTCAGTTATCTCATTGTAAAAATTTCAATAATGTTCTTGTTTATTCCAATCAAAAATAGACTCATTAAGGATTCTAAACATATAAACTATGCTCCATAATTATTTTTGTACAATTTTTAACAATTTTTCCAAGACAGAAAAGGACTCACGAATTCATTCAGGACAAGTCTCACTAAAACTTAAATATCTTATAATATATAATTCCTTTGCCTAACTTGTTTCTTTCATATCAAAATAGACACAATAAAATTTAATTATATGTCTTATTCACTTTCTAAATCAATTTTTCCTATTTTTGGTGATTTTTCAAAATCACATCACTGCTACAACTAAAAACTGTTTCATAACAAAAATATGATTAACTAGTTTATAACTTCCTTACTCAATTTATTTAAACTCTATGCCTTAACCATACATATATATATATATATATACCAGAAACAAATCCCATATATAATTTAGGCCATGATCAAATTTAAAACATCCATTTACATACAAGCAAGTTATAAAATTCAAACATAGAAAGCGATACCTAACCAAAGGAAATAGCCATTTTGAATGGCTTATTTATACAATTCAAATTATCATTCAAGCATTAAACTAGCCTATACATGCCTTAAGTTTTTACGTCCAAACTTTAAAAGTACCAAGATGAGTCGATAGTGTGGTTGACTTTCTGACGATTTCCGAGCCCGTAGCGAGACCAAAATCTATAAAAGAACATTGAATCACAGAATAAGCTTACTAGCTTAGTAAGTCTCAAGCAAATAATAATGTAACACTCAAACCCTTAAACATTTTATTCTTTAAACTTATGACATTGAATATAAATATTTCCATAAATGAATTTATGCGGGGCGAATACTAACAGTTCATTAACCCAAGCATTTACACTTCATTACCATAATTCTGTAACTCATCGAACCATAGTATAAACATATATTACATGAATCACATGCTCCAAGTCACATAGGTACAACATTCATATCAACTATATTATCACATTCACAGTCTTTTCACTCTTAGCATTTCTACTTGTAACCGAACCTCCCAAAATAGTACATTTAAGCTCAAATTCTATCTTATACCATTCATACACATCGATCAATAAGCTCAATCACACATAACACCGTTCTTAACATAATATTTCAACCCAAGTAACATTAATCACAACTTACCTTATTTCGATTAATTCAATGAGACTTAAGCTTACGAGTTAAACATATAGTCTATCATTGCGAACTCCAATACCTCATTTAACTTAACATTTATCACTATTTTGCCTTTAACAAATAAATTACCATTTAAGCATAAGGTTCAAATGGAAGATATCAACTTTCAACCATCTACTCATTACATATGCATATCATTCAATAAGGCCGCATAAATGAATATATATACACTTGTCCATTCAACATTTCATATATCCAAGTATTCAATATCAATGTAATAACAATATGACCACATAACCAAAAGTCCAGAATATATATATATATATGGTCTTTAGTCACATTCTGCCCATATGAAATTCACATATATGCTTATCTATTTGATCGAACATGGGAACTCAACTAATTAACTCATAGGCACTTACACGTATGGTTGAATATAAATAACTTGTATCATCAACTTATTTACACAATAAACACCTCATTATGTAGTCTCATAAACCACAAGTTGATATTTCATCACCGGTATAAAACACCGCTAGACCAAAGGTCAGAAATTTAAACAAACGAAGCACGCTAGGTATTAAAGCCGAAATAAATCAAAGACGAAGCACGCTAGGCATTAAAGCCCAAAATAAATCAAAGACGAAGCACGCTAGGCATTAAAGCAGAAATAAATCAAAGCACGAAGCACGCTAGGCATTAAAGCGAAATAAATCACCGAAGACGAAGCCTACTAGGCATTAAAGCACGATATAACAAGCACAAGGCAGATTATCAACCCAATCAACATACTCATACACATTACTTAATGCTAAAATCACATCCATCTCGTATACTTTATTTTACAATTTCATGTTAAATGAACATAATTATTCACATCACATTCAACAAACAAATTCACTACAATTTCATACCCACATTGACCTACCTCTATTTTCTTGCCTTCAATACCAATTTTATCATATACTACTTTCGTAAATAATTTCTCGACATAAATTTGCTTAAGGACTTACCTCGGTTGTCGTTAGACCGTGTAAATCGACTATTCGAGAACCTTTGTCTTTCCAGATCTAATTAGTTTTTCTTTGTTCTTGATCTAAACACATTAAAATTTAGCTCATTCAAGCACATTTCATCTCAATTTGGTCCAAAACACTTAAATAACAAATTACCATTTTGCCCCTAATGTTATCCATTTTTACAAATTGGTCCTATTTACACAAAACACAAAATATGCAAGATCTCCCAACACCATAGCTTGGCGAACCTTCCACATAGCCATATGAATCCTTGCATTTCATTTATTTTGCATTTAAGTCTCTCACAAATTTATTTTCTCAATTTAACCTTATTTACTCAAAATCACCAAAAACTTCAATACAAAACTTGTAAATCTTTAACATATTTTTAATCTAAAACCATCAAATATCAAAACCATCCAAGCATGTTAATGGTAGAATCCTATATACATAATATTTTCAAAAATTTAGGCATGGGTGGGGTAATATCTGAAGCAACGATCTCAAAAGCGTAAAAATTATCAAAAACTAAAACCGACCATACCTTAATCAAGCTCTCTAAGTTGCGAAACTCAAAGCTCTACAATGGTGTTTTATTTTCTTACATTCGGCTATGAGAGGCGGAAGGTGATGATGGCTTTATTTTATGTTTTGTTTAATATATACACTAACTTTTTTCTTTATAAAATAATAACATAACCTTATATATATAAAAAAATAATTAAACTAACATATATATAAGGCTAACTTGGCCCATTGCCGTCCATCACTATGGTCAATGGGCTAATTGCCCTTTAGGACACCCACTTAAAAGCCACAAGCAAATTAGTACATTACACCTTAGCATGCAACTTTTACGCTTTTAGCGATTAAATCCTTTTATCAAATTAAGCACTTAAAAGGTAAAATTTTTCTCTGAAACTTTCACATTTTAATTCACACATAATAAGCACAAAATAAAATATTAAAATATTTCTGGGACTCGGATTCGTGGTCCCGAAACCACCGCTTTGATTAGGGTCAAATTCGATGCTGTTACAACTCTCCACCCTTAAGGATTTTCGTCCCGAAAATCTTACCGATTAAACAACGTCGGATATTGTTGCCTTATTAAATCTTGAGTTCCCCGTAGCCTCTTGACTCCGTGCCTTTTTCTGATATTTTCACTAATGGAATTTTCTTGTTTCTTAACTCTTTCTTTTCTCGAGCTAGAATACGAGTTGGTTCTTCCTCGTCGTCATATCGGATCAATTTCAACCTCGACGGAGTGATCACATGTGACGGACACGATCTATACTTACAAAGCATCAAAGCGTGAAATCGTCATGTATCTTTTCTAATTCAATTGGCAACTTCAATCTATAAGCAATAGGCCTATAATAGGCCCTATCGTTCGATGATTTAAAGACGGTCCGATGAATCTCAGACTTAGTTTGCCTTTTCGACCAAATCAAGTACTTTCTTCCACGGAAACCTTCAAAAACACTTGGTCTCCAACTTGAAACTCAATATCTTTACGTTTCAAATCAGCATAAGACTTTTGCCGATCCGAGGCAGCTTTCAAAGTATCTCTGATCACAACCACTTTCTGTTCAGTCTCTTTAATCAAATCAACCCCGTGTATTTTGCTTTCACTAAGCTCATTCCAATACAACGGTGTACGACACTTGTGGCCATAAAGAGATTTAAACTCAAGGACGCAACATCTCAACATGTCCTCAAGTATCTGAATAGTTCGCTCGGATCGGTATACATCTGCAGATGAAAGGCTGTGCTAAAGTGAAGTTTAGTACCTAAAGCATCTTGCAGCTTCTTCCAAAATCTCAGTATGAACCTCGGATCTCTATACGAAATAATGGAACTCGACACACCATGCAATCTCACAATCTATGATACATACAACTCAGCAAGTTTATCAAGTGAATAGTCCGTAAAATCTAACGGCACAAAATGAGTGGATTTGGTCAGTCTATCCACTATAACCCAGACTACATCTTTCTTGCTCGATGTCATAGGCAACCCAGATACAAAATCCATAGTGATTCTATCCCATTTCATGCCAGGCCACCAATAAGACTATTTCAATCATTATACATTTTCGTGCTACCCGGATGTATCAATAATCAAACACTATGAACCTCACTCGTAATCATCGAATCAAATTCAAGTTCTTGAACACACATTCGGCTTTTCGGGATGGTAGTCAATCACCGACTCATAGTCTTTAAATTCTAACCATCTGCGTTGTCTCAAGTTCGATCTTTACGAGTCATCAAATACTTTAGACTTTATGATCCGAATAAGCGTGACATTTTTTTTTTGCCGAATAAGTAATTACGCCAAATTTTTAATGCGAAAACAATGGTCGCTAATTCAGTTATGAGTCGGATAATTTCTTTCAGGAGGCTTTAAGCGTCTCGAAGCATAAGCTACTACCTTACCTTCTTGTATTAAAATACAACCCAAACCATTCAAAGAAGCATCACTATACACAACGAATTATTTACCCGATTCATTTGAATTAACACTAGAGCTTCATCAAAGAGCTTTCAACTCTTTCAACTCGGTAGGTGCCATTCGATGCGGAGCTATCGAAATCGAGTCGTCCCGGTATTAATTCAATGCCAAACTCAATCTCTCATCTTTGGTGGTAAACCCGGTAATTCTTCAGGAAACACATTTAGGTATTCACCCATAACCGGTACGGATTCAATCTATTTTTCAGACACTTTATTATCCAGTACATAGGCCAAATAAGCTTTGCATCCTTTTCTCACATACTTTCGGGCTAGCATCGATGATATTACTGTAGGTAACCCATTTAGATCATTAGATTCAACTCGATTGCTCTCACCATTCTGACATCTCAAATCAATAATCTTTCTTTTGCAATTCACCACTGCATCATGCAAAGTTAACCAGTCCATTCCCAAAATTATATCAAACTCATCGAAGGGCAATGACATTAGATTATTTGGGAAGCAAAAATCCGAATCATCAATGGGCAACCTTTACACACTTTACTAACAAACAAACATCTACCCAAAAGGTTGGACACACGAATCACAAACTCGATGAGACTCAATGGCGAGTCTTACCGAATACTAGAGTTTCACACACATACGAATGGGTCGAACCGGGATCAATCAATGCAATCACATTAGTATCATAAAGGGTAAAAGTACAGTAATGACATCTTGAGAAGAAGCATCCTCCCTGGTCCTTATAGCACAAGCTCTAGCTGGTGCTCGAGCCTCTGATCGAACTGCAGTATCTTTCGTTCCTCCCTGACTGCCACCTACATTCCCAGAATGTCTGGGTGGTCTACCTCGTGCTAACGCGTTGTTCGGTTTAGTGTTACGGTAGTATTTTGCTCGGCTAACATTGGGCACTCTTAAATGAAATGATCGGACGATCCACATTTAAAACAAGACCGATCACGAATCTACAACTCCCATAATGCCATTTTCCACAATGTTTGCACTCAATCCGATCTGTTGAACATTGACAACACTAGCCATCGAAGTGGCTCGAGAACTCACGGAGGTCGATCTCATCTAGACAGTCGAGTAGTCTTATGTCGGTTAAAGTCATCTCGAGCTTCGTCTCACCTTTCTTTTCTCTTTTCGAGCTCTTCACTTTGCAAGCTCGCTTCGACCGATACCACAAACTCTTTAATCTCAAGAATACCCACAAATAACTTTATGTCTTCATTCGACCGTCTTCAAATCTTACGCACATAATAGCTTCGGAAGAAACACACTCTCTAGCATATCTCATTAAGTCCGACAAATTCCGCTCATATTACATCACGGTCATTCACCCTGTTTCAATTCAAGAGATTCTTTCTTTCTTTTTTTTTCGGAACTACTAATACTAATGCATTCCACCAATGGTAGGCGAGTCCCAAGTAGAGACATAGCACACTTTAGGCATTCCTCTGAAGTGCAGGATAACTCATCAAGTACACGAATGGTATTATCAAATCACATTTCGCTCGCTCAAGCGTCATCATCATCATTAGCTTTAAATTCTTGACCTATATTTTACGACTTTATCAATAGGAGGCCTACTAGATCTCATCGGATCTATCATCGAGTCTTGAAGGTATCGAGTTGGATTATTCGGGGTGGAGGTTGTTGTCAATTGGATTATTTCGAACAACGGGTAGACCATTCATTTATCATTTGGTAGAAGGCTTGTTTAGCCTCCCCATCGTAGCTACCCGAACTGGTCGAGAGTCTCATGGCACTAACCCGCTGCACGGTCAGGCGCTACACTCTCTACATCATCCACTACGGCTCTATCGGGATCAAGATCCATTTATAATATATAAAACAGTTCAAAATGTCAAGTCACCACACTATCAAATATATAATTAAGGCATGTATAGCTAGACTCACACGCGCTACGGTAGTCCTAGAATCGACTAAACCGTAAGCTCTGATACCAATCAAATGTAACACCCCTTACCCGAAACCTTTGCCGGAGTCGAGTATGTGGCATTACTAGACTTGACTACTAATTTGGGGCATAAAAATTTAAAGCTGTCCAACTACGTCATGCTGACTAAATTGACCATAACTCGAGTTACAAGACTCGAAATTTAGATCCGTAAATTTTTCTTGAAACTAGACTCATATAACTTTTTACCATAATTTTTCCAGAATTTTTCATGTGGCCAATTAGTACAGTTTATTCATCAAAGTTACCCCTATTTCACTGTTTAATAATTCTGACCTATCTATACAAAAATTCAGTTATCTCATTGTACAAAATTTCAATAATGTTCTTGTTTATTCCAATCAAAAATAGACTCATTAAGGATTCTAAACATATAAACTATGATCCATAATTATTTTGTACAATTTTTAACAATTTTCCAAGACAGAACAGGGACTCACGAATTCATTCAGGACAAGTCTCACTAAAACTTAAATATCTTATAATATATAATTCCTTTGCCTAACTTGTTTCTTTCATATCAAAATAGACACAATAAAATTTAATTCTATGTTTATTCACTTTCTAAATCAATTTTTCCTATTTTTGGTGATTTTCAAAATCACATCACTGCTACAACTAAAAACTATTTCATAACAAAATATGATTAACTAGTTTATAACTTCCTTACTCAATTTATTTAAACTCTATGCCTTAACCATACATATATATATATATATATATATATACCAGAAACAAATCCATATATAATTTAGGCCATGATCAAATTTAAAACATCCATTTACATACAAGCAAGTTATAAAATTCAAACATAGAAACGATACCTAACCAAAGGAAATAGCCATTTTGAATGGCTTATTTATACAATTCAAATTATCATTCAAGCATTAAACTAGCCTATACATGCCTTAAGTTTTTACGTCCAAACTTTAAAAGTACCAATATGAGTCGATAGTGTGGTTGACTTTCTTGACGATTTCCGAGCCCGTAGCGAGACCAAAATCTATAAAATGTAACATTGAACCACACGTAATAAGCTTACTAGCTTAGTAAGTCTCAAGCAAATAATAATGTAATACTCAAACCCTTAAACATTTTATTCTTTAAACTTATGACATTGAATATAAATATTTTCATAAATGAATTTATGCAGGGCCGAATACTAACAGTTCATTAACCCAAGCATTTACACTTCATTACCATAATCTTGTAACTCATCGAACCTTAGTATAAACATATATTACATGAATCACATGCTCCAAGTCACATAGGTACAACATTCATATCAACTATATTATCACATTCACAGTCTTTTCACTCTTAGCATTTCTACTTGTAACGAACCTCCCAAAATAGTACATTTAAGCTTAAATTCTATCTTATACCATTCATACACATCGATCAATAAGCTCAATCACACATAACACCGTTCTTAACATAATATTTCAACCCAAGTAACATTAATCACAACTTACCTTATTTCGATTAATTCAATGAGACCTAAGCTTACAGAGTTAAACATATAGTCTATCATTGCGAACTCCAATACCTCATTTAACTTAACATTTATCACTATTTTGCCTTTAACAAATAAATTACCATTTCGCATAAGGTTCAAATGGAAGATATCAACTTTCAACCATCTACTCATTACATATGCATATCATTCAATAAGGCCGCATAAATGAATATATATACACTTGTCCATTCAACATTTCATATATCCAAGTATTTAATATCAATGTAATAACAATATGACCACATAACCAAAAGTCCGAATATATATATATATGGTCTTTAGTCACATTCTTGTATGAAATTCACATATATGCTTATCTATTTGATCGAACATGGGAACTCAATTATGTAACTCATAGGCACTTACCTGTATGGTTGAATATAAATAACTTGTATCCTCAACTTACTTACTCAATAAACACCTCATGATGTAGTCTCATAAACCACAAGTTGATATTTCATCACTGGTATAAAACCTGCTAGACCAAAGGTCCGAAATTTAAACACCCAAGACGAAGCTCGCTAGGCATTAAAGCCCGAAATAAATCACTGGCACGAAGCTTGCTAGGCATTAAAGCCTGATATAACACCGGCACAAGGCCCGATTATCAACCCAATCAACATACTCATACACATTACTTAATGCTAAAATCACATCCATCTCGCATACTTTATTTTACAATTTCATGTTAAACTGAACATAATTATTCACATCACATTCAACAAACAAATTCACTACAATTTCATACCCCACATCCGGCCTACCTCTATTTTCTTGCCTTCAATACCAATTTTTATCATATACTACTTTCGTAAATAATTTCTCGACATAAATTTGCTTAAGGACTTACCTCGGTTGTCGTTAGACCGTGTAAATCGACTATTCGAGAACCTTTGTCTTTCCCCGATCCAATTCCGTTTTTCTTTGTTCTTGATCTAAACACATTAAAATTTAGCTCATTCAAGCACATTTCATCTCAATTTGGTCCAAAAACACTTAAATAACAAATTACCATTTTGCCCCTAATGTTTTCCATTTTTACAAATTGGTCCTATTTACACAAAACACAAAATATGCAAGATCTCCCAACACCATAGCTTGGCCGAACCTTCCACATAGCCATATGAATCCTTGCATTTCATTTATTTTGCATTTTAAGTCTCTCACAAATTTATTTTCTCAATTTAACCCTATTTACTCAAAATCACCAAAAACTTCAATACAAAACTTGTAAATCTTTAACATATTTTTAATCTAAAACCATCAAATATCAAAACCATCCAAGCATGTTAATGGCCGAATCCTATATACATAATATTTTCAAAAATTTAGGCATGGGTCGGGTAATATATGAAGCAACGATCTCAAAAACGTAAAATTATCAAAACTAAAAACCACCATACCTTAATCAAGCTCTCTAAGTTGCTAAAACTCAAAGCTCTACAATGGTGTTTTATTTTCTTACATTCGGCTATGGGAGGAGGAAGGTGATGATGGCTTTATTTTATGTTTTGTTTAATATATACACTAACTTTTTTTTCTTTATAAAATAATAACATAACCTTATATATATAAAAAAAATAATTAAACTAACATATATATAGGCTAACTTGGCCCATTGTCAGTCCATCACTATGGTCAATGGGCTAATTGCCCTTTAGGACACTCCACTTAAAAGCCACAAGCAAATTAGTACATTACACCTTAGCATGCAACTTTTAAGCTTTTCAGCGATTAAATCCTTTTTATCAAATTAAGCACTTAAAAGGTAAAATTTTCTCTGAAACTTTCACATTTTAATTCACACATAATAAGCACAAAATAAAATATTAAAATATTTATCGGACTCGGATTCGTGGTCCTAAAACCACCGTTCGATTAGGGTCAAATTTGATGCATACAACTCTCCCCTTAAGGATTTTCGTCCCCAAAATCTTACCGTTAAACAACGCTTCGGATATTGTTGCCTTATTAAATCTTGAGTTCCCACGTAGCCTCTTCACTCGTGCCTTTTTTCTGATATTTTCACTAATGGAATTTTCTTGTTTCTTAACTCTTTCTTTTCTCGAGCTAGAATACGAGTTGGTTCTTCCTCGTCGTCATATCGATCAATTTCAACCTCTCGACGGAGTGATCACATGTGACGGACTGATCTATACTTACAAAGCATCAAAACGTGAAATACGTCATGTATCTTTTCTAATTCATTGTCAACTTCAATCTATAAGCAATAGGCCCTATAATAGGCCCTATACGTTCGATGATTTAAATGCGGTCCGATGAATCTCGGACTTAGTTTGCCTTTTCGACCAAATCAAGTACTTTCTTCCATGGGAAACCTTCAAAACACTTGGTTTCCAACTTGAAACTCAATATCTTTACGCTTCAAATCAGCATAAGACTTTTGCCGATCCGAGGCGACTTTCAAAGTATCTCTCGATCACAACCACTTTCATTCGGTCTCTTTAATCAAATCAACCCGTGTATCTTGCTTTCACTAAGCTCATTCCAATACAACGATTATACGACACTTATGCCATAAAGAGCTTTAAACTCAAGGGCTAACATCTCAACATGTCCTCAAGTATATGAATAGTTTACTCGATCGATCGTGCGTCTGCAGATGAAAGGCGTGCTAAAGTGAAGTTTAGTACCTAAAGCATCTTGCGACTTCTTCCAAAATCGCAGATGAACCTCGGATCTCTATAAAATAATGGAACTCAACACACCATGCAATCTCACAATCTATGATACATACAACTCAGCAAGTTTATCAAGTGAATAGTCCGTATGAACGGCACAAAATGAGTGGATTTGGTGGTCTATCCACTATAACCTGATCGCATCTTTCTTGCTCGATGTCATAGGCAACCCGGATACAAAATCCATAGTGATTCTATCCCATTTCATGCCGTGCCACCAATAAGACTATTTCAATCATTATACATTTTCGTGCTACCCGGATGTATCGATAATCAAACACTATGAACCTCACTCAGAATCATCTGAATCAAATTTAAGTTCTTCGGAACACACATTCGCCTTTTCCCGGATGGTAGTCAATCACCGACTCATAGTCTTTAAATTCTAACCATCTGCGTTGTCTCAAGTTCAGATCTTTCTGAGTCATCAAATACATTAGACTTTTATGATCCGAATAAAGCGTAGGGACATAGAGTTTGCAGTAGGTGACAAGGTGTTCTTGAAAGTGTCGCCATGGAAGAAAGTATTAAGATTTGGACAGAAGGGTAAGTTAAGTCCCAGATTCATCGGACCTTATCAGGTGCTGAAACGAGTTGGATCAGTAGCGTATCAGCTAGAGCTACCTTCTGAGCTAAGCCAGATTCACGATGTATTTCACATCTCTATGTCAAGACAATATCTTTGGATCCATCTCATGTGGTACCTGTGGAGGAAATCGAGGTAAGACTTGACCTATCCTTTGAAGAGGAGCTAGCGGAAATCTTGGATCGTGATGTCAAAGTATTACGAAGGAAGAAGGTTCCGTTGGTTAAGGTTCTATGGCAAAATCACGGCTCTGAGGAGGCTACGTGGGAACCGAAAGAAGCGATGCGACAGTAATACCCGTATCTATTCAGATCAGGTAATTTTGAGGACGAAATTTCTTTAAGGGGGTAGAACTGTAACATCCTGAATTAATAGGCCTTTGCATTTGATGTGTATTACGTTCAATGTGTTAATTAGAGTATTTAATGGGCTCAGATTGGGCCGAGGCCTTGGTTAAATTTTCTGTACTAGAGGGTTTAAAAGATAACGTGGGCTCGTGGCCCAGTGGCAAAATGGCGCCACTTAGAGAGCAATGAGGTGGCGTTAACTGAGGAGGCCCAAACTCAAGGGGCATGAAGCCCAATTCTTTTAATTTTAATTAGCTAAATTTCAGCATATAGGTGGGTAAGGTTGGACAGCAACAAGGCTTAAAAATAGGGAGATTTATCTGTTGAATAATATAGATAATTGTGTTGATATTAGTTATGAGTAGATTAAGGAGAAAAGATGGGAGTTATCTGCTGTAAGCAGAGTTGGCCGAAATTCCAACTCTGAGGGAGGAAGAATCGGTTTTGATGTGAATAAGGGGTGCCAAAATACCCCATGTTTGTCAATTAGTCTCAATTTTAGAAGAGGGCAATTTTGGTATTTGATAGGTAAGTGCCGAAATTCTCAGTCCTCCTCTAAACTCTCTATTCTCTTTTCTTTTCCAAAAGCCAAAACCTCTCAACTTTCTTCTCATCTCCATAACCGAATACCTTTGTCTATTCCATTTCCTATATGTTGATTTCTCTACTAAAAGCCGAAACCTCTTAATTCACTTTCTTTTTCCATTCTTTTCCTCTTATGTCGATTTTTCCATAAACCAGGATTTTCTTGAAGTGTCGATTTCTCTGTAAAGGTAAGAACCGAATTCTTTTCTCTTTCAATTTTGAGACTATAGCCAAATGGCTAGTAGATTGATAGGCTATCTTTAGTTTGACTCTTTCGTTAATCGCATGTTCTTTTGGGCTACACACCGGGAAATCGTAGTAGATCGAATCATCTAGATCTCAAAAATAGGAAACCATTAATATCTAGTATCCTATCGATTTTGGGATATCAATGTAAGGGATTTCTTTATATTCCTATTAAGATTCGCTATCATAATTGAGATATTATCTCATATGATATGGTTTAACCCTATTTCACTATAGTAGTTCTGACAAGGACTTTTTGGATGGAATCAAATATGGATCAGGCAAAGGAGAGGGTTGGATCCGTAAACCTAATCCCTAAGTTTAAGAAACGAGCAGTGCCCACTGTTCAAGATTGGTCATCGAGTTGTGGACCGGCTTCTAAACAGCATCTTAGGCAGATAGCAGCCGTATCGGCTTCTGACAGTGTCGACATAGAGGGTGTCGTCGTAACCATAATAAGGTGTGTAGATTCTTAACACATAAGCATTGATAAATTACATGTATGCTAAGGGCTAAAAGCTGGAAAGAAAGGCTATATGAATAGTCGTATTACCCCAAAGGGGTAGGCATGGGATGCCAGGTACGTAACCATAGAAACTTTTCTATGTGAATCGTAGCATGTGAAAGTATGAGATCTATTAGATGGCTTGATGACTTGTTTCTTGTATGTATGCATGCATGGGATGGGATTGATTGATGGATTTATGGTAGGGGAGTAGGGTCACGAGGCGGTCGTGGCTTTGCCATAGGCAGCATAGCTCTCGAAGACTATAATGTATTTTTGAGATTCGCGTAAGCGATCGGCCTATATGACAGGCAGCATAGCTGTCGAATACTATAATGTATTTCTGAGGTTCGCGTAAGCGATCGGTCTATATGATAATGAAGACACGCCGGCGTGGTGTGTAGAGATGGAGGGTTGATTGTAGAAATCCCACGGTGTAACGGTTGGTACGGGGGTGTGTAGAGGATGGACTCTTAGGTTTTGGGATGGGCCATGATGCATGACATATTTTGTTACCATTGCATGTGGGCCAAGACCCATAATGTGTTTGTAGGCCCTAGGCTTTTATGTGTTTTCAAGTTTTGCACATCGAGTCTTGGTGACTCACCCTTTTATTTTTCCCACTCTACAGATGAGTAGTAGACCGTGGACACGGGAGCCGAGGCGGACTCGAGGGGCCATCAAGACTTTCATTATCATTATGGATTTTTTTTTTGGGATATTTTTGTAATAAGGCCCCATAACTTAGGTTTCCAATTTATTTGTTACTTGTTTTACTTTATTTTACTTTAATATGTCACATGTTTATAAACCTATTTGTGCCGAAAGTCTTAATAATAAAATGGAGTGATAAATGGGCTTTTCAAATCCACTCAACATAAAAGTTTAAGTTTCTTTTATTTTTTTTCAAATAATGACTAAATAAACTGAAATTTTCAAAACCCATCAAAGCAAAGTTTTTAAGAATTAAACCCGTAGCATACCAGATCCGATAATGATGTATGGGCCAGGTTTGGGGTGTTACAATTGTTTATTTAACAACTAATAGACTCATTTTCTTCTATAAAAGTGCAGCAAACAACATAAATGCTCACATGGAAAGACCCTAAACTTTCAACCATTTTGCAAAATAGTCTCCTCTTTATCTAGCTTAAACTTTAGGGATTCCAAAAGTACAAATATTATCAAGAAAAACACCTAAAATCACTTACTTGTAAGAGGTTAACTTGGCTGAAAGTTTGATCTTCAAGAACTCCTATTTTGCAATAAAATTTCGGTGGAGAAAAAGAGAAGAAAAGATAATATCTTTTCTTTCTTTATTTTATTTTATTTCTAGACAATTTATCACCTAATCCACCAACTTGATCAATTTTAACATCTTTTTGTCCCCTATGGCTGGTCAACCATTACTGGAGGGATTAATTGCACTTTAAGGACCTCCAAATACTATTCTATATCTATTAGACACCTTTAGCTTGTAAAATAGAACTTTCACATTTTATGCGATTTAGTAATTTTTCTCAATTAAACATGCAATCGCTAAAATTGAAGCACCAAAATTTTCATGGACCCATATAATCATGCTATAACTCATAAAATAACATTAAAATAATTTTCTCTAACTTCAAATTAGTGGTTTTGAAACCACCATTCTGACTAGCCCCTAAATTGGGTTATTACACTCTGTGAAGACAATAACTTTTTTACTTACTTATTACTTGATAACGACTGTGTACACTTGCACAAACCTCGCATTACACTCGCCATCTGAAAAACTATGATGTATGAATGTTCGCCATCTGAAAAACTATTATGTATGAATGTTCTACCCTCTTTTCCAATAAAGATACATTCTTTGCAAATGTTATTTAATTTGCCAAATAGGAAATACTAAAACATGTGAAATAACTCGCTAATATACAATCACAACTGATATTATTAAGGCTTGCTGATTTACGATCACAGCTTAAGTTCATTTATTTACGATCATGAACAATCTTCTATGAGTTAACTAATTTACTATTGCTACTTCAAATGGTTCGATTTACGATCACAGCTTAAGTTCATTGATTTACGATCCTGAACAATTTTCTATGAGTTAGCTGATTTACTATCTCTACTCCAAACAAGTCGTTGATTTACGATCACAACCTAAATTCATTGATTTGTGATCATGAATAATCTTTCATGATTTTATTTGTTTAAGCTATTTATGATGGCAACTTACTTACACACTTTGGTCAAACAACACCATAATCAAACACCATAAGGTTTCAATACTAAGCAAAGATAGTTTTTCCATTTAAAAAAAGAAAGTACAATGAATACAAGGAAATCATGAGTTAGCACTATTATCATTGGGGTCAGTGAGATCTTCTTCTTCTTCTTCTTCCACTCATTCGTTAGCATTTCCTTCACATCCAGTAGTGGGAGCTACACTGGTCTCAGTAGGAGTATTAGCAAAATAAAGCTTGCTAAAATTTTTCCACTCTTCAACAAACTCCTCCCAAGCAGCTCCAGAAAGAAAATGAATATCAAAATCTAGCTGAGCACCCATGAGGTAACTGAGAGCATCGAAACTTACCCTGCGAGCATCAAATGGACCGCCAACTACTTAGGTATATAGCAGAAAAATTGAACTTAAATATATCAGGTAATCTTGAAAGCTTTGCATTGTATCAACCTTATATTTTTTCAAGGCTTCTTCATGGTTCTTCTCCAAATTAGCCACAACAAGTTTATGCTGCTCACCCATAGATTTCATGGTTTCTTCCAAAATAATCTTATCAGCTTGCATACCTCCAATCACTTCATGTAATTTTTTATTTCTTTTTTTGAGAGAGTAAGACTATCATTTAACCTCATATTCTGATCCACCAGTTTCCTATTTTTTCATCTAATTGTTTATGCAGTTCATGAGCCTTTCCAGGGCCCATGGTGTATTGATATACATTTTTAGATTCCATCTTTCTAACCTCCTCTTCACCAATACCTTCATCGAGTCTCATACTAACCATACCAGCTTCAGCCAAAGTCACCTAAAAGGATAGTATAAGTTCCTTCAAGGATGGTTTCTTTATGTAGTTAGAGAATGCAGAAGGAAAAAAAATACTATTTTGCTTCTTGGGGCATATATTCTTTCACTTTCTACTTACCTCAATAGGGCAATAAGGAAACTTCTGCATACTCAAGTGCTCGCATAAAGGAAATAAAGTTTGTGTCTCACCACTAGCGGACCTAAACTTCAGCGAACCCTTAAGAGGACCATGCTGAACAATTACACCAAAGGTGTCCTTTGTTGGTGGTCTTGGTGGAGCTAGGGACATAGGAGGAGAAGGTGCCTTTTACAAGGCTACCCTTGTCTTCGTTCCTTAATATAGCATTGGCAGCTCCAACAATACTCTTTTATTTCTTTCAACTACTTGCACTTTCTTCCCTAGCAGAAGCACTAGAAGTGCAACAAATAGATGTGGAAAATTAGGCTTTTCCAACACACTTAAGGTGTCACATCCCAAAATTGGGCCTAGGAGTTTCAAGGGTAAAATAGGAATTTTTGCTCAATTGTACTCGAAATTTTGTAGCATAGTAAACTGGAAATGTTTTCGTCTATGGATTTTAGAAAATTAAATCAATTCTTGAAAATGAGTTTCAAAAGACCTTTAATTTTGAATAGAGGACTGTTTTGTAAATAGGGTTAAAAGTAAGAGAACCAAAAAAGTAAATTTACCAAAATTTAAAATTCAACCTAATATTTCCCCCACCCACAACAAACCCACAATAGTTTATTCCCCATATTATTCTGTTGTCGTCCCTTGCTCCCCAAACTCCTCTCAATTGTATTTTTCAAACCATAATTCCATTGATTTCTTTCATCCTCATAACATTAAATCTCCATAGAATTTCAAAGGAAACACCCAAAAGACCATTGATTTCTTCATCACTCAAACTTTGGGTTTTTCAACTTTTTGATCAAGCGCTCTATTCTTCTTCATCTAAGGTAATGTTTTGATTTTTTTTTTTAGTTTTTAATGTTATTTAGCTGTTAAAATTGAGTTTTCATGTAACACCCCTTACCCGTATTTGACGTCGGGAT
Organism: Gossypium rotundifolium; assembly: GCA_025506655.1. Lineage (NCBI taxonomy): Eukaryota > Viridiplantae > Streptophyta > Magnoliopsida > Malvales > Malvaceae > Gossypium > Gossypium rotundifolium. Next base: position 63,077,054 of record CP106734.1, on the reverse strand, counting down.
AGGGTACGAGGCATTACCGGACTTATTCACAAGCAAACAATCAAAATTGAGACATGAATTTCCACCCAAATTTAAAACTTTTCAAAAACATTCATATCATCCCTAAAATGAGCCTACGAGGCCCAAAACAAGCATCAGAAGTGGTTCGGGACTAAACTGAAAACTTTGGAAGCTTTTGGAAAACTTAGAAAATTTTTCATGTAAAAGGGGTCACATGCCCTTGTGTGTTCGGGACACGCCCATGCTTCAGGCTGTGTTCAAATTAGGGAGCATTCTGTTTATGACGTCATCATCAAATTAAGGTCACACGGCCAAGTCACACACCCGTGTGCTTAGGTCATGTGATCGATTAAATTTTCATAATTTTTCATTAAATAGGTTTAGACTTCACACGGCCAGGGCACACACCCGTGTTCGAGGCCGTGCCGTCCACACGGCCGAGACACACGCCTGTGTCTCTACTTGTGTGCTCATTATTGAGCATTCTATTTTGCAATTATTTAGGGTGCAAGGGACACTCATGCCCGTGGGGTAGACCGTGTGTCACACACCTGTGTGTCCCCGTGTGGATAATAAAAAGGCTATTTACCAAGCCATTTATCACCCTTATTCAGACATACACTCACATCAATTCAAAGGCACATAACATTACATACTTCAGCAACCAAAGCATCCACATTCATGGTTGAAACATATTAACTTTATATGTTTATCTAACATACTCACTACATTTATCAAGCCCTAAATCTAACATACAAATCCCATATTTATTAGGCTTCATTTAATTTCTATCTAGTTACCAAATTATACTCAAATTCCTCATCTCATTAATAGGTCACAATTCCCACATCACACAATCATGCTATAAATCAAATTTCCAAATATTTGACATTCACCAAGCATACCATGATCATATCACCATAGACATTGAAACTTATATGAATATACTTAGGCTTTCAACCATGTTGCCAACATAAGCCAACTTATATGGCCAAATAGCAAACAAGCCTTTGACAAATACAAGCCAGCATATTGGCTACAATCATAAAGACCATATATCCAATTGACTTAGTCCCTATACATGCCATAACTCAAAATACTTAAATTTATTAATACCCAAAATGGTAGCCTGATAGTGTGATAGAATCTTCGGTGATCTCCAACTCGAACTAGCTTATTAACTCTATAAAAAATGGGAAAGGAAGGGGTAAGATATATAGCTTAGTAAGTCCATAAGCAAATAATAAACAATATTAATTACACATTGTCATATGAATAACATGACGTATATTAACATAAATGTCATTAAACTAAATGAGCACATCTTGTTCGGTCATAAGAATAACATATCATTTACCACAATCAACAAACCATTTCTAAACTTACATAAGACATACACATTAATTATGAGCATTTACATTTCAAGCATATACTCTCACATCTTTCAATTGCCTAAACTCTTATCTTTCCATGCTTCCATAATCATTTTAATAGGCAATTTTGCCAATCTTTCCTTTATCTCATATCTGATAAATCACAATTTGCATGAATACAACATGCTATGTCATAACTCAATCTAACCCGAAAGTCAATCACAAAATCATCAATCGAATTTACCATGTATTTCACACATCACAACTATAGACTCATAATCACAAGGTTTTCATAAAATCATTCTCATGGAAATCATGAACTCACAATTTCATGAAGTCAATGCTTATAAACTTTACGTACATACTTGTACCAATTTTTAATACTCACATAATTTTTCTCTTCTTTGACATACCTGTTGAATTTCCCATTGAAGGATACTCGGGAATCTCGTACATACAGTACCGTACCAATGCCATATCCCAGATATAGTCTTACATGTAATCTTATATCATGCCAATAGCCCAGCTATGGTCTTACACAAAATCTTATATCGATGCCATATCCTAGATATGGTCTTACACAAATCTCATATCGATGCCATATCCCAGATATGGCCTTACACGTAATCTTAGATAACCCTAATGTCATGACATTTGTATCCTACCTATTCCTAAGATTCAACCAGGATTTCTCGTTTGTCAAACTTTGTCGATTGCATTCAAGAGTAAATCACAATTCATATAATAATAAAGAAATAAAAGCAATAATAACAATACATTATTTACATACGAACTTACATCGGCATCAAAAAGGCAAAAAGGGACTTAATCATCAAATACTTATTTTCCCCGTTCTAATTCTGAACATCATTTTTCTTGATCTATAACATCACATTTAACTTATTTAATCATTACAATACTCAAATCAGCCCAAAAATCATATTATGGAAAATTACATTTTTGCCCCTAAAGTTTCACATTTTTACAATTTAGTCCCTAGGCTAGTAAAGTGAGTTTCATTCAATTTCTTCACACTCTAAGCCTAACCTAATTTTACCCATGCTCATAACAACCCACATTTTTCATTAAAACACACATTTACTAAATATTTTATAACTTTTACAAATAGGTCCTTTTAAGCTTTTTCACTAAAAATCACTTAGCAAAAGTCGTTTATTCAACATCAAATTTGCATAATCTACCATTAAACATCAAAATACACAAACATCCAACATGATTAAAACCCTAAACCTTGATTTTTTTTCTCAAATTAGTGGTAGAAATAGGTAGATCTTGTTGTGAGGATTTCAAAAACGAAAAAAATCATTAAAAATGGGGCTAGAACGGACTTACAATCGAGCTTGGAAGCTTGAAAACCCTAGATATATCTTCTCCATGAAATTTTCGGCCATGGGTTAGAATATGGACAAAAATTGGCTTTTAATTTAGCTTTTTAATTCATTTATTAACCAAATAACCAAAATACCCCTAACTTAAAACATAGCAATTCTCTTACTTCATGTCTATTTTTGTCCACTAACTTAACCAATGGTCTAATTACCATCTAAGGACCTTAAATTTTAAATTTCATACAATTAGACACCTTTAGCATGTAGAATTTAACTTTTCTCTTTTTATAATTTAGTCCTTTTGACTAAATTGAGTGCCCAATCGTCAAAATTTTTGAACAAAATTTTCATGAAAAAATTCCGTAAAATTGTAGAACATAAAAATATAATAAATATGAACTTTACTACATCAGATTTGTGGTCTCAAAACCACTATTCTGACTAGGCCCAAAATTGGGCTGTTACAACTCTCTCCTTTCGGGATTTTCGTCCCCGAAAATCTTACTAGAAAAGAGATTAGGTTAACATTCTCTTAGTTTCCTCTACCTCGTCGAGAAGTCCTCTTCGAGGGAAATACTTCCAAAAGCACTCTTTCATTTATCTGGAATCCAATATCTTAAATCATCAAATCTGTATACTACTTATGTCAGTCTGAAGTTGCTTTTCACATTCATGAATCACTTTCACCCTTTTCCTTAGAATCACAACTTAATTCCACCTCATATATCTCTTTCCAAGGCAATACTTTCGGAAGCATACTATCGCTGAACAGGAATTTCATATCCCCATTTTTCAAATTCACATATGTTTTCTGATAATTTGAAGTGGATTCTAAACTGCCACGAATCATTTTTACTTTCTGTACATTTTCTGATCAGATAGTCTCAGAAACATATAACTCAACTAATCTATCGGTTACATACCCAATCACCAAAACATCTATTTCAAATAACTGTATAGTTCTTTACTCCTTAAATGAACAAACGAGCTACTATTGAGTCTCTACAACCTTTTCTGCATAAGCTCTGGATAATTCATTGCACAAATTCTATATTAGAGTAATAATAACAGAAATCAGAATCAAAATTCATCTCACACTGTACTCGTTCAATTTACCATTCACTATCACATTCTTGAGGTTCTCAATCTTGCAAAGAAAACATCGTTTTAGCTTCTAACGTAGCCAGATACAGACTGTCATCAATTAAGATTAACCATATATCCAATACTCACAAAATATTCAAAGGTTTTCCATTCAAGCATTTACAACTATATCTACTTTCCCAAAGGTTAATTGATAATCTCTCACAATCTTTTAAATAGTTCAAGCCATCAATGTTGTTTTAAATTCAAATCCTTTTGTGACATTAGATACTTTAGACTCTTGGGATTAGGAATCATATGACATTTTTCGTTGGTCAAACGACGCCATTAAATTCTCAACACAGACATAAAAAATTGGCCAACTCTAAATCACTCGTTGGACAATTCCTTTCATGTGACTTTTGATGGTGGTGGAAAAAGTCTTAAAATTTATATAATGAATGATCGAGCCTAGAAACTAACTATCACCACGATTGAGGTAAGCTCACCTATAGAACAGTAGTATAGTTTAGTGGCAAGACTGGATTGTCAAACCTAAGGGAACCAAAAGTACTAATACTAACTTTCTTCTTAATATTTACCCTAAGAATTAATGGAATTGTTGTTTAATCTAAAATTAACTAACTACTAAGCTAAAGATGCTAAGACACATAGAAGGAATTGGGGAAATACTTGTGGGAAAACCAATTGATTAAGACAATACCGAGGAAGAATCCACCTAGACTTTACTTGTTATCTAACTCTGAACCAGACGATTTATTCACTTGACTTGATCTGTAGGATTCCCTAATTTATATTAATACCTTTCTTGAGGCTACTAACATCTAACCCTAGGTTGATTAATTGAAATCTCTTTCTAATTAAAACCAATAGAATTGCATTAACTCGATCTATGGACTCCCATATTAGGTTTGTCCCTAATCCGACAGATTTTCGTCATCTTATCTCTAGGGTTGCGATCAACTCTGCTTAACTATGCTAGATCTACTCTTAAATAAAGAATATTCCTCCTCTGCTTAAGCACATCAATACTTGAATTAATATCCTAAAATATCAAAGCAAGAATTAAGAACACATAATTAAGGACAAATCAAGTATTTATCATATAGTTCTGAAAACAATAACAAGATCCGTCTTAGGTTTCATCCTCCTCAGGTATTTGAGGGGTTTAGTTCATAATCATAAAAAAATACATCTTAGAAGAAAAATAACAAAACATAAAGAAAACTCTAAACCCTAAAACCCTCTGAAGGAATTGAATGAGAGATCCTCAGTCTTGAGTGTGATTCCGGCTTTTGGGATGGATCAACTGGCTTTCTTAGTGAATCCCATAATTCGGCCTCTCTGGATTGGGTCCTTGGTCTAGTTGAATGCTGATCGTGTCAAACAGTCGAGTTTTAATATTTATAAAGAATGATCGAACCTGTAGACTAACTATGACAACAATTGAGGTAAGCGCACCTATCGAACAATAGTATAGTTTAGGCAAGATTATTTTATTGAACCCAAAGGAACATAAAAGTACTACTACTTACTTTCTTTCTATTATTTAGCCTAAAATATGGAGTGATTGGTTTATTAATCTAAAACTAATGAAAAACTAAACTAAACTAGATGCAAAGACAAAAGAATGAAACTTTGGGAAAAGACTGTGGAAAAACTCAGTTGATTACGATGATACCTTTAGGAAGAATCCACCTATAACTTCTCTTGTTATCTAACTTTTAATTCATATGACTTTTTATTAGCTTGATCCGTGAGACTCCCTAACCTATATTAAACCCTCTCTTGAGGCGAATAACGTCTAACCTTAGGTTAATTAGTGGAACTCTCATTCTCTTATAATAACCCCCTAAGGAAGCAGCAAATCGATCAATTCACCCTAATCCGGTAAAATCTCATAACCTTATCTCTAGGCGCTCGATCAACTCCGCTTAATTATGCTAGATCTACTCTTAGGCAAGGTCTATTCCTCCTCCACCTAAGCACATCAGATTAAATTAAGCAACATAATTAAGAACAAACTAAGTACTTATCATATAATTTAGAAATCAAATAACAAAATCTGTCATAGGTTTCATCCCCTTCAGGTATCTAAAGGGTTTAGTTCATAACTAAATAAGAAAACATCTCAAGAGAAAAGATAAATCAAAACATAATAAATCCCTAAAACCCCCTGAAGGAATTGAAGAAGAGATCCTCTATCTTGAGTAGAACTCCGGCTTCTTGAGATGGATCAACTGGCTATCTCGGGTAATTCCCTGAATAAAAGCTCTGACAGAAAACTCTGCCTAAAACTCCCTCTTTAGAATGGCTACCTTGGGTTGTTTAGATAGGCTCCTTAGATGTTTTACTTGGCTCCTATGTACCTCCTTCAAGTAGAATTACTATTAAGGTGTTTAAGTAGACTTAGGAGTATGTTTCTTTGGCTTCAAGCATCCAAACCCGAGTGAAATTGCTCATTCTTGTGGCAGGGGCACTGCCATGGTACACGCCCGTGTAAATCGTCTTCACGCCGTGTCTCGATTCTGTCGATTGGGGCACGTCCATGTAAATCATGGCATGGCCGTGTAAAGTGATTTGATGAGGCACGGTCGTGTGCTGGAAGTCCAGGTCGTGTCGATTTCATCTTGGCCCAAATTGGCCCGTTTTAAGCCCATTTTTATTCTTTTCATCCTCGGGTGCTTTCCTGAGTATAAACATGAAAAGATAGGATTAAAAGCACCTTTTAACATAAATCAAGGGCTAAATCATCCAAAAGCATACTAAATATGGGGTTAACATATGTTACTTTTAAGGTTTATCAAACGCCCCCTTTGAAGGTTGGCCTTTAGAGTGTTTATATAGGCTTTTGGAATGTCATTCTTTTCCTCTAAGTACCCTAATCCGAATGAAACTCTTCTTTGCTACAGCAGGGACACGCCTGTGTGGCACGACCGTGTGAATCAAATCTAGCCCGTAGTTGGATCTACTAAAGAGGCACGGCCATGTGTCTCGGGCCCAGGCCGTGTTGATTTTGTACTTTGGCCTATTTTCTCTGTTTTTAGCCTGTTTCTCGTTCTTTTCATCCTCCGGTGTTCTTCTAATCATAAAACATGAAATTAAAGGATTAAGAGCATCAATTCCACAATTCAAGGAATAAATCATCCAAAAGTATGCTAAATGTGGGATTAAAATATGAACATATTGCGGTTTATCAAATACCCTCACATTTAAGCATTTTCTTGTCCTCAAGCAAAATTCTCAACTCACAATTAAAACTAACTTCCCTCGATTTGTAATTCTCATCAACAATGCCTTATCATAATTCATATATAATTTATACATGGATAATTTAACTAAAAGAGTCTTGAAGATTCGAACAATCAAAGTCACAAGTTTGTAGCACGAAAAATATAGGTGTTTCTCCTTATCTAAATAATTACCTTTAATTCAAAATCGACAAAGTTGACATCCTCACTAATGATTCACTCAAATCACTCAAAGTGTTTAAGATTCAAAATTAAGCTCTCAAAAGTCGAACATGAAAAGTTAATCCCATAGGCTTGCCTGAAAATCAAATCTCCACCACTATAAAATGAAATGATACACAGATCAAAAGGTCTTTAAAAAAGGGTTGTAACGGGGCTTAGGTTAAAGGTGTGGATAAAGGCTAAATTAAAGGGTTAGAATCGAGATTGAATTGACAATTTATCTAACTAGGAAAATGAACTAGTCCTGAATAATTACATCAATTGAAAACTAATAATACGAGCTTCTTCTTCAAGATGTTGAATTTAAACGTATAAGCTCACTTAATCATAAAATAATAATGAATATACTTTAATTATTTTTTTAAGAACAAATCAAGTTAAGTACATAATATAAGATGAATTCAACTACTTAAATAAAATAATTAGGCAACATCGTTCACTTGGGGTCAATTATGAAGGTATGCTTTTTAGTGGAATGAGTGGGTTAAATCCTAAGTGCCTTTATCATCTCTATATATCAAATCAAATGTGTGGTTTCAACATGTATAATCGAAGCAAGTTCTAGAACAACAAATCAATATTGACACACTCATAATCAATAAAGTGAGCACGAAAAAATGTATGCTCTAAAAGGATCAAAATCTCACAAAAATTATGGGTTTTTGATATTAACCTTGTAAATTTCAAACTTCAAGGTAATAATTAGATTCAGGTAGACAACCTAACAAAATTTTTAATTTTGAAAATAGACTTATCATGCTTGATTATCTAGTATCTTAAAGTTTAAATCATTAATGCACAATTATCTATGCCTTAATTTAAAACTTATCGATAAAAATCATAAGTCAACAGAAGTTTCATTCTAATTAGAAATATGAGAAAATTACTTAAGAATAAGACATAATTCAGGGATTTTCAAATAATACTATAGTTAACCCCCCCAGACTTGATGTACATTGTCCTCAACGTACAAAAATAGATAAACTGACAATATAGTGATAAAATCAAAAGATAGGGAGAGAAGTGAAACTTCCTGAATTTTGGATGGAATTAATGAAGAGAAATTAGATAGAATTAACTAGAGGTGAACATGGGGAGCGCCTAGAGCTGTTTGAAATTGAATCCTCAAAGTAGTCGATCTGATCTTATTGTAGCCTAAGTTAAATATAAATGGCATGAAGAATAAGAAGAAAATAATAAAGAATGTAAAAATAAAAAAAGAATAAAAGTAAATAATGGAAAATGGGTATGCATTCAAAAAGAATGGGGAAAGGGGAAGAAGATTTGGAGGGAAAGTGAATAGAAGAATGGGATTTTAAATAGAGATCAGGGATCTGGTGGTTGCCCACACCCTTGTACCTACCTGTGGTGGCCACACAGCCACAGCCAGGGCTGTGTGGGTATGAAAACCTGCGCCTAAAAGTCTGGTTAGTTCTTAATTAGATGCTAAAATTCAAAAATATGACATTAGTAAAGTTAGTGCTCGAGTTGACTCCCGAGAAGCTCTCATTTAAATTCTTAAGCTAGACTTACCTCTCATTCACATAATCATGGTGGTTTTGAAAAGGTGAAAATCCTTTCTCATGCTATCAATTCGGTTATCGATATATAGTTTATGTTGAGTGGTGTTTACCTTAAAAGTGTCGAATATGGGATTACTTACCTCGACTGTTCCGTATGGGAAGATATTCAGTACCGTGAAAGGGATCTCTTCGTTCATTTTAAGGTCTGAACTGGGGATTCGGGGTCTTTCTTATCCAACAATAACTGATCTCCTATTTTGAAGTGATTTTCTGTTCCTATAAGCTTGTCTGGAGATTCCCTCGATTTTGCTTCGCGTGGCTTTGATTCCTACTTGAAATGTGCCTTCCACTCGTCTAGTTTATCAATCTGAAGCCTTCATTCCTTATAAATTTCTTCTTTATTGGCATGAGGTCTATGATCTGGCTCAGTTGTGTGGTTTTGAGGTCCTTCCTGAAAAGAAGGTTTAACTGAATGGTCATTAATAAAATTAATTTTCTCACCTTGATTACTTGATCTCCTAGCCAAGTCAAGAGCCTCAAGACTGATTGATTCGTCACCTACACAAAGTGTGAGTTCACCTGTACCAACATCAATTTTAGCTCTGGCAGTTGCTAAAAAGGGTCTTCCTAAATTAAAGGGATACTATTGTCTTCATCAATGTCTAAAACAACAAAGTCTACTGGGAATATGAATCTGTCAATTTTAACTAGTACATCTTCAATTATACCCCTAGGAATTCGAATAGTCTTATCATCTAATTGAATACTCATCCTAGTTTGTTTGAGTTTCCCTAGACCTAGCCGTTTAAACATTTTATAAGGCATGACATTGATGCCTGCCCCTAAATCAACTAAAGCATTATCAATAGATAAACTACCAATTAAACATAGAATTGTAAAACTCAATGGATCTTTTATTTTTTGTGGTAGTTTATTTTGCAACATTACTAAGCATACTGCATTTAGTTCCACATGCGATTCCTCATCTAACTTTCGCTTGTTTGTTAAAAGCTCTTTTAAAAATTTCCTTGAATCTAGCATCTACGAAAGAGCTTCAAGAAATGGTAAGTTAATATGTAATTTCTTTAAAAGTTTAATAAACTTACCGAACCGTTCATCTGCATTGTCTTTCTTCATCACATTGGGGTATGGTATTCGAGGTTGGTACTATTTAACTATCGATTTTGGTTTTTCTTGGTTTTCCTCAACTTTACCTTCACTTACCACAGGTTCTTACCTTGGCTCAGATTCAGATTCCACTAACCCTTCACTTTCATGAGCTGTTATGGCTTGAAGTTGCTCCTTTGGGCTAGTCTCAGTGTTACCTTGCAAACTACCTTGTGTTTGTTTGGAGATCAGCTTAGTGAGTTGCCCTAACTGGTTCTCGATCCCTTGAATCGATGCTTGTTGATTTTTAAGTGCTGTTTTGGTGTTTTGAAAACGTGTTTCTGACACCGCTATGAATTTTGTCAACATCTCCTCAAGGTTCGGCTTCTTTTCCTATGGGTAGGGCTATTGTTGGAAGTTTGGAGGGGATTGTTGTCTCTGATTTCCTTGACCACCCCATGAGAAATTGGGGTGGTTCCTCCAACCTGGATTATAAGTATTACTATAAGGGTTTTTTTGATATTTAAAACTGTTACCCATATAGTGAACTTGCTCATTTTCAACACTCGGGTTGTAAGGTGGATATTCTGTATTGCTCATCCCTCCTCCATTTATATCGTACTGTATAGCTGGATGTACCTACAAAGAACCACATAAGCCATCAATTTTCTTAGTTAAAAGTTCTACCTGGTTTGATAGCATGGTTACTGCATCGAGGTTGAAAACACTGGTGGCTTTTGTTGGCTTTATCCTCGTGACTTTCCACTGATAGTTATTCAGTGACATCTCTTCAATGAATTCGTAGGCCGTGTAACACCCCTTACCCGAGTCCGACATCGAGATCGGATACGAGATATTACCATGCTTGATCTTGCTTAACTCTTCGAAATGGGCTATAAAATTTCATTTAAGCCTATCACTTACTCAATATCGACTTACAAGGCCTTAAACATACCTCCAAAAGGTTTTTGAACCAATCCCGAAACTTTTACGAACTTGTGAAACTTTTCCTCAAAATAGGGGCCAGACACTCGTGTTGGTCTAGGGACACACTGTGTGCCCCTAAGACATGCCCGTGCCTTCCACCCATGGTCGACACTGACTAAAATCACACGGCCTTGACACGTCTGTGGCACTGGTCCGTGTGCTAAACCCTGGGTATTCTACCACTCTCACACGGTCTGGGGCACACGCCCATGTGTTAACCGTGTGGAACACACGGCCTATACAAATGGCTGTGAGGTTAGCCCATGGTTTATTTTGACTTAAGACACTAACATGCAGGGATCACACGGCCTAGACACACACCCGTGTGTCTATCCATTTGGCCACGTAAAGGCTATCTACCAAGCCCTTGCCACTCTCCTTTGCATGCAATCATTCATCATCACATAACTTCACGTAGCATCAATATAAATCTTGAATTAACGATATTTAATCATAGGAGAAATGAAGCCTTCATCCCAAACACTAGGGAGAACTCTATCCAATACAATTACAAACAAATTAAGCCTTCATCAATGGCCATACACAACCAAACTCTAAGTTCTCTTAGGCCAAAACAATTTGGCTACATCAATTAAAACTTATTCAACTTTAAAAGAATCCCTAAACATGTCATGACTCAAAGGAACTTGAAACACCATACCAGGAGTCTACTCGATAGTGTGTAAACATCTCCGGTGATCTCAAAACCAAGCTAATTAAACTAACCTATAAGAGATGGGAAAAGAAAAGGAGTAAGCAATATGCTTAGTAAGTTCATCTGTATATAACTGACAATTTCTAATATTCATTGAATATCCATGACAACAAGGTATTATAATGAATTTTCTCATAAATTCATGGTTACTTATTCAACCACTTTTGAAGCTTACTCATTCTATCTCTTACCACATTCTTACCATGCCACTAGCCAATTACTTATTTAATTAACATGCATTCCTGCACTGATCACCACATGATCATATAAACAACATATCAAGCATTTTCAATGAGTCACTCATACTACTAAACTCTCGGTGCTATCGCACGTAGCCCACCATTGAATCTTTTAAAGGATGGTATCACACACAGCCCACCAATCATCTATAAGCGATGGTATCACACACAGCCCATCGATAACTAATTAATCAGGTGGTAACACACATAGCCCATCGATAACAATATATTTGATGGTATCTTACATAGCCCATCATTAACATCAATATGGTGATATCGCACTTAGTTCACCAATCATCTGTAAGCGATGGTATCGCACATAGCCCATCGATTACTAATTAATCATGTGGTAATGCACATAGTCCACCGATAACAATATATTTGATGGTATCACACATAGCCCATCATTAACATCAATATGGTGATATAGCACTTAGCTCACCAATCATTTACTTCCATGGGTAGTAATCCACCTGTATATCTCTATTTCAAAGGTTCAACCAAGAACATCCTCACACATTTCTATTCTTACTTAACTTTATACGATTCTCATTCGCATTCACACAATGCATTAATAAATCTATCTCATATGATTAAGGTGTATCGGTTACACATAACCCACTAGAGGTTCATCATACACTAAATTCATCTCAAACTGTTAGATAACACTATTAAGTCTCATACATATAGTATCACATTGACATCATACCCTAATAGGATCTTACTTACACTAACACATCGATGCCATGTCCCTAACATGGTCTTATACAAATTCTTATACTGAGGTCATATTCCAATATGGTCTTACACGAAACTATAACTATCATCATATAATGCAAAATCCATTTCCCATTATTCCCAAATTCAATTCTCTTGACCTCTCATTAAAAGATATTTCATACATTAATCGAGTAAATATACATTCCATACAACATTGGAATACTAAATTAACTCATACATAATTGCCACATTCACACATGAACTTACCTCGATGTCAAAATGGCCGAAAGGGACTTTTTGCCCACATTTCTCTTTTCACCCGTCCTAGGTCCGAATCTCATTTTCTTTGATCTAGAACAATAAATTTACTGATTTAATCACTTATAATTCATAACTCGCCATAAACTACACTTTAGGAAAAAAATGACTATTTTGCCCTTACACTTTGGCAAAATTACAATTTCACCCCTAGGCTCGTAAATAAATTTTCGTCACATTTTCTTGTTAAAAAAACTTAGTTGAACATTTAGTCCTCTTACAAGTACTCACAATTCCAACTATTTCATACCTTAATGAACAAATTACAACTTTTGCATTTTAGTCCCAATTAGGAGTTTTCATGACAACACCTTTCATAAAAGTTGTTTCTCATCTTCATAACATTCATTTTCTTCCATAAAAACTCAACAACCAGCATAAAATCTCACATGGAAAGTCCCTAGACTCTCAACCATGTTGCAAATTAGTCCCGCCATTAGCTAGCTTATGCTTTGGAGACTCCAAAAGTACAAAAATTATCAAGAAAGATCATCAAAATCACTTACTTGTGAGGAGAAATGTTTGCTGAAGTTTTTGAGCTCCATAACCCTTATTTCTCTTCAATTTTTGGTGGATGAAGGTGGAGGAATAGTGAAAAGATGATAACATCTTTATTCATGTTATTTTATTCATTTTAAACACCTAACATCACCAAATTTTGACCAACATTTAATGCCTTTGTCCCCCTAGCTTCCCATGGTCGACCAACACTAATTAAATGGCCTAATATCACTTTAAGGACCTCCAATTAATATTCTATAGCTATTTGGCACCTTTTGCAATTAAAATAGCACTTTTGCACTTTATGCGATTTAGTCCTTTTCTCGATTAAGTAAGAAATCGCTAAAAGTAAGGAATCAAAATTTTCATGCATCCTTATAAACATGTTATAAAACATAACATAACTTGAAAATAATTTTTTCTAACCTCGAATTAGTGATTCCAAGATCACTATTTCGACTAGCCCCTAAATCAGGCTGTTACAATTCTCCCCCTTAGGGACTTTCGTCCCCGAAAATCTTATCAGGAGGAGCTGCTACCAACATTCTTAAAACGTGTTCATTTACTATTCAAAATCACAAATCCACTTATCTTCAAGTTTCTCTTGCCAACAACCTTTAAGCTATAATACACAAGGTCAAAGCGTAACTTGAAACCTAGATTATTCTTTCTCTAGGGCATATACCCAGTAATCCACCAAATTGGAACTCTGTACGTGTCCAAATGATCATTGGAATCTTTACTGATTGATTCACTACAATTCAAATAACTTTCCCCCTCTTGGGGATTTTTCCAAATTCAAATTTGAAATCTATAAGGTTTTATCCCACTTCATCATTAGAGCATTCTCCGATTGTAATAGTCTTGACTTGTACGCTTTGGAAACTCAGCTTTTAGTGGCCAACTACTTCTGACCATAAACTCAATTACATCATGAAATGTACTCTATTGTCAAAACATTTATGCACATAACTGCATTTCCTTATTCTTGCATTAGTAGATTTGCTATTTCTAAATCTCATACCAAAGCTTCTGTATAAGTTCTGGATTCATCGTCATTCCAATTCTAACTTGAGAAAGCATCAGCAACAGAAAACTTGTCCAACCTGTATTTTATCATCTTCAATAAATTCATTCAGAGCTTATTTAAAATACCATTTACTATCTCACTTCTGAAATCTTTTGTTCTGAAAAGAAAATCCATTCTAGTCAGTAACCTCGCCGAAACTGGGATATTACCAACTAAGATCAATCGAGTAATTAACTCGCATTGCTTAAAATGGATCTTTCATTCAGACACCTGTACTATGTCTGCTATCTGAGAAGTATTACAATGACTATACCCACCATTGTAATAGCTCAAGCAGTTTCCACTAATTTGTATTCAAAATCTTCTGTAGCATAATATACTTTCACTCATTAAAATTTAGAAAATACATATCGATTTTCCCATGAATCATTTCATAACATTTAACTCACAACACAGACACAAAAGTGATCATCTCAGGATCACCAACCTGTCAACTCTTTTTCTCGATTCTGACTGAACTCAATACTAGAACTTTCAATTAATAGGTTCTTATATAGCTTTCAACTCAACCATCATGGGTTGAACATTTCAATGAGCATATCTTTGTACCATGCTCCCTACTCATATACACATAGAATTTTATTCTCCTTACTGATTCATGCATAAATATACACAAAACTTGCATCATATTTCAAGCACACTCTCATCTGAGTTCCTCTTACTATGCTAATCTAAAACCTTTGCTATCATCATGTCTCACGATAGTAGGAACATCTCGATTGAATTCATTAACTTTATTTGGTTTACCCGAAAACCCATCACACAACATGAAACTTGTGATTTCACTTCTTATAATAGAATCATCACCAACTTTCCCCTCAAAGTATTCGAACAAGGTTATGAGGAGATAAAGAAATGTCGATCTGAATTAACTAAATCAACAACCATTTTGTCTGATTTTTTTTTTTACAATCAGCTAACATTCTCACACAATCACGGTCTATGGAAAGAACAACTACATCATCCCTAAAAGGCGACAAATATTTTTGCATCATACCCAAGGAGATTATTATAATCCATCCATGGCATCAACTAACCATACACAAACTACAGGCTTTAAGCCAACTTACTCATACTTGCCCTTATATAACACGTTCTGTGTCACATATCATAATCGTCTCTTCGGGATTCATTCACGAGTACTTAAATTCACTCTTTCACATAACTTTAGTACTAATCTCATTTCTACTTCTAATTCATCTACCTATCCCATTGATCACTAGGGGTAGTCAAATACGCATATTCATCATCATTCACGTAGGTACCAACCCAATGCCACATCCCCAAGGTGGCCTTATATGGAGTCTCCTCTAAATGCCAATGCCATATCCCAGATAAGGTCTTATATGGACTTCCACATCAAGTATCGATGCCATATTCCAAATATGGTCTTATACGATTATCATATTCGTTATCGAAGCTATATCCTGGATATGGTCTTATACGGAACCTTATCATTTTCGTATCTCAACGATAACCTTTTTATTTTTAGCCCCCTAGGACTTCAACCTCATGCTCAATAATAATTACTTTATTTAGTAGAGTATTATGTATCAACGTGATACAAAACATTCTCAATTATGCCATCATAAATATTGCATTAATCACATACATCAACATACTTTGATATGGTAAACATAATCTCAACTTCATCATTCATAACATGCGTAACACTCTTAGTCAGCTTTAACTAGCATAACTTGATAACAGCTTTACTAACTTGACTTCCTTGTTTTCTCATTCAATCTTCACTTTTTTGCCCGATAAATTACTCTGAATAACAGAGGGTACTGAATCTCATCTCACATATATCTCGATGCCAATGCTATATCCTAGATATAGTCTTATATGGGATTTTTTAACTTGCCCTCGACGCCATGTCTTAACATGGACTTACTTGGTATCTTTGCCTATTTGCCGATGCCATGCCTTGGCTTGGTCTTATACGGACTTTCTTGTCTCATGTGAGCGATTGAGTATCCTAAGTAATTCAACTTTAATCGAGACTTTCACATACTCAAGTTCCACATTAATATCTACTCGAGTACTCAACATTTCACTCTAATTTCTCTTACTATTACTAATCAATTAAAAAATGTCTTAAGGGTTTGAGTACGTCGTTTACTTAATTGCCATGGTTCAACTACGGTCTTACTCGTATCACAACATCATAGCTCAGCTACTACTTTACATGTCATCACGATGCCATAGCCTAGCTATGGTCTTATACGAAATCTCATATCAATACCAATGTCGTATCCCTAATATGGTTTTACATGGAACTCATGTCGATGCCGATGCCATATCCCAGATATGGTCTTATACGGGATTTATATCAACATCGACGCCATATTCCATATATGGTCTTACATGATTTCATACCGAAGCAAAGTCCCAAATGTGGTCTCACACGAGATCACTATTTGATGCCAATGCCATATCCCAGATATGGTCTTATATGGGATCATGTATTGATGCCAATGCCATGTCCCAGACATGGTCTTATATGGGATCACATATACCACCATGGTCCAACCATGGTCTTATTCAACATTTTATCCTTGAACGACCATACTCATCTCCTGCATTCTACTTAATCAAGCTTCACAGTTTAAATCTCACACCATAATACGTGTGGTTTCATACAGAGTCACAAAATAAAACATTATGCATTTTCTACTTTAACAGTCACACATGAGATTCAACCATGTGGACATATATACCATACATCATTCAAACAATGGTACATACACACATTTCCCAGTCTCTGGATAAATTCACTTACTATATATATACACTTATCCCAATAAGTCGAGTATATAATGCTATACGCATGTCAAATCAATATAAGTATGCTAATCACTTCATAACTCTCATTTCATACCTCATCATACACATGTCATAAACTTCTATTCACACTTCTCTGGATTTCAACAATGCATAAACACATTTCAATTACCTCATTGCCACTTATGACATTATTGAAATTAGCTCGGTTGGAATCATCTATGTCTTAACAAAACAATTTCGTTAGAGCCGAGAGATATCATACTATCACAGTCCACATATGGCATGTATAGCTAGACTCTTACTCACGCTAGGTTAGTCTGAGAACCGACTAAATCATAGCTCTGATACCACTAAATGTAACACCCCTTACCCGAGTCTAACATCGAGACCGGATAAGAGATATTACCATGCTTGATCTTGCTTAACTCTTCGAAACGGGCTATAAAATTTCATTTAAGCCTATCACTTACTTAATATCGGTCTACAAAGCCTTAAACATACCTTCGAAAGGTTTTTGAACTAATCCCAAAACTTTTACGAACTTGCAAAACTTTTCCTTAAAATAGGGGCCACACGCCCGTGTTGGTCTAGGGACATGCCCGTGTGCCCCTAAGACATGCCCGTGCCTTCTACCCATGGTCGACACTAACTAAAATCACACGGCCTTAACACACTGTGGCACTAGTCCGTGTAACAAACCCTGGGTATTCTACCAATCTCACATGGTCTATTGCACACGGTCATGTGCTAATCGTGTGGCACACACGGCTTATACAAACGGCCGTGGGGTTAGCCCGTGGTCTATTTTGACTTAAGACACTAACATGCAGGGATCATGCGGCCTAGACACACACCCGTGTGTCTATCCGTATGGGCACCAAAAGGTTATCTACCAAGCCCTTGCCACTCTCATTTGCATGCATTCATTCATCATCACATAACTTCACGAAGCATCAATATTAATCTTGAATTAATGACATTTAATCATAGGAGAAATGAAGCCTTCATCCTATACACTAGGGATAACTCTATCCAATACAATTACAAACAAATTTAAAACTTATTCAAATTTAAAAGAATCCCTACTTATGCCATGACTCAAAGGAACTTGAAACACCATACCAAGAGTCTACTCGATAGTGTAAAAACATCTCCGCGATCTCAAACTCCGGCGATCTCAAACCCGAGCTAATTAAACTAACATATAAGAGATGGGAAAAGGAAAGGAGTAAGCAATATGCTTAGTAAGTTCATCTATATATAACTAAAAATTTCTAATATTCATTGAATATCCATGACTACAAGGTATTATAATTAATTTTCTCATGAATTCATGGTTACTTATTCAACCACTTTTGAAGCTTACTCATTCTATCTCTTACCACATCCTTACCATGCCACTAGCCAATTGCTCATTTAATTAACATGCATTCCTGCACTGATCACCACATGATCATATAAACAACATATCAAGCATTTTTAATGAGTCACTCATACTACTAAACTCTCGGTGGTTTCGCATTAGCCCACCATTGAATCTCTTATAGGGTGGTATCGCACACAGCCCATCAATTACTAATTAATCAGGTGGTAATGCACATAGCCCACTGATAACAATATATTTGATGGTATCGGACATAGCCCATTATTAACATCAATATGGTGATATCGCACTTAGCTCACCAATCATCTATAAGCGATGGTATCGCACACAGCCCATCGATTACTAATTAATCAGATGGTAATACATAGCCCACCGATAATAATATATTTGATGGTATCACACATAGCCTCTCATTAACATCAATATGGTGATATCACACTTACCTCACCAATCATTTACTTCCATGGGTAGTAATCCACCTGTATATCTCTATTTCAAAGGTTCAACCAAGAACATCCTCACACATTTCTATTCTTACTTAACTTTCTACTATTCTCATTCGCATTCACACAATGCATTAATAAATCTATCTCATACGACTAAGGTGTATCGATTACACATAACCCACTAGAGGTTCATCATACACTAAATTCATATCAAACTGTTAGATAACACTATTAAGTCTCATACATATAGTATCACATTGACATCATACCCTAATAGGATCTTACTTACACTAACACACCGATGCCATGTCCCTAACATGGTCTTATACTAATTAGTACACCGAGGCTATATTCCAATATGGTCTTACACGAAATTATAATTATCATCATATAATGCTATATCCATTTCCCATTATTCCCAAATTCAATTCTCTTGACATCTCATTAAAAGATATTTCATACATTCATCGAGTAAATATACATTCTATACAACATTGGAATACTAAATTAACTCATACATATTTGCCACATTCACAAATGAACTTACCTCGATGTCGAAATGGCCAAAAGGGAGTTTTTGTCCACATTTCTCTTTTCATCCGTTCTAGGTCAAATCTCATTTTCCTTGATCTAGAACAATAAAATTTACTGATTTAATCACTTATAATTCATAATTCACCATAAACTACACTTTAGGAATAAATGACTATTTTGCCCCTACACTTTGGCAAAATTACAATTTCGTCCCTAGGCTCATAAATGAATTTTTGTCACATTTTCTTGTTAAAAAAACTTAGCTGAACATTTAATCCTCTTACAAGTACTCACAATTCCAACTTTTTGATGCCTTAATGAACAAATTACAACTTTTGCATTTTAGTCCCAATTAGGTGTTTTCATGACAACACCTTTGACAAAAGTTGTTTCTCATCCTCCTAACATTCATTTTCTTCCATAAAAACTCAACAACCAGCATAAAATCTCTCATGGAAAGTCCCTAGACTCTCAACCATGCTGCAAATTAGTCCCTCATTAGCTAGCTTAAGCTTTGGGGACTCTAAAAGGATAAAAATTATCAAGAAAGATCATCAAAATCACTTACTTGTGAGGAGAAATGTTTGCTGAAATTTTTGAGCTCCATAACCCTTATTTCTCTTCAATTTTTGGTGGATGAAGGTGGAGGAATAGTGAAAAGAGGATAACATCTTTATTCATATTATTTTATTCATTTTAAACACCTAACATCACCAAATTTTGACCAACATTTAATGGCTTTGTCCCCCTAGCTTCCCATGGCTGGAAAACACTAATTCAATGGCCTAATATCACTTTAAGGACCTCCAATTAATATTATATAGTTATTTGGCACCTTTAGCAATTAAAATAGCACTTTCACACTTTATGCGATTTAGTCCTTTTTCGTGATTAAGCAAGAAATCGCTAAAATTAAGGCACCAAAATTTTCATGCATCCCTATAAACATGTTATAACACATAAAATAACATGAAAATAATTTTATCTAACCTTTAATTAGTGATTCCAAGATCACTATTTTGACTAGCCCCTAAATCGGGCTGTTACCGACCGTCTCAGGTCTTTTGTTATTCAGGGTTCCACCAGCGGCTGAATCGATTAATTGCCTAGTTGAGGGGTTCACACCGTTGTAAAAAGTTTGGACCTATAGCCACAAGGGTAACCCATGGTGTGGGAACCTTCTCAATAGATCTTTGTATCTCTCCCATGCATCGTATAGTGTTTCTAAATCTATCTGCACAAAAGAAGAGATATCATTCCTTAATTTGGTCGTTTTGGCCGGCGGAAAATATTTTAATAAAACATTTTTAGTCATTTGTTCCCATGTAGTGATTGATCCTCGTGGAAGAGAATTCAGCCACTGTTTAGCTTTATTCCTCAAAGAAAAGGGAAATAACCGAAGACAGATGGCATCATCATAAATGCCATTAATTTTGAAAGTATCGCAAAATTCTAGGAAATTCGCCAAGTGATTATTTGGATCTTCATCCTGCAAACCATCAAACTGAACAAATTGATGTATCGTCTGAATTGTGTTAGGTTTCAGCTCAAAAATATTTTCAGCAATAGCAGGTCTAACAATACTTGAGTAAGTTCCTGTTAAATCAGGTTTAGCATTATCATACATAGTTCAAGGAGCATGATTTTTGGCCACCTCCTGAGGTAGCGGATTATTCTCATCCATCTCTTCAATAGTATTAATTTCGTTCTCTTGCTCTTCTTCTATGTAATTTAAGCTTCGCCATATTTCTTTACGATTTCTACGAACAGTACCTTCAATATCACTATCGTAAATTAATGGTCCTGTGGGGTTCCTTCTAGTCATAAACTAGAGGTACTTGCTAGGAACAGATAAAAATAAAAAGAAAATTAGGAAAGTAAAAATAAAATTTAATTTCAAAAATAAAATATGGCTAAAGTAATAAAATTTGAGTGTTCTTAATATTTCAATTCCCAGCAACGGTGCCAAAAACTTAATGGTGGTGGAAAAAGTCTTAAAAGTTATATAATGAATGATCGAGCCTAGAAACTAACTATCACCACAATTGAGGCAAGCACACCTATCAAACAGTAGTATAGTTTAGTGCCAAGACCGGATTGTCGAACCCAAGGGAACCAAAAGTACTAATACTAACTTTCTTATTATTATTTAGCCTAAGAATTAAGGCAATTGTTGTTTAATCTAAAACTAACTAACTACTAAGCTAAAGATGCTAAGAAATAGAGAAGGAATTGGGGAAATACTTGTGGGAAAACCAATTGATTAAGACAATACCCGAGGAAGAATCCACCTAGACTTCACTTGTTATCTAACTCTAAACCAGACGACTTATTCACTTGACTTGATCCGTAAGATTCCCAAATTTATATTAATACCTCTCTCGAGGCTACTAACGTCTAACCCTAGGTTGATTAATTGAAATCTCTTTCTAATTAAAACCCCTAGAATTGCATTAATTCGGTCTATGGACTCCCATAGTAGGTTTGACCCTAATCCAGCAGATTTTCATCATCCTATCTCTAGGGTTGCTATCAACTCCGCTTAACTATGCTAGATCTACTCTTAAATAGGGAATATTCCTCCTCTGCCTAAGCACATCAATACTTGAATCAATATCTTGAAATATCAAAGCAAGAATAAAGAACACATAATTAAGAACAAATCAAGTATTTATCATATAGTTCAGAAAACAATAACAAGATTCGTCTTAAGTTTCATCCCCCTCAAGTATTTGAGGGGTTAGTTCATAATCATAAAAGAATGCATCTCAGAAGAAAAATAACAAAACATAAAGAAAACCCTAAAACCCTAAAATCCCCTGAAGGAATTGAAGGAGAGATCCTCAGTCTTGAGTGTGATTCCAGCTTCTAGGATGGATCAATTGGCTTTCTTCGAGTGAATCCCACAATTCGGCCTCTCTGGCTTGGCTCCTTGGGCTAGTTGAACGCCCCCTTTGTAGGTTGGCCTCTAGGGTGTTTATATAGGCTTTTGGAATGTCTTTCTTTTCCTCTAAGTACTCTAATTTGAATGAAACTCTTCTTTGCTGCAGCAGGGACACGCCCGTGTGGCACGGCCGTGTGAATCGAATCCGGCTCGTGGTCGAACCTGCTAAAGAGGCACGACCGTGTGTCTAGGGCCCAGGCCATGTTGATTTCATACTTTGGCCCATTTTCTCCTTTTTTAGCCTATTTCTCGTTCTTTTCATCCTCCGGTGCTCTCATAAGTATAAAACATGAAATTATAGTATTAGGAGCACCAAATTCCACAAATCAAGGAATAAATCATCTAAAAGTATGCTAAATGTGGGATTAAAATATGAACATATTACGGTTTATCAACTTTAACCATCTGGAAGCATAAATCATCACTTTACGTTCTTGAATTAAAACACTTTTCAATTTGTTCAATAATGCATCGCTGAGAAAACAAAACCATCACACAATTTGAGCTTGAGCTTCCACTATCTATTCCTTTGTCAATGTCAACTCCTTTCACGAAAATTAGAAAAATCTAGATACCAGAATCACCACATTCCTATTATCGAACCAGAAGTACAACCATAATAGATGTAGTTATCACAAACCAAAGAACACACTTTAAAGATGAGCCATGATTGATAATTTATGACATATGGATGATAAGAAAATTGAGATAAATAAATCCAAGATGCGATACCATACTGGAAGTCCGAGAATATAACTCATGTGAAAATAATAAAGATCTTGACGATTCCTCAGAGAAAATCAAAGGAAAAACAATGCTCATACGTTCTGGAATCAATTATAACAGAGATAATATATTTTCCAAATATGTATATAAAACAAAGCAACATCCAGTAGAAATAGAAGAATAACCTCAACTAAATTTTCACCATCAACTTTTATTCTCAACATAATAGAATAGAACCCCAAAGGGAGATAAGATATACTGATCATAAACCAACCAGACCAACAGTGCTTTCGTCTAATATTAGAGTTAGGTGGCATTCTCACACGATAAAAATTTCATCAGAGAATGAACAATTACAGAAACCCTAGAGGATAAACGAATATATAGAATACTCAGGAGAGATCATCATAATCTATTCAACTATAACCGTTACACACAGACATCTTTACAACTCACATATCATTTCTCCCACTAATTTTGTCATCATTAGTCCCATATTATTCCATTCACTAACAAAAATCAATCCGAAAGAAATTCCAGCAAATACATACTTTAGACACCATACCTAAATAAGTCGATTAGCTAAGACTAACTTTTTCTTTAATCGTGACATTGCGTAATCTGAATAATCTTTAGAGCAATCTAATGTCTCTTCTAGAACTGTATTCAATTGCCAAACTATTCCTATCTTTGCCCATATTAATAATTACTCCACCACTGAGCTCTTTAGTTTCACACTTGTGAGCTTATTCAATATAAATCTCGTTACATTTCGTTATTAAATACCACATTGGTAAGGGGTGAGGTCATAAAGCCTCTAACTAGACCCTCATATATACACACATGTGACTCAGCATTCATCATCAACATCATATCTTCACAATCATATAGTTCACTTTAAGCTAATCAACATACTTATTTATGTTACACGAACTTTTTGATTATCAAATTCAAATGAGTGCACTAATACATACATTCCATAGATTTTGAGTAAGTTTACTTATCACATTCACTTAATCAAACAAATTAGGCACATAACATCATATTTCACAATATAAACTTTCATTTCATTTCACCTTTCATATTTCAAGAATAATCCCCATTGAACTATTGTAATTTCTATGGATACTCGAGTAGTATACCCAAGGTATGCATGTCAACAATCTGTAAATTCATATTCAAAACTGCCCTTTTGGCACATATTCATGGAGCACACTCTCGAGCCACATATGACATAACAGGATTGCCAATTCAGGCTAAACCCTTTCGATAATGTATGCTCTAAAGGCTTACTCTGGATTACCTGCCGGGATTAATCCATTTCATAACATATGCTTGAGAGGGCTTAATTCGGAATTGTCGTTCGGGCTAAATCCTTTTTGCAACATTTAAAACATTTATCCGTTTCATAAAATCACCATAATCCATTGAAATACAACGTTCAATCGGAACAATGACATTTTACCCATATTTCTCAACTTATGGTCATTTCATTTTGTACATCATCACATACACATTTTCAAATACGTTAGTATCACTTTTAGCATTTTTGAAACTATCTCGGTTGGAAGGCATCTCTGCCTCAACAAACAATTTCATCAGAGTCGGGAGATATCACAATATCACAAATGGTAATATGGCATGTATAGCTAGACTCTCACATATGCTAGGTTAGCCTGAGAATCTATTAAACCATTACTCTAATACCACTAAATGTAACACCTCTTACCCATATCTGATGCCGGGATAGGGTACGAGGCATTATCAAACTTATTAACAAGCAAACATTCAAAATCGAGACCTGAATTTTCACCCAAATTTAAAAATTTTCAAAAACAATCATATCATCCCTAAAATGAGCCTACGAGGCCCAAAAAAAGCAATAGAAATGGTTCGGGACTAAACTGAGAACTTTGGAAGCTTTTGGAAAACTTAGAAAATTTTTCATGCAAAAGGGGTCACATGCCCATGTGGGTTCGGGACACGCCCATGTGACCCTAAAACATGCTCATGCTACATGCCGTGTTCAAATTAGGGAGCATTTTGTTTATGATTTCATAAACAAATTAAGGTCACACGGCCAAGTCACACGTCCGTGCGCTTAGGTCGTGTGATCGATTAAATTTTCATGATTTTTCATAAAATAGGTGCAGACTTCACAAGGCCAGGGCACTCGCCTGTGTTCGAGGCCATGCTGTCCACACGGCTAAGACACACACTCTTATCTCTACCCGTGTGCTCATTATTGAGCATTCTATTTTGCAATTATTGAGGGTGCAGAGGACACACAGCCAGACCACATGCCCGTGGGGCAGACCATGTGTCACACATGGCCTAGACACACGCTCGTGTGTCTACCGTGTAGAAAATAAAAAAGGCTATTTACCAAGCCATTTGTCACCCTTATTCACATATACACTTATAACAATTCAAAGGCACATAACATTACATACTTTAGCCACCAAAGCATCCACATTCATGGTTGAAACATATCAACTTTATATGTTTACCTAACATACTCACTACATTTATCAAGCCCTAAATCAAACATATAAATCCCACATTTATTAGGCTTCATTCAATTTCTATCTAGTAAACCAAATTATACTCAAATTCCTCATCTCATTAATAGGTCACAATTCCCACATCACACAATCATGCCATAAATCACATTTCTAAATATTTGGCATTCACCAACCATACCATGATCTTATCACCATAGACATTGAAACTTATATGAATATACTTAGGCTTTCAACCATGTTGCCAACATAAGCCAACTTACATGGCCAAATAGCAAACAAGCCTTTGACGATTACAAGCCAACATATTGGCTACAATCATAAAGACACATATAACTAATTTACTTAGTCCCTATACATGCAATAACTCAAAATACTTAAATTTATATATATACCCAAAATAGTAGCTTGATAGTGTGATAGGATCTTTGGCAATCTCCAACTCAAGCTAACTTATTAACCCTATATGGCATGGGAAAGGAAGGGGGTAAGCTATATAGCTTAGTAAGTCCATATGCAAATTATAAACAACATTAATTACACATTGTCATATGAATAATATGACTTATATTAACATAAATTTCATTAAACTGAGCACATCTTGCTCAGTCATAAGAATAACATATCATTTACCACAATCCACAAACCATTTCAAAACTCACATAAGACATACACATTAATGATGAGCATTTATATTTCAAGCATATACTCTCACATCTTTCAATTGCCTAAACTCTTATCTTTCCATGCTTCCATAATCATTTTAATAGGAAATTTTGCCAATCTTTCCTTTATCTCATATCCGATAAATCAAAATTTGCATGAATTCAACATGCTATGTCATAGCTCATAGCTCAATCTAGCCCGAAAGCCCATCACAAAATCATCAATCGAATTTACTATGTATTTCATACATCACAAGTATAGACCATAATCACAAGGTTTTCATAAAATCATGAACTCACAATTTCATGAAGTCAATGATTATAAACTTTACGTACATACATGTACCAATTCATAATACTCACATACCTTTTCTCTTCTTTGACATACCCGTTGAATTTCCCGTTGAACCATTTGGAATACTAAAGGATACTTTGGGAATCTCGTACATACAGTACTGTACCAGTGCCATATCCCAGATATGGTCTTACATGTAATCTCATATCGATGCAAATAGCCCGGCTATGGTCTTACACGAAATCTCATATCGATGCCATATCCCAGATGTGGTCTTACACGAAATCTCATAGTGATGCCATATCCCAGATATGGTCTTACACGTAATCTTAGATAACCCTAATGTCATGACATTTGTATCCTACCTATTCCTAAGGTTTAACCGGGATTTCTCATTTGTTGAACTTTGTCAATTTAATTCGAGAGTAAATCACAATTCATATAATAATAAAGCAATTAAAGCATAAATAACAATGCATTATTTATATACGAACTTGCATTGGCATCAAAATGGGAAAATGACTTAATCGTTAATTACTCGTTTTTCCTCCGTTCTAGGTCTGAACCTTATTTTTCTTTATAATCGAGCTTGGAAGCTTAGAAAACCCTAGTTATGTCTTCTCTATGCAAGTTTAGGCCATGGGGTAGAAGATGGACAAAATTGGCTTTTAATTTGGCTTTTTAATCTTTTATTTACCAAATGACCAAAATGCCATTCACTTAAAACTTTGAAATTTTATCTCACCATGTCCATTTTTGTCCACTAATTTATCCAATGGTCTAAATACTAAATAAGGACCTTTAATTTAAAATTTCATAGCAATTAGACACCTCTAGCATGTAGAACTCAACTTTTTACTTTTTACAATTTAGTCCTTTTGATTAAATTGAGTGCCCTAACGTCAAAATTTTTGAACGAAATTTTCACGAAATCATTCCGTGAAATTGAAAACCATAAAAATCAAATAAAAGTGAATGTTTCTTTGTTAGATTTTTGGTCCCGAAACCACTGTTTCAACTAAACCCAAAATCGGGCTATTACAACTCTCCCCCTTTAGGGATTTTCGTCTTTAAAATCTTACCAGAAAAGAGATTAGGGTAACATTCTTGTAGTTTCCTCTACCTCATTGAGGAGTCTCTTCGAGGAAATACTTCCAGGAGCACTCTGTCATTGATCTGGAATCCAGTATCTTAAATCATTAAATTTGTATACTACTTATGTCAGTCTGAAGTTGCTTTCAACTTTCATGAATCACTTCCACCCTTATCCTCAGAATCACAAATTAATTCCATCTCATATATCTCTTTCCAATCACCTTTGAACTCTGGAACACAGTTTTAGAGCATATCGTCAAAGCTCTGAATTACTCTTTCAGGCTTACCATCAATCTAAAGATGAATTACATTGCCAAGATGCAACTGTGTACTCAGATTATATTCTCGATCATCAGAACATCTTCTTCAAATAACTGCATATTTATTACTCCCTGAATGAACAAACGAGCTACTACTGAGTCTTGTACACATTTTTGTATAAACTCTGGATAATCTATTGCATGAATTCTATCTCGGAGCAATAATAACATAAATCAAAATCAAAAGTCGTCTCACACTATATTCGTTTAGTTTACCACTCACTATCACATTCCTGAGGTTCTTAATCTTGTAAAGAAAACATCGCTTTAGCTTCTAACTTAGCTAGATTCATACTTCCATCAAATAAGATTAATAATGTAACCAACACTAACAATATGAACAAGACTTTCCATTCAAGCATCTGCAACTATATCCATTTTCCCCAAAGGTTAATCGTTAACTGCTCACAATCTTTCAATAGTTCAAGCCATCAACATTGTCTTAATTTCAGATTTTTCTATAACATTAGATATTGTATACTCTTGGAATCAAGAAGCAAATGATGTTTTTCATCGAACAAACGATGTCATCAATTTCTTAACACAGACATACTAGCTACCTACTCTAAGTCACTCATTGAATAATTATTTTAATGAGACTTTAATCGTCTGAAAGCATAAACTGTTGCTTTACATTCTAGTGTTAAAACACATTCCAATCCGTTCGATAGTACATCATGAAAATATCACAAATTCTTTACTCAATTCAAACAGAACCAAGAACCAATGCTCGGTTAACAATACCTTAAATTGTTTTCTACTTTGCTAATACTCAACAGACCATCCAACTTTCACAAATGTGTTAACTTTATCAATCAGAACAACTTTAACTCATAATAACATCATCTAATTAGAACAAATCTCTTAGGTATATCTCTGCATCATACTGTCTAAAATATAAATTCTTCCTTCAGACTGTCTGTCTAATTACTCATGAATGCACAGAATTCCTTTCCATACCTGAGGATAATTTAAATGCGTATGACTCAAATTACCTTTCAACTGTCTAGCTCGTTCAGATAGAACAACTGAGTTGATCTCAACTATCAAATAATATCATATCAAAATACTTCCTCTTTCATGCTGTTAAAACAACTCAAACATACAATCTTTCAAAATTTTCCTCACATACTAGTCAAAAGATTTTTACAATCATATTAGCTCAAGGAAATAAAATATCTTCATTGAACTCATTGATCTTAATCAAACTTACCTGAGAAAAGAAAACTATCATACAATTTGAGCTTGAGCTTCCACTATCTAAACCTTTGTTGATGTCAACTCCTTTCATGAAAATTAGAGAAATCTAGATACCAGAATTTTCACGCTCCCATTTTTGAACCAGAAATACACTCATAATAGACATAGTTATCACAAACCAAAGAACACACTTTAAAGATGAGCCATGATTGATAATTTACGACATATGGATGATAAGAAAACCGAGATAAAGAAATCCAAGATGTGATACCATACTGGAAGTCTGAGAACATAACTCATATGAAAATAATAAAGATCTTAATGACTCCTCAGAGAAAATCAGAAGAAAAACAATGGTTATACCTATGGAATCAATTGTAACAGAGATAATATTTTCCAAATATATATACAAAACAAAACAACATCCAGTAGAAACAGAAAAATAGTCTCACATAAATTTTCACAAAAACTTTTATTTCAAACATAATAGAATAGAATCACAAAGAGAGAAATAAGAAATGCTGCTCATCAACCAACCAGATCAACAATGCTCTCATCTAGTATTATAAGCAGCAAGCATTCTCATACGATGAGAATTTCATCAGAAAATGAACAATCACATATATCTCTAAGGATAAATGAATACATAAAATATCCAGGAGAGATCATCATAAACTATTCAATCACAACTGTTACACTCAGGCATCTTTACGATTCAAGTATCTTTTCTCTGGCTAATTTTTCCATCACTAATCCCGTATTATTCCATTCACTAACGAAAATCAATCTGGAAGAAATTCCAGGGAATACATACTTTAGACATCATACTGGAATGAGTCTATTAGCCGAGATTAACTTTTTCTTTAACTGTGACATCGCGAAATCTGAATGATCTTTAGAATAACCTGGCATTTTCTCTAGAACTGTATTCACTTGTCAAACTATTCTTAACTCTGTCCACATTACTAGTCATTTCGCTACAAAACTCTTTAGTCTCTTACTTGTGAACTCATTCAACTTAAATCTCGTGAAATTTCATTATAAAATACCAAATTGGTAAGAGGGTGACGTCGTAAAGCCTCTAACTAGACTCTCATTGTAACACCCCAAACCCGGCCTAGAAGTTAGGCCCGAATCTGGCGTGTCACATTGAAGGAAGTTGAAAAGCTAAGCAATTGTTTAGAAAAGTTTTATCAGATTTTTGAACTCCGAGTTCATTGTTTGATTGAGAAAAATGTGATTTACTAAATGACCATTTAAAAGTTGTTATTATTTTGAAAAATTGTTTTGTTATGAAAGTTGAACTTGCATCATTGCATAGATATGATATTTTAGAAAATGATTGCTCATGTTTTAAGAAAACCTCGTATTTATAAGTTTAACAGTTATAAATGAAAACTTAGAAAAAATAAACCAATGGCCTTATTACAAAATATTAACCCAAAATAAATAATCTAAAAGAAAAGGCAAAAATCAAAATTACTAAAGTTCACGAGCAGTATCTCCGATGTATAGCCATCCCCGAGTCCTCCACAGCTCCCAATCCTCAATCGCTAGGAATCACCTAAAACATTTAATAAAAAGAGGGGGTGAGTTTACAAAAACTCAGTGTGCACAACCTTCATCGGTAAGAACATGCATCACAATAATCCGGGCCGAAGCCCATTACAGTAACGGTGGCAATTGGGCCTTAGCCTAAAATAGCCTCAGTTGAGCCTTAACCCATATCATATGTCATAACAGATCATGTATGCAATGCGATGCAAACCTAGCCCAACCTAATTTTCCATCCGCTACACACCACCCGTACCTGCCAATCACACCAATGGGGATTTCTATAATCAACCCTCACCGCTACACACCATCGATGGCGCTATGCCGCAATTAGTCGCTTATCATCGAATCATGACATAGTCACTGAATGGATCGTGGCGAGCCACTACAACACTTCCCTTTAATATCACAATCCCAACCCCATGCAAGCATAAGATCTTGATTTATGGTTTTAATGTGTTTTAAGATGCATGTATAGGATGCTCATCACATATAACATGTCATCTCATCGTAACCATCTATCAATAGCCAAGTGACTAACCGATGAATCGCCTTTACCCTCCACGGGATTTCAATAGCCAATTTAATGAATATACATAAATATATATGTTATCAAGACACTATAAATGGTGTGAGAAGTTACACACAATCACGCTTAATCAACCCCAAAGGGTATAACGGTAATTTTACCCATCGAGGTATTTCAATAATTTACCTACCAAGGGAATTCGGTAATTCTACTCATAACTAATCCATGTATGCAGTGCATCTTGAACATAATCAATCATACAATTAACACAGACAATATTAGTACTACCACGAGGGTACAACGGTCATTTTATTATTTAGGGGTAAAACAGTAATTTTGCAAGCTAGGGGTATTTCGATAATTTTGCAAGCTAGGGGTATTTCGGTAATTTTACAAACTAGAGGTATTTCGGTAATTTCACAAACTAGGGGTATCTCGGTAATTTTGCAAACTATGGGTATTTTGGTAATTTTGCAAACCAGGGGTATTTTGGTAATTTTGTAAACTAGGGGTATTTTGGTAATTTTACAAACTAGGGGTATTTTGGTAATTTTTCAAGTTAAGGGTATTTCAGTAATTTCACAAATCAGGGGTACTTTGGTAATTTTGCAAACTTAGGGTATTTTGGTAATTTCGTAAATCGAGGGTATTTTGGTAATTTTACAAGTCGGGGGGTATTTCGGTAATTTTGCAAACTAGGGGTATTTCAGGAACTTTGCAAGCTAGGGGTATTTCAATAATTTTACAAATATAAGGGTATTTGGTCCCTCTCGGGTTTTAGCTATGAACTTTGGCCCATCAACAAGTCCTCGCGGCTAAAGTGAAGCAGACACTACGCACTGTGTTGGATTCCAGAAAAGAGGAGGTGGGCCACTAGGGCCGCTTAAATACCAAGCTCTCCCTAGATCCAATCCTAGACATGCGTATGCCCTTGCCACACCCTAACCCCAGCGACTTGTTCACAGACATGTTTAATTAGAAAAATTAAGTCTTATGGAATTTAAGAGTTGTTCAAACTAGACCTAAGGTCCATAAACCCTAACACATATGTCTACGTCCCCATAAGCCCATCAAGCCCAAAATCACTCCCTTACGGCCCATTAGGCCCAAATCTCATCATATGGCCTATTAGGCCCAAAACAAATCCAATTCATGTATCATGCATGACTAATTCAATTCGTATAACCAACCAAACCATTTTATCAATTCTTAGCCTCAAGGCCCACCAGGCCCATTTAGCCACTATCGACTTTTTGGCATTGCCAACATCGTGTGTGTAGTGTTTGTACACACCTGGTAACCATGCCCGCTGTAAACCCCTTAGTCACGAACCTACAATCGACATCACCTAACGATTAATCATAACTTAATATACACTTATCGAAAATCAAAACCTCCCCGTAACCTTACCGTGTACCTCATGTTCTAGTAGTTCTTCAAACACCCACACCCTACCACGAGAATGGACCGGATCGGTATGTTCCTCAAGTAACCGGTTCAAATTTATTCGAATACTTTGAAAACTGTGTGTTTTGGAAGTCAGTTTGTTGTGGGTTGGGCTCGAATTGAAAACAAATTTATTTTATATCAAAAACCCATTTGTTTTAGGTAACAAAATATTTTAACTTATTTTAAATTAAATGGGCTTATTCTTTATAAAGCCCTAAGTTCATAACATAGTAATTAAAGCGTAAATAAAACTGCATGATGGCCTTATTACATAAAATGAAACCCAAAAAAATAAAATTGTACAGTACTTAAAATAAAATAAAGATTCAAATTAAATTAAACTTCAAGTTGAACATGGCCACCACAAGTTCGCCATCCCGGCCCATTATCGCTCATCACCAAACATGTTCCCTAACGGGTGAGTCGATAGACTCAATGTGTAACCAACACCAAAACATAATAGAAATAGGCACACCATACATATCATATTCATATAAAAATTCATGATAATGATGCAAACCCAAACCCAAACCTATATGCCATCCGCTACACTCCACCCGTACCAACCTGCACACCGTGGGGACTACTAAGTCAACCCTCCATCCGCTACACACCATCGAAGGCAGTCGCTGCAGTCGACGTGCTTATCGCCCACTTATAATATTGTGGCATAGCCACCACTTACGATAATGTAACCGGGTTACCACATTCACTTAATGTGATCAAGTCACCACATTCACTTAGTGAGACCAAGTCGTCACATATTCTTAGTGGGACCCAAGTCATCACGTTTCACTTAGTGAGATCAAGTCATCACGTTTCACTTAGTGAGACCAAGTCATCACATTCACTTCCCTTTCTCAATTAACCGAATGCCCCAAATTATACATATCATGCATATCATATTTTATTTCACTTTCACATCACTTTTCACATGTTAAATATAACATATTTCAAAATCCTAGTAGGAGTAGGAAAAACGCATGCTGAGTACTTTGTACCATAATATGGTACTTTAGCCACATTCTTTCACTTTCACATTAATCATATATATCATGTTTAAGCCATAAATCTATTAAGATTAGTGTGGTACACACCGATTTGTTTAGAGATTCCTTGAGATTCAAAAGCTAGATCTAATGTTTAGATCCTTAGTCCCTACATTTGATTTACCATTTATTACTTAGCATAAATTCTATTTATTATAATATCCAAATCCTAGTAGGATTTGTAAAAAGACTTACCTTTGATGCCGATTTGATGTTTATTCAAATCCCAAAACTTGGTTTCCTTCACCTAATATTCTGCCAACCCTAAATCTCAACATAGATTAGTTTTCGGCTTTTTAATAATTAAAGATCTAATCTATGTAATCACACCTTGGCCAAATACCTTTGGGTGCTTACCTTATGGATTTTAAATCCCGAAAACTTCACCTTCCTCTTCCTTGAAATCGGCCAAATCCTAGATCTCCTAATCGGTTAGTTTTGATTAATTTGATCTAAATAACTAAGATTTGCCCTTGGTCGAATGTATAAACTCACTTACCTTGGAGTTCTCAAACCCTAAATTGATCTTTATTTTAGATTCTCTTTGAAATCACATGTTAGATCTGATCTACCATTCAATTATGGAAGAGACCTTTTTGGCCGAATGTACATAGATGTACTTACCTCGTTTTCAAATCCTGGATGATCCCTTATACTATTCGGCTATGGCACTATTATGGATCACAAAGTTTCGGCTTTTGTGAAGGGATAGTAGAAGAAAAGGAAAAGAAAAGAAAGGAAAAGAGATGGAGAGAGTTTTGACAGAGAGAATTCGGCTATAGGAAGAAGAAAAGATTGGTGCTTATTTGGCTAGGGAATTTCTAACAAGAGGTTCTCTTGAAGAGAAAAGAATGAAGAATGGCTCTTAATTTTCCCTCTTTAGCAAACTATTAGCCTTAAAGTCCCTCAATCGCCAACTCTTCCTATGTGATAAATATTTAATTTTATCAAATATTAATTTCCATCAAATCTCCTAATTAGTGAAAATTCCAAAGGAATAAAACTCTTCCTTCTAGATCCCTTGTGCGTCAACTCTCTACTCATGGAGGCAAAATAAAAACTTCTTTTATTTGCTTCCTAGGTGACTCGAACTCAGGCCCAACACCCCTTGCATGTGGGCCATTTCCTGAGGCCTTAGGTGGCATCTTCAGGCCACTTTTCCAAGTCCCTTTTTGGGTCAAATTTCACATGCTTTTTATTTTAGGGTCACCTGGCCCTAAGTTCCCTTTTGAACTTTTTAATTCGACATTTCGGGGTCATTTTTAAGTTTCCAAAAATTTTTCATGGATCAGAACTTGACATTTCCTAGGTTTCCAAAATGTTTAGTTTCCTCTTTTAGCATAGTTTCTAAAATGTTTACTTTCCTCTTTGGCTTAGTTTCCAAAATGTTTACTTTCCTCTTTTGGCTTAGTTTCCAAAATGTTCATTTTCCTAATTTACTTAGGTTTCCAAAATGTTCACTTTCCTAATTTGCTTAGGTTTCCAAAATGGTCATTTTCCTACTTTCAACGTAACCTTTCCATACATTCTCGTGTTTCCAAAATCATTCAAAATTTATTCCAAAACACATAAAACATGTCTTTTCGCATAATTTGGCCAAAATGCATAGGCCCTTTTTAGGATGTTACTGATTCTACCCCTTAAAAATAATTTCGTCCTCGAAATTTCCTAACTAAATAATTGAGGGTATTATCGTCGCATTGCCTCCTCTCGCTCCCACGAAGCTTCCTCCGATCCATGATTGCGCCACAATACTTTGACTAGAGGAATCGACTTCCTCCGTAGTACTTTCATGTCACGTTCCAGAATCTTAATCGGCTCTTCCTCGTAGGTTAAGTCTGGCCTTAGCTCCACTTCTTCTACTGGTACTACGTGAGAGGGATCCGATCGGTAGTGACGTAGCATGGAAACATGGAATACGTTGTGCATTTGTTGCAACTCCGGTGGCAACTCTAGCTGGTATGCCATCGGTCCCACTCGCTTTAGTACTCGATAGGGCCGATAAACCTTGGGCTTAACTTCCTTTCCGACCAAACCTCATCACATTCTTCCATGGTGAAACTTTTAAAACACTTGGTCTCCCACTTCAAACTCTATTTCCTTTCGCTTGAGGTCAAGATAAGACTTACGCCTATTCGAGGCTTCCTTTAACCGTGCTCGAATTATCTCAACCTTCTTCTCTCTCCGCCACCATCTCGGACCCAAAACTCGACGTTCTCCTAACTCAGTCCAACAAGTAGGAGTACGACACTTCTGTCCATACAATGCTTCATATGGTGCCATTCGAATGCTAGCCTGATAACTATTGTTGTAGGTGAACTCTGCTAAAGGCAAGTAATCCTCCCAACTTCCTCGAAAATCCATCACACATCCTCTCAACATATCCTCCAACACTTGTATTACTCGTTCAGACTGCCCGTCTGATTGTGGATGAAAGGCTATAGTGAAATCCAACTTGGTGCCTAAAGCTTGATGAAGTGCCCTCCAAAATCGAGACGTGAATCTTGGGTCTCGTCCAAATAATTGACACAGCACTCCGTGTAGCCTCACAATTTACGCCACATATAGCTTGGCTAACTTTTGAAGGAATAATCCATTCTTCTTTGGGATGAAATGTGCGGACTTAGTCGACGGTCCACTATTACCCATACCGAGTCCTTCTTAGTAGGCGTAAGGGAAGCCCACTAACGAAGTCCATGGTAATTCTTTCCCACTTCCATGCTGGAACTGGATTGGTCAAGTAATCTCGATGGAACTTGGTGTTCACCTTAACTTGTCGACACGCCGACATCTTCCCACAATTCAGAACTTCTCGCTTAAGATCGTGCCACCAAAATTGCTCCTTAAACCTCTGACAACTTAATGCCTCCGGATGCATAGCATAAGGGCTACTATGCGCTTTCCGAAAAATCCTCTGTCTTAACTCCTTATCCTTTGGCATGCAGACTTTCCCTTTGTAGCACAATACTCCTTCTTCATTAACCTCATAGTCCTCTAACTCTCCGTTATATGTTTTTTGTAACTTAACACTTAAATCCTCATCAACCAACTGTCCCTCTTTCACCTCCTTCAACCATGTTGGCTTGACTTGTAACTCAGCCAATAGGCTTCCATCCTCATACAAGCTTAAATGGGCGAACATTGCTCTTAGGTCCGACACAACCTTCCTACTTAAGGCATCTGCTACTACATTTGCCTTGCCCGGATGATATTCTATCGAGCAGGTCATAGTCTTTCAATAATTCCACCCACCTTCGTTGCCTCAAGTTTAACTCTTTACGAGTTAACGGTACTTGAGACTCTTGTGGTCCTGTGTAGATCATCGACCTTTCTCCATCTGATAATACCTCCACACCTTGAGAGCGAAAACCATGCGCCAATTCCAAGTCAAGGGTTGGGTAGTTCACCTCATGCGGCCTTAGCTGCCGAGACACGTGGCGACTACTTTTCCATCTTGCATAAGAACACATCCTAACCCAGTATATGAAGCGTCACAAGACACCACAAAATCCTTTCTCGCCTCAGTTGAATCAACACCGGAGCTTCATTAATACCTTCTTAAGTTTCTCAAAACTCTCCTTGCTTATCCGTCCACACAAAGGTACTTCCTTCCTCAACAATTTTGTTAATGGCGCGACTATCGACGAGAATCCTTCCACGAACCTTCTGTAATAACCTGCTAATCCTAAGAAACTACAAATCTTCGCCACCGACTTAGGTGGTTTCTAATCCAACACAGCTTCGATTTTCTTAGGATCCACCCTTATTCCCTCGGCAGACACCACGTGTCCTAAGAAATCGACTTCCCTAAGCCAAAACTCACACTTGCTGAATTTGGCATAAAGCTTCTTCTCCCTTAATACTTGCAACACAATCCGGAGATGCTCATCATGCTCCTCTTCAGACTTAGAATATATCAAAATATCGTCGATTAACACTACAATGAACCTGTCTAAGTAAGGTTGAAACACTCGGTTCATCATATCCATGAATCTTCATTGGGCGCTTTGTCAACCCAAACGGCATTACCACAAACTCAAAATGGTCGTATCTTGTTCGAAGTCGTCTTATGGATATCCACCTCCTTTACTTTTAACCGGTGATATCCGACCTTAACTCGATCTTTGAGAACACTGCCACTTCCTTCAGCTGGTCGAACAAGTCATCAATCCGAGGCAAGGGATACTTGTTCTTGATAGTCATCTTATTCAATTGATTTATAGTCTATGCACATATGCATAGTTCCGTCCTTCTTCTTCACAAGCAGACCTGGTGCTCCCCACTTGAGACACACTGGGTCGAATAAACCCACGATCCAACAATTCTTGGATTTGAGTCTTGAGCTCCACTAACTCCTTTGGCGCCATTTGGTATGGAGCGATTGACACTGACCGCTCTTCGGTAGCAAGTCTATTCCAAATTCAACTTCTATATGGGGTATTCTTGGTAATTCCTCCGAAACACATCCTCAAAGTCCCTTACCGCTCTAACTCCTTTGAAACCTTCCTCATTTCCATCCGACGACTTACAAAGGCTAAGAACGCCGCACCCTTTACTGAACCATCCTTTCACCTTAAGCTTTCAAACTACATTAGTCAAGTAGTTTCTTCTTTCTCCTATCATAATGACCACCTCATCCTCGGGGTCCTTAGTTCCATTCGTTTAGCCGCACAATCCAACACGGCTCAGTGTTCTACCAACCAATCCATACCAAGTATGAGGTCAAATTCCCCGAAGGGTAATTCCATTAGGTTAGCCCGAAAGCTCACTCCCTGAATTTCTAGGGATATATTTCGAAAGATCTTATTTACCACTATAGTTTGACCTAATGGGCTTACTACCGTCATCTCCTTATCAGAAAGTTCAGAGTTTAGGCCTAGTGTTTCAACCACACTACAGGCAACATAAGAATGGGTCGAGCCCACATCAATTAAAGCATAATAGGGTTCACCATAAATGAGAAACGTACCGGTTATGACATCCGGCGCGTCTCCATCCTTCCTACGGTGAATCGCATAAACCAAACTCGACTGTCTTGCCTCAGTATTAGTGGCACCTCGCACGCCCTCTCTGTCAACACCATTACCTCATTATTTGAACCTCGACCTCGTTGAGGTCTTTGTCCTCCCTACCTACCGATTAACATTCGAGTTCTTGGTCAGTTCATCATCCGATATCTTTGGATGTCCTTGAGCATATGGTCCTTGGACCCACACTTAAGACATGCTCCGTCTTTTCCAACACTCACCAATGCTTCTTTCCACAATGCTCACAAGGACGACATCGCCTCGGTACCAACTTCATGACCCTTCGACCCTCGGTTTTGGGCCTTTTTCGCACATTTCCGATGATCCATAACCCTCTTGGGTCTATTCCTATCAAGATTCTCGCCTAGTAGAGTCCTTGATTCCCTCAGCTACTTTAGCCTTTTCAACCAACGCGGAGAACTCCCGCTCCTGATGTGGAGCTATTAATAATCTTAGGTCATCCCTTAATCCGTCCTCAAAACGGACACAACGTTCATGTTCGATTGCGACTACTCCTCGAGCATATCGGCTTAACCTCAGAAATTCAGCCTCATATGCTGCTACCATCTTGTTCCCTTGAACTAGTCCTAGAAAAACTTTCCTCTGTTCATCAATATATCGTATGCGACATACTTTTTCTCGATATGCCTCCTTAGTATACTCCCACGTCGGATCCTCACCGTGGCACCATCCAGACGATTAACCACCATTGGTATGCTTCATCACGTAATAAATGCCACCATCCCTTTCAACTTTTCTTCGTGGGTCGTCGAGCTCATCCATAATACGCTCGGTTGCTTCCAACCAATACTCACCAGATTGGGTGCCACACCGACACTCCACGAAACACCTCGGCCATATTGGCTCGAGTCGCTCGGGTAAAGATTTTCGAGCTCCAGATTTCCACCCACGCCACCACTATTTCCAAAACTCGCAACATAGCTGCGACAAAGATCATCCCCGTCTGAGCTTGCTACTCAACATTAACGGTGGGGTGGTGGTGGTGGGTAGTAATTCATTGTCGAGACCCTTGACCCGATCTAACTGGTTTCGATACGATTTTCTTCCTCTCGCGTCCTGACGACCGCGTCCTCTAGAACTCATTTCTAACGTCGAGATCTCGATTAAGAAGTTTTTATAAATTAGTACTTTTGTTTCACTTTATTACTCATCAAGAAATTTTATGAAAAGAGTTTAGAGTGGTTCTTTCAGATTCATACATGCATACAGATCTTTTCATTCATTCATACATCGATCAAATAATTATGAACCTTAGTTCATTCAGAGAGACGTTGTAGTTTTTCATTTGTTGTTGTTTTACCACTACCCGGGGTATTTTTATAATTTGTCCTATGGGTATTTTCGTAATTTGTCAAAATAAGGTTCCTTGGTGTTTTGTCACAAAGTATTTTTGGAAATTTTAAAGTTCCTGGTATTTTGGAGAATTTTTGAACCGAGAGTATTTCAAAATTTTTAGACTTGGGGTATTTTGGTAATTTTTCCACAAACCAAGGTAAATTGTAAAATTTTAATAAATCAGGGATATTTCAGAAGTTGCAAAATTTTGAGGGTTCTTTTTGAGAAATTTATTTTCCAAAATGATGAAGTTGCAAAAATTTTGAAAATCGGGGTCATTTTGGTAATTTTGGTGAGTTAGGGCAATTTTGTAATTTTTGAAAAATCAAGGTATTTTCCTGATAGTTTGCAAATTAGGGTTTTTGAACATTTATGATATAACAAAATTTTGGCAAAACCATTGAGTAGCTGGGCATCTTATAAACCAAGGGTATTTTTGTAATTTTACCACTAGGGGTATGTTCGAAATTTTATAAGTCAGAAATTTTTCGGAGAAAATTGTGTATAAGAAATAGTTTTTTTTTGTGAATTAAGGAAAAAGAAAATGATTTAAGAATTTTAATAGTAAGGTTCCGAAAAATGGCTAGTTCCCTTTCGGGTTTTAGTTATTAGGTTTAGCCTATGACCGAGCCTTCTTGGTCAGGGTGAACCAAAGCTACGCACAGTGTGATTCGAGTGGAGAGGAGGTGAGTCACGCGAATCGCTAGTACCAAGCTCCCACTGAAACCATTCCTAGACATGCATGGGGTTGCCACATCCACTAAGTCCTCTGGGTTAGGGTGAACCAAGCTACGCACTGTGTGGGATTCTGTGAAGAGGAGGTGAGTCACTAGGGCGCTTAAATACCAAGCTCTTCAGATCCACTCCTGAACATGCGTACCATGGTTGCCACACCCTAACTTGATTGACTTAGCCATAGGTTTGTTTAGTATATTAAGTCTTATGTATTTGTGTTTGAGTAGACTAATCTTAGGGTTCAAGTTCCTATCATGCTATTCTACGCTCCATTCCTTTTCTACCCTTCTATAATTCACATAATCACAGATAGATAGAGGTACTTACGGTGGATCATGGTTTGAGACTTAGGGGCCATGTCATTATACTGTCCATTTTAGAAATATTTTCATAAAACTCATTTGGGCTTGTTTTGAAAATGTTTTGGGCCTTAGGCCACAAGCCGAGAGTTTAAAATGGGCTCGATATAAACTGAAACACCCCACACCGCCCACGAGAATGGATGGATCTGGTATGTTCCTCAAGTAACTTGTTCAAATTCATTGAATACTTTGAAAGCTGTGTTTTGGAAGTCGGTTTGTTGTAGGTTGGGCTCGAATTGAAAACAAATTTATTTTATATCAAAAACCCATTTTTTTAGGTGACAAAATATTTTAACTTATTTTAAATTAAATCGCTTATTCTTTATAAAGCCCTAAGTTCATAACATAGTAATTAAAGCGTAAATAAAAGCATCATGATTGCCTTATTACATAAAATGAAACCCAAAAAATAAAATTGTACAAGACTTAAAATAAAATAAAGATTCAAATTAAATTAAACTTCAAGTGAACATGGCCACCACAAGTTCTCGTCAGTCACGTCCATTCTTGCTCATCACCAAACATGTTCCCTAACGGGTGAGTCGATAGACTCAATGTGTAACCAACACCAAAACATAATAGAAATAGGCACACCATACATATCATATTCATATAAAAATTCATGATAATGATGCAAACCCAAACCCAAACCTATATGCCATCCGCTACACTCCACCCGCACCAACCACGCACACCGTGGAGACTACTAAGTCAACCCTCCATCCGCTACACACCATCGAAGGCGTCATTGCAATGACGTGCTCATCGCCCACTTATAATATTGTGGCATAGCCACCACTTACGAATAATGTAACCGAAGTTACCACATTCACTTAATGTGACCAAGTCACCACATTCACTTAGTGAGACCGAAGTCGTCACATATTCTTAGTGGGACCGAAGTCATCACGTTTCACTTAGTGAGACCAAGTCATCACGTTTCACTTAGTGAGACCAAGTCATCACATTCACTTCCCTTTCTCAATTAACCGAATGCCCCAAATTATACATATCATGCATATCATATTTTATTTCACTTTCACATCACTTTTCACATGTTAAATATAACATATTTCGAAATCCTAGTAGGAGTAGGAAAAACGTACCCGAGTACTTTGTACCATAATATGGTACTTTAGCCACATTCTTTCACTTTCACATTAATCATATATATCATGTTTAAGCCATAAATCTATTAAGATTAGTGTGGGGTACACACCTGATTTGTTTAGCGATTCCTTGAGATTCCGAAAAGCTAGATCTAATGTTTAGATCCTTAGTCCCTACATTTGATTTACCATTTATTACTTAGCATAAATTCTATTTGGCTATAATATCCAAATCCTAGTAGGATTTGTAAAAAGACTTA
Source organism: Gossypium rotundifolium (assembly GCA_025506655.1). Classification (NCBI taxonomy): domain Eukaryota; kingdom Viridiplantae; phylum Streptophyta; class Magnoliopsida; order Malvales; family Malvaceae; genus Gossypium; species Gossypium rotundifolium. Next base: position 63,034,204 of record CP106734.1, on the reverse strand, counting down.
CCTTTGATGCCGATTTGATGTTTATTCAAATCCCGAAAACTTGGTTTTCCTTCACCTAATATTCTACCAACCCTAAATCTCAACATAGATTAGTTTTCGCTTTTAATAATTAAAGATCTAATCTATGTAATCACACAAGCCTTGGTCAATACCTTTAGGTGCTCACCTTATGGATTTTAAATCCCAAAACTTCACCTTCCTCTTCCTTGAAATCGGCCAAATCCTAGATCTCTAAATCGGTTAGTTTTGATTAATTTGATCTAAATAACTAAGATTTGCCCTTGGCGAATGTATAAACTCACTTACCTTGGAGTTCTCAAATCCCAAAATTGATCTTTATTTTAGATTCTACAGAAATCACATGTTAGATCGATCTACCATTCAATTATGGAAGAGACCTTTTGGCCGAATGTACATAGATGTACTTACCTCGCTTTCAAATCCGGATGATCCCTTATACTATTCGGCTATGGCACTATTATGGATCACAAAGTTTGGCTTTTGTGAAGGGATAGTAGAAGAAAAGGAAAAGAAAAGAAAGGAAAGAGATGGAGAGAGTTTTGACAGAGAGAATTGACTATAGGAAGAAGAAAAGATTGGTGCTTATTTGGCTAGGGAATTTCGGCAAGAGGTTCTCTTGAAGAGAAAAGAATGAAGAATGGCTCTTAATTTTCCTCTTTAGCGAAACTATTAGCCTTAAAGTCCTCAATCGGCCAACTCTTCCTATGTGATAAATATTTAATTTTATCAAATATTAATTTCCATCAAATCTCCTAATTAGCGAAAATTCCAAAGGAATAAAACTCTTCCTTCTAGATCCCTTGTGCCTTCCAACTCTCTACTCATGCAGGCAAAATAAAACTTCTTTTATTTGCTTCCTAGGTGACTCGAACTCGTGCCCAACACCCCTTGCATGTGGGCCATTTCTGAGGCCTTAGGTGGCATCTTGAGCTAGCATAGTTTCCAAAATGTTTACTTTCATCTATTGGTGTTTCCAAAATGTTTACTTTCCTCTTTGGCTTAGTTTCCAAAATGTTCACTTTCCTAATTTACTTAGGTTTTCAAAATGTTCACTTTCCTAATTTGCTTAGGTTTCCAAAATGGTCATTTTCCTACTTTCAACGTAACCTTTCCATACATTCTCAAGGTATATTAACTCTCCTCATAGAATGCTTTATATATAGCTAGCTATTAACTCTCTCACCTTCCTTCCTTCTTTGTATCTTACCATTGTGGGATCCCTCCGTTAGCGAGTTTAAATCCAACTCAAACTCTTCCGTCCAATCCATAAAATAAATACTCCTTGCTTGTCATGAGATTGAACCTAGGCTCCTTTGCACCCTTAATGACGCCTTGCCACTAGACCACTCACTTTCTTGTGTCTAAAATCATGCGCAACTAAATATAACCCTATGGCAAAATTCTAGAGTCCATTTAAAAAGAAATCCAAAATGCAAGAGCCAAGACTTGAACCTTGGACCTCTTTCCTTCCTTGTGGCGTCACCCCATTACCTTTTATGTGGCATCACTTTGCCATTACACCACACACTCTACTTGTGTCATTTTTTCCATATTTTATTCTTAAAGCCTACCTACTAACTCCCAGGGTTTTATTCACCCAAAATAAAAATTTTTCCTAAGGCCTAACTTGAACCCGAGACTTTATAGAAACCCTCTAACCTTCCAAAATCACTCACCTAATAGGTCCAACTAGCACTAAAATAGTTCTTTTGTTCTCAAAAATTTTTAAACACACCTACGCCTAAGGCCCATCGGGCCCAATTCTTTAGGCCCAATTTCGGGATGTTACACTCATGTATACACACATGTGACTCAATGTTCATCATCAACATCCTATCTTCACAATCATATAGTTTACTTTAAGTTAATTAACATACTTATTTATGTTACACGAACTTTTGATTATCTTTATTCAAACAAGTGTACTTAAACATACATTCCATAGATTTTGAGTAAGTTTAATCATCGCATTCACTTAATCAAACAAATTAGGCACATAACATCATATGAATGCCAAATAAACATAGATGAGCTTATCACAATATAAACTTTCATTTCATTTCACCTTTCATATTTCAAGAATAATTCCCATTGACCTATTGTAATTTTGATGGATACTCGAGTAGTATACTCAAGGTATGCATGTCAACAACCCGTAAATTCATATTCAAAAGTGTCCTTTTGGCACATATTCATGGAGCACACTCTCGAGCCACATACAACATAATAGGATTGCCAATTCAAGCTAAATCATTTCGATAAGTATGCTCTAAAGGCTTACTTTGGATTACCCGTCGGGCTAAATCCATTTCATAACATATGCTCGAAAGGACTTAATTCGGGATTGCAGTTTTAGGCTAAATCCTTTTTGCAAGATTTAAAATATTTTATCTGTTTCGTTAAATCACCATAATCCATCGAAATACAAACGTTCAACCGAACAATAACATTTTATCCATATTTCTTAACTTATGGTCATTTTATTTTGTACATCATCACATACATATCATGAACTCTTATTCAAACCTTTCCAAGTTTCAACTTATCACAAACACATTTTTAAATATCTTAGTATCACTTTTAGCGTTTTTGAAACTAGCTCGGTTAGAAAGCATCTTTGCCTCAACAAAACAACTTCATCAAATTCTGGAGTTATCACAGAATCACAGATGATAAGATGGCATGTATAGCTAGAATCTCACATATGCTAGGTTAGTCCAAGAATTGACTAAACCATAGCTTTGATACCACTAAATGTAACACCCCTTAACCATATCCGACACCAAAATAGGGTACAAGGCATTACCGAACATATTCACAAGCAAACATTTAAAATTGAGACATGAATTTCCACTCAAATTTAAAACTTTTCAAAAACGTTCATATCGTCCCTAAAACAAGCCTACGAGGCCCAAAACATGCATCAAAAGTGGATCGAGACTAAACCGAGAACTTTGGAAACTTTTGGAAAACTTAAAAAAAATTTCATGAACGTGACCCTAAGATACGCCCGTGCTTCAGGCCGTGTTCAAATTAGGGCGCATTTTACTTTTGACATCATCATCAAATTAAAGTCATACAGTCAAGTTGTGATCCATTAAATTTTCATAATTTTTCATAAAATAGGTGCAAACTTCACACGGCCATGGCAAACGCCCATGTTTGAGGCCGTACCATCCACACAGCCGAGACACACGCCCGTGTCTCTGCCCGTATGCTCATTACTGAGCATTCTATTTTGTAATTATTTAGGGTGCAGAGGAAACACGGTCGGATCACATGCCCGTCTAGCAAACTGTGTGTCACACATGGCCTAGACACACATCTGTGTATCTACCCGTGTAGACAATAAAAAGGCTATTTACCTAGCCATTTGTCACCCTTATTCACATATACACTTACAACAATTCAAAGGCACATAACATTACATACTTTAGCCACCAAAGCATCCACATTCATGGTTGAAACATATCAACTTTATATGTTTATCTAACATACTCACTACATTTATCAAGCCCTAAATCAAACATATAAATCCCACATTTATTAGGCTTATTCAATTTCTATCTAGTTACCAAATTATACTCAAATTCCTCATCTCATTAATAGGTCACAATTCCTACATCACACAATCATGCCATAAATCACATTTCTAAATATTTGACATTCACCAAGCATACCATGATCATATCACCATAGACATTGACACTTATATGAATATACTTAGGCTTTCAACCATGTTGCCAACATAAGCCAACTTACATGGCCAAATAGCAAACAAGCCTTTCACAATTACAAGCCAACATATTGGCTACAATCATAAAGACACATATAACCAATTAACTTAGTCCCTATACATGCAATAACTCAAAATACTTAAATTTATATATATACCCAAAATAGTAGCTTGATAGTGTGATAGGATCTTCGGTGATCTCCAACTCGAGCTAGCTTATTAACCCTATAAGACATGAGAAAGGAAGAGGGTAAGCTATATATCTTAATAAGTCCATATGCAAATAATAAACAACATTAATTACACATTGTCATATGAATAATATGACTTATATTAACATAAATGTCATTAAACTAAATGAGCACACCTTACTCAGTCATAAGAATAACATATCATTTACCACAATCCACAAACCATTTCAAAACTCACATAAGACATACACATTAATTATGAGCATTTACATTTCAAGCATATACTCTCATATCTTTCAATTTCCTAAACTCTTATCTTTCCATGCTTCCATAATCATTTTAATAGGCAATTTTGCCAATCTTTCCTTTATCTCATATCCGATAAATCAAAATTTGCATGAATTCAACATGCTATGTCATAACTCAATCTAGCTAGAAAGCCCATCACAAAATCATCAATTGAATTTACTATGTATTTCATACATCACAAGTATAGACCCATAATCACAAGGTTTTCATAAAATCATGAACTCATAATTTCATGAAGTCAATGATTATAAACTTTACGTACATACTTGTACCAATTCATAATACTCACATACCTTTTCTCTTCTTTGACATACCCGTTGAATTTCCGGTTTAACCATTTGGAATACTAAAGGATACTTCGAGAATCTCGTACATATAGTACCGTACCCATGCCATATCCCAGATATGGTCTTACATGTAATCTCATATCGATGCAAATAGCCCAGCTATGGTCTTACTCGAAATCTCATATCGATGCCATATCCCAAATATGGTCTTACACGAAATCTCATATTGATGCCATATCCCAGATATGGTCTTACACGTAATCTCAGATAACCCTAATATCATGACATCTATATCCTACCTATTCCTAAGGCTCAACTGAGATTTTCGTTTGTCGAACTTTGTCGATTTCATTCGAGAGTAAATCACAATTCATATAATAATAAAGCAACTAAAGCATAAATAATAATGCATTATTTATATATGAACTTGCCTTGGCATCAAAATGGGAAAATAACTCAATCGTTAATTACTCGTTTTTCCTCTATTCTAGGTCTGAACCTTGTTTTTCTTTAAAATCAAGCTTGAAAGCTTAGAAAACCCTAGGTATGCCTTCTCTATGCAAGTTTCGACCACGGGGTAGAAGATGGAACAAATTGGCTATTAATTTGGCTTTTTAATCTTTTATTTACCAAATGACCAAAATACCATTCACTTAAAACTTTGAAATTTTATCTCACCATGTCTATTTTCGTCCACTAATTTATCCAATGGTCTAATTACTAACTAAGGACCTTCAATTTAAAATTTCATAGCAATTAGACACCTCTAGCATGTAGAACTCAACTTTTTCACTTTTTACAATTTAGTCCTTTTGACTAAATTGGGTGCCCAAACGTCAAAATTGTCGAACGAAATTTTCACGAAATCATTCCATGAAATTGTAAACCATAAAAATATAATAAAAATGAAATCTTCTTCATCGAATTTGTGGTCCCAAAACCATTGTTCTGACTAGACCCAAAATCGGGCTATTATGGTCAGTCTAAACATAGACCAATAGCATATCGGTTAGCATTACTATTAGAGTTAGAAAAGATCTACAATGTGTTTCATGTGTCGATGTTACGTCATTATAGATCAGATCCATCTCATGTAATTTCTCCGACAAGATTGAGATTTAACCTGATATGAAATACAACGAAGAACCGATCAGAATTTTAGCTCGAGAGGTTAAATAGTTGACAAATAAAAGCATAGCTTTAGTAAAAGTTTTGTGGCAACGACAAGCATTGAAGAGGGTACGTGAGAGCCCGAGGAAGCAATGAGAAAATAGCACCCTAACCTATTCACTGGTAAGATTTTTGGGGACAAAAATCCTATGGGGGAGAGTTATAACAGCCCATTTTTGGTCAAATCGGAACAATGGTTTCGGGACCACAAATTGTAACACCCCAAACCCGACCCAAACACCATGACCGGATCTGGTTTGTCACTAAGAAAATTTTTAGTAAAACAAATCGTGTTGACAAAAAGCCCAAATAGAAAATTACATAAAATGTGTCTTAATAATCAAAAGCCCAAAACTTAATTACATGTCCTTGAAAGAAATTAAAACGAGAATAAATACTAAAGGCCCATTTTAAATCTAAAATGTAAACAAATGGCCAATGGCCTTATTACAATGTATTTTAAATCCATCATATAAAGTACTTTAAAAAACTAATATGGGGAAACTTTGTCATCGGATCCACCTTCTTTGCATGGCCACCTTGCGCTCCCACGGCCGGTCCGATGCACTAATCGTCACCGAAAGGTTAGTTTAAAGGGGTGAGTCAAGACTCGGTGTGCAACCCTCATGCACCACTAGATTTGGGCCTCATTAAACATAATAATAAATTCATTTACATGGAAACATATAATATGCAAAGCCCAACCCATTTGCCTAGGTTTCCATCCGCTACACGCCCCTGTACCAACCAATACACCATTGGGGATTTCTACAATCAACCCACACCGCTACTCTCCAAGATGGCAGTCAAGCTGCTCATCAACATATATTGACCGAAGCTCTTATAACATATAATGGCTGAAGCCCTTATAACGATTCACGGCATTAGTCACATACTCTGTAGTTCACGGTAAAAACCGTTACTCATATACATGTACATATAACTTCCTCCTTTCATCACACACCCCATGCAACATGCACAATAATTTAAAACATGTACAATAGTTTACTTGTAACATATAGTCAGATTATTTACTAACCTGAGGGTCCGTCGTTTAAATCCGAGATTTCAGCTTTTAATGTAACATATAAATCTTGTGAACACATATACATATATATATATACATTTATTATTAATCAGATCTAGATGGTGGGGAAGTGTTACACACCTGATTTGCGTTCTAAGGCTTTTGCTATATCTACGTTACTATCACTTGAAACAACTACTATTGGCCCATGATCTGACTTTGATTTTGGCCCACACCCCGTTGGCCAATCTCGCACTACCGAAACAGATCGCTTCTTGAATTTGGGCAACGATTTTACAGATCCAACCTTCTCTGCTTGACTATTAGTTGAGTCCATATCAATCCCTTAATCACTAAACCAAATAACAATGAGATCTAACTCATTAGTTAAATGTAATCTTTAAAATGAGCACTTACCTAGTTAGCCGAATCCCGAATATCCTTTAGAAATTGTCACCATCAACTTTCCTATATTCGGCCATCAACCAAATATCAAACCAATCGTTACACACATTCAACCTAACCCCACATAATATTAGGCCAAAGCACAAAAATCATGGAAGGCCATTCGGCCACACTTACCACTTCTTACCTTCGATTTCTCCACCAAATCGACTTTAACGGGACAGTTTCGGCTTCTAGGAGTAAAGAGTATAATCGAAAAGACCTTGGAACAATGGTTTAGATTAGGAGTTTGATAAAAATAAGGGAATCACAGAAAAGGAAAAATCCCAAAACTTACCGGATTACTAAGGAGTATACGGCTTACAGTGCACCTTCGGGAAAATAGTATGGGAGATGAGGGTATGAACAAAGGAATTTGGCTCTTAGAAAAAGAAAAAGAGAAACTGTAGAGAAGGCTTGGAAATTTCGACAGAGAATAAGAGAAGAATAGGGTTTCAAGATACCGAAATTGAAGAATACTACTCCCTATTTATAGAGAAATTTTGGCATACCCACACACACAGAGTTGGAATTTCGGCCAACTCTCCCCATTCCTGATAGCATTTAACTCTCTTGATAACTCAATCCTTATCTTACCTTTAGGAGAGCCCACCTTAAAACCAACTCCTCCTTATTAATTATCAGCTTTTTAACACTTAAAATAAAAGAAATAACTCCTAAAAGGTAGCCTAATTGCCGTCCACCCCCTTCCCATTTAAGTGCCGAATTTGACCCACTTCCTAAGGCCTAATCGGTCACTCAGGGCCCAAATTCCTCCTCCCTTAAGGCGCCACCTTATGCCCACTTAATGCACTTTAATCCTTTGTGCCACAAGCCCAGCTTGTCGCTTAATTAACCATCTTCTTAAATTATAAGCTAACACCATTTATTAGCCACCTAACCCAATTTTTTCTAAAACCCAATATTTCACTTTAAATTATCCAGAGCACTAACTTTAATCCTAATCCAAGTATTTAATCAAAAATTCAGCCCAACCTTTACAATCCCAACTTAACATATTAGACTATCATATAAATGAGTAGGCCCACTTTGAGGATGTTACAGTTCTACCCTCCTTAAAGAAATTTCGTCCTCGAAATTTTCAACTAACTAGAAATCATACTACCTAAGTCTCACCACTATGCTTTCGCTGCGCACTCTAATTCTAAAGCCAAAATAAAACTTAGTATATTATGGTAGGGTACGCACCATTATTCGCATCTGGAGTGTCTCCGTCCCCTTGGCGATGTGCTGCATAGACCAAAGCTGGCTGCCTTGCCTCAACATAATCTGCACCTTGGCCTAGTGCTTCACGACCACCTCTTGCCCCATTGCCACCTCTGGCTTGACCACGACCCCTTGGTCTAGGCTTACCACCTCTCCTAGCCTGATCAGAACTTCGGCCCGTTGGCTGTCCCCGATCCATCTGAGGACAGTCCCTCATCAGATGTTCTGTGGATCCACACCTAAAGCATCCACCAGTTTTTACTCTACACTCCCTATAATGGGTTCTCCCACATATAGAACATGCTTGACTCTGGCCCGATGGAGCACGAGCTGGCCCATCAGTCCTAGGCCTCTTCTGAAAATTCCCAGATGCTCTCGATGGCCCAAACTTCTCTTATTCTCACCCCGATCCTTATCTCTTTCTTGTCTCTCAGCCCGTTTCACTTCCTCAGCTATTTTAACTTTATCCACTAGAACCGCAAAAATTCTCTCTCGTTGTGGCACGATCAAAACCCTTAGCTCATTTTTTAGCCCATCCTCGAACCGAACGCATCGTTCATACTCTGTTGACACCACTCCCCGAGCGTAACGGCTCAGGCGTAGAAACTCAGCCTCATACTCAGCCACAGACTTACTCCCCTGCACCAAATTTAGGAATGCTTTCCTTTGAGCATCCATATAACTAACCCCAATGTACTTTCCCTGGAATGACTCCTTAAAGAAATCCCAGTCAATTAGGTCCGCGGTCGTACCCTTTTTCACCGTGAGCCACCATTGATAGGCCTCGTCTCGAAGAAGAGACACAACCCCCTTCAGCTTCTCCTCCACCGTGAAGTCTAGGTCATCCATTATACGTTCCACTGCCTCCAACTAATATTCAGTGGAACTTGGGGATACGCCAGAGACTCCCCTAAATACTTCGTCCCTATTGCTCCTCAACCTTTCAGGCAAAGATTTTCGGGCTCCTCTGCCCATACCAGCCTCGGCCACTCTTTCTAAAACCCTCAGTACAGCCTGGGACACCACGTCCTCTCCTCCTGTCTGGTCTTGAAATTCCACCTCAGCAGCTGGTGGAACCGGCATCTCACTTTCGGACCTATGACCTGATCCTACGGGTTCTGACACGGTCATCCTACCTCTACCGTGTCCACGTGGCGGACATCCTCGACCTCTTGTACTCATTCTTCTAGTTCGTTTATCCGATTTAAAAATTTTATGAGTCATTAATTGTTTCCACTAATTATCCCCAACAGTCTTATGAAACATAATTTAAAAGTGATTCTTTCAATTGAACCTATCTAGTTTTAGGTCTTCCTATTCTAGGAATTATGCACACACAACGTTCATACAAGTAACATTCATTACCTAAGGGTGTTTTCGTCATTTCGCTACCCAAGGGTATTTTCATAATTTTATCCTACACGGGTATTTTCTTAATTTTCCAAAATAAGGTTCCGGGTGATTTGGCGAAATAAGGGTATTTTGGTAATTTTCCAACTCGGGGTATTTTGGTAATTTCACAAATCTAGGGGTATGTCGGTAATTTTGCAAATCTGGGGTTATTTTGGTAATTTATAAAATCTGGGGATATTTCAAAAATTTTGAAGTCTGGGGGTGTTTCAGTAATTTTTCCAATCAGGGGTATTTTGGTCATTTACAACTCAGGGATATTTTGATGTTGTTGTTGTTGTTTTTGTTTCCTATGGAAAGATTCTGTTGACTTTGTAAATCGGGGTATTTTTACAAACCATAGGTATTTTTTTCAAAGTAAAGATATTCTAAAAATTTTGTGAGAAAAGCAGTGCATTTGGTCCTTTCGGGTTTTAATTGTAGTTTTGGCTTTGTCAACACGCACTCTAACTAGGGTGAATAGTCACTACACACCGGTAGGATTCGGTGGAAAGGAAGTGAGTCACTAGGACTGCTTAAGTACCAAGCTTTCCCTGAATCCACTCCTAGATATGCATATGCCTACTACCATACCCTGTCATGGCTAAAGTGAACAATCACTATGCACCAGATGAGATTCTGTGAAGAGGAGGTGAGTCACTGACCGCTTAAATACCAAGCTCTTAGGATCTTCTCCTAGACATGCATATGCTTGTTACCACACTTTAGTCTTGTGACTTGTTTCTGAGTTTTGTTTAATGAAGTTAAGTCTTATGGATTTTAAGAATTTGTTTGTCTAAGCCTAGAGTCCATCAAGTTCTAACCTAAATAGTCTCGTCTCATAAGCAGATTAAGCCCACATTTATATCACACAATGGTTTAGAGTACTTACCTTGCGAACTTGGTCGGAGACGCAGGTGCCATGCCGAGCTAATAAACCTTTACTAATAAAAATCCATGTTTTCAAAACCCATTTTTAGAAAATCTTTTGGGCCCAAAATCCCAAAGTGAGTTTTGAGCCTGACTCGATACCAATTTGTAACACCCCAAATCCGACCCAAACACCACAATCGAATCTGGTTTGTCACTAAGAAAATTTTTAGTAAAACAAATCATGTTGACAAAAATCCCAAATAGAAAATTACATAAAGTGTGCCTTAATAATCAAAAGCCCAAAACTTAATTACATGTCCTTGAAAGAAATTAAAACGAGGATAAATACTAAAGGCCCATTTTAAATCTAAAATGTAAACAAATGGCCTATGGCCTTATTACAATGTATTTTAAATCCATCATATAAAGTACTTTAAAAAACTAATATGGGGTAACTTTGTTGCCGGATCTACCTTCTTTTGCATGGCCACCTTGCGCTCCACTCCGGCCCGGTCTGATACACTAATCGTCACCTGAAAGATTAGTTTAAAGGGGGTGAGTCGGGAGACTCAGTGTGCAACCTTTATGCACCACTAGATTTGGGCCTCATTAAACATAATAATAAATTCATTTACATGGAAACATATAATATGCAAAGCCTAACCCATTTGCCTAGGTTTCCATCCGCTACACGCCCCCGTACCAACTAACACACCCTTGGGGATTTCTACAATCAACCCACACCGCTACTTTCCAAGATGGCAGTCAAGCTACTCATCAATATATATTGGCCAAAGCCCTTATAACATATAATGGCCGAAGCCCGTATAACAGTTCACGGCATTAGTCGCTACAGTAGTTCACGGTACAAGCCGTTACTCATATACATGTACATATAACTTCCTCCTTTCGTCACCCACCCTATGCAACATGCACAATAATTTAAAACATGTACAACAGTTTACTTGTAACATATAGTCAGATTATTTACTAACCTGAGGGTCCTTCGTTTAAATCTGAGATTTCGGCTTTTAATGTAACATATAAATCTTGTGAACACATATACATATATATATACATTTATTATTAATCAGATCTAGATGGTGGGAAGTGTTACACACCGATTTGCGTACTAAGGCTTTTGCCATATCTACGTTACTATCACTTGAAACAACTACTATTGGCCCACGATCGACTTTGATTTTGGCCCACACCCGTTATTAATCTCGCACTATCGAAACAGATCGCTTCTTGAATTTGGGTGACATTTTGAGATCCAACCTTCTGCTTGATATTAGTTGAGTCCATATCAATCCCTTAATCACTAAACCAAATAACAATGAGATCTAACTCATTAGTTAAATGTAACCTTTAAAACGAACACTTACCTAGTTAGCCAAATCCGAATATCCTTTAGAAATTGTCACCACCAACTTTCCTATATTCGACCATCAACCAAATATCAAACCAATCGTTACACACATTCAACCTAACCCCACATAATATTTGGCCAAAGCACAAAAATCATGGAAGGCCATTCGCCACACTTACCACTTCTTACCTTGATTTCTCCACCAAATCGGCTTTAACAGAGACGATTTAGACTTCTAGGAGTAAAGAGTATAATCGAAAGGACCTTGGAACAATGGTTTAGATTAGGAGTTTGATAAAATAAGGAATCACGAGAAAGGAAAATCCCAAAACTTAGGATTACTAAGGAGTATACGACTACGATTGCACCTTCGGAAAGCAGAGATCTCACTTGTAGATTCTGGCTATGGGAGATGAGGTATGAACAAAGGAATTCAGCTCTTAGAAAAGAAAAAAGAAACTGTAGAGAAGGCTTGGAAATTTTGGCGGAGAATGAGAGAAGAATAGGGTTTCAAGATACCAAAATTGAAGAATACTACTCCCTATTTATAGAAATTTTGGCATACCCACACACAGAGTTGGAATTTGACCAACTCTCCCTTTCTCGATAGCCTTTAACTCTCCGATAACTCAATCTTTATCTTACCTTTAGGAGAGCCCACCTTAAAACCAACTCCTCCTTATTAATTATCAGCTTTTAACACTTAAAATAAAAGAAATAACTCCTAAAAGGTAGCCTAATTGCCGTCCACCCCCTTCCCATTTAAGTGCCGAATTTGACCCACTTCCCAAGGCCCAATCGGTCACTCAGGGCCCAAATTCCTCCTCCCTTAAGGCACCACTTTATGCCCACTTAATGCACTTTAATCCTTTGGGCCACAAGCCCAGCTTGTCGCTTAATTAACCATCTTCTTAAATTATAAGCTAAGACCATTTATTAGCCACCTAACCCAATTTTTTTAAAGCCCAATATTTCACTTTAAATTATCCAAAGCACTAACTTTAATCCTAATCCAAGTATTTAATCAAACAGTCAGCCCAACCTTTACAATCCCAACTTAACATATTAGACTATCATATAAATGAGTAGGCCCACTTTGAGGATGTTACACAAATTCAAAGTCAAAATAATTGTTTTATGATTATTTTGATGTCTACAACATGATAGTATATTTTTGTGAAATTTTTGTTAAGAAATTTTATCATTTGAATACTTAATTTGATAAAAAGGACTAAATCGCTTAAAGTGCAAAAGTGATGTTCTAATAGCTAAAAGTATTAAATGGCTATGAGTGGAGGTCCGTATGTGATAATTATACCATTGCTTAATTGAGTGGATATATATGGACATATTATTAAGTATTTTGATGGTTATTAATTAGGGTTAAAATAGTAAATTAGGAAATAACTTAGTAAAAATAATAAAACAAAAGGCTATCTATTTTATTCTTCATCTTCATAGCTGAATTTAAGGTTGGAGAAAGCCATTAAAATAGCTTCAAAGTTTGGCAACTTCATGGCTTAATTGTAAGTTCATTTTTGTTCCATTTTTAATGATTTCTATGTTTTTGAGATCGTTGCAACTAGGTCTAGCTAGCCCAGGGACTATTTTGAATTTTTTTAAAGATTTAGGGTTTTTCCATTGATGAATACTTGTGTTTTTTGATGTTTGATGATAGATTATGAATGTTTGATGATAGTTATACAAGTTTTGTTAAGTGATTTTTAGTGAAAATGTAAATTAGGGATTAATTTGTGAAATGTTGAAATTTGATGGTTAAATGTGAAATAAATGAAAAATATGGGCTGATATGTGCATTATAGAAATCGGCTAGCATGGATTGGAATTAAATTGCATGCTTTCGTGATTTTATGAAATAAAGACTAAATTGTAAAAATGTGAAACATTAGGGGCAAATGTGTAAAAGTGCCCTAATGTGAGTTTTGACTAAATTGAATAGAGAAATAATTAAATAAGTTAATTTTGATTACAAATAGATCAAGAAAGGTGAAATACGAACTTAGATCGTGGAAAGAACAAGGCTTCGAAATAGTTGACTTGTGTCGTCGTTTTTACATTTGAGGTAAGTTCGTATGTAATAAGTTTCATTATAAATGTATTTTAAATGCTTTGATATTGCATGAATTGTCAATCAAACTCTACGGACACGTTCGATGATGATTTGGCAAGTGTGGAATCCCTGTTGAAGCTTAGGAATAGATTAGGATACGAATGACATGCCATTCGGGCTTATTGTGATTATGTGATCCGGGTGCTGATCCTGTACGTCCTACTGGTGGCTGAGTATACCGGAATGTGTTACGGTTACTTGACAGCTTGTGTAAGCAGCACCGTGTAGCTACGTCTTGACCACAGCTTGTGTGAGCGGGCCGTTGATAGCTCGAGAGTGAGCATATATGTGATATGAGATTGAGATAGCATTGGCTATGCATGTGGCACTTCGGTTCAAGTTTCCCGATTATTCGATAGTATTCCGAATGATTCAATGGGTAAATGAAAGACATGGTTGAGTATGGGATTGATACTAAATGGTAAAGGTATATACATGAACCGTTAAAGCCTCAAATCGAATAATGTGAAGTTTGCATATAATCATGTGATTAAATATGTGAAAGGTTTGTTAGCTAATATGTGCTACATGTTGATATATTCAAATTGTTGAATTGTGTATTTATGATTAGTTTGAGTTTATTTCATACGAGCTTACAAAGCTTTATAGCTTACTTTGTTTATTATACTGTGTTTTATAGTGACTTCAAAGCTAGCTTGGATTCTGGGATCGTCGGAGACTATGTTACACTATCCTACTATCACTTTAGTAATATTAAGCTTATATTTTGAGTATATGGCATGTATAGGGACTTTGATCATTTTGGTTATGTGTTGGTAATGAATTTATCCATTTGAATTGGCTTGTAAATGTTCAAGTTTGGTATTGTATATAGCCATGAAAGTTGGCTTAACATGGTTGGTTTGATTGTGTAAATATTTGTGCATATGGTTCTTATTATGTGCTTGGTTGATGGTTGTGTAATGCTTGATGGTAATACATAATATGAGTATCAAATGGTTGAGTTGTGGATATTGGTATACTTGTGAGATTAGGCTAAATAATGCATATTTGAGTTTGGTCATTTTTTTAATGTTTGAATAAGTAAAGTTTGGTATGAATTTAGATGGCATATTTAGTATTTATGTTTTGTGTTGATTGGTATTGGAAATGGTATAAAATGTGCTTGAGTAAGGTTGATTGAATGCCTATTATATGCTATGTTTTGTGTCATTTGAGTTTGGTGTAGGTGTGCACAAGTTTGGGTGGCAAGTTGGCTTGGTAAATATCATATTTTTGTCCACACGGGACAGAGACACTAGCGTGTGTCTCAACTGTGTGTGACACACGGTCATGTACACGGCCGTGTGCCCCCTGGTGTTTAATTAAAAACCAAGTCAGTATGCTCCACACAGCCTCACACACGAGCGAGTGACTTGGCAGTGTGGCATACCCTAAAGGCTTGGCACGACCTGGTACACGGGCGTTTATGGCTATTTTTAGGGCACACAAGCTAGCCACACAAGCATGTGTGTTGGCCGTGTGACCCAAGTCAAAGAGTTACATGGGGTCAGACACAGGCTGGGACACGACCATGTGCTTTCATTTCGAATGTCCACATGGCCTGCGGCACGGGCGTGTCTTTGGCTGTGTGAGACACACAGTTGGGCCACACAGGCGCATGTCCTCTATTTTGGAAAAAATTTTAAGTGTTCGAGAAGTTTCTAAAGTTATCGGTTTAGTCCGAACCACTCGAATGCATGTTTTTGAGCATCGTAAGCTCATATTAGGGACAACATGAATGTTTTTGATTGGTGATTACATGAAATTGAAAATATATGAGAGATGTATGTTTAAATGTGTGATATGTTTGGTAACACTTCGTAACCCTATTCTGGCATTGAATACGGGTGATGGGTGTTACAAAAGGGGTGGAGTGGAAGATGAAAACATGCTTCTAGTTTGTGTAAGGGAAGTAGACAAACTTCCATCGATGGTGTCATTCAATCGCCTCGACCCTTCAACAATCGAGAATTCATAAGCAAATTTGGGTGTTTGAATCTTCCAAGCAGCCAAGTGACGACTCATCTCTTTGTACCTAGTGGTGCAAACATACACTTTCGCCTTCACTGGAGAATTTTCTTAATGGCGTTGTGAAAGCTCACTCCCTGAACCACCACGGTTACCCTGAATGCTACGATGTGCCCAACTAAACCTAGAATAACTACAAAGAAAATTTGGAAATTTTAAGAAATTTACCTTTGAATCACGATTATCCTTCTCAATAGCAGCTCATTCTAAAAAATTTCAAATCCAAACAATTTAATATTTAGGGTTAAGGTAACCTCCCTTTTAAAGAATTTCACAACTTGATGATTTGTATGTTCAAGAATGAAGGCACAATCAACTTTATATAGTTGTACCTCTCCTCAACATGTGATGAAGCGTATATGACAATTTAAAGCAAAAATGTATGCGATAAGTTTCATTCTCAGATATTCCCCACTTCAGGAAGCCAAGTTCTTAGAAGAGTCACTTTATAACTCTTCTTTGAAATAGGTGGGGAACAAGTTGTTATGATATTCGCCATTACCGACCCGTTACCCCAGTTAATCCCGACTGGGACAGACCCATAGCCTACAAAGTTCACATCTTGGGTTTGCACATGATGAGTTTGTATCCTCTCATAAACTCACATAGGGTGGGTTCTCACCGCCATGGAGGTGAACACGTACGTAGAGAAAACGTGTTAATATTAGAATAGGATACATGTTAACATACCTAGAGGCCTACCTACAATGTCACATCTAGGAACCTTATCATATAAATAGAGAAATTAACACCCTTTAGAGACAAAAAACTAAAACACTCAACACTTATAATCAATTCACTTAACCATTTAACTTACTCTAAATTAAATAGTCAAAACTTAACCAAATGTATCAACTAAGTTGTTTTGACGATCTTTTGTAGACCCCTAGAAATAGATCTGCTTTAGTTTTTTTTATTTTTCTTAAAAGTGGTTTCATTAAAGATAGAAAAAGAATTCCATATGTGAGAGTTCAAACTCTGTTGAATAATTACTCTTAAATATCATCCTATCCTACTATTTTCATTTATTACATTAATTTTGTGTTATTAAAATGCTTGTGTTGATATCATATTATATTTTCTAAGTTAGTTTTTATATTTTTATAAGATGATATACTTAAACAATTAAAAATTGCTGCTGGTAGGAAAAATCCTTCACATGTCAATCTTGAGAGGGATTGTTTTCTTATGGATATTGATGTTTGAGTAATTAAACCAAGTTGATTCGATTCATTCACGAGTTAGAAGATGTTTGCCTAAGGTAGTGATGGGCCAACTTAGAAGCTTAATAACTAAGTAAAATTAATCTAGAATGAGCCTAGAAAATTCCGAATTAAGGTCTTAATTTGTGGTGGCTGAATTCAACAATTGGAAGTGCATGGGGCGGCATTCTAGAAGGGCAATTGCATTTGGAGCTTTTGGCATGGTGCATGGCTGAAGTCTAGGTTCAGCCAAGCTTTAAATGGACTCCTTAAATTGCTCCCCTTTGGATGAATAGTGACCAGCATTTAAGGTTGAAGATGGGAAGCCTTTTAGGTGTGAATGGCCAGCCATGAAGAGTCCTTGTGGGTGAACATGGCTGAACCGAATGGACATAGTGTGAACAGTAAGTGTGAAAGCAATGGATGCTGCCTTGGGAATACATTCGGCCATGCTAGGGAAGGTCAATGTGTAGCTATTCCTTGGCCGAATAGGGACTTGGAGAAGTGAAAAATCAGCTGAACATTCATTGAAGAACAATGCATGCACTTAGCTTAATTATCCCTCCCATGTTCGGCTGCGCCTATTAACACCAAGAAAACTCATTAAATCAAGCTTATTTCAGCTGAACATATTTAAGACATAACTTAGACATAATAATGGACACTTGACAAATTAATTTATAAGCTGCTAAGACACATTAAGTTTCGGCTAAAACCTAGACACATTAAAAACTTGTAATAAAATTGGACAAATTAAATTCATTAAAGACATCATAAATTCGGCCCTAAATAAATATTAAAGACACATTTATATGTTGTAACAAAATTACTAATTCAAACATTTAATTTATTCAAATATTAAATAATTTAGCAAACTTAAGGAAATGAACTCGATGAGCTGGAGTGAGCTCAAATGAGCTAATCCGAGCTGAATTGAGCTTGCACCAATGTGCATGGAGAGCTCATAGCTGGGACCCGAGCTGGTGCTTCACCCATGGATTAGGTTGCGGCCCATAATTGGCTTGTGAGGGGTGCCATGGCATCTTGCATTCTTTTGACCCGAGCTCTAGTCATTAGACCTTCGGGCATTGTGAGAACATCAGAATTGAAATCTTTGGTTGCCCCAGGTTGGCTTAAATCATCCCCCTCTTCAAAGTGACTTGTCCTCAAGTCGAGTCGTTGGTTCGATTGAGAACATTTCCTCACAATCAACTCTATTCGAATGAACGGGGTGGATTTATTTTCAAGTATCTGAAGGAAGACCATCATAGGACAAAGGAACAATTTAATATCATAAAAAAGCAAAGATTCGTTTGGAGAACAAATGGACGATGGACTTACCTTTGTCGAATGAAGAATGGGAGGATGGAAAACAATGGTTAAGTATATATGGAATCTTACCTTTCCGAATTGACTTACCAAGTTCTCCATTGATCGTAAAGTTCGAAATATTTCAAATTTCACTCAGACATATATATTCAAACACTCAAACGTTAACCAACCAAGATTCAAAGAATAGTTTCTTAAAAAATCATGTGGAACAAGTGTCGTTCGGCCAAAACAAACAGGTTTATAGATTTGATTAGGGTCTTGCATATTTAAATTGGAAAATGGCCAATGATTATTTACTTGTTCACCAAACCCATTACGGATTTCATCATGTTTAGGATGAATCAACATTAAGTTTTTAGGAACCAAACCTTGTTTTCCTTTGGTCATATGAGTTTTAGGAACGTTTTCTCGCAATACAAACCTTCTCTCCTTGGGCAGATATTTCAAATGAAGCTCCTTAGGGCTATTAACCTAAAAAGAAAAGGACACAAGTAGGCAACGGTTAAGTAAAACTCCTTTCTTTTTCTCACTTTTTTCTTTTCACTTTCTTTTTCATTTTTGTTTTTCTCACTTTTCTTTTCTTTTTCTTTTTCTTTTTCCTTTCTTTTTTCATCACTCTCGTTTTCTTCAACTCTCGAATTATTTTCACACGATTTTTCCTCTTTCTTTTCTTTTGAATTTTTAGTCATTTCTTTCGAATTCTCCATGGATTGCCTTAAGCGTTGCTGATCTTCCATCTCTTGTTGCGGAGACAAGGGAGCCAAAATGATAATCTTGCCTTTATGCTTGAATAAGTATTAGTTCATGAACCCATCGTGTTTGACTCACCAGTCAAACTGCCATGGTCTTCCAAGCAGTAGGTGGCCCGCATGCATGGGCACAACATCCATAAGAACTTGCCATGGTAATTTCCAATCGAGAATGGAATCTTTGCTTGTTTTGTCACCTTGAGTTCGACTCCCTCGTTAAGCCATTTCAACTTGTAAGGGATCAGGTGCTTGAGAGTTGGCAAGGACAACTTCTCGATCATAAGTGTGCTGGCAACATTCATTCAACTCCCACCATGATGACAACGCTGTACACTTTTCCCAAAACATGACAACGATCATGAAATAGATTTTCTTGTTGAGGCTCACTTACCGAATTTTGTGCATTAAGGCTTCGTTTGACAACAAGCATCTCGCCCTCAACAGAAAACTCCACTTCTTCATCATTTTCGGATGGATGCTCAACTTCCTCTTCGTTTTTGTCCACTTTATCCTCTAATTCAATTTCACCGTTGGAAGCACAATCATGTTACGGTTTGGGCATTGACTTGCTATGCCCCCTCGGCCTTGGCACTTAAAACACTTGATGTCTTGGGATCGTGATTGAACATTTTCAGGGGCCTTACCTTTACTAGATTGACCATAGATTTGTTGGACTTTACGGACGCCACGGGTTCATTTCACTAAATTGTCGAAACATTTTTACTTGGCCCTTGATTCCATTTGGGCGCACTCGAGGTGGAATAGACACACACGGCTCCTTTCTTCTTGAGATATTTTTCAACTTTGATCACCTTGTGCACCATATCAGCGATTGATAGGCTCGAAACTAACTAATATTTCAAAAAAGGCAAGCACACCTATCGAACAGTAGTATACTTGTGGTGAGTCTGGAATATCGTATCCTCAAGGACTAAAATTACTAGTAATAACATGTTTTATTATCTAGCCTAATAATTAAGAGGTTTTATTTTTAATCTAAAATTGACTAACTAAATGACTATGAATGCAACAAAGAGTGAAAAGAATAATCGAATGAATAAAGACAATACCCAAGGAAGAATCCACCTAGACTTCACTTATTATTCTTACTCTGAATTAAATGATTTATTCAGTTGACTTGATCCATAGAATTCCCTAAATTATGTTAATATCTACTTCAAGACTAAGAACAACTGACTCTAGGTTGATTAATTGAAATCTCTTTCTAATTAAAACCCTATCGTCGCATTAACTCGATCTATGGATTCCTTATTAGATCTTACTCTAATCTGGTAGATTTATGTCGTCCTATTTCTAGGACTGCAATCAACTCCGCTTAATTATGTTGGATCTTCTCTTAAACAGGGACTTTTGCTCCACTGAATAAGCACATTAAACTTGAATTAATATTCCTAAAAACATCAAAATAAAGATTAAAAACACATAATTAAGAACAAGATCAAGTATTTATCACGTAATTCAGATTTATTAAATAATAAGATTCATCTAGGTTTCATCCTCCCAAGGTATTTAGGGAGTTTAGTTCATAACGTAAAAGGAAAACATCATAGAATTAAGAAAACAACAAGACATAAAGAACCCAAAAACTTCTAAAGAACTTGATAGAGATCTTCAATCTTGGAGTGAATCGCCTTTTAGATGATTCCGACGGCTTCCTTCGAGTAATTTCTGCAATCTACTCTCGTGTTTCCTAGGTCTCCCTCTGATGTGTATTTATAGACTTTAGAAGGCTCAGAAACCCTAAAAATTGGCTTTTTCCGGATGAAAACAAAATAGGGTACGACAGGGACACGGGCGTGTAATCAACCCTGTGAGGAGGCCTAAGCCATGTGAGAATTTACATGGCTCTCGATCGACACAAGCTGGCACACGGGCATGTGTCCAGCCCATGTGGTTCACACGGGCATGTGTTCAGCCCGTGTGGTGCGGGCTTTAGCCGTGTAGATCTTTAAGATGGCCCATTTTGTCTGGTTTTGGCCCGTTTTCCGTTCCTTTCTCTCCCTCATGCTCTCCTAAGTATAGAAACATGAATTTAAAGGATTAGGAGCATCGAATTCACCAAATTATATAGATAAACATCCAAAAACACGCTAAGAGTGGGATTAAAATGTGTTACTTTTATGGTTTATCAAATATCCCCACACTTAAGCGTTTGCTTGTCCTCAAGCAAATTCCTCAACTCACAATTAAAATTAACTTCCTCAATTCATAATTCTCATCAATAATGTCTTACCATAATTCACAGATAATTCATAAAATGATAATTTAACTAAAATAGTCCTAAAGATTCAAACAATTTAAGTCACAAATTTTTATAGCACAAAAATATAGGTGTTTCCCCTTATCTAAATAATTACCTTTGATTCAAAATCGACAAGAATTGACATCCTCACTAAAGGTTCACTCAAATCACTCAAAGTGTTTAAGGTTCAAATTAAGCACTCAAAAGTCAAACATGAAAAGTTATTACCATAGGCTTGCATGAAAATCAAATCTCCACCACTATAAAATGAGATGATACTCAAATCAAAAGGTCTTTGAAAGGGTTGTAATGGGGCTTGGGTTAAAGGTCAGATAAAGGTTGAATCAGAGGGTAAAAATCGAGATTGAATTGACAATTTACCTAACTAGAAAACTAAACTAATACTGAATAATTACAATCGAAAAATAACACGACAAAATGTGAAATTAACTACTTAAGCTCAAATAAAAGAGAACTAGTAATATATAAATTTCCACTTTCTTTTTTTTTTTTTTTTGCAATAATAAGACGAATTTAACAACTGAAATAAAAAACATAGTTAGGCAACTGACCAAATCAAATATCGACAACAAAGAAGTCTAAAGTAGGAGAAGTAAAAATTCGGTTTTGGTTTAATATTAATGGGTGAGTCAAGAAACGGTTTATTAGGCTCAAAGAGGGTCACTAGGGGTTAATTATGAAGGTAGGCTTTTAATGGAAAAAGTAGGTTAAAACCTAGGTGTCTTTATCATCTCAGTATATCAAATCAAAAGTGTGGTCTTGATATGCATAATCAAAGCAAGTTCTAGAATAACAAATCAATACTGACACACTCATAACCAATAATAAAGTGAGCAAGAAAAGTGTATGCTCTAAAGGCTCAAAATCTCACAAAAGTATGGTTTTTGATGTCGACCTTGCAAATTTTAAACTTCAAAGTAATATTTAAATTTAGGGAAACAACCTAATAAATTTTTAATTCTGAAAATAGACTTATCAAGCTTAATTCTCTAATATATTAAAGTTTAAACCATCAATGCACAATTACCTATGACTTAATCCGAACATATCAATAAAAATCATAAATTAATAGAAATTTTATTACGATAGTAAGATGAGAAAATTATTTAAGAACAAGATATAATTCAAGAATTTTTCTAATAATACTATAATTAACCTCCCCACACTTAAGATGTACATTGTCCTCAATGTACCAAAGTAAAATATAAGAATATCAGAAGAGAGGGAGAGAAGTGAAACTTCCTGAATTTTGGATGAAATATGTGGAATAGTTGACGTGGATTTGTAACAAAGTGAAGTGCATAATTCTGAGCAACTAATAAGAAAATAAACACAACTGTGGAAGATGATTAAGGGATTACTCGATTAGGAATATAAAAACTAAAATACAGTTCAGAAAATAAAAGATAAGTCTTTTAAAATAAAAAATAAAGGAAATAGACTAGAAATAAAAATAAAAATAAACATCAAATAACTGGACTCAAAGGTCCTCATCGTCAGACGTGTCGCGAGGTCACATATCTGCTGTAAGGTGGCCTTGAGACTGCTAAACCGCTGATAACACTGCTACTCAAAGTGAGTGAGTCACTCGAATATGTCGGTCAAAGTAGCAGCAAAAGAGGGAGGTCGGTGACTCGGTGGTGGAGGGTGTGGTGGATCCTTGTGAGGGGGAGGAACATCCTCAGTAATGTCCTTGGGATAGTCCTGGTCATCGGGTTAAGATAGTTGGTACTGGGGAGGATCGAAACCACAGCATCGCTCTATCATCCTCATATGTAGCATACTCGAGATGCCCTGAGGGACATCTGGCCAACAAGCATAAGCAAAGAGGACTACTCCGGTGTGAGGAGATCGAAGTGTTGAGTGAGGCGAGTCACGTAAGGCCCTAAGCAGATGGGCCCTTCCTATGGCGGTCAGTTTGGTGGCGGAAGGCTAGAGCCAAGAAGTATGCCAAGTCGATGATATGGTCGTAAGCCATGGTCTATAAATTGTAGGAATCGTGTGTGCTCACGACGCCGGTGCTCTCTCTTCGACCTGTCAAAGTATGAGTGAGGAGTGCGTGAATATACCTTAGGGAAAGAGAGAGGGAAGTCACCTTGAGCTACTAGGATCAGAAGTCGTCAGAGCGCCGATATCAGTCCAACAATACGATGGTGAGTAATGAATGTAGCGATGTAGCTGAAAAAAGTCCTCGGCGCTCATGAACTCCTCTGTATAAAATCCCAAAGCAGCACCAAATTCTGGGATGCTCATGTGGTGCACCACACCACCGAGGAAAAAGACGATGGTGCCGGGCTCATCGCGGGCTGACATGATGGTCGAAGGTGAAACGTTGAGCAGAACTCCAAGGTAATCTCCACATAAGTGGGATCCACGATACTGAAGAAGCGATCACATGGTGCTGTGATAATGAGGGCACGAACCTCGTTAGCGAGGTGGACTTACTCCAATATGGCCCAATTGATATAGCGGCCCAAACCGAGGGGTCGTACTTGAAGGAGCTAAAATAGGTCTTCCGATGGGTCAGTGGTGAATTGGAGGAAGAGGTGGCGCATTTCAGCGGAGGCACTCGATGAGGTCGCACCGGGACCCTTCCACTTTTTCAAAGCGGGAACGGCGACCTTGGTTTTGCTTCATGTGTTCGTCATAATAAGCCTGAAAACCAAATAAATAAACCAAGCATCACCAAAGTTAAGGATGTACGATTCTACTAGTCTGAAATAGTAATGTACTACTAAAATAAGAACGAATCATTATATTCTAAAAATTAGAAATAAATAAATGAATAATCCTAATGCCAAAAACTAAGAACACATCATTGAACCTAACAAATTAAAAGCTAAGCAAAGAAATTTAAATTAAAAGCTAGTAAGCAAAGAAATTTAATCATTATACTAAAAATTCATTATGACTAAAAGAAGAAAAAATTCAATATTAATATTAAGTTACTAAATAGTAAATATCAATTATATGAAGAAAATAAAGATTAATTAGCTAACAATTTACTAGGAATTAATAATAGGAGTGAAATAACTAAATAAAGAGAATAATAATAAGAAACTTAATCTAAATGGAAATAATAATCAAATAATCTAACTAAATAACAACAAAACCCTAATTTAAATAAAAATAACAATAAAGAACAAAATAAAGAATGAAGTAAATAAAATAATATAATATAATAAAATAAACAATAATAAACAAAATGAACCAAAAATGGAGGGAAAAAGAGATGACCAACGGTAGGGCAAGGGCGGTGGCCGGAGTGTGGTGTGGCTGGTGGGCGAAGAGACGGTGGTGAGGGCGCAAGGGGTGGTTGGCTGGAGAAAGGATATAGAAGGGAAATGGGGTGGTTTGGGTGTTGGGAGTTTGGAAGGAAGAAAAGGGGGAAAGAAGAGGGAAGGGGAAGGGTTTCGGGTTGGGGGAGAAAGGAGAAAAGAGAAGTGGAGGAGGAAGGCGATGGCCAGAAATGGGAGCGAAAGCTAGGGTTTTGGGGGGAAGTTTTGGAAAGGGAAGGAAGAAAAAAAAAGAAAATCAGCTTTAAACAGGGACACGGTCGTGTAATGGCCCGTGTTGGGTCACACGGCCGTGTCACACACCCGTGTGATGGAGACCCTAGCCAATGCTCATTGTGATTTGCAATGCTTGGTTTTCACATGGCCTTGGACACGCCGGTGTGTCCAAGCCGTGTGGTCTACATGACCGCGTCGCACGCCCGTGTGCTAAGCCCTTCACTTCTCCCACGCCCGTGTGGCCTGCCCGTGGAGCCCACTGACTTGTTTAAAATTTGAAAAATTGGGCTCCAATTTTCACATGACCAAAGACACTCCGTGTGGAATGTTGACATACCGTGTGATATCACACACGAGTCGTGTGTCGTGCCCGTAGAGCCCCGACTTGGTTAAATTTTGAAAAGTGAGGCTCTAGTTTTCACACGGCCTAGGATACGCTCGTGTGTCCAGACCGTGTGGTCTACACGGTCGTGTCGCACACCCGTGTGGACTAAATTTAAGTCGTGTCTCTGTCGATTTTTAGGGATTTTAAGCTCCCGGGTCCACACGGCCAAGGACACGCCCGTGTGCCCAGGCCGTGTGGGGGACACGGCCATGTTGCCAAGCCATGTAGCCATCTGTCGATTTCTTTTAAATTTTAAAACCTAAGTCTCCACATCCACACAGCCAGGGACACGCCCGTGTGTCTAGGCCGTGTGGGTTAAAAACATGCATTAAAACATGGATAAAAGTAAAAATAAACTAATTAATAGGGTTAGTGCTCGGGTTGCCTCCCGAGAAGTGCTTGTTTAAAGTCTTAAGCTAGACTTACCTTGTATTCTTCTTTTTTTGAAGGTTCACGGAGCTTGAAGCTCCTCTCTAATATCCTTAAAATCCTCACCATTATATAGTTTAAGTCGTTGACCATTTACCTTGAATGTGCCAATAGTTGGATGAGTTACCTCAATTGTGCCATAGGGAAAAATGGTTTTGACTATGAATAGACCTGACCATCTTGATTTTAGCTTTCCAAGGAACAGTTTGAGCTTTGAATTGTATAGTAGAACAAGATCTCCAACTTTAAATTGCTTAGGGTGCTTCAAACAAGCATCATGGCGCCGCTTTGTTGCTTTTTTTTTATAAATGTGAGTTATCGTAGGCATTCACTCGCCACTCATCTAGCTCGTTCAACTGCATCAATCTTTTCTCACCTGCAAGTTTAAGATCATAGTTTAAGAATTTTATAGCCAAAAATGCTTTGTGCTCTAATTCAAATGGTAGATGACAACTCCTCTTGTAGACAAGTCTGCATGGGGATGTTCCTATGGGAGTTTTAAGAGCGGTTCTATAGGCCCATAAAGCATCGTCTACTTTTAATGCCCAATCTTTTCTATTCAATTCTACAGTTTTCTCTAGAATACGCTTAAGCTTTCGATTGGCTACTTCAACTTGTCCACTGGTCTGAGGGTGATAAGGGGTAGTTGTTCTGTGGTGCACTCCATATTTCTTTAAGATTTTATCAAATTAAGTATTACAAAAATAAGTACCCTTATCACTAATAATTGCTCTAGGTGTTCCAAATTGAGCGAAGAGTTTCTTAAGAAATCTCACTACCACTCTAGCATCATTAGTAGGTAAAGCTTGAGCTTCCACCCATTTTGACATATAATCAACCGCTATTAAGATGTATTTATTCCCAAATGAGCTAGGGAATGGACCTATAAAATCAATACCCCACACATCAAATATTCACATGATAGCATATATGTTTGAGGCATTTCATCGTGTTTAGAGATATTACCTATTCTCTGACATCTATCACACGAAGTAACATACCTATTAGCATCTTTGAACAGAGTGGGCCAATAAAAACCTGGTTCGAGCTTTTTATGTGCTATCCTAGTCCTACTGTAATGTCCTCCTGTTGGTCCTAAATGGCAATATTCTAGGACTTTGCTTGCTCCTACATTTGTAACACATCTCCGAACTACTTGATCTGCACATATACGAAAAAGAAAAGGGTCCTCCCAAAAATAGTTTTTCACATCAGCAAAGAATCGCTTCTTTTGATGATGTGTCAACTCTTTTGGTAGGATGTTAGCAGCTAAGTAATTCACAATATCTGCAAACCAAGGTACCTTGGAGTTGGATATAGCCAAGAGTTATTCTTCAGGAAACGATTCATTTACCTCACTCTCATCGAGTTATTTGAGATGTGGATTTTCAAGCCTAGAAAGATGGTCTACTGCAAGATTTTCAGCTCATTTCTTATCCTAAATTTCCAAATCAAATTCCTGTAAGAGTAAAATTCATCTTATGAGTTAAGGTTTTGCATCAAATTTAGTTAAAAGATAACGAAGAGCTGAATGGTCAATGTAAACGAAAACTTTAGATAATATCAAATACTGTCTAAATTTATCAAATGCAAAAACCACAGCTAGCAACTCTTTTTCTGTGGTGTTGTAATTTTCTTGTGCGGCCGTCAATGTCTTGCTAGCGTAATAAATTGGCTGAAAATGCTTGTCTCGGCGCTGTCCCAAAATTGCACCTACTGTAAAATTACTCGCATCACACATTAGTTCAAAGGGAAAATTTCAATCAGGTGCAATTGTAATTGGAGTATTTATTAATTTATTTTTGAGGGTGTTAAATGCATTAAACATTCCTAATTAAAATTGAAAGGCACATCATTTTCTAGTAATTTCGTTAAAAGCTTAGCTATTTTAGAAAAATCCTTAAAAAAATCTTCTATAAAATCCAGCATGTCCTAAAAACCTTCTAATAGGCTTAACTGAACTTGGAGGAGGTAATTTTTCTATGGTTTCAATTTTTTCTTTATCAACCTCAATTTCTTTACTAGAAATTTTATGACCTAACACAATTCCTTCTCGAACCATAAAGTGACACTTTTGCCAATTATGTACAAGGTTCGTTTCCTCACATCTCATTAGAACTTATTTTAAATTTTTAAGGCAAAGGTGGAAAGAATTATCGAATATCGAAAAGTCATCCATAAATACCTCCATAATATCTTCCACAAGTTCATCAAAGATGGCTAGCATGCAGCGCTGAAAAGTAGCAGGAGCATTATATAATCCAAAAGGAATTCTATGATAAGCAAATGTACCATATGGACATGTAAATGTTGTCTTTTCTTGATCCTCCGGAGCTATTGGGATTTGGAAGTAGCCAGAGATTCCGTCTAGGAAGCAATAGTACATATGCCCAGAAAATCTTTCTAACATCTAGTCAATGAAGGGTAAGGGAAAGTGATCTTTTCTCACCGCATCATTCAACTTCCTATAGTCAATGCAAACTCTCCAACCTGTGACTGTTCTTGTTGGAATCAGTTCATTCTTCTCGTTGGCTACAATAGTCATGCCTCCCTTCTTTGGAACAACCTGTACAGGACTTACACAAGTACTGTAAAAAATAGGATAAATAACTCCAGCATCTAGAAGTTTAATTACCTCAGCTTTAACAACTTTCTTCATATTGGGATTTAATCGTCTTTGAGGTTGCACACATGGTTTATATTCATCTTCCATTAAAATTTTTTGGGTGCAAAATGATGGGCTTATCCCTTTAATGTCAAAAATCTTCCAAGCTATGGCTCTTTTATGCTCCTTTAGTACCTGTAGTAACTCGTCTTTCTCATTGAGTTCCAATTCTGAAGAAATAATTACCGGTAGTGTAGAATTATCTCCGAGGAATTCATACTCTAAGTGATTTGGTAACTGTTTCAATTCCAATTTGGGAGGCTCTTCAATAGAGGGTTTTTGTTTTAGTTCGTCGATTATTTCAATGCCCTCGTACTTCTTTTGTCTTGGGGAAGAAATTTTTATCTTCCCCATCTCATTGGTATCGTCAACTGCCTCCTCACCTTGGAGAAGAAATAGTTCCAACGTGTCTTTATGTATGATTTCCTGAATAGAATGATCAATAGCATCGATAAAATAACAGGAATCATCTTGCTCTCTAGAGTATCGCATAGCATCATAAATTTTGAGAATAATTTCCTCGTCACCTTCCCTGAGTACAAGTTTACCATCACCTACATCAATAACAGCCCTAGCAGTAGCTAAAAATGGGAGTCCTAAAATTAAAGGCACCTCAATGTCCTTATCCATGTCAAGCACAACAAAATCAACAGGGAATATGAATTTATCAACTTTTACCAAAACATCTTCAATAATTCCTTAGGATATTTAATAGATTTGTCAGCTAATTGGATACTCATCCTAGTGGGTTTTGGTTCCCCAAGACCAAGCCGCTTGAACATTTTATAAGGCATTAAATTAATACTAGCACCTAAATCAGCTAATGCTTTCTCAATATTTAAACTACCAATTAAATAGGGAATAGTAAAACTTTCTGGATTTTTTAATTTGGTTGGTAGCTTATTTTGGATAATAGTTGAACATTTCTCGTTAAGCTCCACGGTTGATAGCTCTTCAAACTTCCTTTTATTTGTTAAAAGCTCTTTTAAGAATTTTACGCACGTTGGCATCTACGAAATAGCTTCAACAAAAGGTTAGTTCATATGTAATTGTTTAAAAAGTTCAAGATATTTACCGAATTATGCGTCCATGCGGTCTTTCTTCAACTTTACTAGATATGGGATTGATGGTTTATACTCTTTAAGTACCAGTGTTACATTCTCGTTTACTTCCTCACCCTTTTCCTTATTAGTTTCTTGTGGCATCTTCTTTTCAGCTTCAACCAACACGTTCCCATTCCTTAGTGTAACTGCCTTCACATGCTCTTTTGGGTTAGGTTCGGTGTTACTAGGTAAACTACCTAGTTGCCTTTTGGAAACTAACTTTGTAACATCCTAGAACTGGGCCTAGTAGGATTAGGCCCAATGGGCTTGGGGTAGTAGTGTTTAAAATTTTTGAGAACAAGAGAATGGTATTAAGGCAAGTTGGACCTATTAGGTGAGTGATTTTGAAAGGTTAGAGGGTTTCTATGAAGTCCCGGGTTCAAACTTTGGCTTTAGGAAAATTTTGGTTTTAGGTGAGTAAAACCCTGAGAGTTAGTAGTAGGCTTTAAGAATAAAATGTGGAGAAAAATGACACAAGTGGAGTGTGTGGTGTAGTGGCAATGTGACGCCACAAGGAAGGAAGGAGGTCCAAGGTTCAAGTCTTGGCTTTTGCATTTTGGCTTTCTTTTTAAATGGACTCTAGAATTTTGCCATAGGGTTATATTTAGTTGCGCATAGTTTTAGACACAAGAGGAGTTGGTGGCTTAGTGGTAAGTGGCATGAATTGGCTGATGGTAGAGCTTGGGTTCGAATCTCATGACAAGCAAGAAAGTATTTATTTTGCGGATTGGACGAGAAGAGTTTGAGTTGGATTTAAACTCTGCTAACGGAGGGATCCCACATCGGTAAGATACAAAGAAGGAAGGTGAGAAGCTAGCTATTTATAGGGTACATTCTGTGAGGAGAGTTAATATACCTTGGTGGGCGTTTGGGTGGAGACCTAGAGGATAATCGCCAATAGTAGCGAAGGAAGGGCTACTATAACGTGAGGTGTACAGTAAGGGTACGGTGAGGTTTCGATTTTCGATAAGTGTATATTAAGTTATGATTAATCATTAGGTGATGTCAAATGTAGGTTCGTGACTAAGGGGTTTGCGTCGCGCGTGGTTACCAGGTGTGTACAAACACTACACACATGACAAAATAGAAAAGTAGAAAAGCCAAAAGTGGCTAAATGGGCCCGGTGGGCCCTGAGGCTAAGTTTGATGAAATGGTTTGGTTGGTTATACGAATTGAATTAGTCATGCATGATACATGAATTGGATTTATTTTGAGCCTAATAGGCCATATGATGAGATTTGGGCCTAATGGGCTGTAAGGGAGTGATTTGGGCTTGATGGGCTTATGGGGACGTAGACATGTACGTTAGGGTTTATTGACCTTAGGTCTAGTTTGAACAACTCTTAAATTCCATAAGACTTAATTTCTCTAATTAAACATGCCTGTGAACAAGTCATTTGGGTTGGAGTGTGGCAATGGCATCGCATGTCTAGGATTGGATCTGGGAGAGCTTGGTACTTAAGCGGCCTAGTGGCCCACCTCTTCTTTTCTAGAATCCTACAGTGCGTAGTGTGCATTCACTTTAGCGAGGACTTGTTGATGGGACAAAGTTCATAACTAAAATCGAGAAGGACCAAATACCCTTGATTTGTTAAATTACTAAAATATCCTATATTGGTAAAGTACCAAAATACCCTATTTTGTAAAATTACCAAAATAACCCCTATTTGTGAAATTACGAAATACCCCGATTTGTAAAATTATCGAAATACCTCGAATTTGTGATATTACCAAAATACCTCGATTTGTAAAATTACCAAAATACCCCTAATTTGTGATATTACAAAATACCCTCGAAGGACAAATTACCAAAATACCCCGTGGTGCAAAATTATCTAAGTACCCTTGATTTGTAAAATTGTATGATTGATTATGAAATTCAAAATACCCTCGATTTTGTGCAAATATGGATTTGCAAAATTTACCGAGTAAAATTATCGAATTACCCTTGGTAGGTAAATTACGAAAATACCTTTGGTAGGTAAATCACGAAAATACCCTTGGTAGGTAAATTACGAAAATACCCTTGGTAGGTAAATTATGAAAATACCCTTGGTAGGTAAATTACGAAAATACCCTTGGTTGGTAAATTACAGAAATACCCTCGATGGGTAAAATGATTGATATGCCCCTAGAGGGTAAAAATGACGAAAATGCCCCTACATGTTATATGATTATTCTTGTATGTGATTTATGATTGTTATCGTATGATTATTATGGTATGTTGCATTCATGTGTTATTATGTTGCATGGGGATGGGATTATTCGAAAGGGGAAGTGCAGATAGGATCGCATGGTCGCTTGACGACTGTGGATCCACCGAAGGCTTTAGCCACCGAAGCGACTATCTTTGCACCGATAAGTTAGTGCCACAACCGGTGCTACATAAGGAGTGTAGGGATGGGTGGGTCGATTAAATCCCAGAGTGTAGGGTTGGACGAGAGGCAGAGTGCGAGGGTTGGTATGGGCATTAATGCATTGCATATGTGGTTTTATTTGAGATGGGCTCAGGCCGGATAAATATGATTTGTGACATTTATGGGTTAAGGCCCAATCGAGGCTTTTATGGGCTAAGCCCCAATTGCCACCGATTCTTGAAATGGGCTTGGCCCAAACTATTGTGATTCATGTTCTTATTGATGAGGGTTATGCACATTGAGTTTTCATAAACTCACACCCTCTTTTCATATTTTTTCTCGGGTAATCCTCTATAAGCGGTTCGACGTCTTTAGAGGACTCGGAGGTGGCCACACTATGAGCGATTTTGGACTCTAGTATTTTACTTATTTTTAACTTGGGTTAATATTTTGTAATAAGGCCTCTCTTAAATTCGGTTTTAGTTTTGGATTTTAGTTTATTATGTTTTAAATCGCAAAACTTTGTATCACGATTTTCCAAAACAATATCTGCTTTCAAAATACTACGCTTTCGCGAATAGGTCGTAAATATCATGTTTTCATAAGTCAGTCATTTTAATTAAGTTTTCGCAACAAACAAAATTTTTTTTAGGTAATAATTATTTAATAAATGTCGATTAAAAATAAACAAACGCAAACTGGGACTTTAGTTTTTAATATCAAGAAAGGTTTTCAAATAGAACCATGGTTTCTCGAAAAGCACCCTAATGTGACACGCCAGATTTGGGCCTAACTTCTAGGCTGGGTTTGGAGTGTTACATTTAGTGGTATCAAAGCCTAGGTTGCAAAACTCGGGTTGTGAGATGGGATTTAGTGTTTATTTTAAATATGTTTACAAATGATTTTGAAGTAGTTTTGAAAGGTTTTTGTGTGGCACACCGAGTCTCCAGTGTCGGACCAAGTATGTTCTCTTATCTGTTTTAAATGTTATTACTACTGTAGGTGAATCTTGGGCTTACTTTAGATGATAGACTATACTAAGGCCGTAGGAGACTAAAAACTATAGTGGTGGTAATTTGAAAACAACTAAAAACTACTACTTCCATAAAATATTTGTTTAATTATTGGAACTATGAGCTAAATTCAT
This sequence comes from Gossypium rotundifolium, assembly GCA_025506655.1. NCBI lineage: Eukaryota > Viridiplantae > Streptophyta > Magnoliopsida > Malvales > Malvaceae > Gossypium > Gossypium rotundifolium. The sequence goes on along the minus strand of CP106734.1, from coordinate 63,000,831 downwards.
AAAATTTGTAATTCAGATAATTAAGACTAGAGTCTTGTGACGTGATGGTATATCCGGTATTGTGCAACTATAAGATAGTTAGAAATTTTGGGGACGAAATTTCTCTAAGGAGGTAGATTTGTAACATCCTCGAACTGGGCCTAGTAAGATTGGGCCCAATGGGCCTTGGGGGTAGTAGCGTTTAAAATTTTGAGAACAAGAGAATGGTACTAAGGCAAGTTGGATATGAAGAAATGGGTTCAAATTTTGGTTTTGGCTTTAGGAATAAAATGTGGAGGCTTTAAGAATAAAATGAAAATGACACAAGTGGAGTGTGTGGTGTAGTGGCAAAGTGCGCCACATAAGAGACAAGGGGTGGCGCCACAAGGAAGGAAGGAGGTCCAAGGTTCAAGTCTTGGCTCTTGCATTTTGGATTTCTTTTAAATGGACTCTAGAATTTTGCCATAGGGTTACATTTAGTTGTGCATGATTTTAGACACAAGAAAGCTGGTGGCTTAGTGGCAAGCGTTATGAATTGGGTAATGGGAGAGCTTGGGTTCGAATCTCATGACAAGCAAGGGAGTATTTATTTTGCGGATTGGACGAGAAGAGTTTGAGTTGGATTTAAACTCTGCTAACGGAGGGATCCCACATCGGTAAGATACAAAGAAGGAAGGTGAGGAGCTAGCTATATATAGAGTACATTCTATGAGGAGGGTTAATATACCTTGGTTGGTGTTTGGGTGTAGACCTAGAGGAGAATCGCCAATAGTAGCGAAGGAAGGGCTACTATAACGTGAGGTGCGCGGTAAGGGTACTGTGAGGTTTTGGTTTTCGATAAGTGTATATTAAGTTATGATTAATCGTTAGGTGATGTCGATTATAGGTTCATGACTAAGAGGTTTGCGGCGCGCGTGGTTACCAGGTATGTACAAACACTACACACACGAACTCGGCAATACCGAAAAGCCAAAAAGCGGCTAAATGGGCCCGGTGGGCCCTAAGGCTAAGTTTGATGAAATGGTTTGGTTGGTTATATGAATTGAATTAGTCATGCATGATACATGAATTGGATTTGTTTTGGGCCTAATAGGCCATATGATGAGATTTGGGCCTAATGGGTCGTAAGGGAGTGATTTGGGCTTGATGGGCTTATGGGGACGTAGACATGTATGTTAGGGTTTATGGACCTTAGGTCTAGTTTGAACAACTCTTAAATTCCATCAGACTTAATTTCCCTAATTAAACATGCCTGTGAACAAGTCATTTGGGTTGGGTGTGGCAGCAGGCATACGCATGTCTAGGATTGGATCTGGGAAAGCTTGGTACTTAAGCGGCCCTAGTGGCCCACCTCTTTTCTGGAATCCTACCTGGTGCGTAGTGTCTGTTCACTTTAGTCGCGAGGACTTGTTGATGGGCAAAAGTTCATAACTAAAATTCGAGAGGGACCAAATACCCTTATATTTGTTAAATTTATTGGTAAAGTACCAAAATACCCCTGTTTTGTAAAATTACCAAAATACCCCCCGGAATACCCCGATTTGCGATATTATCAAAATAACCCGATTTGTGATATTACCCAAATACCGATTTGTGATATTACCAAAATAAAATACCCTAATTTGTGATATTACCAAAATACCTCGATTTATGAAATTACCAAAATACCCTCGGTTTGTGAAATTACGAAATACCCACGATTGTAAAATTATCGAAATACCCCGATTTGTAAAATTACCAAACTACCCTTAATTTGTAAAATTCGTTTTGAAATAGCGATAAATTACCAAATTACCAAAATGGTAGTACTAGGGTTGATTGTGTTAATTGTATAATTGATTATGATCGAGATACACTGCATACATGGATTAGTTATGAGTAAAATTATTGAATTACCTTTGGTAGGTAAATTACGAAAATACCCTTGGTAGGTAAATTACAAAAATGCCCTTGGTAGGTAAATTACGAAAATACCCTTGGTAGGTAAATTACAGAAATACCCTCGATGAGTAAAATAACCAATATGCCCCTAGAGGGTAAAAATGACGAAAATGCATTCATGTGTTTATGATTGTTATCGTATGATTATTATGGTATGTTGCATTCATGTGTTATTATGTTGCATGGGGATGGGATTATTCGAAAGGGGAAGTGCAGATAGGATCACATGGTCGCTTGATGACTGTGGATCCACCGAAGGCTTTTAGCCACCAAGCAGCTATGTTGTACTGATAAGTTAGTGCCGCAACCGGTGCTACATAAGGAGTGTAGGGATGGGTGGGTCGATTAAATCCCGACAAGAGTGCAGGGTTGGATAGGAGACGGAGTGCAAGGTTGGTATGGGCATTAATGCATTGCATATGTGGTTTTATTTGAGATGGGCTCAGGCCCAGATAAATATGATTTGTGACATTTATGGGTTAAGGCCCAACGAGGCTTTTATGGGCTAAGGCCCAATTGCCACCATTCTTGAAATGGGCTTGGCCCAAACTATTGTGATTCATGTTCTTATTGATGAGGGTTATGCACTTTGAGTTTTCGTAAACTCACACCCTCTTTTTATATATTTTTCTCGGGTAATCCTCGATGGCGGTTCAACGTGTTAGTGGACTCGGAGGTGGCCACACTACGACGATTTTGGACTCTAGTATTTTACTTATTTTTAACTTGGGTTAATATTTTGTAATAAGGCCTCTCTTAAATTTTGGTTTTAGTTTTGGATTTTTAGTTTATTATGTTTTAAATCTGCAAAACTTTGTATCATGGTTTTCCAAAACAATATCTGCTTTCAAAATACTACGCTTTCGCGAATAGGTCGTAAATATCACGTTTTCATAAGTCAGTCATTTTAATTATGTTTCCGCAACAAACAAAGTTTTTTTAGGTAATAACTATTTAATAAATGTCGATTAATAATAAACAAACGCAAACTGGGACTTTAGTTTTTAATATCAAGAAAGGTTTTCAAATAGAACCATGGTTTCTCGAAAAGCACCCTAATGTGACACGCCAAATTTGGGCCTAACTTCTAGGCCGGGTTTGTGGTGTTACATTTAGTGGTATCAGAGCCTAGGTTGCAAAACTCAGGATGTGAGATGGGCTTTAGTGTTTATTTTAAAGATGTTTACAAATGATTTTAAAGTAGTTTTGAAAGGTTTTTGTGTAGCACACCGAGTCTCCAGTGTCGGACCAAGTATGTTCTCTTATCTATTTTAAACTGTTATTGTTGTAGGTTGATACTGGGCTTACTTTAGATGATAGACTATCTTGAGGCCGTAGGAGACTAAAAACTATAATGGTGGCAATTTCAAAACAACTCTTAACTACTACTTCCATAGAACATTTGTTTAATTATTAGAACTATGAGCTAAATTCATAAAATTTGTAATTAGGATAATTAGGACTAGAGTCTTGTGAAGCGTAGTGGTATATCCGATATTGTGTGGCTATGAGATAGTTGGAAATTTTGAGGATGAAATTTCTTTAAGGAGGGTAGATTTGTAACATCCCAAAGTTGGGCCTAGTAGGATTGGGCCTATTGGGCTTTAGGGGTAGTAGCGTTTAAAATTTTGAGAACAAGAGAATGGTTTAAGGCTAGTTGGACCTATTAGGTGAGTGATTTTGGAAGGTTAGAGGTTTCTATGAAGTCCGGGTTCAAACTTTGGCTTTAGGAAAATTTTGGTTTTAGGTGAATAAAACCCTGAGAGTTGGTAGGTAGGCTTTAAGAATAAAATGTGGAGAAAAATGACACAAGTGGAGTGTGTGGTGTAGTGGCAAAGTGGCGCCACATAAGAGACAAGGGGTGGCATACAAGGAAGGAAGGAGGTCCAAGGTTCAAGTCTTGGCTTTTGCATTTTGGATTTCTTTTAAATGGACTCTAGAATTTTGCCATAGGGTTATATTTAGTTGCATGATTTTAGACACAAGAAAGTGAGTGGTCTAGTGGCAAGTGGCATGAAGGGTGATGGGAGAGCTTGGGTTTGAATCTCATGACAAGCAAGGGAGTATTTATTTTGCGGATTGGACGAGAAGAGTTTGAGTTGGATTTAAACTCTACTAACGGAGGGATCCCACATCGGTAAGATACAAAGAAGGAAGGTGAGAAGCTAGCTATATATAGAGTACATTCTATGAGGAGAGTTAATATACCTTGGTGGGCGTTTGGGTGCAGACCTAGAGGATAATCGCCAATAGTAGCGAAGGAAGGGCTACTATAACGTGAGGTGCACGATAAGGGTACGGTGAGGTTTCAATTTTCGAAAAGTGTATATTAAGTTATGATTAATCGTTAGGTGATGTCGATTGTAGGTTCGTGACTAAGGGGTTTGTAGTGCGAGTGGTTACCAGGTGTGTACAAACACTACACACACAAAATCGACAATACCGAAAAGTCGAAAAGTCGAAAGTGGCTAAATGGGCAGTGAGGCCTTGAGGCTAAGTTTGATGAAATGGTTTGGTTGGTTATCTGAATTGAATTAGTCATGCATGATACATGAATTGGATTTGTTTTGGGCCTAATAGGCCATATGATGAGATTTGGGCCTAATGGGCTATAAGGGAGTGATTTGGGCTTGATGGGCTTATGGGGACGTAGACATGTATGTTAGAGTTTATGGACCTTAGGTCTAGTTTGAACAACTCTTAAATTCCATAAGACTTAATTTCTCTAATTAAACATGTCTGTGAACAAGTCATTTGGGTTAGAGTGTGGCAGGCGGGCACGCATGTCTAGGATTGGATCTAGGGAGAGCTTGGTACTTAAGCGGCCCTAGTGGCCCACCTCTTCTTTTCTAGAATCCTACCTGGTGCATAGTGTATGTTCACTTTAGCTGCGAGGACTTGTTGATGGGCCAAAGTTCATAACTAAAATTCGAGAGGGACCAAATACCCTTGATTTGTGAAATTACTAAAATACCCTATATTGGTAAAGTACCAAAATACCCTTGTTTTGTAAAATTACCAAAATAACCCTAATTTGTGAAATTATCGGAATACCCGGTTTGTGAAATTATCAAAATAACCCCGATTTGTGATATTACCAAAATACCCTTGATTTGTGATATTACCAAAATACCCCCGATTTGTAAAATTATCGAAATATCCCTAATTTGTGAATTTATGAAATTACCAAAATACCTCGATTTGTGAAATTACAATGTAAGTACCGATTTATAAAATTATCGAAATACCTCCAATTTGTGAAATTACCAAAATACCCTCGATTTGTGAAATTATTGAAATTCCACGATTTGCAAAATTACCAAAATACCCTGTAGGGTAGAATTACTAAAATGTTGTTTGTAGGTTAATTGAAAATATTGAGGTAAATTAGAAAATACCCTTGGTAGTTAAATACATGGATTAGTTATGAGTAAAATTACTGAATTACCCTTGGTAGGTAAATTACGAAAATACCCTTGGTATATAAATTACAAAAATACCCTTGGTTGGCAAATTACAGAAGTACCCTCGATGGGTAAAATGATCGATATGCCTTGGAGGGAAAAAATGACGAAAATGCCCCTACATGTTATATGATTATTCTTATATGTGATTTATGATTGTTATCGTATGATTGTTATGGTATGTTGCATTCATGTGTTATTATGTTGCATGGGGATGAGATTATTCGAAAGGGGAAGTGTAGATAGGATCGTATGGTCACTTGACGACTGTGGATCCACCGAAGGCTTTTAGCCACTGAGCAGCTATGCTGCACCGATAAGTTAGTGCCGTAACCGGTGCTACATCAGGAGTCTAGGGATGGGTGGGTCGATTAAATCCCCACAGGAGTGCAGGGTTGGATAGGAGATAGAGTGTAGGGTTGGTATGGGCATTAATGCATTGCATATGTGGTTTTATTTGAGATGGGCTTAGGCCCAAATAAATATGATTTGTGACATTTATGGGTTAAGGCCCAACTGAGGCTTTTATGGGCTAAGGCCCAATTGCCACCGTTACTGAAATGGGCTTTGACCCAAACTATTGTGATTCATGTTCTTATTGATGAGGGTTATGCACACTGAGTTTTCGTAAACTCACACCCTCTTTTTAATATTTTTTTTCTCAGGTAATCCTCAGTAAGCGGTTCGACGTACTGGAGGACTTGGAGGTGGCCACACTACGAGTAGCTTTGGACTCTAGGATTTTACTTATTTTTAACTTGGGTTAATATTTTGTAATAAGGCCTCTCTTAAATTCTAGTTTTAGTTTTAGATTTTTAGTTTATTATGTTTTAAATATGCTAAACTTTGTATCACGGTTTTCCAAAATAATATCTGCTTTGAAAATACTACGCTTTCGCGAATAGGTCGTAAACATCACATTTTCATTAGTCAGTCATTTTAATTAAGTTTTTGCAACAAACAAAGTTTTTTAGGTAATAACTATTTAATAAATGTCGATTAATAATAAACAAATGCAAACTGGGACTTTAGTTTTTAATATCAAGAAAGGTTTTCAAATGGAACCATGGTTTCTCGAAAAGCATACTAATGTGACACGCCAGATTCGGGCCTAACTTCTAGGTTGGGTTTGGGGTGTTACATTTAGTGGTATCAGAGCCTAGGTTGCAAAACTCGGGTTGTTGATGGGCTTTAGTGTTTATTTTAAAGATGTTTACGAATGATTTTGAAGTAGTTTTGAAAGGTCTTTGTGTGGCATACCGAGTCTCCAGCGTCAGACCAAGTAAGTTCTCTTATCTATTTTAAATTATTCTTTGTAGGTGAATACTGGGCTTACTTTAGATGATAGACTATCTTGAGGCCTATAGGAGACTAAAAACTATAGTGAGTGGCAATTTGAAAACAACTCTTAACTACTACTTCCATAAAACATTTGTTTAATTATTGGAACTATGAGCTAAATTTATAAAATTTGTAATTAGATAATTAGGACTAGAGTCTTGTGACGAAGCGTAATGGTATATCCAATATTGTGCGGCTATGAGATAGTTAGAAATTTCGAGGATGAAATTTCTTTAAGGAGGGTAGATTTGTAACATCCCAAAGTTGAGCCTAGTAGGATTGGCCCTATTGGGCTTTAGGCATAGGAGCGTTTAAAATTTTTGAAAACAAGAGAACGGATTTAGTGCTAGTTGGACCTATTAGGTGAGTGATTTTGAAAGGTTAGAGGGTTTCTATGAAGTCTCGGGCTCAAACTTTGGCTTTAGGAAAATTTGGTTTTAGGTGAATAAAACCCTGGGAGTTGGTAGGTAGGCTTTAAGAATAAAATGTGGAGAAAAATGACACAAGTGGAGTGTGTGGTGTAGTGGCAAAGTGGCGCCACACAAGTGACAAGGGGTGACGCCACAAGGAAGGAAGGAGGTCCAAGGTTCAAGTCTTGGCTCTTGCATTTTGGATTTCTTTTTAAATGGACTCTAGAATTTTGCCATAGGGTTATATTTAGTTCGCATGGTTTTAGACACAAGAAAGTGAGTGGTCTAGTGGCAAGTGGCATGAATTGGCTGATGGGAGAGCTTGGGTTTGAATCTCATGACAAGCAAGGGAGTATTTATTTTGCGGATTGGACGAGAAGAGTTTGAGTTGGATTTAAACTCTACTAACGGAGGGATCCCACATCGGTAAGATACAAAGAAGGAAGGTGAGAAGCTGGCTATATAGAGTACATTCTATGAGGAGAGTTAATATACCATGGTGGGCGTTTGGGTGCAAACCTAGAGGATAATCGCCAATAGTAGCGAAGCAAGGGCTACTATAACGTGAGGTGCACGATAAGGGTACGGTGAGGTTTCAGTTTCAAAAGTGTATATTAAGTTATGATTAATCGTTAGGTGATGTCGATTGTAGGTTCGTGACTAAGGGGTTTGTAGTGCGAGTGGTTACCAGGTGTGTACAAACACTACACACAAAATCGACAATACCGAAAAGTCAAAAAGCCGAAAGTGGCTAAATGGGCCCGGTGGGCCCTGAGGCTAAGTTTGATGAAATGGTTTGGTTGGTTATACGAATTGAATTAGTCATGCATGATACATGAATTGTACTTGTTTTGGGCCTAATAGGCCATATGATGAGATTTGGGCCTAATGGGCTATAAGGGAGTGATTTTGTCTTGATGGGCTTATGGGGACGTAGACATGTATGTTAGGGTTTATGGACCTTAGGTCTAGTTTGAACAACTCTTAAATTCCATAAGACTTAATTTCTCTAATTAAACATGCACGTGAACAAGTCATTTGGGTTGGAGTGTGCAAGCAGCATACGCATGTCTAGGATTGGATCTAGGGAAAGCTTGGTACTTAAGCGGCCCTAGTGGCCCACCTCCTCTTTTCTGGAATCCTACCTGGTGCGTAGTGTCTATTCACTTTAGCCACGAGGACTTGTTGATGGGCCAAAGTTCATAACTAAAATCCGAGAGGGACAAAATACCCTTGATTTGTAAAATTACCAAAATACCCTTATATTGGTAAAGTACCAAAATACCCCTATTTTGTAAAATTACCAAAATAACCCTAATTTGTAAAATTACCGAAATACCCCCAGTTTGTGAAATTATCGAAATAACCTTGATTTGTAATATTACCAAAATACCCCTGATTTGTGATATTACCAAAATACCCCCAATTTGTAAAATTACCGAAATACCCCCGATTTGTGATATTACCAAAATACCTTCGATTTACAAAATTACCAAAATACCTCAAGTTTGAAAAATTACCGAAGTACCCTCGATTTACAAAATTATCGAAATACCCTTGATTTGTGAAATTACCAAAATTCCCTTGGTTTGTGAAAATTGAAATACCCCTAATTTGCAAAATTACCAAAAGATACTAAGGTAGAATTACGAAAATATGGATTAGTAGGTAAATTAAAATACCCTTGGTAGGTAAATTATGAAAATACCCTTGGTGGGTAAATTACGAAAATACCCTTGGTAGGTAAATTACGAAAATACCCTTGGTGGGTAAATTACGAAAATACCCTTGGTAGGTAAATTACGAAAATACCCTTGGTTGGTAAATTACAAAAATACCCTCGATGGGTAAAATGACCGATATGCCTATAGAGGGCAAAAATGATAAAACGCCCCTACATGTTATATGATTATTCTTGTATGTGATTTATGATTGTTATCGTATGATTATTATTGTATGTTGCATTCATGTGTTATTATGTTGCATGGGGATGGGATTATTCAAAGGGAAGTGCGAGATAGGATCGCATGGTCGCTGACGATTGTGAATCCATCGAAGGCTTTTAGCCACCGAAGAAGCTATCTCAGACTTGATAAGTTAGTCCGCAAGGTGCTACATAAGGAGTGTAGGATGGGTGGGTCGATTAAATCCCAGAGTGCGAGGTTGGACGAGAGAGCGAGTGCGGGTTGGTATGGGCATTAATGCATTACATATGTGGTTTTATTTGAGATGGGCTCATGCCGGATAAATATGATTTGTGACATTTATACGTTAAGGCCCAACTGAGGCTTTTTTGGGCTAAAGCCTAATTGCCACCGTTACTGAAATGGGCTTCGACCCAAACTGTTGTGATTCATGTTCTTATTGATGAGGGTTATGTACACTGATTTTTCGTAAACTCACACCCTCTTTTTAATAGTTTTTTTCTCAGGTAATCCTCAGTAAGCGGTTCGACGTCTTTAGTGGACTCGGAGGTGGCCACACTCTGACGATTTTGGACTCTAGTATTTTACTTATTTTTAACTTGGGTTAATATTTTGTAATAAGGCCTCTCTTAAATTCGGTTTTAGTTTTGGATTTTTAGTTTATTATGTTTTAAATATGCTAAACTTTGTATCACAATTTTCCAAAACAATATCGCTTTCAAAATACTACGGTTTTGCGAATAGGTCGTAAACATCACATTTTCATAAGTCGGTCATTTTAATTAAGTTTTCGCAACAAACAAAGTTTTTTAGGTAATAACTTTTTAATAAATGTTGATTAATAATAAACAAGCATAAAGCTGGGACTTTAGTTTTAATATCAAGAAAGGTTTTCAAATGGAACCATGGTTTCTCGAAAAGCACCCCAATGTGACATGCTAGATTCGGGTCTAACTTCTAGGCCGGGTTTGGGGTGTTACAAACTTAGCCAAATGTCCAATTTTATTCTCAAGCCCTTGAATCGATGCTTACTGATTTTTCAACGCTGTTTCAGTATTATGAAAATGAGTCTTTGACACCAAAATAAACTTTGCTAGCATATCTTCAAGGTTCGGCTTTTTCTCTTGCTGGTAAGGTGGTTGGAAACCTGGAGGGGTTTGCGGTATTTGATTCCCTTGATTACCCCATGAGAAATTTGGGTGGTTCCTCCATCCTGGATTATATGTATTATTGTAAGGATTATTTGGAGGTTTAGAGTTATTACCCATATAATTCAGCTGCTCATTATCCATGCTAGGGTTGTAAGAGGGATATTTTGTATTGCCCATTCCTCTTCCATTCGTATCTCACTACATCACTGGATGTACTTGCGAAGAACCATACAAACTATCAATCTTTTTATTTAAAAGCTCTACCTAGTTTGATAGCATGGTAACTGCGTCGAGCTTGAAAACGCCAGCGGCTTTTGTCGGCTTTGTTCTCATTACTTGCCACTAATAGTTATTTAGTGACATCTCCTCTATAAACTCATAAGTCACTTTAGGGTTTTGTTATTTAAGGTTCCACCGGTGGCTGCATCAATCAGCTGCCTAGTTGAGGGGTTCAAACCGTTGTAAAAGGTTTGAACCTGTAGCCATAATGGTAACCTATGGTGAGGGCATCTTCTCAGTAGATCCTTGTATCTCTCCCATGCATCGTAAAGTGTTTCTAAACCCATCTACACAAAAGAAGAGATATCATTCCTCAACTTAGCCATTTTAGTCGGCGAAAAATATTTAAGTAAAAATTTTTCAGTCATTTGTTCCCATGTAGTGATTGATCCTCGTGGTAACAAGTTTAACCACTGTTTAGCTTTGTTCCTCAACAAGAAGGGAAACAATCAAAGGCAAATGGCATCATCAAAAATGCCATTTATTTTGAAAGTATCACAAAATTCTAAAAAGTTGGCTAAATGAGTATTTGGGTCATTATCCTGCAAACCATCAAACTGAACAAATTGTTGAATCATTTGAATAGTGTTAGGTTTTAGTTCAAAATTATTTGTAGCAATAGCAAGTCTAACAATACTCGATTCAGCCCTTAGTTAAATTAGTCTTAGCATAGTTATACATAGTACGAGGAGCAAGATTTTCGGCAACCATCGGAGGAAGCGGATTATTATCAGCCATATCTTCAATAGTATTAGTATCGTCCTCTTGCTCTTCCTCTATGTATTGTAAACTTTGCCTTATCTCCCTACGATTTCTACGAGTGATACTTTCTATCTCACTGTCAAAAAGCAAGGGTCCTAACGGGTTTCTTCTAGTCATAAACTAAAAATACCTGCCAGAAGAAAATAAAAGAGAAGTGAGTAAATAAAAATAAAAATAATTTGCAAATAAAAAATAAGAAAGGCTAAAGTAATAAAAATTAAGTGTTCCTAGTATTCTAGTCCCCGACAACGATGCCAAAAACTTGATGGGCTCGAAACTAACTAATATTTCGACAAAGGCAAACGCACCTATCGAGCAATAGTATAGTTGTAGTGAGTTCGGAATAGCGTATCCTCAAGGACTAAAATTACTAGTAATAACTATCTTTTTATTATCTAGCCTAATAATTAAGGGGTTTTATTTTTAATCTAAAATTAACTAACTAATTGACTAACTAAATGACTATGAACGCGACGAGAAGAGAATAGAATAATCGAATGAATAAAGATAATACCAAAGAAAGAATCTACCTAGACTTCACTTATTATTCTGACTCTGAATTAAATGTTTTATTCAGTTAACTTGATCCGTAAAAATCCCTAAATTATGTTAATATCTCTTTCAAGACTAAGAACAACTGACTCTAAGTTGATTAATTGAAAACTCTTTCTAATTAAAACCCCTATCGTCGCATTAACTTGATCTATGGATTCCCTTATTAGATTTGACTCTAATCCGGCAGATTTATGTCGTCCTATTTCTAGGATTGCAACCAACTCCACTTAATTATGTTAGATATTCTCTTAAACAGGACTTTTTCTCCACTGAATAAGCACATTAAACTTGAATTAATATTCTTGAAAACATCAACACAAGGATTAAGAACACATAATTAAGAACAAGATCAAGTATTTATCACGTAATTTAGATTTATTAAACAATAAGATCCATCTAGGTCTCATCCTCCTTAGGTATTTAAGGAGTTTAGTTCATAATGTAAAAGGAAAACATCATAGAATTAAGAAAACAACAAGACATAAAGAACCCAAAAAACTTCTAAAGAACTTGATGGATTCAATCTTGGAGTGAATCTACCTTTAGATGATTCCGACTGCTTTCTTTGAGTAATTTATACAATCTACTCTCTGTGTTCCCTAGGACTCCCTCTAATGTGTATTTATAGACTTTAGAAGGCTCAGAAACCCTCAAAATTAGCTTTTTCCATGTGAAAACAAAACAGGGTACGACAGGGACACAGGCATGTGATCAACCCGTGTGAGGAGGCCCAGGCCATGTGAGAATTTGCATGGCTCTCGATTGACACGGGCTGGCACATGAGCGTGTGTCCAGCCCGTGTGGTTCACACGGGCATGTGTTTAGCCCGTGTGGTGTGGGCTTTGGCCGTGTAGATCCTTAAGATGGCCCGTTTTGTCTGATTTTGGCTCATTTTCCATTCCTGTCGCTCCCCTATGCTCTCTAAAGTATAGAAACATGAATTTAAAGGATTAAGAGCATCGAATTCACCAAATTATATAGATAAACATCCCAAAACAAGCTAAGCGTGGGATTAAAATGTGTTACTTTTATGGTTTATCAACGATCTCTACATAATGTTATAATTCGACGACATTGGCTATGTCTTGATTCAATCCGGCCAAAAATCGCACCATGGTTGCCTCGCAGTCTTCTTGCACATCCGCACATATCATAGCCATTTCCTTTCCTTTATAATAATCTTCGACACTCCTCGTCCCTTGTGTGGAATTTTGGAGTTTTTGGTACAACTCCCGGTGGTAGTTCGAAGGGATGAATCGTCGTCGCTTTACAGCCTTAATCTCGACCTATGTTTGGAGAGGGCGCTCGCGTTTGTTTTCTGCTAGTTGAAAGTTGGTCCCACCATATCATTGCATAGTGGAGAATTCGATAGCCCCCAACTTTATTTTCTTCGCCTCGGAATAGTTGTGGCATTCGAACACGAGTTTAATCTTTTTCTCCCACTCGAGGTAGGCCTCGGGATCTGGTCGGCCTTGGAATAAAGGGATCGACAACTTAATACTTTTCAAGTCGTCATCGAACCTCTCTCGGTCGGGTTGGCCTTGGTTGCGGGGGCCTCTCCTTGAACACTTGCATTTGAACCTTAGTCATTTTTGTGATCACTTGGCTCAGAAAAATTGTCTTTTTAGTCGGATTGTCATCTTCGATTTCTCGAAGGACTTACGGGAGTTCTTCTTCGTTAGGCTCATCCTTCCACTTGATCGAGCCGTTCTTGGATCGGTTCAACTTTCGGTTGAATAGTCGCTCGACTTCGCATAACAAGGCTTATAAGTTCAGATCGGGAATGTTTGAACGGCCTGCCTTTCCGCCATGTTCCTTTCGGGACTACAGGACATGTAAAATTTAAATCCTCACTACAAAACTCACAAGATCACTCACAAAAAAAAATTCACTCACTCTCGTGTTTCACTCAGAATCGACTTTTTATCTATTGTATTCACTCGTGCCTTTTACCGCTCGTCTCACTCTCACAAATTCATAGTTTGTTTCTAGCAGACTTATCGCGGCTTTGGGGTCGGCTTCAAAAGTGGGTACAAGGGATAACATCGGGTGTATAGGGTAGGTGAAAACAAAAAAATAAAAATTAAGTATGTGTGGCGTTGGGGTGGGATGGGTGATACCAAATGAAGGCTTTGAAGGATCGAGAAACAGAATTAGAAGAAATGATGAGATGGAAATAGAATAGAAACTTGCAAACTTCACACACTTTTTTTATACTCGTATTTCTCTTTTCTTTTGTTCTCTTCTTTTTTTTTTTAAATTTTCATAATTCTTTTTTTTTAATATTTCAAGTACAAAATAATGAATACACTAAAAAAATAAAATACAACTCTTTTTTAATTTATTTTTTTTCACGTTACAAACCTACTTCCGGGATTGTTTCGTACGTCGGCGTTCCTCGTTTTAGTAGCTTTGATACCAAATGATGTGAGACGGCCGGGTTGATTCGAGTCATTCACGGTGTTTGCCCGATCGTCTACGAGGAGTAATTGAACCTTTGGAAAATATGAGATTTGTGGATAAGTTTGCGAAAGTTTTTAATTGATTTTCCTTTAGAGATTGGCTTAAGTTAAGAATGAAGGTTGAAAATGATTGAAGCGATTTAGAAGATAGAATGCTTAGGTTCGGCTAAGGTAGAAGGAAAGATGTTGTATATTTGAATGACTCGGTTTTAATAAGGATGAATGAAGATAGTTGAAGTGTAGGATGGCAATGGGGATGGAAAAATGAACTTAAACTCTAGAAACAATTCAACATTATATCGTAGTGTCACCCCAATTTCTATTCGGTTTAAGGTGGATTGCAAAATTGTCGAGGGTTGAACGCCACACCGGTTCGGTGATAAGTTCAAAAAGAATCGATTGACGCCACAAGCACACTTGATAAGTCAAACCGAAACTTATACGAATAAGGAGAGGAGTAACTCACTCTTAGAACAAAGTTCATATAAATTTGGAAAAATTTCTTTTACATTGAAAAACATAAACTATTTATAGTGATCAACTAAGTAGCCGGTTGGCCAACTTAGAAGCTTAATAACTAAGTAAAATTAATCTAGAATGAGCCTAGAAAATTTTAGAATTAAGGTCTTAATTTGTGGTGGCTGAATTCAGCTGATGGAAGTGCATGGGACGGCATTCTAGAAAGGCAATTGCATTTGGAGCTTTTGGCATGGTGCATGGCTGAAGTCTAGGTTCAACCAAGTTTTAAATGGACTCCTTAAATTACTCCCCTTTGGCTAAATAGTGACCAACATTTAAGGTTGAAGATAGGCAGCCTTTTAGGTGTAAATGGCTGGCCATGAAGAGTTCTTGTGTGTGAACATGGCTGAACTGAATGGACAAAGTGTAAACATCAAGTGTGAAAGCAATGGATGCTGCCTTGGGAATACATTCGGCCATGCTAGGGAAGGTCAATGTGCCCTTAGCCGAATAGGGACTTGGGAAGTGAAAAATCAGCTAAACATTCATTGAAGAACCATGCATGCATCGCCACATTCAATGAATCCAACATGCATGCACCTATCTTAATTATCCCTTCCATGTTCGGCTGCACCTATTAACACCAAGAAAACTCATTAAATCAAGCTTATTTCAGCTGAACATATTTAATACATAACTTAGACATAATAATGGACACTTAGACAAATTAAATTATAAGCTACTAAGACACATTAAGTTTTGGCTAGGACCTAGACACATTAAAAACTTGTAATAAAATTGGGCAAATTAAATTCATCCTAAGACATCATAAATTCGGCCCTAAATAAATACTTAAGACACATTTATATGTTGTAATAAAATTACTAATTCAAACATTTAATTTATTCAAATATTAAATAATTTAGCAAACTTAAGTAAATGAACTCGATGAGTTAGAATGAGCTCAAATGAGCTAATCTGAGTTGAATTGAGCTTGCACCAATGTGCATGGAGAGCTCATAGTTGGTACTCGAGCTGGTGCTTCACCCATGGATTGGGTTTCGACCCATAATTGTCTTGTGAGGGCTGCCACGACATCTTGCATTCTTTTAACCCGAGCTCGAGTCATTGGACCTTTGGGCATTACGAGAACATCGAATTGAAATCTTTGGTTGCCCCGGGTTGGCTTACATCAGTATGGTTACAAAAGATAGTTGTTGGAATTTAGATCTCTTTTGTTTTTGGTTACCAGAGGATATAGTTAGAAAGATCGTGGGGGTCCCCCCTAAACCCTTCCTCAGGGTCGGATATAGTTATATGGGCTGGGTTTACAACCGGGTCCTTCTCTATTAAAAGTGCATACTGGAAACTTTGCGAGAGGACGTGGAATCCAAAGGACGACTTATGAAAAATTTCATGGAATTTTCAGGGACCACAACGAGTTAGATTCTTCATTTGGATGACACTTAAAGAACGTCTTCTTACTAATGTTGGGCGTATGAGAAGAGGGCTCGGGAGTAACAGTTCTTATGGATTTTGCGGTCATGACTTTGAGGATGTTCTACATGTTATCAGAGATTGTAGTGCAGCTAGAGATATTTGGCTACAAGTCATTCCTGAATATAAGTGCAAATGATTTTTTTCTGGAGATTTGAAAGAATGGCTTGTGGCTAATTTGCATAATCAGTTATGATTTTGTTTGGAGATATGGATTGGTCATGCTTTTTGAACCAATCGCTTGGCGTATTTGGAGAAACCGAAATTTACATGTGTTTAAGGGAATCTCATGGAGTATTGACGAAGTGATCAAAGTTTCATATAATTGGGCTAAACATTATGTGTCTGTTTGTAAGGTGAATGCAACCAAGAGAAATGGCACAAATTCCTACTCGATATTAACAGTTAATTGGATCTAGTTAAACATGGATGGCACTGTCCAGGTGGCCTTTAATTTTGCTGCTGTAAGGGGGCTATGCGTGACACGAAGGGGAATTGGATTTTAGGATTCAATAAGTTTCTGGGAATATGTTCAGTATTTAAGGCTGAGTTATGGGGTATTTTTTAGGGCTTGTCTCTTCTGTTGGAGCAGAGATTTGATAGAGTATTGATAAATATAGATAGTATGGTAATTCAAATTATTTAAGACAATATTTCGAAGAACTCAAATCCAGCTTTGATTAAGCGAATAATCAATTCTTAGAAATGACAGTACAATAGCATATCCTACATGTACCCAAAGAAGAAAAAAAAGTTGTGGAATTTTTTTGCAAAAATTGATTGCAGAAATAAAGAAGTTTTACTTTTGTTTGAACAACTTCTTTTAGATGTTTAAGTCTTTGTGAATTCTTTATTTTATATTCAACAAAGAAAAATAAAAATTAAATTTTTTTTTACTTTTTGTATTTTAAAATTTCTAGCTTGATAACAGATACTATTAATATTTTCAATCAATTATCATGTATGATGACTGTGTAATGATTTGTATTTTGAAGTTACTTTTTTATGATTGCATGAGTTTATTCATGGAAAATTTGTTCCAGAAAGAAATATGACTGCTTAATTTGTTCCGGTCCGATTGAGAGCAAACCAAAATCTGGAATGACTGTGGAGTAATTTAAATAAAAAAAGGTTGAAGGGCTTTTGAAATGCAATAGAAAATAGAAATGGGGTAGGAGGATAGATGGAGGGATGTTCAATCATTGCAGAATTGCTTTCAAATCAAAATGGTTACTTTCTGTGTTGGTAAAACATTTATAAGACAATGCAAATGGTCAGATATGAAAACTGCCAGAAACCATATCTATCTATGCCCCTGCCTAGGGACTAATACCCCCTCTCACATTGTTTCAGGTGATAAAGAAAAAACCTCCCTCTCTCTCTCTCTTTAATAAAAAACTTGGGTCCAACACGCAACCCTCGACGTGCATTTTCTTACACTCTTCTGCACCCGCCTGTGTTTGCCCTTTGCCATTTGCCAACCCCTTTTCTTTATTTTCCATCTTAATAACAAATAACAAAACGAGTTTGTAAATGAAAATTTTCACCTTTTTGCATGTTGGGGTTCTTGTTTCCCATCTCTGTCAAAATCTAAACATGCTTGAGGGTATTGAACAACAAGAATAAAAGACTAATATTGTAATACCACATTAGAACTATCCAACAATACACGTTAAGTGACTGAAAATGAAAAAGAGGGAGAGAAAAAAGGACCATTCTTTCTTCCAACAATGCTAAAAGCAGCAAATTAAACTCGAGTTTGACAGGAGTTAAATAAAAGACAGTCAAGATATGATTTTAATTTTTTAATTTTTTACCACGGATGTGAAAACCCAAGTTCAGGCTAACAAGTTATCTGATGATGAGATCAAAATTTTAAAGTTTCAATATAGATTTGGGATGGGTATTGGCGGCAGAAAGCAATTAAAAAACCAGTTATGTCAAATTCAAGGTCGTATCAGTTAAAATGAATGAAGATTTAGAAATTTCAACAAGAGGACCCCACAGCTTTGTTAAATTAAGTGTGTGGTTTTTATAATTATCATCTCGAAAGTTTCATAATATCAATTAGATGAAAACATCTCTGAATTTCATAATTAGAAACCAGATAGATAGATACATGAAAACTTAGACCCCAGAGCTCTCTGTCTTTAAAGAATGCCCACTTCTAGACTCAATCTCTATTGCTCTCTTCTTTCTCTCTCTCTCTCTCTCTTCGGAAAAACTTGTATATAAATATAATTGACACTTTCTTTGCCTTCTGCACTCAACTCATGAACTTGAAAAGCTTTACTTGGATGGGTTGGTTGGGGTGAGTATCTCTTGTTGGAGAAGCAGGGCACGTGCAAGTTCCTATGTTTAAGTGAACTTTGCACGTGCTCCCCTTCTCCACCGTGAGTCTCTCATTCTGATTGCTGGTTGCAGTACTGAATCTGCAACGGCATCTGACCTCTTTGAAACTACAGATGTCGACCAGGACAAAAAAGGTAATATATCATATATATGTTTGTCTTTTACAGTCCTCTCTTCACTTGCAATCATCATTTCTTCTCTCTTTTTTTGCTTTCATGCAAACAATTTAGTGTTTCCTGGCGCAAAAAATAAGCATCCAGGTTCAACATCGATTTACAGAGAAGATATTTCTGATAACATGTAGGTTTTGCAATTATATGTGCAGGGCCTTATATATTATGAGATGAGTTCAATTTCTTACATTCACGGTATCTAAGTAAGAAGTGAAACCAACAGATTTTGCGAGAAAAAGTTAGATCTATTGATTTGTTTGTCAATCTTTTTAACCAGTGAATAAATTGTTCTACGGGATACAAATGGATGCCTTATAAAATATGTTTTAACATTTCATCGAATGTAGATATACGAGTACTTGAAAAAAAAAAAAAGAAATGAGAATAAATTGCCAATTTTGGGTTATATTATTTGATCTAAGATGTACAGTAACAGAGGAGCACAGAAAGGAATGAGTTCTCTGAAAGGAGATTAATGTAATGTACTTTCCGGTGATTTTGAAGAAGAAATGGGTCTGGGTTTTGACTAATATTATAACATGATAATGATGCACACAGATTGTACTCTGCGTGGTTGACTTGGGGCGAGAGAAGCGTACGGAGCACAAAATGAAGGTCTGAAACTGAAGAAAACACACACACAAGCTTGGTTCAACTGTCCCATTTGTCAAAGAAAGCCAAGCAAAGATGGGGTAATTGGCAGTCAAATGACTGGTTTTAGTAAGCAAAATGGCAGTACCTGTGCTGCTTCAATTCACTTGGCCATAAAAACTGGGGGGATTTTTTCCTTGGTTTTGGTTGAGGCTTTTAACGAATGGGTTCGGAAAAAGAAGGGTAATTGGATAGGCCGAGTGAGTGTTGGGAATTGAAATAGATGCAGAGAATGGGAAATGAACCTTAAAATGCAAGCAATGGTGATGAAGGATGGAGGGGTGTACTGGGACACGCAATGCGCACGTTTCGAGGCTTCTGCAAAAGACCAGACATACATTTAGACAATGATTTTGTCACATGCTAAACTCTTGACAAACATGGCAGCGAATCCTTTACGAACTCTGAATCCTTTCTCTTTCGATTTTTTGTCCTGCAACCTAATTTTTTTTGTCTGCATGAATGCTCACACATGCAAGTTGTTTTTTCTGCAATTTAATGGACGTCTTATTATTATTATTATTAGTTTTAAAGATGTCACATGTCCAGAAAGTTTTGTCCAAAATTTATTTGAACTTATAAAATTATTTTGTCTTTATTTGTTTTTATATATAAATAAGCTTAAAATATTAATTAATTACAAATAAATTTTAAGAAAAATTATATACAAAATGACTCAATTGTTATAGTGAAAGTCGATGTTTGCTATAGTGGAAGTTGATGTTGCGTGAACAATAGTGCATCACTTTCTTTTCTCCTAATCATTATTTAATTATCAATTTTTTAAAATTTGATATTGTTATTGTGTCAAGTGGTATTTATATGTATTTTTAAAATATTTGTAAAAATGTGAATAATCACAATGGAGAAAAAAGAAAAAAATTGGTTTAATAGGTAGAAATTTTTTTAATAGATGTAATTAATCTGATTTGTCAAGAGATATTGGTCATATTTAAAAAATTGTCAGTGAAAAAAAAAGAAAAATAATATTATTTTATGAGTGTCATTGGTGTCAGGCGATATTAGTGTTTTTTTAATGAAAAAGATAAATTTATTAGTGGTGCCGTTAACGTGTCAAGCGGCACTGATGATTGTGTCACGCTGTTAGGTGACACCACCTACTACATATCTCATCCTCGATGCAAAATTTATATATGTTGTAGTGTTTGGTTTTTTGTTGAATTGTCTTTTGTTGAAGAGAAGAAAAAAAGGAAGAAAGATTTGTGTTTAGAAGGGAGAAAAAAAAAAAAGAAAGATCAATGTTGTGCAAGGGGAGAAAATAGAAAAAATTATTTTTGTTGTTGGGTGTTCAAAATTTGAGGAGAAATATTTATTTATGTTGGTGTTTTAGGGATAAATTGTGATAATTTTAACGTATTAATTCACGGTAATGCGGTGGCATTAAGAGATCTATACATTTCATTTGTCGTGTGTAGAGTGCATCATCTTAGAAGATGTCGCATTGTAACTTGGGCTCTTAATTGATGGTGGTAATGCGATCATAAGCTCAAGTATAGTGTTCAAAGTTGCGCATGGAAAACCTCAGCAGTTGACGGTGGTTATGTGGTCAAATTTCATGTCACCAGAAAAAGATGTTTTAAAAACTCCATACATAAATTTGATTGGGAAAAAATGAATTTAATGAACTCATTCTTTTTCTCCATAAAAGTAGTGTCATTAACTTTATTGTCCAAAACCTGTGTCAGATGTAGGAGCAAGAAGACTGACGATAAGAGAAGTGATAGTGGCGGTGGAAATAAGCTTAAACGTGACTCGGGAGGACAACACTTTTAGTTATTAAAGTAGTGCATGAAAAGAAGGGTATAGTGATAAAAAAAAAACAATTGAAAAAAAGATTTATGAAAAAAAAAATATGGGGAGCCCATGACCGCCACTATGTCATGTGATTATTCCATCTATAATTTGTATCATTATCATATAAGTTAAAATGATAGTAGGGATCATAATATTTCGATCCATTATTCATATAACTAGAATTGTCATAAATATATAAAAAAAATCCTTTCCAGTTCACTCAAAAAAGAATGATTATTATTAAGATCAAAAAAATTATTTTCCTATCAAAATATATGGAATAATTGGCCTGACCATTTGGTGAAATTTTTTTTACTATCATTGTAATAGCTCGATTTAGGAGCTAGTCGGAATAGTGGTTTCCAGACCACTAAACCGAGGTCGAAAAAAATTATTTTGATGTTATTTTATGTGTTGTAGCATAATTATAATGCTATGTGAAAATTTTGGTACATTAATTTGAGTGATAGCATGCTTAATTGTGAAAAAAGATTAAATCGCATTAAGTGCGAAAGTTCTATTTTATATGGTAAATGTACCTAATAGCTGTAAAATGCAATTTGGAGGCCTTTAAATTGCAATTAAGTGATTTATCTAGTGATGGTCGGCCATATAGGAGCTAGGGAGACAAGATTTTAATGTTGGTCAAAATTTGATGGATATTAGGTGATAAAAATGAATAAATAAGATGAATAAAGATGTTATCATCTTTTCACTATTCATCCACCTTCATCGACCAAAAATTGAAGAGAAAACAAGGGTTTTGAAGCTCAAACTTTCAGCCAACATATTTCCTAGCAAGTAAGTGATATTTTGAAGTTTTCTTGATGTTTTTTGTGTTTTTGGAGTCCCCGAAGCTTAAGCTAGCTAATAAGGGGACCAATTTGCAATATAATTGAAAGTTTAGGGACTTTCCGTGAAAGAGTTTATGTTGTTAGCTGAGTTTTTATGGAAGAAAATGAATGTTAGGAAGATGAGAAACAACTTTTGTGAAAGGTGTTAGTATGAAAACACCTAAATAGGACTTAAATGTAAACAATGAATTTGAGTCATAAATGCATGAAATGGTTGGAATAGTGGAGTAGTTGTAAGAGAAATAAATATTCAGCTAGGCTTGTTTATTGATAAAATGTGTCGAAAAATGATTTACAAGCCTAAGGGTAGAATCATAATTTTGCCATAGTGCAAGGGCAAAATGGTCATTTTTGCCTAAGTGTAGATTTTGATGCATTATAATCATTAAATGATCTAAATGAATGAATCTTATTGTTATAGATCAAGAAGAACGCGGAATTAACCTTGACCGAGGAAAAGGCAAGGTTACGGAGTAAATCGCATTTCAATACATTTTGCACCGAGGTAAGTTTATGTGTAAACGATGCATTATATATATACATTGTTGTTGCTAACTAGTGCATAGCACAATTGAGAACATGTATGATTCAAGTGGGTAGAATGTGGTAGTTATTGAATAACTCTAGTGTGAATGATGGAATGGATATGTAAATGTGTTATATCAATATTTGATGGTGGGCTAAGTGCGACACCACCTTAATACTTAATTACGATGGGCTATGTGCGATACCATCATCTATTTACTAATTGGTGGGCTATGTGCGATACCACCTTAATAAAGACTGATGGTGGGCTAAGTACTGAACCATCGAGTAATTCGATTATGAGTAGTTGATTGAAAGATTGTGATGCGTTGTATTATGTGACATTATGGTACTAAGTGCAGGGAGGCATGCTAATAAATGTGTACATTAAGCTTGTGATATGGTTTGGATGTGGATATGGAAGAAAAAAGTAAGCATGATTATGAATATGGAATGCTTCTTGCTTAGTACGTAATGCTGTTTATTGTTTAGCACATACTTTAATGCTAATTGTTTACATGTAAACTTACTAAGCTTAAAGCTTACTCTCCCTTTCTTTTTCCCTTGTTTTATTGAGTTTAAGAGCCAAGCCGGGATACACTGATAAGAAGAAGATCGCCCACACTATCAGCTCACCTCGGTATATCTAGACTTAGTGATTTTGTATATGGCATGTATAGGGGCTAAATTAGTTAGATTATTTTGTTATTTTGGCCAAAAGTGTGTTGGTCCCTTATTAAGATAACTATTTTGTATATTGCCATGGTTGATGGCTCACCTTGTCATTGATGAAAATATGAAGTTATTCGTGAAAGTTCATGTTGCAAATTATGAGTTGTTTATTCATATGTTGAATGGATTCATGCGGTGTAAACTAGCGGGGTGCAAAGAGCTTGGCAAATAGCCTCGTTCTTGTCCACATAGGTAGGCACACGGGCGTGTGTGACACACGGTCAGTCCATGGGCATGTGCCCAGGCCGTGTGAAGTATGCACTTAGGATTTAGAATTTGAATAGCCACACGGTGAAATCACACGAGCGTGCAACCAACCGTGTGGATTAATCAGAGACGACCACGGGCATCGAACATGGGCGTGTGTATAGATCGTGTGAATGAGTCAGAATGCCAAGGTTTGGCACATGGGCCAAGGCCACGAACGTGTCCAGGTCATGCGAAATTACTCAATGTCGACCACGGGCATGCCTTAGGGGCACATGAGCTTGTCCCTAGACCAACACGGGCGTGTGGCCCCTGTTTAGGTGAAAATTTTCTAGGTGTTTGTAAGGTTCGGTTTGGTCCCGCAATATCCCGAGCGGGTGTAAAGGGTCTTGTTGACCCATGATAGGGATGGTATGATGGTAAATGAAAAGTTTTAAATTGGAAAATATTTTTATAGCCTAAAGTGGAATGATCAAGCAAGTCAAGTCCGGTAATGCCTTATTCCCGGTTCTGGCGGAGAACTCGGGTAAGGGGAGTTACAACCATTATCACTACTATTAAGATAAAAAATTTTAATAGGTGCAAAGAATAATTTAATAGGTGAAACATATTTTAACGGGTATTCATGGTGAAAAAATATAGTTTAGGAAATAAGATGAGAGAGAGGAAAAAAATTGACAAAAATAAAGAGCGAAGGGAGCCCGTGAGTAGCACCAAGCTAACACCCTTCCACTGACATGACCGGACGGTCACGGGCTCCCTCACACCCTTTATTTTTTTGTCAGATTTTTTTTCTTTCACTATAAAGGGAGGGTTTGGTCCCCCTACCCTATCAGCCACCATTGAAGGAGAAAAAAGAGAGCTTGGTGTTCAATTTTTTTATTTTGTGTTTTCTGTTGGAAGTTTGTTTGTGTTGGACTTTTAGAGAAAAAGTGTTATAAATTTAATGTAAGTTTTTTTATTTAATTTTTTATAAAAATATATGTTTATATTTTAGATTATTGTTAATTTTTAGAAACAACTTTTAAGATTATATTTTGTTTTAAAAATTAGATTTGTGTTTAAGGTGTATGGATAGATTAAGATAGTTTTAATGTATGTTTTTTTTGTAATAATAATTTTATATTATAATATTTTACATATAATATTTAGATTTAATTTTTAAGATAATAAAATAATAAAAATAATTAATAATATGGGAATGGATTGTTTGCAACTTGATCAGTTTGTGTTTATATTTATATATATTTTAATAAAGATACTTAAATTTCAGTTGAAAAAATACGGGTTACGGTAAATAATTTTAAATTTTTTTGTTTAGTTAGTGATTAAATTTTTTATTGTTTGTGTAGATATCGAAATGAGTTCTTTGATCATAGCAACCAACCACACAACAATGATGATTAATGTATCGTTAAAAAAATTGTTATTTGCTATTCACGAGTATATTTATAAAGTTACACATGGTTTTTTATTTAATTGTTTAACTAATGCGGTAGTTTAATATGGACAAGGTGAGTACCACGTGTTGATGGCATGTGTCCATGGTCCGAGCTACTGGCTAGATGAATGATTTATGCCATACTTGGATACTACCGAATTTGGAACAACGACATTGATCTGAATGTTTGTGTTTAGATTTGACTTAACATCCGCCTTGGTTGAGCAGTGGCACTCAGAGACCCACACATTGTTGGAAAATCGGGTTTGTAAAACATAGTGGAAAATAAATTTAGGGAAACACCAGAGTTTAAAGAGTTCAACATTGTATCTAAAGTAATAAGCACTTAATCAAAATTGTATTATTTTCAATTCGTTTAGGGTGAATGCTTCGACTGAGTAGTCTTATCTGCTATCCTCAAGCTCACGTCTATCGAGTGTAGGTCCACTTCGAATTAGAAAATTTTTCACAAAAATTACTAGTGGGGTAATTTCGTAATTTCTCTAAACTTTTGGACCAAATTGTAAATAAAAAAATATCTCTAGGAATTTTCTGAAATAATTTCTTTAGAGAAATTTCTCTTTATGACTTTCTCTTGAATTCAATGGTGTGAAAAATAATAGCCTAAGCTCTTGTAGCATCCCAAAATAGGGCCTAAACGGAACAGTGGTTGCAAAACCACAAATCTGAGCTATAAAATTTTATTACGATTAATTATTATGATTTACTGAGTAATTAAATACATGTGTTAAAGTATTGATAAGAAATTTTATTGATTTCATGCTTAAATTGCCTATTAGGACTTGTTTGCAAAAGTTGCTAAATAAGGGTTCTAATTTATAGAGTACTTGATTGAAATGGGGTTTGAAGTAGGAGTCCTTAAATGGTAATTAGACCATTATATTTTCATGGACAAAATGGACATATATAGGTAGAAAGAACCAAAGTTTTTAATGAAGGGTAATTTAGTCATTTGGTAATAAAAGAAATTAAAAGGAAAAAGATGGCAAAATATGCTCATCTTCTTCATTAGGCCGAATTTTCAAGTGTTCACCATAGCTAGGGTTTGTTTCAAGCTTCCAAGCTCCATAGTAAGTGATTCCAAGCCCGTTTTAATGTTCTTTACATTTTGAAGCCCGTAAGCTCGGTTTAGCATATTCTATCAATAATTCATGCTAGGGTTCATATTTGGAAAAATACCCATCGGTGAAATGTGTTTATTTTGATATTTTATGATAGAATATGAAGTCTGAAATTATGTTAAACAACTTTTGCTAAGTGATTTTAAGTGAAAACAAGTAAAATGGCTTAATCGGTAAAAATACCTAATGTTCATAAGTACATGTTAGAGTGAGAATTTGATGTTGTCATAGAAGGGAAAAATGATCAGCATTTCATAAAACATAAGAATAAGGGATAAAGTATAATTTCTGAGCTTTGGGAAAATGTGTAAATATGTAAAAGTTTAGGGGTAAAATTGTAATTTTACCAAAGTTAGACTTAAGGACTGCTTTGATAAATGTGAGTATTAAATAAGCTAAATTTTCTATTATAGATCAAGAAGAACAAAATCCAGAGTTAGATCGGGGAAAGAAAAAGATAGTGGACTAAATCGATATAGTTTATCGTATTTTGTTTCGAAGTAAGTTTGCGGTAAATAAATGCAATATTCTATTATTTTACATTTGATATATTAAATTTCCAGCATTTACATATTTATTCTGTAAATTTATCATTTAAAGACTCAAGCATGAATTGACAAAAAAGCAATCTCAGATGTCCCGGTTGAACCTTAGGAATGTGTAGGATACAAATGTCATGACATTAGGTTTTAAGAAAATCATGTAAGACCATGTCAAGACATGGCATTGATAAGTTACTATAAGGCAAAGGTCCCATGTGAGACCATGCCAAGGCATGGCATTGGTGAATTTATAAGGCAAAGGTCCCATATAAGACCATGCCAAGGCATGGCATTGGTGAGTTCATAAGGAAAGGATACCACGTAAGACCATGTCAAGACATGGCAATGGTTAAGTTTCACAAGGAAAGGTACCCGCGTATCCTTAGTATTCCAAGTGGTTCAATGGGAAAATTTAAAGAGTATACCAAAGGAAAGGTAAGACAAGTTCAAGCTAAAAAGGTACAGGTAAGAATTTAAGACTTAAGTATATTAAGTTAAAGGCTTAAATAATTTTGGTAAGAAAAGAATATGATAATGCATTAAGAATGTTGTTATTTATTTACATGCAAACTTACTAAGCTTAATGCTTACTCCCATTCCTTTCTTTCTTTTCATAGTTTTACAAGCCAACTCGGGGATCGTAAGGATGTCGGAGATCGTTACACACTATTAAAGGATTATATTGGTATTTTGTGACTCGAATGTTTTAAGTTATGGCATGTATAGGGACTTAGCCATTTTGTGTGTATGACCTTATGATATGGCTTGTAAATGTTTGGTAATGATTAACTATTAAAATGGTTAATTAAGAACATGTTTTGGATGTTATGTAATGCCTAGTTGATAGTTATTTTAAGAAATTATGTAATTATATGCAGGGGAATAGTTTGGACAGCAGCAGTGATGTGATTTTGAAAAATCACCAAAAATAGTATAAATGGAATTAGGTTGTGCATGAGATATAGAATTAAATCTTATTGAGTCTATTTTTATATAAAAAAACGATGTAGGAAAAAAAATTGTATATTATGAGATAATTGATTTTTAGTGAAGAGAGGTCAGAACTTTCGAACTGTGTAACAGAGGAGACTTTAACTAATAAACTGTACTAATTGGCCACACCAAAAATTCTAGAAAAATTATAGTAAGAAGATATATGAGTCTAGTTTCAAGGAAAATTTATGGATCTATATTTTGAGTTTCGTAACTCGAGTTATAGTTAATTTAGTGAACATGATGCAGATGGATAGTTTCAATTTTTTGCCCTGATCTAGTAAGTTAAGTCTAGTAATGCCTCGTGCTCGACTTCGGAAACGGTCTCGGGTAAGGGTGTTACAGCTCTTTTTATATAGGGAGAGTTTAGAGAGTTCAACTATGATTAAATGATAAACCGTAATATATACATATTTTAATCCCACATTTGGCATACTTTTGAATGATTTATCCCTTGAATTGTAGAATTTGATGCTCCTAATCCTTTAATTTCATGTTTTATATTTAGGAGAGCATAGGACGATGAAAAGAATGAGAAACGGGCCAAAAATGGAGAAAATGGGCCAAAGTAAGAAATCAACACGGCCTGGAGTTCACCACACGGGTAAACCACACGGCCGTGTCACTTTAGCAGACTTGAACACGGCCCTGGGCTCGATTAACACGAGCGTTTCACATGGACGTGTCCTTGTCGTGACCCGTTTTAATTCCACTCGGAATAGGATACTTGTTGGCTAAGAAAGGCATCCCGAAATCCTATATAAACACCCTAGAGGGCAACCTAAAAGGGGAGTTCGACAGAAGGCTTCTGTCAGGGCTATTGACGAGGAGCGAAGCCAGAGAGGGCTGAATATAGAGAATTACTCGAAGGAAGCCAGTTGATCCATCTCAGAAGTTGGAGTCACACTCAAGACTGAGGATTTACCTTTCAAATTTTTTCAGGGGGTTTTCGAGTTTTTCTTTATGTTTTGTTATTTAATTTCTTCTGAGATGTATTCTTTTATAAACATGAACTAAACCCCTCAAATACCTGAGGGGGATGAAACCTAAAACGAATCTTGTTATTATTTTCTGAACTGTATGATAAATACTTGATTTGTTCTTAATTATATGTTCTTAATTCTTGTTTTAATATTTTAGGATATTGATTCAAGTATTGATGTGCTTATTCAGTGGAGCAAAAGTCCCTGTTTAAGAGTAGATCTAGCATAATTAAGCGGAGTTGATCGCACTCCTAGAGATAGGACGACAAAAATTTGCCAGATTAGGGTCAAACCTAATATGGGAGTCCATAAATCGAGTTAATGCAACACTAGGGGTTTTAATTAGAAAAGATTTCAATTAATCAACCTAGGGCTGAGCGTTAGTAGCCATGAAAGAGGTATTAATATAAATTAGGGAATCCTACGGATCAAGTCAAGTGAATAAATCATCTGGTTCAGAGTTAAATAACAAGTGAAGTCTAGGTGGATTTTTCCTCGGGTATTGTCTTAATCAATTGGTTTTCTCAAAATTATTTTCCCAATTCATTCTCTATGTCTTGGTATCCTTAGTTTAGGAATTAGCTAGATAAACATTAATCCTCTTTATTTTAGGCTAGATAATAAAAAAAGTTAGTACTAGTACTTTTGGTTCCCTTGGGTTCGACATTTCAATCTTGCTACTAAGCTATACTATTGTTCGATAGATGCGCTTGCCTCAATCGTGGTGATAGTTTGTTTCTAGGCTCAATCATTCATTATATAAATATTAAAACTCCCAGACACGATCAAGTTTTTGGCGCCGTTGCCGGGGAACTGAAATATTAAGAACGCTCAATTTTTATTACTTTAGCCATTTTTCTTTTATTTATTTATTTCTAATTTTTATTTTTAGTTTTCTAATCTCTCTATTATTTGCTCTGATAGGTTTTTCTAGTTTATGACTAGGACGAACCTGTCAGGACTATTGCTTTTTGACAGTGAGATCGAGGCAACTGTTCACAGAAACCGAAGAGAAATTAGGCGAAGTTTACAATACATAGAGGAAGAGCAAGAAAACATCACCAATCCTTCTGAAAAGATGGCTGAAAATCAGAATAATCTATTACCTCCGGTGGCTATGGGAAATCCAGTGAATCAAAATCCTGCTCCTCGTACTATGTATGATTATGCTAAGCCTAGTTTAGCGATCTTGAATCAAGTATTGTTAGACCTACTATTCTTGCAAATAATTTGAATTGAAACCTAACACTATCTGAGATGATACAATAGTTTATTCAGGTTTGATGGTTTGCGAGATGAGAATCCTAACTCACACTTAGCGAACCTTTTGGAATTATGCGATACATTTAAAATCAATGGCGTTTCTGATGATGCCATTCAGCTTGATTGTTTCCTTTTTCATTAAGGAACAAAGCTAAGCGATGGTTGAACTTCGTTACCACGAGGATCAATTACCACATGGGAACAAATGATGAAAAGTTCTTATTAAAATATTTTTCGCCCTTTAAAACGGCTAAGTTGAGGAATGATATTTCTTTTTTTGTGCAGATGGATATAGAGACACTTTACGATGCATGGGAGAGATACAAGGATTTACTAAGAAGGTGCCCTAATCATGGGCTACCATTATGGCTACAGGTTCAAACCTTTTATAACGGTGTGAACCCCTCAACTAGGCAGCTTATTGATGCAGCCGCCGGTGGAACTCTAAATAACAAAACTCCTGAAGCAGCTTACGAATTTATTGAAGAGATGTCATTGAATAACTATCAGTGACAATTTATGAGGACAAAGCCAAGAAAAGCTACCAGTGTTTTAAACCTCGACGCAGTCACTATGCTGTCAAACCAGGTAGAGCTTTTGAATAAAAAGATTGATGGTTTGTGTAGTTCTTCGTAGGTACATCCAGTAATGTAGTGTGATATGAATGGAGGAGGGATGAGCAATACAGAATATCCATCTTACAACCCAAGCGCTGAAAACGAACAAGTTCACTATATAGGTAATAATTCTAGACCTCAAAATAACCATTATAGTAATACTTACAATCCAGGTTGGAGGAACCATCCCAATTTCTCATGGGGTGGTCAAGGAAATCAAAGACAACAACCCCCTCCAGGCTTCCAACAACAACCCTACCCACAGGAGAAAAAGCCTAACCTCGAAGAGATGCTTACGAAATTTATCGCGGTGTCAGAAACACGCTTCCAGAACACCGAAACAACCCTAAAAAGCTAGTAAGCATCGATTCAAGGGATCAAAAACCAACTAGGTCAACTTGCTAAGTTGATCTCAGAATGACCACAAGGTAGCTTGCCAAGCAGCACCGAGCCTAACCCAAGGGAGAAACTTCACGCCATCACAGCATGTGATGAAGAAAGGTTAGCGGAATCTGAATCTGAACCAAGGCAAGAACCTGTGGTCAATAAAGGTAAGGTTGAGGTAAGCCACGATACACAGAAACCTGTCATTAAAGAGTACCAACCTCATGTGCCATACCCCAATGCTATAAAGAAAGACTGTACGGATGAATAATTCGGTAAATTTCTTAAACTTCTAAAGAAATTACATATTAACTTACCATTTCTTGAAACTCTTTCGTAGATGCCAAATTCAAGGAAATTTTTAAAAGAGCTTCTGACAAACAAACGGAGGTTAGACGATACGCCACAGGTGGAGCTAAATGCAGTGTGCTCAGCAATTTCACAAAATAAACTGCCACAAAAGTTAAAAAAATCCAGGGAGTTTTACAATTTCGTTCTTAATTGGTAGCTTATCTGTTAATAACGCCTTAGCTGATCTAGGGGCGAGCATAAACGTTATGCCTTATAAAATGTTTAAACAGCTAGGTCTTGGGAAACCCAAACAAACTAGGATGAGGATTTAATTAGCTGATAAAACTATTAGAATTCCTTAGGGTATAATTGAAGATGTACTCGTGAAAATTGATAAATTTATATTCCTAGTAGACTTTGTCGTTTTAGACATGGATGAGGACAATAATATTCATTTAATTTTAGGAAGACCCTTTTTAGTAACTGTTAGAACTAAAGTTGATGTTGGTACAGGAGAACTTATACTTCGTGTAGGTGACGAGATGATCACTCTTCAAGATTTTGACTCGGCTAGTACATCAAGTAATAAAGGTGAGAACATAAATTCTATTAATGACCATTCGATTAAACTTTCTTTTCAGAAAGCACCACGGAACTACACAACTGAGCCAGATCCTAGACCTCATGCCAATAATTAAATAACTCATGAGAAACAGAGGCTTCAGATCGATGAACTAGACGAGTGGAAGAAGCATTTCAAAGAGAAACTAGGAACACACGAAGCAAAATCGAGGCAACATCATAAGACAAACCAATTTAAGATCGGAGATTAGGTATTGTTGAATAAAACAAACCCTCGGATCGCCACTTCAGACCTTGATACAAACGAAGGAATCCCTTTTGAGGTACTAAATATCTACCCATATGGAACAGTCGAGGTAACTAGTCCTAAATTCGACACTTTTAAGGTAAACACTACTCGACTCGAACTATATAATGATCATAAAACTGATAGTAGAGGAGAGGAGTTTCAACTCCTCAAACCACCATGAATGTGCGAATGAAAGGTAAGTCTAGCTTAAGATTTTAAACGAGCGCTTCTCGGGAGGCAACCCGAATACTAACCCCATTAATTTTCATATTTTTATTTTTTCTTTTAGCATCTAACTACAAACTAACCAAATTAATGAAACACAGGTTTCCCTACCATAGGGCCTTAAACACGGGCATGGCCGTGGCCGTGTAGACACCACGGATTTACACACTGACGTGGCAGAGATCGTACGAACCAAGGACGAAAAATCTCCAAACCACGGGCGGCTATAAAATGCCACGGCTGTGCGATACGGCCGTGGTTGACACTAATTTATCAACATGGGCGTGGTGACCACTACACAGGTAGCAACCAGATCCCTGACTCTATTTAAAACCCTTTCTTCTTACCTTCTCCCAAAATTCTTTTTCAACTACCACACCTCTCTTCCTCTCTATTACCTTTATCCTTCCATTTTTCCTCTTCCCCTTTCCCTCATTCTTCCTCAAAACCACCATCTCCATGTCGAAGAAGCAAAAGGACCCTAGCACAGTCTCCCCGTGTGAGACCAATCTCCATAAGTTCATACCGGCCGCTTCATTCCCTCGACAAGATAAGGACCGTTGAGTCCATCTATTTTTTCTTTTTCATTTCTCTTCTCTTTTATTTTCCTTCTCTTTATCTTTCTTGTGCTTAATTTATATTATTATATTTTGTTTTCTTTGATTTAGGTTCAAAAGGCTGCTAGGGAATCACCACACCATGACCCTAGTATCCACCTCCATTGAAATACCCTCCTCTAACTCGGCCCGAATTTCCCCCTTTTCTTCTCTTTGACTCCATCCAAAATTCAGGAAGTTTCACTTCTCTCCCTCTCTTATGATTTCTAACTATATTATTATCATACATTTTTTACATTGAGGGCAATGTACATCTTAAGTGTGGGGGGTGAATTTTATTCAGAAAAGTTTCAAACTTTTTGCATTACTCTCAATTCCCTGAATTTTGTCTTTTCTTTCTCATATCACTATTAGAACAAATTCTAATTGATTTATGATTTTTATTGATATGTCTTGAATTAAAACATAGGTAGTTGTACATTGATTGTTTAAACTTGAAGGCTTTAGAGAATCAAGCATTATAAGTTGATTTTTGAAAATTAAAAATTTGCTAGGTTGTTTTCCCAAGTTTAGGTACTATCTTGAAGTTTGAAGTTCACAGGGTTGACATCAAAAACCATAATTTCTGTGAGATCTTGAGCCTTTGAGAGCATTTTTCTTTCTTTCTCACTTTGATTGCTACTTTGAGTGAGTCAATATTGATTTGTTATTCTAGAACTTGCTTCGATTATGCATGTCAAGACCACACTTTTGATTTGATATACTAAGATGATAAAGGCACCTAGGATTTAACCCACTTACTTCCCAAAAGGCCTACCTTCATAATTAACCCCTAGTGAACCCCTTTTATCCTAATAAACCATTCATTGATTTACCCTTAATATTAACACAAGACTTACTATTTTTGATTTATTAAGAATTTTTCCTATTGTATTAACCTTTTTATCGAGATTTGATTTGAGAAGTTCCCTAACTATGTTTTCCGTTTCAGTTGTTAAATTATTATTATTGTACTTGATTTGTTCTTAAAAAATATATTTGAAAGTATATTCATTATTAGTTCTATGTTATTTAAGCTCAAGCAATTAATTTCACATCTTGAGAAGAAGCTCGTGTTTATTGTAATTATTCAGTATTAGTCTATCTTTCTAGTTAGGAAATTTGTCAATTCGATCTTGATTTTAACCCTTTAATTCAGCCTTTATCCACACCTTAAACCCAAGCTATGTTACAACCCTTTTTAAAGACCTTTTGATCGATGTATCATCTCAATTTATAGTGGTGGAGATTTGATTTTCATGCAAGCCTATGGTAATAACTTTTCATGTTGACTATTGAGTGCTTAATTTATTGTCCCTTAAACACTTTAAGTGATTTGAATGAATCATTAGTGAGGATGTTAACTCTGTGATATTTTGAATCAAAGGTGATTACTTAGATAAGGGGGAATACCTATGTTTTTCCATGAATAAAATGCTCAACTTGGATTGTTTAAAACTTTGATGTTCTTTTAGTTGAATTCTCAATGTATGATTACCTAAGGATTATTTCGAAACATTATTGATAAAACTTATAAGTTGAGAAGAATGAATTTCAATTATGAGTTGAGGATTTTGCTTTAGGACAAGCAAATGCTTAGGTGTGGGGGTTTTTGATAAACCGTAATATATACATATTTTAATCCCATATTTTGCATACTTTTGGATGATTTATCCCTTGAATTGTGGAATTTGATGCTCCTAATCCTTTAATTTCATGTTTTATACTTAGAAGAGCATAGGAGGATGAAAAGAACAAAAGCAGGCCAAAAGCGGAGAAAATGGGCCAAAGTAAGAAATCAACACGGCTTAGAGTTCACCATATGGGTAAACCACACGGTAGTGCCACTTTGCAGAACTTGAACACGACCCTGGGCTCGATTCACACGGGCGTTTCACACGGGCATTTCACACGGGCGTGTCCCTGCTGTGACCCGTTTTAATTCCACTCTGAATAGGATACTTGTGGGGCAAGTAAGGCATCCCGAAAGCCTATATAAACACCTTATAGGGCAACCTAAAAGGGGAGTTCAACAGAAGGCTTCTATCAGGGCTGTTGATGAGGAGCGAAGCCAGAGAAAGCTGAACATAGGGAATTACTCGAAGAAAGCCAGTTGATCCATCTCAGAACCTGGAGTCACACTCAAGACTGAGGATTTTCCTTTCAAATTTCTTCAGAGGGTTTTAGGGTTTTTCTTTATGTTTTGTTATTTAATTTCTTCTGAGATGTATTCTTTTATAAACATGAACTAAACCCCTCTAATACGTGAGGGGGATGAAACCTAAGACAGATCTTGTTATTGTTTTCTAAACTATATGATAAATACTTGATTTTTTTAAATTATGTGTTCTTAATTCTTGCTTTAATATTTTAGGATATTGATTCAAGTATTGATGTGCTTATTCAGAGGAGCAAAAGTCCCTGTCTAAGAGTAGATCTG
Source organism: Gossypium rotundifolium (assembly GCA_025506655.1). Classification (NCBI taxonomy): domain Eukaryota; kingdom Viridiplantae; phylum Streptophyta; class Magnoliopsida; order Malvales; family Malvaceae; genus Gossypium; species Gossypium rotundifolium. The sequence continues at coordinate 62,965,509 of CP106734.1, read as the reverse complement.
GCATAATTAAGCGGAGTTGATCGCACTCCTAGAGATAGGACGACAAAAATTTGTCAGATTAGGGTCAAACCTAATTTGAGAGTCCATAAATCGAGTTAATGCAACACTATGGGTTTTAATTAGAAAGAGATTTCAATTAATCAACCTAGGGTTAGACCTTAGTAGCCTCGAAAGAGGTATTAATATAAATTAGGGAATCCTACGGATCAAGTCAAGTGAATAAATCGTCTGTTTCAGAGTTAAATAACAAATGAAGTCTAGGTAGATTTTTTCTCGGGTATTGTCTTAATCAATTGGTTTTCTCAAAAGTATTTTCCTAATTCACTCTCTGTGTCTTGGCATACTTAGTTTAGGAATTAGTTAGATAAACATCAATCCTCTTTATTTTAGGCTAGATAATAAAAAGAATGTCGGTACTAGTACATTTGGTTCCCTCGGGTTCGACATTAGGTCTTGCCACTAAGCTATACTATTGTTCGATAAGTAGCTTGCCTCAATCATTGTGATAGTTAGTTTCTAGGCTTGATCATTCATTATATAAATATTAAAACTCTCGAGACATGATCATTAAACTTAATCACTTTAATATTAAATTAATATCATATTCATCTTGATAAATATTGGATTAAGTTTAATACTAAATCGATTAAATTAATAAAATATTTATCAACAAGGAAAACATTAAATTAAATTCAATATTAAGATAATCACTTTAAAATTAAATTAATAAAATACTATTAAGATAAGTTTTAAATTAAATTAAATATTAAATTTATTAAAATAATATTATTTTGGAATAGTTAATTTGGAATCAAATTCTTAGGTAAAGTCCTAGTAGGAGTGTAATTCTTCCACTGTTCAACCATTGAAGACCTACCGTGGCCGACCATTTTCGACCATAGAAATGTCATTTGCACCCAAGTAGTTCAATTTTTGTCGGTTCGGTCAAAGAGCAGGTGGTGACCCGACCACGGTTGTACCCTCGGTCAAGTCAGTCCCAGAAGTACCATGATTGAAAACTCCTTATTGTATACTCTTTACAAAAGCAATTCATCCAACTGCTTTGTCCAATGACCTTGTCATGTGTGTGTTACCCTCATATGATATCCTTGATTCCTTTGAATTAAATTCGTTACTCAATACAATCCTATTTTATCTTATTGTCACCATTGTGTATTCTTAATGATTAATATGACCACTGTCAACAAATGTCTGTGATAAATTGCTCATTCGAGAACAAGCAACCCATGGCCACGTTCCATATTTATCAATCCACACAATGCTAACGAGAGGATATCGTTATGTCTTCAATTAAGCTATGAATTTCACTATTGATAATAAAAACATGCCATACACAACTCATGTACCCAACATATCGGCTATCGACTCGATCATCTTTAGAGTATAAGCCTCCACTTAGATCAAAGCACATGAGTTACATACGTATGGTTAGTGATTAACTTAGGATTTAGGTAAATCACACCATGAATGTCACAAATGAATTAATTCACAAACTGATTCAAAATTAATTTATCTTGGGCCCAATCCAATGTATCATTCTGTCATTGAATACATCTATTTCTCTACCCGTGGAGTCAATTGCTCCGATAGCTAAGACTAGCCATCTCCTCAATTGGAATTGTAGAAGATAGAATAATCCTTCTTAGTATTTGAACCAAACGCTCACTTTGACTCTTTTAATGGATTACAGACTCGTCTAGATTATCTACTGAAGTAAGTTATCTTTCTCGTAATGTAGACGATCTATTAATGCCACTTATCATCAGTTTAAACTTAGACAATAAATGAACTAATATTTACTTGCCACAATTTCGCTATGTATGCAAAATACGAAAGAAAGAAATGCAAAAGACATAATAGTGAAATGTGAAATTTTTTTATTCATCGTTCAAATACATATAAAACAATTACATGTTTACTACAATATGGACACATTTCCCAACACATATTTCATTTACCGTATGGGGAGTGCATTATTACCTTGGAAAACATAGCATTGCAACTCAGGCTCCCTGTTGACAGTGACGCGGTGATGAGTTCAAGTAAAATGTTCAAACCTATGGCGCTCTGCTACCACCTGCTTGGACGCTTGCGCAATGATGATGAAGCTAGGTTTACCAGTTTGAAATTTTCTTGGTTAAAAGGAATTTTTGAAACCTTATCAAGTAGTGCCACTGAATGGGAGAAGAAGAATGCTGCTTGAGCGTATATACAACAGCTGATAAAGGGTACTTATATTTGATGCAAATAATAATAAAGTCTACATGATGTACTTGCCTCTATTGACTAATTTGCATGTTGCCCGTTCATACAGTTGGGGCTCAAAGAATTAGTGATGTTGTATTGTGAGCTTTGTTGGGCAACAAATCATGATACAAAAGATATAAGAAGGTGCCTGATATTGCTACAATCATGGGCGCTGTACATGATGCCATTTTTGACAAAGTGAGTAAAAGAACTTCAATCAATAAATTTTTTTATGAAAATATGTCTTAAAAAGTTTGTTTTATTTCAAATGTGTCACGCCCCAAAGTGTGGGAAAATTTTTCTAGGACTAAATTGTTAAATGTCAACTTTATTCAATTTTTTTGTTTACTCATGTAATTCGGCCTTTTTTTTAAAACAGTTTGTTAGGAGCTTTTGAGCCCAATTTCCCTTCCTCATATTTTTCCCTATGTGCTGTATATACTAGGGATAAAACCCTAGGGTGCCACCAACCTTAGATATAAATACATACTTATGCTTGGTCGACCACCATTTTTTTTCCTTCCTTAGTTTTATGCCACCTAAACCCTAACATTTTTCAGCTCCTCACCTCTATTCTCTCTTGCGCCGCTCACCACTTCTCCTCTTCTCATCACTTTTCTTTTATCTAATTTTCCTTGTGTTATCCCCCTCTTCCCCTTCGCTTATTCTCTTCTATTATTTCTTTATTTTTTCCTTGTTGCCACTTATTACACCCTTGAACCGCCAAACCCCTCTTGGTTCTTCCCTTGCCGTCGTCGCCTTCACTTTTTGGGCTATCGTTTTCCCTTTTTTGCTCTTCTCATAGTCACTCCTTGTACCTCGATTGAAACCATTGGATTTTCACTCCTTGAGCCGCCAATCTTCTCATTTTTTGAACCATATAAATCGCTCGGATCCCTTGATGCTTAAGATTGCTGGCGATTAATTTGTTCCCAGTTGCATTGGTTGGTAAGTGTAAATCATCTGTTTATAATGTGATTCAGATTTGAGTATACAAAGTGTGTGTACAATGAGATTTAGAATCGACAATCGAAGCATTGTCACCGAATTTTATACAAAAGTATTCTAAACTCTGTTTTATAAACATTGTGATTTTTGTATTGTTCACAAACGGACTATGGCATGGATTTTCTATTTTTCATATGGGTGTTAATTTTGGGATTGACTTTATATTTTTATAATAAACATGAATGCGGTGAAGGTTTTCAAGACATCATTTAAAATTATTCTTAAATGTTATAAATATGAATTTTCTATCGATTTTGGTAATTAAAATTAAATAAATGAGATAATTAAAAAAACTAATGTTTTCTTAAAATAGATTAGATATTAATTATGAATTTGAAACTAAAATAAATTTTTTTCCTAAAAGCGATTCTCCTAGTTCTATAAAAAGTCTAAATAAATATATATACCTAAATCTTACAGTAACTTTTTGTTTAAAATTTTTAAAGTTTGATAGAATATTGAAATAAAGCGCCACTTTATTAAGTTTCAATGCCTTTTAAACAACAGATGGTTCCTTCAAAGAATATTGAGGCTTTTACTACATAACTTTTTTTACTAGACCTCAATGTTTTACTAAGCCATCTTGGTAGATAATGTAACTTTCATGATTCGATCATAGCATCTGAGCTGAGTTAAAGAGATTATATTTGATGGTATCAGAGCGAAGGATTTTAAACTCAGACTATGGGATTAATGAGGTCTGTGTGCTTATTTTTAAAAAACGTTTTGTTAAATACCATGCCACAAATATTTTTATTACGTTTTCAAAATAATTTCAAGATTTAGCTGACGTCTTTAACTATCAATTGTACTTTCTAAAACTGTAGATATATGCTAGAGTTTAGATACTCAGGCATTCATTATGAGCACTCGAGGTAGATGACCCCGAGGTAGGCCGCATTGAGCTACTCCAGTTGAGTCACCAATAGCTTAGAATGATATTCCAATTCTTAAGGCTGATTATGGAGAGCATTCCTCTACCACTAGAGGCGAAAATTATGATAGGGGTGATGATGCATTGTCCTATGCCATGTTAAAGGTACTTTAGAGGGTTGTTAGAACCCAGACTGGATCAAGTGGTCGTGGATCTGTGAGTGAAAGGCTTCGGGCTAATAGGGTTGAGATATTCAGGGGTTTGGCTAGGACAACCCGAATTGCAGTCGAGTATTGGATGGAGGCTACAGAAAGGATTCTTGAGGACATGGATTGCACCCAGGGCAGACGTTGAAAGGTATAGTGTCTCTGCTAAGGGATAAGGCTTATCGATGGTGACAGTCTATAGTAAAGGGTACTTAGACAGAGCATGTGACTTGAAAGTATCTTCAAGAGGATTTTTAGAAAAAAGTATCTGGGTACAAGGTATGTAAAGGCCCACATATTAGAGTTCATTGAGTTGACAAAGAGTGATACGATTGTGGCTGAGTATGATGCTGAATTTCTGAGGTTGAGCCACTATGCTCTGGGTATGGTGGCTATTGAGCAGGATAAGATTATAGCATACGAATTTGGGCCTAGAACTATTGGGCCTATTAGGCTTTAGGCTTTGGATCTTAGAAAAATTTTAAGTGAGTGAGAAAATGATAATTGGCATGTGGGCTTTGAGGGTTTAATGAATTTAGAGTGTCTAGGTGTGTTGGAGAAGCTCTGGGTTCGAGTTTTGTAGCTGAGGATTCTTAATTTATTTAATTAAGGAATCAGGGTTGTGAGTAGTGGGCTTTTAAATAAAAATAAGTGAAAAATGGAAAAAAGAAGCCTATGGTGAAGTGGCTAAGTGACTTCACTAGGGTGTAGGGAGGTGGCGACATATGCATGCAGGGAGGTCTGAGGTTCGAATGCTAGCTTAAGTTTTATTTTGGAGTTTAATTTTAGGCTTCTAGAAGGCTAGAAGTGGCGTGTAGAGGGACTGTAAGGAGAAGTGATCAGTAAAGAGAATTTGGAGAAGGATAAATGAGATAACATGGAGAAAAATTAGGAGATGAGCAGTGGATGAAGTAGTGCCGAATTGGACTCTAGGGGTGGCTAAGTTTTGGCTATAGGCTATAAAAGGCGGGGGCCGAATGCTTGAAAGGGTCTTTGAGCATTATTTAGTATTTCTTTCCCCCCTCTCAATCGATTTTTCCTATAGCCGAAGTTTTTTCCATTTTAGAAAAAAAACCCATCTTCTTTTGTGAAAATTCCTATCGAGTTGTGTTACATTTACGTCACTGAAAGCGAATACACCTTCTTATCATATAACTTTACTTGTACCGATTTTTAGTTAGTTCTCCTTCATCACAATCGATTGCTACCCACTTTTAGTCAATAGAATCTTATTGGTAGTGATCTAGGCCGCAGGATCAAAGGAGGTTTGATAAGTGTTTAGTTGAACTTTTTAGTAAGTTTTGTTAAAATTCGAAGGGCTATCCAACCCCGCTTTGTCGTTAATTTGTATTAACAAGGGTAAGGCTTAACAATCGCAAGCGTGGTAGGTAAGGATTGCTAACAAGGTGGTAAGTGTTCTCAACTCAGTCATGGTTTAGTAGATGGCCGAATCTAATGTGGCTCATGATGGTGACTTATGAACAATATGGGTCACTTGGTTTTGACGATATAGGTATTTGAGTGCAGAGGGGATAATCGCTAACAGTAGCAAAGGAAGGGCTACTAGAACGTGAGGCACATAGTAAGGGTACGGTGAGGTTCCAATTTTTGATAAGTATGTGTCAAAGCTTTTGTTAATCGCTAGTAATGTCGATTGTAGGTTTGTGACTAAGGGGTTTGCAGCACGCGATGTTATCAGGTGTGTACAAACACTACACAGACGATATCGGTAATGCCGAAAAGCTGAAAAGTTGAAAGTGGCTAAATGGGCCCGGTGGGCCCTAAGGCTAGGTTTGATGAGTTCATTTGGTTTGGTGCATGAATTGAGTCAATTAAGCATAATTCATAATCTGGAATTGTTTTGGGCTTAACAGGCCATAAGGATGTGATTTGGCCCTAATGGGCTGTAGGGATGAAATTTGGGTTTGATGGGCTTTGTGGGGCCGTAGACAAGTATGCTAGGGTTTATGGACTTTAGGCCTAGTTTGAACAACTCTTAAATTTCATAAGACTTAATCTAATTAAACATGTTAGTTAACAAGTCATTTGGGTTAGGGTGTGGCAGGCATACGTATGTCAGGATTGGATCTAGGGAGAGCTTGGTACTTAAGCGGTCCTAGTGGCCCACCTCCTCTTCTCTGCGGAATCGTGCTTGGTGCGTAGTGTACGCTCACTTTAGGCGAGGACTTGTTGATGGGCCAAAGTTCACAACTAAAACAGAGAGGACCAAATACCCTTATATTTGTAAAATTACTAAAATACCCTTATATTTGTAAAATTACTAAAATACCTTTAGGTCTTTAAAATTACCAAAATACCCATGTTTTGCAAAAGTTCCAAAATACCCCTATTTTGTAAAAGTACCAAAATACCCCTATTTTGTAAAATTACCAAGATACCCCTATTTTGCCAAATTAGCAAAATACCCCTGTAGGGTAGAATTACGAAGATACCCCTGGGTAGTGAAATGACAAAAATATCTCTATGTGATGAATATAAGTTTGTGGATGTTACTCATGTGTTTGATGCATTCATGTGATAATTTGCTTAGGATGTATATGGATGGGATTTATGGTACGGAGGAAGATTTGAGGGTCGTATAATGGTATGGCCATGGATCCACCAGTGGCTTTAAGCCGATTATATGATTATGACCTTCTTGCAACATTTAGTAATCTTATGGCAAGACTACCTTTGGTGTGTAGAGGACGGGTGGGTTGAGTTAAGAATCCCTACAGGTGTGTGATGGTTGGAAGGGAAATGGTGTGTGTAGTGGATGGATTATTGGGATGGGTTTTGCATTATCTTGTTTGTATATGATACGATATGTTATGATATGAGGTCTTTGTGGGCTAAGGCCCAAGACCATCGATTTTTGATAAGGCTTAGGCCTAATGTGAATATTTGTATGTGATTTGATTGCCAAGGGTTGTACACACTGAGTTTCGAAACTCACACCCTTTAATTTATTGTTTCAGGTAATCCTGAATAGACAACTCGACGTGGGAGAGGACTCGGAGATGGCCACACTACAAGCTGATCAAATGTTTTAATTTGTTCAAATGAATATGTTTTTAAATACTTTGTTTTTTTCATTTGATTGTAATAAGGCCATGTAACTCCTAATTGACTTTAGATTTCAGGTTTATTATTATGGTTTCAACTATCCGCTTAATAAATTTCATAAAATTTTTAAAGTTAGCATGGTTTTCGAAATAGCTCAAAATATGAACTTTTTCTTAAAATTTGGGTTTTTCCTCTTAACTTAACAAGATACAAAGCTTTTGGGCTTTTGGGCCTTAAATTGTAAAATCGTTTTGAAGTGTGCTTTTAATGTGACATTCCGGATTCAGACCTAACTTCTAGGTCGAGTTTGGGGTGTTACGTTTAGTGGTATCAGAGCCCGGTTGCAAAGCTCAGGCTGTGAAATGGGCCTTAGATTTTGGGTTTTTTAAAACAAGTAGATTAAAAAGTTTTTGTAGGATTCTTAAAGTGTGGTTCACCGAGCCCTCGACGTCGAGCCAAGTAAGTGTTTCTGTTATTTTACTTATTTAAATTACTGAACTATATTTAGATATTGGGCTACTTTAAACAATAGTTTTTAGAGACTAAAGCCTGTAGGAAACTTAAGCCTGTAGTGGATTCATGACTGCGAAACAACTTTTAAATTGTTACTTGCATAAGACATGTACCTTAAACAGTGGAACTATGAACAAAATACATAAAAATTCGTAATTCAGATAATACGAGAATCAGCGATGAGCACTAGAAGAAGTGCAAGGGGATGCAGCAGAGGCCGTGGAGGTGTTAGGGATGATGTGCTGACTCAACTAGTTAGGGAGGTAGTTGAGGAGGTGAAAGAAACTGGTAAAACATTTCGAGTTAGGTGCGTGATCTATAAGAAAAAAAGAGATTGCAGTTTTCTAGGGCCACAGGCTTGTTCTGTGAAGCATGTTAAGGTACGTCCAAACTTTTCAGCTTGCGAATATTGTAGAAGGCATTATCCAAGTGAATGCTGGAGGAAGTCAGGAGCGTGTTTAAGATGCGAGTCTGAGGAACATAAGGCTCGAAATTGTTTAATCACCATTAAGTCGGGTATGTTTTGTGTGGATGCTATATTTTGGGTATATAAAGCGTATCGTTCAATGTTTATGTGTTATTAAATCGAGTCTTGTAATGAGCCTTGGTTGTGTAGTTTGGGTTGTGTGGTATTACGAGTTGGAATTTGGGGATGAAATTTCTTTAAGGAGGATAAATTATAGCATGCAATTTGGGCCTAAGTATTGGGCCTATTGGGCTTGAACTTTGGATCTTAAAAAATTTTAAGTGGCGAGAAAATGACAATTGGCATTTCGCTTTGAGGTTTAATGAATTTGGAGTGTCTAGGTGTATTGGAGAAGCTCGGGTTCAAGTTTTGTGGCGGAGGATTCTTAATTTATTTAAGTAGGGAATCACGGTTGTGAGTAGTGGGCTTTTAAATAAAAATAAGTGAAAAATGGCAAAAAGAAGCCTATGGTGAAGTGGCTAAGTGACGCCACTAGGGTGTAGCGAGGTGGCGACATATGCATGCAGGGAGGTCTGAGGTTCGAGTGCTAGTTTAAGTTTTATTTTGGAGTTTAATTTTAGGCTTCTAGAAGGATGGAAGTGGTGTGTAGAGGGACTCTAAGGAGAAGTGATCAGTAGAGAGAATTTAGGAGAAGGATAAGGGAGATATCATGGAGAAAAATTAGGAGATTAGCAATGGATGAAGTGGTGCCAAATTGGACTCTAGGGGTGGCTAAGTTTCGGCTATAGGCTATAAAAAGAAGGGGCCGAATGCTTGAAAGGGTCTTTGAGCATTCTTTAGTTTTTCTTTCCCCCCTCTCAATCTGTTTCTCCCATAGCCGAATTGTTTTTCCATTTGCCGAAAAAGAAACCCATCATTCTTTTTGCCAAAAATTCCTATTAGAGTTGTGTTCTGTTTTTGTCCCTGAAAGCCTAATACACCTTCGTATCATATATCTTTACTTGTGTCGATTTTTAGTTATTTCTCCTTCATCACAATCGATTGCTACCCACTTTTAGTCAAGCCGAATCTTGTGCAGTAGCGATTTGGGCCGCAGGATCAAAGGAGGGTTTCAGTAAGTGTTTAGTTGAACTTTTTAGTAAGTTTTGTTAAAAGTCGAAGGGCTATCTAACCCCTCCTTGTCATTAATTTGTATTAACAAGGGTAAGACTTAACAATCGCAAGCATGGTAGGTAAGGATTGCTAACAAGGTGTTAAGTGTTCTCGACTCAGTCATGGTTTAGTAGATGGCCGAATCTAATGTTGCTCATGATGGTTACTTATGAACAATATGGGTCACTTGGTTTTGACGATATAGGTATTTGAGTGCAGATCTAGAGGATAATCGCCAATAGTAGCAAAGGAAGGGCTACTAGAACGTGAGGCACACGGTAAAGAATGCGTTAAGGTTTAGATTTTGATAAGTATGTATTAAAGCTTTGGTTAATCGCTAGTAATGTCGATTGTAGGTTAAGTGATTAAGAGGTTAAAGACCGCGAGGTTACGGTGTGTACAAACACTACACACGATATCGGTAATCCGAAAAGTCGAAATGCCGAAAGTGGCTAAATGGGCCTGGTGGGCCCTAAGGCGAGGTTTGATGAGTTCGTTTGGTTTGGTGTATGAATTGGGTCAGTTAAGCATAATTCATAATCTAGAATTATTTTGGGCTTAAAAGGCCATAAGGATGTGATTTGGGCCTAATGGGCTGTAGGGATGAAAGTTGGGTTTGATGGGCTTTATCGGGCCGTAGACAAGTATGCTAGGGTTTATAGACTTTAGGCCTAGTTTGAACAACTCTTAAATTTCATAAGACTTAATCTGATTAAACATGTCCGTGAACAAGTCGTTAGGTTAGGGTGTGGCAACGGGCATACGCATGTCTAGGATTGGATCTAGAGAGAGCTTGGTACTTAAGCGGTCCTAGTGGCCCACCTCCTTTTCTCTGGAATCCTACCTGGTGTGTAGTGTCTGCTCACTTTAGCCGCGAGGACTTGTTGATGGGCCAAAGTTCACAACTAAAACCCAAGAGAGACCAAATACCCTTATATTTGTAAAATTACTTAAATACCTTTATATTTGTAAAATTGCTAAAATACCCTAGGTTTGGAAAATTACCAAAATACCCCTATTTTGCAAAAGTACCAAAATACCCCTTTTTTTGCAAAAGTGCCAAAATACCCATATTTTATAAAATTACCAAGATACCCCTATTTTGCAAAAGTACCAAAATACCCCTATTTTGCAAAAGTACCAAAATACCCATATTTTATAAAATTACCAAGATACCTCTAATTTTCTAAATTACCAAAATACCCCTATAGGGTAGAATTACGAAGATACCCCTGGGTAGTGAAATGAAAAAAATACCTCTATGTGAGCGAATATGAGTTTGTGGATGTTACTCATGTGTTTGATGTATTCATATGATAATCTGCTTAGGATGCATGTGGGTGGGATTTATGGTACGGAGGAATATTTGAGGATCGCATAGTCGTATGGCCATGGATCCACCGGTGGCTTTAAGCCCATTATATGATTAGCAGCCTTGCTGCAACATTTGGTAGTATCGCAACTAGGCTACCTTTGGTGTGTAGAGGATGGGTGGGTTGATTTAGGAATCCCCATAGGTGTGTAATGGTTGGAAGGGAAATTGTGTGTGTAGTGGATGGATTATTGGGATGGGTTTTGCATTGTCTTGTTTGTATATGATACGATATGTTATGATATAAGGTCATTATGGGCTAAAGCCCAAGACCATCGATTTTTGATAAGGCTTAGGCCCAAAGTGAATATTTGTATGTGATTTGATTACCAAGGATTGTACACACTGAGTTTCGAAACTCACACCCTTTAATTTATTATTTTAGGTAATCCTGAATAGACAGCTCGACGTGGGAGAGGACTCAGAGATGGCCACACTACAAACTAATCAAATGTTTTAATTTGTTCAAATGAATATGTTATTAAATACTTTATTTTTTTTATTGGATTGTAATAAGGCCATGTAACTCCTAATTGACTTTAGATTTTGGGTTTATTATTATGGTTTCAACTATCTGCTTAATAAATTTCATAAAATTTCTAAAGTTAGCATTGTTTTTGAAATAACTCAACATATGAACTTTTTTTAAAATTTGGGTTTTTCCTCTTAACTTGACAAGATACAAGGGTTTTGGGCTTTTGGGCCATAAATTGTTAAATTGTTTTGAAGTGTGCCTTTAATGTAACATTCTAGACTCGGACCTAACTTCTAGGCCGGGTTTGGGGTGTTACAAAGAGCCTATGATTCAAGAATGGGCGGAGGTGTGATATTAAGATTTAGGTGGCACTACATCAGGAGAGAGTGTTTAAGACTCTATTTGAAAAGACTAAGATTGTGGAGGAGGTTAAGCGTGTAGAGAAATAAAAGCGCAATAAGGAGAAGGCTTAAAGTAAGAGGGATTCAGGTTTTACTGGTTCATTTTTGTGACCTTTGAAACGAACCAGGGAGGGCAGATCATAGCAGAATATTATAAGGGGTAATGTTGGTGGTGCACCTGGATTGGGGAGGGTCCCGATTTGTGGGATCTGTAATGGGTGCATGTTTGAGATGTGGGTCTATTTAGCATAGAGTGAAGGGTTGTCCACATCCTTTTGGTCAGATGTAAGCTGCGACTTAGGGTTCTAGGCAGTTACTTCTGATAGGTTGTGGTTAGGGCGGGAATAGTGGTTTTAGTGTCACAATTGGTGTAATGGGTACAATGGGTCGAGGTTAGAGAGTACTAGATCAGAATCAAAATAGGAATGAGGCTAGACAACCAACATTGGTTTATGCAGCTAGATGTTGAGAGGATCGCGATGCATCTGATATCATTATAGGTACTTTTACGATTCATTCTATGATATACTTTATTTTGATTGATATAGGTTCCATTAATTCCTATGTTACTAGTATGGTTTCTGATAAACTTGGAGTTGGGGTAGAGGAAATTATAACTGATGTTACTGTTGTGAGTCAATTGGGACAATCTGTGGTAGTAAATAGGATCTATAGGAGGTGTTTATTGGAGATTCAAGGTAAGGTGTTCCCAACTGATATAATGGAATTACCCTTTGGTGAGTTCGACTTGATTTTGGGGATGGTCTGTTAGTTGAAGACAATTTAAATATGGACTATGCCACTAAGAGAGTGTCTCTAAAGGCTGTTGATGGGAATAAGATTGTTATGGTAGGAGAACAAAGAGATTATCTATCCAATGTGATCCTAGCAATGGTAGAAACTAAGTTGGTTCGGAAGGGTTGTGAGGCATATTTAGCTTATATTCTGAATGCAAAGGTAAGTATTCCAGTTGTGGGTAGTATCCATACCTTAAGGGAGTTTTGGATGTTTTTCCGTAGAACTACCGATATAACCTCCTGATAGAGGTTGAGTTTAGAATTTAGGTGTATCCTAGAACTGCATCGATGTCTATTGCTCCCTACCGCATAGACCCAAAGAACTCAATAAACTTAAAGTTCAACTTCAGGAGCTCTTGGATCGAGGGTTCATAAGACCTAATATGTCACATTGGGGAGCCCCAGTCTTGTTTGTAAAGAAGAAGGATGGAACATTGAGGCTGTGTATTGATTATCAATAGTTGAACAAGTTAACAGTAAAGAATAAGTACCCTCTACCAAGGATTGATGACTTGTTCGACCAATTTTGAGGGCAACGGTGTTTTCTAAGACTGATATGAGGTATGGGTACTATCAATTGAAGGTGAGAGAGTTAGATGTTCCTAAGACTGCATTCAAGGCTCGGTATAGACACTACGAGTTCCTAGTTATGCTATTTGATCTAAAGAATTCTCTTGTCATGTTCATGGAACTGATAAATAGGGTGTTTCAACCATTCTTTTATTAGCTTGTTGTTGTGTTAGTTGACGACATTCTGGTTTACTCAAATACTCAGACTAATCATGACGAGCATCTTAGAGTTGTCCTGTAGATTCTCAAAGAAAAGAAATTGTATGCAAAGTTGAGTAAGTGTAAGTTCTAGCTGAAATAAGTAATGTTTTTGGGACATGTTGTATTGGTTGAGGGTATCCGTGTGGATCCGAAGAAGATTGAGACTATTTTAGAGTAGAAGCAACCCAAAAATGTTTCTGAGATTTAGAGTTTCCTAGGGTTAGCTTGATATTGTCAAAGGTTTGTAAGGGTTATTCACTTATTTCTACTCCCTTAACGAAGTTGTTGAGAAAGTATGCTCTTTTTAAATGGACTGATTGCCAACAAGTTAGCTTTGAGAAGCGAAAGTCTGTATGGACTTAGGCTTCGATGTTGATTCAACTAGAGTTGGGAAAAGACTATGTGGTGTATAGTGATACATCTCACACTAGCCTTGGATGTGTGTTGATGCAAGATGGAAAGATGGTTGCTTATGCATCAAGGCATCTAAAACCACATGAGTGCAACTATTTGACTCATGATTTGGAGCTGGAAATTGTGGTATTTGCGTTGAAAATTTGGATGCATTATTTGTATAATGAAAAGTGTTACATTTACACAGATCAAAAGAGTTTCATGTCTTTTCTTTTCCAAAAAAAAAGTTGAACTTGAAGCAATGGAGATGGATTGAGTTGCTGAAGGATTATGACTGTGTCATTAAGTATCACCTTAGTAAAGCCATTGTTGTGGCAGATGCTCTGAGTGGTAGGTAGATGATTGAACTGAGAACGATGTTTGCTAGGTTGAATTTTGTGGATGATGGATGTTACTGGGTTAATTACAAGTGAAGCCCCCTTGGTCACTTAGATCAATGAGAAACAACCTCTGGATGTTTCATTGTTGCCTAGGGTTAAGCAAGATGAGGAAGGATTGATGATAGATTTTTTGTTTAATTCTAATGGTATTTTGTTCTTCAAATGAAGATTCTGTGCATCAAATGATTTGGGTTTCAAGCAAGCTATACTTCAGGAAGCATATAATAGCCTTTATGCTAGGCATCTTGAAGGGAATAAGATGTATTGGAATTTAAAATGTAACAGCCTGATTTTGGGGCTAGTTGGAATAGTGGTTTCGGGACCACTAATTTGAGATTGAGGAAAATTATGTTGATAATATTTTATGTGTTATAACATGTTTATAATGATGCATGACAATTTTGGTGCTTTAATTTTAGCGATTGTAGGCTTAATTGCGAAAAAGGACTAAATTGCATAAAGTGCAAAAGTTTCAAATTACAAGCTAGAGGTGTCTAATAGTTATAGAATAAAATGAAGGTCCTTAAAGTGCAATTATGCCTTCCTAAAGGTGATGGCAGCCAAAGGGACAAGGGACAAGGGAATTAAAAATTTGACAAGGGTTGGTGACATTAGTTGACTAAATGAATAAAATAAGATAAAATAAACAAGGCTATCATCTTTTCATTTTCTTTTCTTCTCCCACCGAAAATATCAACAAGCTTAAGAGTTTGGAAGCTTGAAATTTTCAGCTACATCTCATCCTTGCAAGTAAGTCCTTTTGATGATTATTTTTGATGATTTTTGTACTTTTAGAGTCCCCAAAGCTTAAGCTAGCTAATGAAAGGACTAATTTGCAATATGGTTGAAAGTCTAGGGGCTTGCCATGAGAGTCTTCATGATGTTTTATGAGTTTTTATGGAAGAAAATGGATGTTAGTAAGATGAGAAACAACTCTTGTGAAAGGTGTTAGCATGAAAACATCTAAATAGGACTTGAATGCAAATATTGAAAATACGTAATAAATGCATGAAATAGTTGGAATTATGAGTAGTTGTAAGAGTAATAAATGTTCATCTAGGCTTTTTTAATGAGAAAATGTGATGAAAAATGATTTACGAGCCTAGGGGCAAAATCATAATTTTTGCCATAGTACAAGGGCAAAATGGTTATTTTTACCTAAGTAGAGATTATGATGTAATGTGGTTATAAAATGATTGAATGAGTGAAATTTTGATGTTATAGATCAAGAAGAGCGCGAAATTAACCTTGACCGGGGAAAATGCAAGGTTTTGGATTAAACCGCAAACTAACACGTTTTGCCTTGAGGTAAGTTTATGTGTAAACGATGCATCTTAAATATACATGTTGTTACTAATTGGTGCATTATAAGATTGAGAATATATATGATTCAAATGAATTGAATTGGTAGATAATGAATAATCTCCTTATGAACGTTGAATTAGATATGTAAGTGTGGAATATTACCCGTAGTAATTAATGGTGGGCTGTGTACGATACCACCTTAATTATTCTTGTTGGTGGGATATGTGCGATAGCATCATATTATTCATGTACGATGGGCTGTGTGCGTTACCATCATTTATATTATCATTTGGTGGGCTATGTGTGATACCACCGTAAATATTTTTATTGGTGGGCTATGTGCGATACCACCCTGTTAAAGATTAATGGTAGGCTAAGTGCGAAACCACCGAGTGTTTGGCATTGTTATGAATGATTTATTGTGAAATTGTTATGTGTTGTATCATGTGATCTTGTGGTGATAAAATGTGAGCATTATGTTGTGATATGGTTGAAATGTGGTAAGAGATGAATGGGTAAGCAATATATGTTAATGAATGTGAGCATTATGTTGTGATATGGTTGAAATATGGTAAGAGATGAATGAGTAAGCATGATCTTGAATTGTGAAATGCTAATTATGGATTAGTACATGTTTTGAGGTTTATTGTTTACATGTAAACTTACTAAGCTTTAAGCTTACTTAATTTCTTTTCCTTATTTTATAGTGTCATGTTAGAATTTTAAAAAATGCTTGATGTTCTGCCATTGACATGTTCTTGTGGTTTTTGATGTTTGATGTTTTAAATTAAAGATATGTTTGGGACTTATAGGGTCCTTGTGAATATTCGACCCTTGAGTGTTGCAATGGAATTTTGTTTATTTTGTGTTTTGTGCTAATGGGACCAAATTACAAATATGTGAAATAGTAGGGTAAAATGGTAAATTGCATATCTATGTGTTTTGGGGCTAAATTGAATTGAAATATACTTGAATGAGCTGAATTTAATGTGTTTTAGGATAAGCAGGTCTAAGTTGTGCTCGTCGACGATCGAGGTAAGTTCTTAAGTTAAAGTTCATTAAAGAAATAATTATGAAAGGGTGAAATGGAATTAATTAATTAAATTGAGTAAGATATGGGTGTTAGCGAATGTGTATGTTTTACATTGGGATGATTATGTTTGCAAGATAATATGAATTAGTATATTTGGTTTGACAAGTGAACTGGTTTTGTGAATATGAATTGATAGTGGTTTATGTGTTAAGAAATGTAAGTTGATGAATTGATTTGATAAATAGTTGGGCTTATTGCCTAGAAGATAATTGGAAGCTTACCACCGATGATGCGTTTAAATGAACTTAAATTACTCAAGGTATCGAGTAAGCGTAAGTCCCTTTTTCATTTACTGAGAGCTCGAATTTGAATGATACGGTAGAAATGGTATAATGTGAAATTGAACTTATGATCAAAAGTATGAGTAGTATGTGATTGAAATTGAGATTGAATATAATATTTTGGTAGACTTGATTATGAATAGAAATGTTCATTGAAATATGACTACATTGTTAATGGTAACTATTATATGTATTGGTGTTTGGACATTGTATTACCATTAACTTAAAACTTACTAAGCTAGTGTGCTTACTTTATATATATTGGTCTTTCTGTTTTATAGATCGTAGACTCAACTAAGGACTCAGAGGATTGTCAAGAAAGTCAACCACACTATCACCCCTTTTTGGTACATAATCTTAGTTTTAAATCGAAGGCATGTATAGATTAGACTAAGGTTTAGACTAAGAACATTCGGTTTTGTATATATGTATAGCCTTGCGAAAATGGCTATTTCTTTTGGTCAAGTTTAATTCCTATGCTCTTGATATAATGGTTTTATTATCATATTAATGGATGTGAAGTTTGGTCATGGTTTAATCATGAATGGCAAGTGGTCATATGATATACATGTTGTGGTGTGTGGTAATATGTTTTAACAAGGAAGATGATGTGTTGCGTTTGGGATACCTAGAACTAGGATTTTGAGTTTGGCAATGGCATGTATAGTTGAGCTAAGGGCTAGACTAAGTAAATTGTTTTGTTATTTTGGCCAAATTGTGCGAAATGGTTGGTTATTTCAATGTTATAGATGAAATCTTTTGTATATTGCCATAGTAAATGGCTCTTTACTATCAATCAATGGAATAATGCTAAAGGTCATTCCTAAGTGTGTAGAGTATATGGTTGGATTGTTGAGTATGAATTATGCTTGAGTGAGTTAAGATGATGAATGAGCTTGGAAAATAGCCTTGTTCTTGTCCACACGGGTAGGCATATACTAAGGCATTATTTTGGTGTGTCTAGATGAAATCTTTTGTATATTGTGTGACAACAATGGAATGAATTGCATGAGTGTGTGATATATGGTTGGATTGTGTCCCTTTGCATGTAAAATTGCAAGTCTTGTCCACATGGCTAGGGAGTAAGCACACATGGGCAAAGAGGTGTGTGACCATGTGTCTCGGTAGTGTGGGAGACACGGCTAAATACATGGGCGTGTGCCCAGGTCGTGTGAAGTCTGCACCTTGAATTTGAAATTTAATTCGACACATGGTCTAAGGACACGAGCGTGTACCTTGGCCGTGTAACCATAGTGAGATGATGACGTCATAAATAGAATGCCAAGGTTTTGGCACACGGGCTAAGACACGTGTGTGTTGAGGCCGTGTAAAGGACAAGGGCCAGGGACATGGATGTGCGACTGGCCGTGTGAACTATGTTAGTGTCGACCATGGGTGCGGGACATGGGCGTGTATGACCACATGGCCTGCCTACACGAGCGTGTCCCATTTCACACGGGCGTGTGGCCCCTGTTTCGTAAAAATTTTATAAGTGCGTAAAAGTTTCTGATTTATTTCCAAAACTTTTCGGAAGTATATTTAGGGCCTTATAGGTCCATTATAAGTATGTTAGAGATGTGAATGGTAAAGTTTTAATTTGGAATGAAATTTGATAACCCAAAATTGTAAGACCAAGTGAGTTAAGTACAGTAATGCTGTAATAGCCCAACTCAGGGCATAGTCGAATAATGGTGCGAGACTACAAATCTGAAGTAGAAATATATGTTTTAATGATTTCTATAAGGCTTATGAGGTACTTGCATGATTATGTGAAAATCTCATGAAGGAATTTTATTAATTAGTAAATAAATTGTCCATTAGGACTAAATTGCAAAGATTAGAAAATATGAGATTTTAGAAGATTTAAGTATGAAATAGAATCATAAAAATTATTAGAGGTCTTTATTTAGCAATTAGACCATTAAGAATTATGATGGACAAAAATGGACATGGGAAGGAAAAATCTCAAGAAAGGGCCATTAAGGGCATTTTTGTCAATTAGTTAATTAAAGAATTAAATGGAAAAATAAGCAAAAATCATGTTCATCTTCTTCCTTCTTGGCTGAAAATCACAAGGGAGCCATAGCTAGGGTTTCTTTATCTTCCAAGCTTGATAATCAAGAAACACCAAGCCCGAACTAAAATCGAGGCAAGAACAAAGTCGAGGAATAAATTGCACATCTACATATATTTTGGAGTACCGAGGTAAGTTTGTATGAATTTAAGGTTTCACATGTATTATCATTAAATTACTTTCTATGTTATTTAATTTACATTATTTTCATGAAGACAATTAATAATGCCTTAACAAGGAAACCAAAGAGAACAAGTAAATAGAACTCCAGTTGAAGTCTTAGAATAACGAGGATACCTATGTCATAACATGAGACAAGGAAAGCCTGTGTAAGACCATGTTTGGGACATGGTATCGGCATCAAGGAATGTAGGTCCCGTGTAAGACCATGTCTGGGACATGGCATCGACACCGAATGTAGATCCTATGTAAGACCATGTATGAGACATGGCATCACCATCGAATGAGGAAGGTCTCGTGTAAGACCATGTCTAGGACATGGCATTGAAATCATTTAAGGAAGGTCTTGTGTAACTCCATGTCTGACGTATGGCATCAACACCATTTAAAGAAGGTCTCGTATAAGTCCATGTTTGGCACATGGCATCGACATCAAGCTAAGGAAGCCCGTGTAAGACCATATTTGGAATATGGCATCGGCACTAAGAGTCGATCCCATGTATGACTATATTTGGAATATGGAATTGGCATCGAGACACATGTTTGATGAGATTGAGTATCCTCTAGTATTCCGAGTAATTCAACAAGCAAAAGAGCCAAAAGCGAAAGAGGTAACGAAAGAGGTAACAAAAGAACTAAGTGTATAAAGACACAAAAGAGCAAGATAAGTAAAGAGGATAACAAGTTAAGCTTTATAAGATGATAATGCAATTTAATAAGTTAAGAAAGATAGTGAGATGAGTTTATGTTCATATTAGCAAAAGTGATAAACCATGTGATTGAGTGATACAGGTTCCATGAGTAAAAATACAAGTTATGAAATCATATTATGATACGTGAAGGGTAAGAATAAGTATGAGTAAGTATGCTTAAGCACTAGAGATTATATTATTCTTGTTTCATAAGATGAATTGAAGTTAATTGAGTAAAGATGTTAATATATAAGTTTCATGCAAACTTACTAAACTTTGTGCTTACTTCTCTTTTCCTTTTTCCATGTAGTATCGCCAAGCTAGCTCAGGTATCGAAGAACGTTGGAGCTTGGATCACACTATCAACCACTATTTTGGTATTGCAAAGTTGATTTAGTTTGATTATGACATGTATATGAGTTTGATCATTTTGAGTTATGTCATATTGTGAGTTAAAGGCTTAGCTATTAGGATTATGCATTTTTCTTGTGTATAGCCAAAGAAATTGGCTACTATTGTTATATTCCATATCTTATTGATGAAGAGTTTTATGAAGTCTACAAGTGATGTTTCGAGGTTTATGCATAGTATATAAAGACTATGTTATGCATTGCTTGAGTTAGTATAAGAGTGTTGATATTTCAGGGTGGCAATTGGCTTGGAAAATAGCCTTAAACTGTCCACACGGGTAAACACACAGTTAGACACATGGGCATGTGTCACACACGACCAGCCCCATGGGTGTGTTAAGAGGCCTTGTGTCCCCTACACTAATTTTTAAGAACACGATTGGTCACACGGGCCATCCCATGGGCATGTGCCCTGGCCGTGTGCTATTAAGGGTATGATAACATCATAAACAGAGAGCTCCACGGGTAGAGAACACGGGCGTGTGAAGGACACGGGTGTGTGCTTAGCCTTGTGAAATAAGTTAGTGTGGACCATGGGTGGAGAACACGGGCATGTCTTAGGGACACACGGGCGTGTCGCTTGGATAACACGGGCTGGGGCCCTTTCTAGGCAAAAATTTTAAAAAGTGCAAAAGTTTTTGATTGAACCCCGAAATCTTCCGGATGGGTGTTAAAGGCCATGTGGGCCCATAATATACATGTTATGATTAAGAAGGAATAGTTTTAAGTCAAAACAAAATTTTATAGCCCGATAATACATGTTTAAGTAAAGTTAAGTATGATAATGCCTCGTACCCTGTCCCGGCGTCAGACACGGGTACAGGGTGTTACATTTAGTGGTATCAGAGCTACGTTTTAGTCAATTCTCGGACTAACGTAGCGTAAGTTTGAGTCTAGTTATACATGCCATACATAAGAGTATTTATATAATGATAGTGTGACGACTCTTGACGATTTAAATTGTGTTTTCATATAGTAAATTGATCCCGAAAGAGCTATGACGGATGATTTAAAAAGTAATACACCGGCTCCCACTGAAAGGACGATGCCAAATGAGAATGAGAACAAATCCACGACTGTAAGTTAGAGAGGAGGATAAGAGTCTAGGGAATCTTTCCTCCTTATGATGAATGCTTGGTATACGGAGTTCGTTTGCACGAACTTGAATGTACCACCCTCCACCCCTACCTATTCCTCAACCTACCCTTGTAGCCCCTCAAGTGGTAGAAGTGGTAAGAAGAGAAAAGCCTCGGTAGATAGAATCTAGAAGCAAAGAGCTAAGGAATTTTGGGCTTGTAAAGATGACAATCTAGAAAGAGCCGAGTTCTGGCTTGAAAACACCATCAAGGTATTTGATGAATTATCGTGCACACCTGAAGAGTGCATTAAATGCATAGTTTCTCTTCTGAGAGATTCTGCTTATCAATGGTGGAACACTTTTGTGTCGGTGGTACCAAGGGAAATGATCACGTATGAGTTTTTCTAGGAAGAATTCAGGAAGAAGTACATCAGTTAAAGATTTATTGATTAGAAAAGAAAGGAATTCTTAGAATTGAAGCAAGGTAAGATGGCAGTAACTGAGTACGAGCGTGAGTTTGTAAGACTCAGCAGAATACGCTCGAGAGGTGTATCCACTAAGGCTATTATGTGTAAGAGATTTTAGGACGAACTAAATGAAGACATTAAGTTGTTTGTTGGTGTCCTTGAGTTGAAGGATTTTGTTGTTCTAGTGGATCGGGCTTATAAAGTCGAAGAATTGGTTAAAGGGAAAAGAAAAGCTGAGATGGAGTCTCATGACTCAAGAAAGAGACAATGGAATAAGTCGTTTCAATCCTCGTCCAAGAAATTGAGAGATTTTCCTACCCGATCAACTACTTCAGCCGATTTTTCAGGTAGAAGGAAGAGTAAATAGTATTTAGGAATAAGGTTTAAACCACCTCAGTCGCTAGTGTTGGAATTATTTGATCTAATAGACCGGAATGCCCACAGTGTGGCAGATGTCACCTCGGTGAGTGTCGTACACATGAGAGTGCTTGTTTTAAGTGCGGTTCCTAAGATCACTTCATTAGAAAATGCCCCAAAATGGTTGAGAAAGACAAGGTTAGAGTGTAAGAGCAGGAAGCACTAATAAAGGAAGACAACAAAGGAACCCAGGAAGCTGAGTGAGTAGTAAGGGTTCACCCCGAGAGCAGGCTGCAAGATCCGAGGGTAGAGCGCCTGCAAGGACTTATGCCATTTGCGCTCGTGAAGAGACTTCATCTCCTGATGTAATGATGAGTACATTTTCTCTTCATGACACTGATGTTGTTGCTTTAATTTATCCGGGTCTACCTATTCATACATTTGCATGAAATTAGTATCTAGTATGAGCATGCCCATAGAGTCTACCGAGTTTGTGATAAAAGTGTCTAGTCCACTAGGAAAAAGCATATTAGTTGATAAGGTATGCAAAGATTGCCCATTGATGATTAGAGGTCATTATTTTAAGGCAAGTCTTATGCTATTGCCATTTGATGAATTCGATATTATTCTTGGTATGGCTGGTTAACCACACATGATGTGACAATAAATTGTGGAAAGAAATATATTGAGTTGAGATGTGAAAATGGGGACACTCTCCATGTTGAATCAGATGAACAAGGCAGATCGCCGGTAGTGATCTCCACATGTCGACTCAGAGGTATGTAAGAAAAGGGTATGAGACGTATCTTGCCTTTTGATGAATGCCAAAGAAATCGAGTTAAAGGTTGAATCAGTATCGATAGTATGTGAGTACCCAAATGTCTTTCCGAGGAAGTGCCAGGATTGCCTCCGGCTAGAGAGGTTGAATTTGGTATCGAGTTAGCTGCTAGTACTGTATCAATATCGATTGCTCCTTACAAAATGGCTCCAACTAAGTTGAAGGAATTAAAGGCACAGTTGTAAGAGCTAACGAACAAAGGTTTTGCAAGACCGAGTTGCTCTCCATGGGGTGCTCCAATGTTATTTGTGAAAAAGAAAGATGGCTTTATGAGATTGTGCATAGATTACCGACAGCTTAATAAAGTAACAGTGAAGAACAAGCACCTGTTGCCAAGGATAGACGATTTGTTCGATCAATTGAAGGGATCCACTGTGTTCTCCAAGATAGACTTAAGGTCGGGAAACTACCAGTTGAGAGTAAAAGACTCAGACGTGCCTAAGACGGCTTTTCAAACGAGGTATGGGCACTATGAATTTTTAGTCATGCCTTTGGTTTAACAAATGCCCCTGTGGTGTTCATGGATTTAATGAACCGTATTTTTCGGCCATATTTAGATAAGTTTGTGGTTATTTTTATTGACGATATACTGATATATTCTTGAGATGAGCATGAGCACGTTGAGCACTTGAGGACAATTTTGCAAATTCTATGAGAAAATAAATTGTATGCCAAGTTTAGAAAAAGTGAATTTTGGCTCAATGAAGTTGGATTTTGGGACATATTATCTCGAGAGATGGAGTCCGAGTTGACCCAAGCAAAATTTTAGCCATTGTTGATTGGAAGCCGATGAAAAGTGTATTTGAGGTTAAAAGTTTTCTGGGCTTAGCCAGGACTATTATAAGCGATTTGTTAAGGGGTTTTCTATGATAATGAATCCAATGAAAAAATGTTACAGAAAAATGTAAAGTTTGAATGGACAGAAAAGTGCCAACAAAGTTTTGAGAAATTAAAGGCAATGTTGATAGAAGCTCCAGTTCTAATACAACCTGAATCGAAAAAAGAATTTGTGATCTACAGCGATGCATCCTTAAATGGATTAGGCTGTGTACTTATGCAAGAAGGCAAGGTGATAGCATATGCCTCCAGACAGTTAAAGCCTCATGAAAAGAACTATCCGATGCATGATTTAAAGTTGGCTGCCATTGTGTTTGTGCTAAAGATTTGGAGACACCATTTGTATGGTGAAAGATGTCAGATTTTCACTGATCACAAAAGTTTGAAGTATTCGATGACTTAAAAGGAATTGAACTTAAGGCAACAAAGATGGTTAGAGTTGATAAAAGATTATGAGTTAGTCATTGATTACCACGGGAAAGGTGAATGTAATCGCTGATGCCTTGAGGAGGAAATCCCTATTTGCCTTAAGGGCTATGAATATACGGGTGAGTTTGTCTAATGATGGTTCTATTCTAGCTGTGTTGAGGGCTAGACCGATGTTCCTTCAGGAGATTTATGAGGCACAGAAAGATGATAGTGAATTGCAAGCCAAAAGAGTTCAATACGAGTCGGGTATTGAGTTTGATTTTCGGATTGATTCAGATAGGTGTTTGATATTTAGAGACCGAGTCTATGTACCAAGAAATAATGAGCTCATTCGTAAAGTTTTGCATGAAGCACATAATCGATGCCTATTTGTACATCCCGGTAGCACCAAAATGTATAATGATTTGAAGAAATGGTATTGGTGGCCGAGTATGAAGAAAGATATTTTTAAGTTTGTTTCAAGATGCTTGATTTGTCATCAAGTAAAGGTTGAACACCAAGTACCTTCGGGTTTACTTCAACCTATTATGGTGCCCGAGTGGAAGTGAGACCGAATTACCATGAACTTCGTAACAAGGCTGCCATTGACACCGAGCAAGAAAGATGTTGTGTGGGTTGTAGTCGATAGACTTATGAAGTCAGCCCATTTCATACAGTACGTGTCGACTATTCACTGGATAAGTTCGAAAACTTGTATATTTCTGAGCTTGTGAGGCTACATGGAGTGCCCTTATCGATTATATCAGATAGAGTTTCGAGATTTAAGTCCAGATTTTGGAAAAAGTTGCAAGAGGCCTTGGGCACAAAGTTGAATTTTAGTAGGGCCTTTCACCCCCAAACTGACGGATAGTCAAAAAGGTTGATACAAGTACTCGAGGATATGCTCTGGTGTTGTGTTCTTAAGTTTCAAAGTAGTTGGGAAAAGTACCTACCGTTGGTAGAATTTGCCTACAATAACAATTATCAGTCAAGCTTGCAAATGGCGCCTTTTGAGGCTTTATATGGGCGTAAGTGCCGAACGCCTTTGTATTGGACTAAACTTAAGGAAAACCAGATCCACAGGGTTGATTTGGTTAGAGAAATCGAAGAGAAGGTAAAGGTGATTCGAGATTGTTTAAAGGCTGCTTCTGACAGATAGAAATCTTACTTAGATTTGAAAAGGAGAGAAATTGAGTATCAAGTCGGTGATAGAGTATTCTTGAAAGTGTCACCATGGAAGAAAGTTCTTAGATTTGGCCGGAAAGGCAAATTGAGTCCATGTTTTATCGGACCATATGAGATCACCGAGAGGATTGGACCAGTAGCCTATTGGTTGGCTTTACCATCTGAGTTACAGAGAAGATTCATAATGTGTTTCACGTGTCTATGTTGTGTCGGTACCGATCAGACCCTTTACATGTAATTACACCGACAGAGGTTGAGATTCAACCTGATATGACATATGGTGAAGGACCGATTAAGATTCTAGCCCGGGAAGTTAAGCAATTAAGGAATAAAAGTATAGCTCTCGTGAAAGTCTTATGGTAGAGACATGGGGTAAAGAGCCTACATGGAAGCCCTAGGCAGCTATGAAGAACAAATACCCAAACCTTTTTACTGGTAAGATTTTCAGGGAAGAAAATCCCTAAGGGGGGAGAATTGTAACAACCTGACTCAGGGTCTAGTCGGAATAGTGGTGCAAGACCACAAATCCAAAGTAGAAATATATGTTTTAATGATTTCTATAAGGCTTATGAGGTACTTGCATGATTATGTGAAAATCTCATGAAGGAATTTTATTAATTATTAAATAAATTTTCCATTAGGACTAAATTGCAAAAATTAGAAAATATGAGATTTTAGAAGATTTAAGCATGAAATAGAATCATAAAAATTATTAGAGGTCTTTATTTAGAAATTAGACCATTAATAATTATGATGGACAAAAATGGACATGGGAAGGAAAAATCTCAAGAAAGGGCCATTAATGGCATTTTTGTCATTTGGTTAATTAAAGAATTAAAAGGGAAAAATAAGCCAAAATCATGTCCATCTTATTCCTTCTGGGCCGAAAATCACAAGGGAGCCATAGCTAGGGTTTTTTCATCTTCCAAGCTTGATAATCAAGAAATGTGAAGCCCGGACCGAAACCGATGTAAGAACAAAGTCGAGGATTAAATTGCACATCTACATATATTTTGGAGTACCGAGGTAAGTTTGTATGAATTTAAGGTTTCACATGAATTATCATTAAATTACTTAATATGTTATTTAATGTATATTATTTTCATGAAGATGATTAATAATGCCTTAATAAGGATATCAAAGAGAACAAGTAAATGGAAGTCTCGGTTGAAGTCTTAGAATAATGAGGATACCTATGTCATAACATGAGACAAGGAAAGCCCGTGTAAGACCATGTCTTGGACATGGCATCGGCATCAAGGAATGTGGGTCCCATGTAAGACCATGTTTGGGACATGGCATCGGCACCGAATGTAGATCCTGTGTAAGACCATGTATGGGACATGGCATCAGCATCGAATAAGGAAGGTCTTGTGTAAGACCATGTCTAGGACATGGCATCGACACCATTTAAGGAAGGTCTCATGTAAGTCCATGTTTGACGCATGGCATCGGCACCATTTAAGAAAGGTCTCGTGTAAGTCCATGTCTGGAACATGGCATCGACATCAAGCTAAGGAAGCCCGTGTAAGACCATATTTGGAATATGGCATCGGCACTAAGAGGCGATCCCATGTAAGACCATATTTGGAATATGGCATTGGCATCGAGACACATGTTTGGTGAGATTGAGTATCCTTTAGTATTCTGAGTAATTCAACGGGCAAAAGAGCCAAGAGCGAAAGAGGTAACAAAAGAGCTAAGTGTATAAAGGCACAAAAGAGTAAGATAAGTAAAGAGGATAACAAATTAAGCTATATAAGATGATAATGCAATTTAATAAGTTAAGAAATTTAGTGAGATGAGTTTATGTTCATATTAGCAAAAGTGATAAACCATGTGATTGAGTGATACAGGTTTCATGAGTAAAAATACAAGTTATGAAATCATATTATGATATGTGAAGGGTAAGAATAAGTATGAGTAAGCATGCTTAAGCACTAGAGATTATATTATTCTTGTTTCATAATATGAATTGAAGTTAATTGAGTAAAGATGTTAATATATAAGTTTCATGCAAACTTACTAAACTTTATGCTTCCTTCTCTTTTCCTTTTTCCATATAGTATCGCCAAGCTAACTAGGGGATCGAAAAACGTCGGAGCTCGAATCACACTATCAACCACTATTTTGGTATTGAGAAGTTGATTTAGTTTAAGTATGGCATGTATAGGAGTTAGATCATTTTGAGTTATGACATATTGTGAGTTAAAGGCTTGGCTATTAGGATTATGCATTCTTCTTGTGTATAGCCAAAGAAATTGGCTAATACTATTATGTTCCATATCTTATTGATGAAGAGTTTTATGAATTTTACAAGTGATGTTTCGAGGGTTATGCATAGTGTATAAAGACTATGTTTCGAGAGTTTTATGTATTGCTTGGAAAATAGTCTCAAACTGTCCACACTGGTAGACACATGGGCGTGTGTCTATGCCGTATGTGACACATGGCCAGCCGCATGGGTGTGTTAAGAGGTCGTGTGTCCCCTGCACTAATTTTTGAGAATACGATTCGTTACACGGGCCAGCCCACGGGCATGTGCCTTGGTCATGTGTTTAAAGGGTATGATGATGTCATAAACAGAGAGCTCCACGGTAGAGGACACATGCGTGTCTAGGCCGTGTGAAGGACAAGGGCGTGTGCTCAGCCGTGTGAAATTAGTTAGTGTCGACCACAGGTGGAGAACACGGGCATGTCTTAGGGGCACACGGGCGTGTCCCTTGGATAACACGGGCTGTGGCCCTTGTCTAGGTAAAAATTTTAAAAACTGCAAAAGTTTTCGATTGAACCCCGAAATCTTTTGGATAGGTGTTAAAGGCCACATAGGCCCATAATATACATGTTATGATTAAGAAGGATAAGTTTTAAGTCAGAACAAAGTTATATAGCCTGATAATACATGTTCAAGAAAAGTTAAGTACGGTAATGCCTCGTACCCTGTCCCGTCGTCGGACACGGGTAAGGGGTGTTACATTTGGCTCGTACCTTGTTCCAGCGTAGAATACGAGTAAGGGGTGTTACATAAAAGAACTGTACTGGTCGCCTGGTTTGAAGCGAGAGATAACAAATTTTGTAGCTAAGTATTTGACGTGCCAGTAAGTGAAAGCTAAACACTAGCTCCCTTTGGCCTATTGTAGCCGATTAAGATTCCCTAGTGGAAGTGGGAGCGTGTGACTATGGACTTGTTAGTGGGTTACCCTTGACACCCATAAAGAAGAATTCAATTTGAGTGATTGTGGATAGACTGACTAAGTCGGCTTATTTCTTACATGTTTATACGAACTATTCACTAAAGAAGTTGGCTAAGTTGTACATTTATAAGATTGTGCGACTATATGGGTTGCTAATTCTGATAATTTCTAATCGTGATCCTCATTTTATGTCTCAATTCTGGAAACAAAAATGTATGAAGCATTGGGTACTTGTCACATCCCGAAAATAGGGTTAGAAAAAATTGAGATTGCGAAATTATGTCAAGTGAGTTAATCTAGTTCAGTGAATTGGTTTTGTGCTTGTGTGTGTGAGGTTTTGGGTTCGCATCTTTCCTTTGAATTTTTGTTATTTTTGCTTCAAGCCTTATCTTTGAACATCTAGCTTATATATTATTCTTTCTCAACTGATGACAAGAATGAGCCTGCTGGTTCAGTGGTAAGGCTTCAGCTTACCCTTTGGTCTTGTGTAAATCCCTACATATGCAAAGTGGAAAAACTATTTTTGTTTCAAACTCTAGGAAAAATTTGATCTGGATATTTGCTAGGAGTTAGTGGGTAGTTTTGTGAGGGATTAACTCCTAAAATCCTTCTAGAAAAATTCCCATACTTTTTTCTCCCCACTCTCCCATTTTCTCATCTTTCCCCTTATTCTTCAATTTTTTTAATTTCTTTCTTTTCTTTTTTTTTGAATTACTTCCTTGACGTTTTTCCGCTTCTCCTTTCTCTTTTGTTTCATTCTTTGTTTCCTCTAAAGACAATCATAGACAATTCTTATTTTTTGGAATTTTTCTTTATTATGGTTCCTTTGCTATTGCTTTATTATCGTAGTGTTTCTGTTGTGTCGTAGTTTTGAATGAGGAAATTTCATACTTTCATCTAAGTGTAGGTAACGTATATGATTTTTTATTTTCTTTCTTTCAGTGGTAAGAATAAATGTTTCTTTTCCATATGAAGGGTAGGTGGTTTTAATAGTTTTGTGTTGTGAGTATGTTGGAAGAATTTTTGCCTTTTTGAGTCTATCAATCATATAATCATTTGCGCTTTTGGTTAGGTGAAGGACGCGAGTTTAACGACAACACTCCGACAAATTATGTTTCGGTGTTAAGTTGTTGTTTATGCGGTGTAAATTTGGTATTAGTTTAGGGTCTGGTGTTGCTAAGTTGTGCCTATCGAATTCAAGTTTTGGTGTTGGTATTAGGTAAATTCATGTTGTTAATCGATGCAACATAAAGTTGTATGTAGGATTTGAGAGTGCTCGTTTGTGTGGTTAATCAGAAGAACAAGCAAGTGCGTGTCTCTAACTCAAAAATACAATTTCAAAACCTAGAAACTTGAAAAAAATAATAGCAAATTTTGAATTGCAAGTTGCGACACATGGCCATGTGGAAGGCCGTGTGCACCACACAAGTGTGTGGTTGGCCATGTGCCATACCATGTTGTCCAGATGGGCATGTGTGATTGCACAAGCAATTTGGGTTGTCAGTGGGAGAGACATGCATGTGTGATCATACGGGTTGATCAGGTAGACCGTGTTGGCCCATTTTTTAAAAATTTTCACTTAGATTCTAAATTCTATTTCCAAAATCGATGCCTTGTTTTAGGCCATTACAATGCCTATTTATAATACAAATTCTAAACTCAAATTCATTTACATTTCAAATCCGAACAGTATCCTAATAAGGATGACTTAAATGTCAACTTCATGGTTGCTTCCACGTAGCCTTCTTGAAGTAATTGTAGAAGTGATGGTTGCTTCCACATTTCTCATGCATTAATGGTTGATTCCATCATGTTGTCATCATTCTTTGTCTCATTTGTTGATGGACATTTATGGATGGTGATTTCCTTATTTTCATGTCACCTCCAAAATTGAATGCTCCTTTCTTGGATGTCATTCTTCCACGTGTTGTGTTTTGTTGTTATCCTTCTTGGATGTTTCTGACATTCATATCCTCGATTTCATCGAGATGTAATGACTCTGGTGAAGGAACTGGTGTATTCCAGCTTTCCCACGTGTCTTTGATTTTCGTTGCTTTCGAATAATCATCGATCTCTATATCAGCTATCTTTTTTAATAACTGAACAGATTCTTCATTTGTTTCTTCCTGGATTTTTCCAGTGTCGTATGCTAAAATTCTTTTGCCATCGATCCAGAACATATAAGTGTTTTGTTGAAGTAGATATGGGCCGTGGTCATTAAATCAATTCCAGCTTGGATTTGATAATTAGAAATATCATTATAACACTTGTCAATGGTTCTTGTCAAGTGTTGATTATCTTCATTTATTGCTGAGAGGGATCTTCCCCAAAGCATCGTACGAATAATCCAAATTTGATATGGCTGATAAAATTTTTCTTTTTCAGCAATACCAATGAAACTATTTATTTCTATATAAAAATAATAGGCAAAATCATCTATATTAGTAAAATTTATTAATCTAGATTTTACAATAGTGGGAAAATCTTTTAATAAATGGAAAGAAAGATTTTGGACTGTTATTTCTTTAACAAATCCCCATTCAATACTGGTTATATCAAATGGTTCATGATCAAGCCTAAATTTGATAGTAGGAAATTGTTCTCCTATATCATTAGTAAAAACAAAAGCTTGTAAAAGGTATTTTGAAAAAGTTTCTTTATATTGAGCTTCTTTGGTTGCAAATAGCTCTATTTATTTTGAAAAAATATCTTGTGGTAGAATTTGTCTACATTTATTATATAGACATATTCTAAACATTTTATTAATAATAGAATGTTTGTTCCTTTATTAATAAAATATTGGAATATATCAAGAAGATTATTTATCTCCTTAACATCCATATATTCTATTAGGATCTCGTCCCAATCTCTGCATAAAATAGATTTTAGTAATAAATCATGAGATTCATTATCTTTAGTTGTTTTTTCAACTAAGAAATTTGAAAATTGTGTAAGAGCTCTTCTAAAGTTTGCTCTTTGTTCAGTAATATGGGTTTTCCATATTTTGTTTATAAAATTATAATATTCTAAAGGTAAACCCGGATTATAAAAATCTTTTATTTTAGGAATTTGTTCTTGTTTCAACAAATTTTCTATTTCTTTTAAAATCTCAGCATAACTGGTTTGAGATGCCGAATTTGGATCTTGAGAAAAATTAAAATAACTCATCGGGTTTGGTGATTGTGTTCCAATTGGTTGGCTTACCATTGGATATGGTACATAATATCCTTGATTAGGATAAAATGGTACTTGAGAAGGTACATTAATAAATCCTTGTTTAGGACTGATCGTTTTCCCTTTGTTGGGTTTTTTATGGACAATTGTCCATTCTCCAACTTTTTCTAGAGGTTTTTTACCTCTATCCATAAGGCCTACTAAACAAATCAGCAATAGTTAGTACAAATAAATTTAGGATTTTCTACTAGTGGTATTTCTATAGAAGTATTTTCTATAAACATCATAACAGATTGTTTATTAATAGATAATGGTAAATATTGATTTATAAAATTATTTCCTAATATAATATCACCATACATGTCAGGAAAACATAATATTTTTGGAATTATAAGTCGAACATTATTTATGTATATTGGTAATTAGACCATCCATGGGGTCTATTAGGCTTAAATAAGACGCAGAATGTGATATCTGTCATTATGTGATATGACTAAGGTAAGTGAAAAACTTATATATGATTTATGTTTTGATAACTTTGAAAGCACAATAATGTGTAAAAACATGTATGGCAACTATATGTAAAATAACTTGTAACATCCTTAAATCGGGGTCTCTGCATTTTTGCATTTTTGCATGTTTGCATGTGTTAGTATGATTGTTGTGCTAGTTTAGGGTGTTTTGGGGTCCTGGCATGAGCTTGGGGTAGGCCAGAGTTATAGCAAAAAGTTGTATTTTGGGCTTCTAAAGGAAGGGAGCTGATTGAGCTAGGGGTTAAGTATAATTGTTGGCGAGTTCTGGCACAAGAAGTGCCTTGGAAAAGTGGCAAGGAGGCGCCACTTAGGGCTTGGAGAAGTGACGCCTTAAGGGGGAGCAAGGGAGCCTAGGTTCGAGCAGCAGAAATTCCCTTTCTGCTTGTTATTTTGATGCCAAGAGCATGGAGGAATTCAGCTCAAAGTGGACTCTGATGGATGAGGTTTGAAAGGGTCAACAATTTCAAATGGGTGGAAGGGAGGAAATGGTGGAAGTTGACTCATTCAAATTGTTTGGATGAGTGGAAGAGAGGAAATCTAGGAGGAAGAAGGGGGACGGCTTAGAGGATGAAGGGAGTGGGAGTGTGTAGTCGAATTTGGTAGTGGCTAAGGGGTGTTGGAGTTTCGATTTTTGTGTGTGTTGGGTGTGCCGAAATTGAGTTGGTTTTGAGTAGTATTTTTGACATCTAGGTGAGCCTATTCTTTGTGTCGAAACCACTTTTTAGGTTCTTTATTTCCTTCTTTTCTTTTTGTGAAATCGAGTACCTCTTTGAGCAGATTTCTTTCCCTCATAGCCCAATCCATCTAGCACCTTTGTGGTTCTTTTTCTTTCTTTCACTCGTTTAGTAAGTGGCGAAATCTCATAACTGTTCACCTCTTCTTCTTCTTCTTTTTCTTCTTCTTCCCAAAACTAAAAATCCCCTAACCCCTTATCATCTTCAACCTTAGCACAAAGAACTGAAATCTCATAAGCTATTCCTCCTCTTCGTTTTTTTTCTTCCACTTTCTATTCTTATTGTTGTTAGCCGAACCCTTCTTGAAGCTTCATTCCTTGCCAAAACCTCTGCTACTTTTCTCTTTTCATTTCCAACACCTTGGCCGAATATCAACTGTTAGAGATCACTCTCTCTTCACTTTTTTCTTTGCTTCGTGGGTCAACCTCGGTAAGTTGAGGTAGGTTCTTGGCACTTTGGCCGAATCTCTCTTATCTCTTATCCCTTCTCTCTATCATTTTCTATAGAAGGAGAAGCCGGATTTCTTTGGCACTCATAAGTGTTCTTTTGGGTTTTGTGGCAGCAGAGTGTCGTTGGTTATTCTTTCTTATTTTTCCAATCGGTTTGCTAGTAGTGTGGTAAGTGTCCCTGTTGCCAATCATCTCTTACTTCATTATGTCCCGAAGGTAGGGATCTAGTGTATATGATGTTTGGCCAAATGCAGGGGGGCTGGTGATGTTATTTTGTGGAGACTTCTGAGATTCGTCGATTGTTGGTCACGCTTAGAGCCTCGGGGTTTTGCTGATTTAGGTAAGGGATTTAATTTCGGGTCTTGATTCCTTACAATTTGTTTCACTGCTTTGATTCGGTTAGTAACTAAGGTGTGTTATGGACTCAAAGGCCAATCAATCGCTTGGTGGGGTTGGATCTGGAACCCTAGCCCCTAAGTTCAAGAAGAGGGCAGTGTCAGCGGTTCGTGATTAGCCATCGGGGTGTGGACCAGCATCCGAGCAGGATAGTAGACAAATCGCGATTGTGTCGATTAACGACTGTACCGACGTAGAAAGTGTAGTTTTGCGCGTTATCAGGTGTGTAACACTTACACACTCCATTAGTTAATTTGCTAATTATGTTTAATGTTAAAAGCTAAAATAACTATTAAAATCGGTGCGTTACCCTTGCGGGTATGAGCGCACTCCGGGTAAGTCCCATGTAGATTGATTATCAATATATGATGTTATACTATGTGATTATGCTATGCTATGTGAGACTTGCATTACAAACATGTTAATGTGCCATGAAAAAAATGTGTTCATGATGATGGGTATGTTGAGTGGAGGGGGGAGGATGATTTAGACTGTCACCAGTGGTTTTGACCACACAGTGGGTTGGCCCCGCTTTTCTTATTATTTGTGACTAGTCTCAGTGGTTTTGACCACACGGATATTATTTGTGACTACGGTCACCAGTGGTTTTGACCACACATGGATTATTGTGACTCGTCCTAGTGGTTGGTACCATAGTGGGTTGGCCCTACATGTTGATTACGGGATTGTCATCGATGGTTTTGACCACACGGTGGGTTGGCCCCACCATATGATTTGTGACTTTGGTTTTGACCACACTTATATGATTTGTGACTACGGTGGATTTTGAACACTAGTGGTTTTGACCACACAGGTAGACACGGAGTTCGGTTGGTTAGGTTGGGTTTGTATGATTTGCATATTGACATATGAAATGTGTAAGTGCCTTATTATTATAGGGATGGGGATTTATACACTGAGTCTCGGTGACTCACCCCTTCCCTTACATTTTGCATATGAGGCTTAGATCGCGGATGTGGAGCCGGGGTGGACTCGAGGTGGCCATGCACTAGGTTTTTTTTTGGGTTTTATTTTAATTAATATTTTGGATTAATTTACTTTTAAATTTGGTTTTGGATTTGTAATTTATTATTTCGGGTTTTGATTATTTGCTTTAAGTTTTATCGTACTGTGCTTAAGTTAATTAACATAGCATGTTCTAATAACCTGCAAAATCAACGTTTTCAAAAATTGTACAACTTATCGGTTTTTCAAACTTTACCACCGGTTAATACTAAATCAATGAAGTCAGCAAACTAACTCAAACTTTCTCTGAACTAAGTTTTTCTTTATGTTCAGATACAAAGTGGTTTTCAACTTTATTATGCTAAACTCACTCGAGTTTTCATAAAATCAAACGACTTTCCAAAACTAGAAACGACAAACGATCTTCTCAAAGGAGTTTTTATTCTACACTCAAAATGATAAAATGTTTTTGATAACACATTTTCACAAAAAGTAAATCAGCAACTTGTTTTCTTGAAATTATTTTCACTCTGTAACATACCGAATTAGGTTGTGGTGTGTTGACCGGGTTTGGGGTGTTACAATTTTGGCATCAGAGCCAAGTTCAAAAGCTCGATCGTGGGCCCGAGGCCCAAAAATGTTTTAAAAGAATGGGTTATGAAAGGTTTTTGTGGGAAAGGTACGGTTGGGAAAGCATGGCACCGAGTCTCCGGCACTGATCCACCCAGGTAAGTACCCCTATTTGTTGTTAATATGTCTGTAATGATGACATTAGGATTAGTAGTAATAGGGAACTACTATAGAGACTTAAATCGTAGGATTGTGTGAACTTACGAAAATAATCCCTGTATTAAATTATTGATAAGACTGTGCTTTAATAACAGTGGAATAAGTCTAACGCATAAAACTATTAAATCAGATCAACTTGTATCGGTAGTTATGAGTACACGAGGACGTGAGCGTAATATACGTGGATGAGGTAGGGGTAGGACGACAGTGTCGAAATCGGTAGGGTCTGGACATGGGTCGGAGAACGAGGTACCACCACCGCCAGTTGTGGCGCAAAATTCGAGATCGATGGTGGTGATGACGCGATTGTCACGAGCAATCTTTGAGTTCTAGAAAGAGTCGGGTGCGAGCATCGAAATAGGAGCTCAAAAATCTGTGTCTGAACGACTCCGGGCTAATGGCATAGAGGTATTCAGAGGTGTATCTGGTGTGGCTCCTAGTACGGCAAAATATTGGCTGGAGGCGACAGAACGTATCATGGATGACCTGGATTTTACGGCTGAGGAGAAGCTGAAGGGTATAGTATCTATTCTCTGAGATGAGTCATATCAGTGGTGGCTCACGGTTAGGGATGGAGCAATAGCCGACGACATCACTTGGGACTTCTTTAGGGCAGCCTATCAGAGGAAATAGGTTGGGGCTAGTTACATCGATGCGCAGCGTAAGGCATTCCTGAATTTGGTTTAGGGAAATAAGTCAGTATCGGAGTATGAGGTAGAATTTCTTGATTAAGTCGGTATGCACGGGTATTGTGGGCACGGAACATGAGTATTTATGTCGATTTGAGGATGGGAAATTTGAGAGATGAGTGCGGATGTTGATTGCTCCACATGAGGAGAGAGAATTTGCAGTCTTAGTAGAGAAGGCCAAAGTTGCTGAGGAAGTGAAATTGTCAGTGAGGCGAAATCAGGATAAGGGTTGGAATAAGAGGAATTCTGGGTCATCCGGGTCTGTCGAGAATCAATAGAAAAGGGCTAGATATGGTGGGCCAAATCAAGTTGTGAGGCTCTCTGCTGCTACTACTCAGTGGCCGCCATGGTGTGCATAGTGTGGAAAGTCTCAAACGAGGGAACGTTGGACTGAAAATAAAGGGTGTTTTGAGTGTGGGTCAATGGGACACCGAGTGAGGGATTGTCCGCAGAGGTCAGCTAGACTTCAATTTGGGAATCAGGGTCGTACACAGTTCAAGAGGGATGGTCAGCAACCACAGAGGGGTCGCGGTTCGGCCAGGGGAGGTAACGGTTCAAGGCGAGGCCACGGAGCACTGGGTAGAGGTGCTGGGAGCACAGGGTAGAGGTGCTGGGAGCACAGAGGTGAGACAGCCTAGGTTGGTCTACACAGCGAGGAGTCGAGAGAAAGGTGACACACCAGACGTCATAACCGGTACATTCTTAATTTTTAGACTGCCTTATACTACTTTGATAGATATTGGTTCGACGCACTCATATGTTGCCAGTAGTATAGTGGAAACTATGAACTTAGACTTTGAGATTACTTCTAGGGAGATGACAGTAATAAGCCCTCTAGGTCACTCTGTAGAAGTAAATAAACTGTATAGAGGAGTACCCCTAGAACTTCAAGGGGTAGTGTTTTTGGCTGATATGATGGAACTGCCGTTCGGGGAGTTCGATCTGATTCTCGGGATGGATTGGCTAGTGAAGTACCAGGCCAGTTTGAATTGCGCAGCTAAGCGCATGGTTTTGAGGATAGTAGAAGGTGAAAAGGTGGTAATGATAGGCAATAGAAGAGATTATCTATCTAATGTTGTGTCTACTCTGAAGGCCGAGAAAATGGTGAGGAAGGGTTGTGAGGTGTTTATGGTACATGTCTGTACCTTGGAGGCCAAGGAATCAGTTGTGGGGAATGTCCGAACGGTGAAGGAATTTGCCGATGTATTCCCAGAGGAACTTTCGGGTCTGCCTCCGGACCGTGAAGTTGAGTTCGGTATAGACTTGTTACCCGGAACCGCGCCAGTGTCTATTGCCCCATATAGGATGGCAATCAAGGAATTGGTGGGCGAAGGCCTGATTCGTGAATTGTTGGACCGTGGTTTCATCTGGCCGAGTGTATCACCTTGGGGAGCACCTGTGCTCTTTGTTAAGAAGAAAGATGGTACAATGTGGATGTGTATAGACTACCACCAGCTGAATAAGTTGACGATCAAGAACAAGTATCCATTGCCGGGATGAGCGACTTGTTTGATCGACAAGGGTGCATCGATTTTCACTAAGATAGATCTTAGGTTGGGGTATCATCAACTCAAAGTGAAGGAGGCGGATATCCATAAAATAGTGTTTCATACTCGTTATGGGCACTACGAGTTTTTGGTAATGTCGTTCGGGTTGACTAATGCACCGGCAGCGTTCATAGACATAATGAATCGGGTGTTTCAGTCGTACTTGGACCGGTTCGTCATGGTGTTTGTAGACGACATTTTGGTGTATTCGAGATCAGAGGAAGAGTATGATGAACATCTACGTGTGGTTTTATAGATTCTAAGGGAGAAGCAATTATTCGCAAAGTTTAGCAAATGCGAGTTCTAGTTGAAGGAGGTAACTTTCTTGGGTCATGTGGTGTCAGCTGAGGGAATTAGAGTGGATCCTCGGAAGATTGAGGCAGTGTTGGATTGGAAGCCACCTAAGTCGATAGCAGAGATTTAGAGTTTTTTGGGTTTGGCAGGATATTACAGAAGATTCGTGGAAGGGTTTTCTTTGATTGCAGCACCGTTAACTAAGTTGTTGCAGAAAGTGGTTCCATTTGTTTGGTCTGATAAGCAGCAGGAGAGTTTCGACAAGTTAAAGAAGATTCTGATAGAAGCTCCAGTTTTGATTCAACTTGAGGCAGGGAAGGGGTTCACGATTTATTGTGATGCATCGCATACTGGTTTGGGGTGTGTGATGATGCAAGAGGGGAAAGTGGTGACGTATGCGTCTCGACAGTTGAGACCTCATGAAGGTAACTACCCAACACATGATTTGGAATTGGCTACAATGGTTTTTGCCCTGAAGATTTGGAGGCATTACTTATATAGGGAGAAGTCGATAGTCTACACGGATCACAAGAGTTTGAAGTATCTGTTGACACAGAAAGAATTGAATTTGAGGCAACATAGGTGGATCGAATTGTTAAGGACTACGGCTGCTTGATTGAATACCATCCAGGTAAGGCTAATGTAGTGGCTGACGCGTTGAGCCATAAGGTGGTAACAGATCTGAGAGCAATGTTTACTCGTCTTAATCTGTATGACGACGGGAGTCTATTGGCAGAATTGCAAGTAAAGCCAACGTGGGTGGATCAGGTCAAG
The DNA here is from genome assembly GCA_025506655.1 of Gossypium rotundifolium. NCBI lineage: Eukaryota > Viridiplantae > Streptophyta > Magnoliopsida > Malvales > Malvaceae > Gossypium > Gossypium rotundifolium. Next base: position 62,926,641 of record CP106734.1, on the reverse strand, counting down.
AAGAGATAGCTAGTGGATGAGGTTTTGAGTGCTTGGAGGTTGCAAGTGCAAAATGGTGAATTGGAGGGTTATAGCTTGAGCAATGAGGGTGTGCTTTGTTTTCATGGGAAAGTGTGTATGCCGAAGGACGTGGAGTTGAGACAGTGAATTCTTCAGGAGGCTCATAGCAGGCCATACGCTATGCATCCTGGAGGTAGCAACATGTATTAGGGTTTGCGAGAACAGTTTTGGTGGCTAGGTTTGAAGAGGAAAGTAACTAAGTTTGTGAGTAAGTGTCTGACATGCCAACAAGTCAAAGCTGAGCATCAATTACCGTCAGGTCTATTGCAGCCGGTAAAGATTTTGCGGTGGAAGTGGGAAAGAATTACGATGGATTTTGTCACTGGGTTACCCCTTACGCCTAGCAAAAATGATTTAGTTTGGGTGATAGTAGATCGTTTGACTAAGTTGGCTCATTTTATACCGGTTAGAATGGATTACTCGCTTCAAAGGTTGGCAAAGTTGTATGTAGCAGAGATAGTACGGTTACATGGGGTGCCAATGTCGATTATTTCAGATAGGGATCCCAGATTCACGTCAAGGTTCTGGAAAGCTTTGCATCAGGCATTGGGTACGATGTTGGATTTTAGCACGGCTTTTCATCCGCAATCGAGACAGACGATCAGAAAGGGTAATTCAAATCTTAGAAGATATCTTTGAGGGTTGTGTTTTGGATTTCGGAGGTAGTTGGGAGGAATATCTACCGTTGGCGAAATTTACGTACAACAATAATTACCAGGCAAGTATCCAGATGACACCGTATGAAGCCTTGTATGGACGAAAGTGTCGTACCCTACGTGTTAGATAGAGTTGGGAGAGCATCAGTTGTTGGGTCCAGAGCTAGTGGCTGAAACAAAGGATAAGGTTAGGCTGATTCGGGCTCGTCTGAAGGAGGCTTCGGATAGGCAGAAGTCTTATGCCGACCTCAAACGTAGGGATATGGAGTATGCAGTGGGTGATAAGGTCTTCCTGAAGGTATCACCGTGGAAGAAAGTGCTGAGATTTGGTCAGAAGGGCAAGCTAAGCCCTAGGTTTATTGGGTCACATACGGTGTTGAAGCGAGTGGGACCGGTAGCTTACCAACTCGAGTTGTCATCGAGTTGAGTCAGATTCATGATGTATTCCATGTCTCCATGCTTAGGCGCTATCGTCCAGATCCATCGCATATTGTGCCAGTGGAGGAGATTGAGGTGAGTCTGGATTTGTCTTTTGAAGAAGAACCAATGCGGATTTTGGATCGGGATGTCAAAGTTCTACGTAAGACGTTGGTTCCACTGGTAAAGGTATTATGGCGGAACCATGGTACGGAAGAGGCCACGTGGGAACCAAAGGATGTGATGCGACAGTAATACCCTCAACTCTTTTGACCAGTTAATTTTGAGGCTGAAATTATTTTTAAGGGGGTAGAACTGTAACATCCTTAAATCGGGGTCTCTAAATTTTTGCATGTTTGCATGTGTTAGTATGATTGTTGTGCTAGTTTGGGGTGTTTTGGGGTCCTGGCATGAGCTTGGGGTAGGCCAGAGTTGTAGCAAAAAGTTATGTTTTGGGCTTCTAAAGGAAGGGAGTTGATTGAGCTAGGGGTTAAGAATAATTGGTGGCGAGTTCTGGCACAAGAAGTGCCTTGGAAAAGTGGCAAGGAGACACCACTTAGGGCTTGGAGAAGTGACACCTCAAGGGGGAGCAAGGTAGCCTAGGTTTGAGCAGCAGAAATTCCCTTTCTGCTTGTTATTTTGACGCCAAGAGCAGGGAGGAATTTGGCTCAAAGTGGACTCTGATGGATGAGGTTTGAAAGGGTCAACAATTTCAAATGGGTGGAAGGGAGGAAATGGTGGAAGTTGAGTCATTCAAATTGTTTGAATGAGTGGAAGATAGGAATTCTAGAAGGAAGGAGGACGGCTTAGAGGATGAAGGGAGTGGGAGTGTGTAGCCAAATTTGGTAGTGGCTAAGGGGTGTTGGAGTTTCGGTTTTTGTATGTGTTGGTGTGCCGAAATTGAGTTGGTTTTGAGTAGTATTTTTGACATCTAGGTGAGCCTATTCTTTGTTCGGTTTCTTTCTCTCAATCTCTCTTGTGCCGAAACTACTTTTTGGGTTCTTTATTTCTTTCTTTTCTTTTTGTGAAATCGAGTACGTCTTTGAGCATATTTCTTTCCCTCATAGTCGAATCCATCTAGCGCATTTGTGGTTCTTTTTCTTTCTTTCACTCGGTTTAGTAAGTGGTGAAATCTCATAACTGTTCACCTCTTCTTCTTCTTCTTCCTTTCTTTATCCCAAAACCGAAAATCCCCTAACCCCTTATCATCTTCAACCTTAGCACAAAGAACTGAAATCTCATAAGCCATTCCTCCTCTTCGTTTTTTTCCTTCCACTTTCTATTCTTATTATTGTTAGCCGAACCCTTCTTGAAGCTTCATTCCTTGCCAAAACCTCTGCTACTTTTCTCTTTTCTTTTCCAACACCTTGGCCGAATATCAACTGTTAGAGATCACTCTCTCTTTATTTTTTTCTTTGCTTCGCGGGTCAACCTCAGTAGGTTGAGGTAGGTTCTTGGCACTTTGGTTGAATCTCTCTTATCTCTTATCCCTTCTCTCTATCGTTTTCTATAGAAGGAGAAGCCGGATTTCTTTGGCACTGATAAGTGTTCTTTTGGGTTGTGTGGCAGCAGAGCGTCGTTGGTTATTCTTCCTTATTTTTCCAATCGATTTGCTAGTAGTATGGTAAGTGTCTCTGTCGCCAATCATCTCTTACTTCGTTATGTGTCGAAGGTAGGGATCTAGTGTATGTGATGTTTGGCCGAATGCAGGGGGGCTGGTGACGTTATTTTGTGGAGACTTCTGAGATTTGTTGATTGTGGGTCACGCTTAGAGCCTCGGGGTTTTGCCGATTTAGGTAAGGGATTTAATTTTTGGTCTTGATTCCTTACAATTTGTTTCACTGCTTTGATTCAATTAGTGACTAAGGTGTGTTATGGAGTTGAAGGCTAATCAATCGCTTGGTGGAGTTGGATCCGAACCCTGACCCTAAGTTCAAGAAGAGGCGGTCGACGATTCGTGATTGGCCACCGGGGTGTGGACCAATGTCGAAGCGGGAGAGTAGACAAATCGCGGTTGTGTCAATTAGCGACTGTACCGACGTAGAAAGTGTACTTTTGCACGTTATCAGGTGTGTAACACTTACACACTCCATTAGTTAATTTGCTAATTATGTTTAATGTTAAAAGCTGAAATAGCTATTGAAATCGATGCGTTACCCTTGCGGGTATGAGCATGGACTCCGGGTAAGTCCCCTGTGGATTGATTATCGATATATGATGTTATACTATGTGATTATGCTATGCTATGTGAGACTTTCATTTCAAACATGTTAATATGCGACGAAAAAAATGTGTTCATGATGATGGGTATGTTGAGTGGAGGGGGGAGGATGATTTAGACTGTCACCAGTGGTTTTGACCACACCGTGGGTTGGCCCCGCTTTTCTTATTATTTGTGACTAGTCTCGATGGTTTTGACCACATGGATATTATTGTGACTACGGTCACGGTGGTTTTGACCACACATGGATTATTGTGACTCGTCCCGGTGATTGGTACCACGATGGGTTGGCCCTCATGTTGATTACGGATTGTCATCGATGGTTTTGACCACACGGTGGGTTGGCCCCACCATATGATTTGTAACTACGGTCAAAGTGGTTTTGACCACACTTATATGATTTGTGACTATGGTCACCAAGTGGTTTTGACCACTGGGTGACACGGGAGTTCGGTTGGTTAGGTTGGGTTTGCATGATTTGCATATTGACATATGAAATGTGTAAGTGCCTTATTATTATCGGGATGGGATTTATACACTGAGTCTCGGTGACTCACCCCTTCCCTTACATTTTGCATATGAGGCTTAGATCGCGGATGTGGAGCCGGGGTGGACTCGAGGTGGCCATGCACTAGGTTTTTTTTTTTTGGGTTTTATTTTAATTACTATTTTGGGTTAATTTACTTTTAAATTTGGTTTTGGATTTGTAATAAGGCCGCTAAATTTTATTATTTCGGGTTTTGATTATTTGCTTTAAGTTTTATCGTACTGTGCTTAAGTTAATTAACATAGCATGTTCTAATAACCTGCAAAATCAACGTTTTCAAAAATTGTACAACTTATCGGGTTTTCAAACTTTACCACGGGTAATACTAAATCAATGAAATCGACAAACTAACTCAGACTTTCTCCGAACTAAGTTTTTCTTTATGTTCATATACAAAATGGTTTTCAACTTTATTATGCTAAACTCACTCGGGTTTTCATAAAATCAAATGGCTTTCCAAAACTAGAAACGACAAATGATCTTCTCAAAGGAGTTTTTCTTCCACACTCAAAACGACAAAATGTTTTCGATAACACTTTTTCACAAAAAGTAAATCAGCAGCTTGTTTTCTTGAAATTATTTTCACTCTGTAACATACCAAATTCGGTCGTGGTGTGTTGACTGGTTTGGGGTGTTACATAACTGTTAGTATAAACAATTTGATATGTATGATCTGTAAGAAATATGATTAGGTGTGCATGCCATACCATTTATTTGATATGTACGTATGTTATTATGATTGTGCATGTGCATTAGGGTGGGTTTTGGATATGATGGAGGAAGTGTTTTCTGGTAATTTTAATGCAATTTTGGTGGTTAAACTGCAATATTTGTCTGGCAGCTAAACTACAGTACTATGAGTGGCATACCGCCACGACCTGGTGTGATTGGATTGATGGAATCCTATAGTCCTATTTGGTGTGATTGGTTAGACAGAGTTGGTGTGTAGCGGATTGGGGTAGGATCTGTGGTTGCATCTGTGTTAGAATTTGCGTTTGCATTTGTATCCGAATCTGATTATGTGTTTGAATATGAATATGCATCTGTATCCGATTATGAAATACATCTGATTTTGTATAAGAGAATGTGCTCGAGATTTTTTCTGAAATTATGAATTCTGTTATTATATATGATTATGAAAATATGATATTCCAATCTGACATATGTTTCTGGTAATATGTACATTATAAGTAAAATTTTTGTAATGGTACATTTGTGTTTGTTATAAGTATATATTGTTTGCGGGCGAGTCACACACTGGGCTTTTAGACCACCCGTTTGTTTAATACATTTAGGTGACCTCCAAACTTAGGACTTGGCGGCAATTCTGGAGCTCGATTCACACAATTTGGTATAAGTATGTTTTGGATTTTGATTTTGAACTTTACGGTTTTTCAGAATTTAATTTTTTTTGGAACGTTAATTTTTTATTTTTGATATTTGTTTTCCCGAATGTATTATTTATAACTCAGAAACACACCTAAGACGACATAACTGATGGAACCCTAAGATTTTAAGAGATAAGAAATTTTAAAGTTGTAACACCCAAAACCCGGTCCAAATGCTACGACCGAATCTGGCATGTCACTGGGGAGAAAACGTTTTACACACTTATTTGTCGTCTTGATTTGAAAGAAAACTCTTGGTGTAGTTAAGAAAAATGTGGTTGAATTGGGAGTATCGTTAAAACATTTTGGAACTTAATTTTTGCGTGTCTGAACTACCTTGTTGTTTATCATTCATTCGAGGTATATCTTTAAAAACTCAAAAAAAATTATCTTAAGTTTATAAAAACGTTCATATCACAAATTACTTGGCTTGCCATTTTCGTTTAATAATAGTTGAAGGAAAGAAAAGAAAGAAAGAAAAATAACAAAATCCCAAAATAAAGTTTAAGTGGCCTTATTACAAGAACCGAAACCAAACTTAAAGTAAATAAAAACCAAATTCAAACTAAGTACTCGAGCATGGCCACCACGAGTCCACCCCGGCTCCGGATCCACGAACTAAGCATTATCTGCAAAATGTAACGGAAGGGGTGAGTCACCGAGACTCAGTGTGTAAATCCCCATCCCAAAAGAGTTAAGCTCATACACAGATTCATATGATATTATGTAAGTCATGCAACCCATCCATCCTAGATTCCATCCGAGACTCCCACATCTACCCCTTGTGGCACCTAGCCACTGGTGGTACCTAACCACTGGTAACTGGAGTTATGATATTCATGAGTGGGGCCAACCCACTTGTGGTACCTAACCACTGGTGACGATCCCTTAAATCGATATGTGGGGCCAACCCACTGTGGTACCTAACCACTGGGATGAGTCACAATATCAAGTATGTGTGGTACCTAACCACTGGTGGTTCCAAACCACTGAGACTTAGTCACAGATTAATAATATGTGGGGCCAACCCACGTGTGGTACCTGACCACTGGTGACAGTCTGATAATTCATGCCTTCCCCCTCCTCTCATCATACCCATATTTCATGCTTGATACATAAAAACATAACATGGCACACACACAAGTTTCACATAGTTAAAGCACGTTATTTACCATAATGGACTTACCCAAAGTCCTTGCTTATACCCGTAATGTTTTCCACTGTTATTCCGGCTTTTGACAAACACAATATTTAGCATAACAACATATAAAGTGTGTAAGAGTTACACACCTGATACTCGTTCTATCGTACTCTCGGCTTTAGCACTATCATCGCTTGAGTCTACCACTATCGCCACGATCCTCCTCCGATGCTTAGCCCACAACCCGGTGGCCAATCTTGCACTCGACATCGCTTCTTTTTGTACTTAGGGTGGGTTTACGATCTAACCCTTCACG